>OX596074.1:36759911-37959911 GCA_951394005.1 Protophormia terraenovae
CAATTTTGTTGAAATATCTCTAGTGGTTCTGGAGGTGTAACATTTTAAAGAATTTCTTTTTCAGAAAATTACCTCCTGCTGAAATCTGTGCGCCTGGTAGAAAATCACATTCTTCAGACAAATTTTAGTCAAAAATTTTTACGATTAAAAATGGAGATAATTTTCTATAACTTTGCTACATTTAAAGATATTTGATTGAAATTTGGTATACAAAAACAACAAAAATATGGGCTTTCTAACCATATCCAGATCTTAGGGGTACGCCCACTGTGAGCTAAGATATTGAACATTAAATCCTTATAGAGTTTGAAAAAAGTGTAAGGGGGGTGCTTTAAAAAAATGGTAAAAGTCGCAGTTTTTGAGAAAATTATTAGTTTGTCTTCTTCTGGTGAATTATTTGGGAAGTTTAAGCCTTATTTTGTTAAGTCTTAGACATTAAGTTGCAAAATTTTAAAAGTGGGCGTGGCACTTATAAACCTTTAAGACATGTATCTTGTAGCCTAAAAAATTCTCTTTCAAATGCCACCAATTTTGTTGAAATATCTCTAGTGGTTCTGGAGGTGTAACATTTTAAAGAATTTCTTTTTCAGAAAATTACCTCCTGCTGAAATCTGTGCGCCTGAAAAAAGTGGGCGTGGCACTTATAAACCTTTAAGACATGTATCTTGTAGCCTAAAAAATTCTCTTTCAAATGCCACCAATTTTTTTGAAATATCTCTAGTGGTTCTGGAGGTGTAATATTTTAAAGAATTTCTTTTTCAGAAAATTACCTCCTGCTGAAATCTGTGCGCCTGGTAGAAAATCACATTCTTCAGAAAAATTTTAGTCAAAAATTTTTACGATTAAAAATGGAGATAATCTTCTATAACTTTGTTACTTTTAAAGATATTTGATTGAAATTTGGTATACAAAAACAACAAGATATGGGCTTTCTAACCATATCCAGATTTTAGGGGTACACCCACTATGAGCTAAGATATTGAACATTAAATCCTTATAGAGTTTGAAAAAAGTGTAAAGGGGGTGCTGTAAAAAAATGGTAAAAGTCGCCGTTTTTGAGAAAATTATTAGTTTGTCTTCTTCTGGTGAACTATTTGGGAAGTTTAAACCTTATTTTGTTAAGCTTGTCTTCTTCTGGTGAACTATTTGGGAAGTTTAAGCCTTATTTTGTTAAGTCTTAGACATTAAATTGCAAAATTTTAAAAGTGGGTGTGGCACTTATAAACCTTTAAGACATGTATCTTGTAGCCTAAAAAATTCTCTTTCAACTGCCACCAATTTTGTTGAAATATCTCTAGTGGTTCTGGAGGTGTAACATTTTAAATAATTTCTTTTTCAGAAAATTACCTTTTGCTGAAATCTGTGCGCCTGGTAGAAAATCATATTCTTCAGACAAATTTTAGTCAAACATTTTTACGATTAAAAATGGAGATAATTTTCTATAACTTTGTTACTTTTAAGGATATTTGATTGAAATTTGGTATACAAAAACAACAAAATATGGGCTTTCTAACCATATCCAGATCTTAGGAGTACGCCCACTAAGAGCTAAGACATTGAACTTTAAATCCTCATAGAGTTTGAAAAAAGTGTAAGGGGGGTGCTTTAAAAAAATGGTAAAAGTCGCCGTTTTTGAGAAAATTATTAGTTTGTCTTCTTCTGGTGAACTATTTGGGAAGTTTAAGCCTTATTTTGTTAAGTCTTAGACATTAAGTTGCAAAATTTTAAAAGTGGGCGTGGCACTTATAAAACTTTAAGACATGAATCTTGTAGCCTAAAATATTCTCTTTCAACTGCCACCAATTTTGTTGAAATATCTCTAGTGGTTCTGGAGGTGTAATATTTTAAAGAATTTCTTTTTCAGAAAATTACCTTTTGCTGAAATCTGTGCGCCTGGTAGAAAATCATATTCTTCAGACAAATTTTAGTCAAACATTTTTACGATTAAAAATGGAGATAATTTTCTATAACTTTGTTACTTTTAAGGATATTTGATTGAAATTTGGTATACAAAAACAACAAAATATGGGCTTTCTAACCATATCCAGATTTTAGGGGTACACCCACTATGAGCTAAGATATTGAACATTTAATCCTTATAGAGTTTGAAAAAAGTGTAAGGGGGGTGCTTTAAAAACATGGTAAAAGTCGCCGTTTTTGAGAAAATTATTAGTTTGTCTTCTTCTGGTGGACTATTTGGGAAGTTTAAGCCTTATTTTGTTAAGTCTTAGACATTAAATTGCAAAATTTTAAAAGTGGGTGTGGCACTTATAAACCTTTAAGACATGTATCTTGTAGCCTAAAAAATTCTCTTTCAACTGCCACCAATTTTGTTGAAATATCTCTAGTGGTTCTGGAGGTGTAACATTTTAAATAATTTCTTTTTCAGAAAATTACCTCCTGCTGAAATCTGTGCGCCTGGTAGAAAATCATATTCTTCAGACAAATTTTAGTCAAACATTTTTACGATTAAAAATGGAGATAATTTTCTATAACTTTGTTACTTTTAAGGATATTTGATTGAAATTTGGTATACAAAAACAACAAAATATGAGCTTTCTAACCATATCCAGATCTTAGGAGTACGCCCACTAAGAGCTAAGACATTGAACTTTAAATCCTCATAGAGTTTGAAAAAAGTGTAAGGGGGGTGCTTTAAAAAAATGGTAAAAGTCGCCGTTTTTGAGAAAATTATTAGTTTGTCTTCTTCTGGTGAACTATTTGGGAAGTTTAAGCCTTATTTTGTTAAGTCTTAGACATTAAGTTGCAAAATTTTAAAAGTGGGCGTGGCACTTATAAAACTTTAAGACATGAATCTTGTAGCCTAAAATATTCTCTTTCAACTGCCGCCAATTTTGTTGAAATATTAAACTTTAAATCCTCATAGAGTTTGAAAAAAGTGTAAGGGGGGTGCTTTAAAAAAATGGTAAAAGTCGCCGTTTTTGAGAAAATTATTAATTTGTCTTCTTCTGGTGAACTATTTGGGAAGTTTAAGCTTTATTTTGTTAAGTCTTAGACATTAAATTGCAAAATTTTAAAAGTGGGCGTGGCACTTATAAACCTTTAAGACATGAATCTTGTAGCCTAAAAAATTCTCTTTCAACTGCCACCAATTTTGTTGAAATATCTCTAGTGGTTCTGGAGGTGTAACATTTTAAAGAATTTATTTTTCAGAACATTACCTCCTGCTGAAATCTGTGCGCCTGGTAGAAAATCACATTTTTCAGACAAATTTTAGTCAAAAATTTTTACGATTAAAAATGGAGAAAATTTTCTATAACTTTGTTATTTTTAAAGATATTTGATTGAAATCTGGTATACAAAAATATAATTTGAGAAAATTATTAGTTTGTCTTCTCCTGGTGAATTATTTGGGAAGTTTAAACCTTATTTTGTTAAGTCTTAGACATTAAATTGCAAAATTTTAAAAGTGGGCGTGGCACTTATAAACCTCTAAGACATGTATCTTGTAGCCAAAAAAATTCTCTTCCAACTGCCACCAATTTTGTTGAAATATCTCTAATGGTTCTGGAGGTGTAACATTTTAAAGAATTTCTTTTTCAGAAAATTACCTCCTGCTGAAATCTGTGCGCCTGGTAGAAAATCACATTTTTCAGACAAATTTTAGTCAAAAATTTTTACGATTAAAAATGGAGAAAATTTTCTATAACTTTGTTACTTTTAAAGATATTTGATTGAAATCTGGTATACAAAAACAAAAAAATATGGGCTTTCTAACCATATCCAGTTTTTAGGGGTACACCCACTATAAGCTAAGATATTAAACATTAAATCCTTATAGAGTTTGAAAAAAGTGTAAGGGGGGTGCTTTAAAAAAATGGTAAAAGTCGCCGTTTTTGAGAAAATTATTAGTTTGTCTTCTTCTGGTGAACTATTTGGGAAGTTTAAGCCTTATTTTGTTAAGTCTTAGACATTAAATTGCAAAATTTTAAAAGTGGGTGTGGCACTTATAAACCTTTAAGACATGTATCTTGTAGCCTAAAAAATACTCTTTCAAATGCCACCAATTTTGTTGAAATATCTCTAGTGGTTCTGGAGGTGTAACATTTTAAAGAATTTCTTTTTCAGAAAATTACCTCCTGCTGAAATCTGTGCGCCTGGTAGAAAATCACATTTTTCAGACAAATTTTAGTCAAAAATTTTTACGATTAAAAATGGAGAAAATTTTCTATAACTTTGTTACTTTTAAAGATATTTGATTGAAATCTGGTATACAAAAACAAAAAAATATGGGCTTTCTAACCATATCCAGATTTTAGGGGTACACCCACTATGAGCTAAGATATTGAACATTAAATCCTTATAAGGTTTGAAAAAAGTGTAAGGGGGGTGCTTTAAAAAAATGGTAAAAGTCGCCGTTTTTGAGAAAATTATTAGTTTGTCTTCTTCTGGTGGACTACTTGGGAAGTTTAAGCCTTATTTTGTTAAGTATTAGACATTAAATTGCAAAATTTTAAAAGTGGGCGTGGCACTTATAAACCTTTAAGACATGTATCTTGTAGCCTAAAAAATTCCCTTTCAACTGCCACCAATTTTGTTGAAATATCTCTAGTGTTTCTGGAGGTGTAATATTTTAAAGAATTTCTTTTTCAGAAAATTACCTCCTGCTGAAATCTGTGCGCCTGATAGAAAATCACATTCTTCAGACAATTTTAGTCAAACATTTTTACGATTAAAAATGGAGATAATTTTCTATAACTTTGTTACTTTTAAAGATATTTGATTGAAATTTGGTATACAAAAACAACAAAATATGGGCTTTCTAACCATATCCAGATTTAAGGGGTACACCCACTATGAGCTAAGATATTGAACATTAAATCCTTATAGAGTTTGAAAGAAGTGTAAGGGGGGTGCTTTAAAAAAACGGTAAAAGTCGCCGTTTTTGAGAAAATTATTAGTTTGTCTTCTTCTGGTGAACTATTTGGGAAGTTTAAACCTTATTTTGTTAAGTTTGTCTTCTTCTGGTGAACTATTTGGGAAGTTTAAACCTTATTTTGTTAAGTCTTAGACATTAAATTGCAAAATTTTAAAAGTGGGCGTGGCACTTATTAAACTTTAAGACATGTGTCTTGTAGCCTAAAAAATTCTCTTTCAACTGCCACCAATTTTGTTGAAATATCTCTAGTGGTTCTGGAGGTGTAACATTTTAAATAATTTCTTTTTCAGAAAATTACCTCCTGCTGAAATCTGTGCGCCTGGTAGAAAATCACATTTTTCAGACAAATTTTAGTCAAAAATTTCTACGACTAAAAATGGAGATAATTTTCTATAACTTTGTTACTTTTAAAGATATTTGATTGAAATTTGCTATACAAAAACAACAAAATATGGGCTTTCTAACCATATCCAGATTTTAGGGGTACACCCACTATGACCTAAGATATTGAACATTAAATCCTTATAAGGTTTGAAAAAAGTGTAAGGGGGGTGCTTTAAAAAAATGGTAAAAGTCGCCGTTTTTGAGAAAATTATTAGTTTGTCTTCTTCTGGTGAATTATTTGGGAAGTTTAAGCCTCATTTTGTTAAGTCTTAGACATTTAATTGCAAAATTTTAAAAGTGGGCGTGGCACTTATAAACCTTTAAGACATGTATCTAGTAGCCTAAAAAATTCTCTTTCAACTGCCACCAATTTTGTTGAAATATCTCTAGTGGTTCTGGAGGTGTAACATTTTAAAGAATTTCTTTTTCAGAAAATTACCTCCTGCTGAAATCTGTGCGCCTGGTAAAAGTGGGCGTGGCACTTATAAACCTTTAAGACATTTATCTTGTAGCCTAAAAAATTCTCTTTCAAATGCCACCAATTTTGTTGAAATATCTCTAGTGGTTCTGGAGGTGTAACATTTTAAAGAATTTCTTTTTCAGAAAATTACCTCCTGCTGAAATCTGTGCGCCTGGTAAAAGTGGGCGTGGCACTTATAAACCTTTAAGACATGTATCTTGTAGCCTAAAAAATTCTCTTTCAACTGCCACCAATTTTGTTGAAATATCTCTAGTGGTTCTGGAGGTGTAACATTTTAAAGAATTTCTTTTTCAGAAAATTACCTCCTGCTGAAATCTGTGCGCCTGGTAGAAAATCACATTCTTCAGACAAATTTTAGTCAAAAATTTTTACGATTAAAAATGGAGATAATTTTCTATAACTTTGCTACATTTAAAGATATTTGATTGAAATTTGGTATACAAAAACAACAAAATATGGGCTTTCTAACCATATCCAGATCATAGGGGTACGCCCACTGTGAGCTAAGATATTGAACATTAAATCCTTATAGAGTTTGAAAAAAGTGTAAGGGGGGTGCTTTAAAAAAATGGTAAAAGTCGCAGTTTTTGAGAAAATTATTAGTTTGTCTTCTTCTGGTGAATTATTTGGGAAGTTTAAGCCTCATTTTGTTAAGTCTTAGACATTAAGTTGCAAAATTTTAAAAGTGGGCGTGGCACTTATAAACCTTTAAGACATGTATCTTGTAGCCTAAAAAATTCTCTTTCAAATGCCACCAATTTTGTTGAAATATCTCTAGTGGTTCTGGAGGTGTAACATTTTAAAGAATTTCTTTTTCAGAAAATTACCTCCTGCTGAAATCTGTGCGCCTGAAAAAAGTGGGCGTGGCACTTATAAACCTTTAAGACATGTATCTTGTAGCCTAAAAAATTCTCTTTCAAATGCCACCAATTTTTTTGAAATATCTCTAGTGGTTCTGGAGGTGTAATATTTTAAAGAATTTCTTTTTCAGAAAATTACCTCCTGCTGAAATCTGTGCGCCTGGTAGAAAATCACATTCTTCAGAAAAATTTTAGTCAAACATTTTTACGATTAAAAATGGAGATAATCTTCTATAACTTTGTTACTTTTAAAGATATTTGATTGAAATTTGGTATACAAAAACAACAAGATATGGGCTTTCTAACCATATCCAGATTTTAGGGGTACACCCACTATGAGCTAAGATATTGAACATTAAATCCTTATAGAGTTTGAAAAAAGTGTAAAGGGGGTGCTGTAAAAAAATGGTAAAAGTCGCCGTTTTTGAGAAAATTATTAGTTTGTCTTCTTCTGGTGAACTATTTGGGAAGTTTAAACCTTATTTTGTTAAGCTTGTCTTCTTCTGGTGAACTATTTGGGAAGTTTAAACCTTATTTTGTTAAGTCTTAGACATTAAATTGCAAAATTTTAAAAGTGGGCGTGGCACTTATTAAATTTTAAGACATGTATCTTGTAGCCTAAAAAATTCTCTTTCAACTGCCACCAATTTTGTTGAAATATCTCTAGTGGTTCTGGAGGTGTAACATTTTAAATAATTTCTTTTTCAGAAAATTACCTCCTGCTGAAATCTGTGCGCCTGGTAGAAAATCACATTTTTCAGACAAATTTTAGTCAAAAATTTCTACGACTAAAAATGGAGATAATTTTCTATAACTTTGTTACTTTTAAAGATATTTGATTGAAATTTGCTATACAAAAACAACAAAATATGGGCTTTCTAACCATATCCAGATTTTAGGGGTACACCCACTATGACCTAAGATATTGAACATTAAATCCTTATAAGGTTTGAAAAAAGTGTAAGGGGGGTGCTTTAAAAAAATGGTAAAAGTCGCCGTTTTTGAGAAAATTATTAGTTTGTCTTCTTCTGGTGAATTATTTGGGAAGTTTAAGCCTCATTTTGTTAAGTCTTAGACATTTAATTGCAAAATTTTAAAAGTGGGCGTGGCACTTATAAACCTTTAAGACATGTATCTAGTAGCCTAAAAAATTCTCTTTCAACTGCCACCAATTTTGTTGAAATATCTCTAGTGGTTCTGGAGGTGTAACATTTTAAAGAATTTCTTTTTCAGAAAATTACCTCCTGCTGAAATCTGTGCGCCTGGTAAAAGTGGGCGTGGCACTTATAAACCTTTAAGACATTTATCTTGTAGCCTAAAAAATTCTCTTTCAAATGCCACCAATTTTGTTGAAATATCTCTAGTGGTTCTGGAGGTGTAACATTTTAAAGAATTTCTTTTTCAGAAAATTACCTCCTGCTGAAATCTGTGCGCCTGGTAAAAGTGGGCGTGGCACTTATAAACCTTTAAGACATGTATCTTGTAGCCTAAAAAATTCTCTTTCAACTGCCACCAATTTTGTTGAAATATCTCTAGTGGTTCTGGAGGTGTAACATTTTAAAGAATTTCTTTTTCAGAAAATTACCTCCTGCTGAAATCTGTGCGCCTGGTAGAAAATCACATTCTTCAGACAAATTTTAGTCAAAAATTTTTACGATTAAAAATGGAGATAATTTTCTATAACTTTGCTACATTTAAAGATATTTGATTGAAATTTGGTATACAAAAACAACAAAATATGGGCTTTCTAACCATATCCAGATCTTAGGGGTACGCCCACTGTGAGCTAAGATATTGAACATTAAATCCTTATAGAGTTTGAAAAAAGTGTAAGGGGGGTGCTTTAAAAAAATGGTAAAAGTCGCAGTTTTTGAGAAAATTATTAGTTTGTCTTCTTCTGGTGAATTATTTGGGAAGTTTAAGCCTCATTTTGTTAAGTCTTAGACATTAAGTTGCAAAATTTTAAAAGTGGGCGTGGCACTTATAAACCTTTAAGACATGTATCTTGTAGCCTAAAAAATTCTCTTTCAAATGCCACCAATTTTGTTGAAATATCTCTAGTGGTTCTGGAGGTGTAACATTTTAAAGAATTTCTTTTTCAGAAAATTACCTCCTGCTGAAATCTGTGCGCCTGAAAAAAGTGGGCGTGGCACTTATAAACCTTTAAGACATGTATCTTGTAGCCTAAAAAATTCTCTTTCAAATGCCACCAATTTTTTTGAAATATCTCTAGTGGTTCTGGAGGTGTAATATTTTAAAGAATTTCTTTTTCAGAAAATTACCTCCTGCTGAAATCTGTGCGCCTGGTAGAAAATCACATTCTTCAGAAAAATTTTAGTCAAACATTTTTACGATTAAAAATGGAGATAATCTTCTATAACTTTGTTACTTTTAAAGATATTTGATTGAAATTTGGTATACAAAAACAACAAGATATGGGCTTTCTAACCATATCCAGATTTTAGGGGTACACCCACTATGAGCTAAGATATTGAACATTAAATCCTTATAGAGTTTGAAAAAAGTGTAAAGGGGGTGCTGTAAAAAAATGGTAAAAGTCGCCGTTTTTGAGAAAATTATTAGTTTGTCTTCTTCTGGTGAACTATTTGGGAAGTTTAAACCTTATTTTGTTAAGCTTGTCTTCTTCTGGTGAACTATTTGGGAAGTTTAAACCTTATTTTGTTAAGTCTTAGACATTAAATTGCAAAATTTTAAAAGTGGGCGTGGCACTTATTAAATTTTAAGACATGTATCTTGTAGCCTAAAAAATTCTCTTTCAACTGCCACCAATTTTGTTGAAATATCTCTAGTGGTTCTGGAGGTGTAACATTTTAAATAATTTCTTTTTCAGAAAATTACCTCCTGCTGAAATCTGTGCGCCTGGTAGAAAATCACATTTTTCAGACAAATTTTAGTCAAAAATTTTTACGACTAAAAATGGAGATAATTTTCTATAACTTTGTTACTTTTAAAGATATTTGATTGAAGTTTGGTATACAAAAACAACAAAATATGGGCTTTCTAACCATATCCAGATTTTAGGAATACACCCACTATGAGCTAAGATATTGAACATTAAATCCTTATAGAGTTTGAAAAAAGTGTAAGGGGGGTGCTGTAAAAAAATGGTAAAAGTCGCCGTTTTTGAGAAAATTATTAGTTTGTCTTCTTCTGGTGGACTATTTGGGAAGTTTAAGCCTTATTTTGTTAAGTCTTAGACATTAAGTTGCAAAATTTTAAAAGTGGGCGTGGCACTTATAAATCTTTAAGACATGTATCTTGTAGCCTAAAAAATTCTCTTTCAACTGCCACCAATTTTGTTGAAATACCTCTAGTGGTTCTGGAGGTGTAACATTTTAAAGAATTTCTTTTTCAGAAAATTACCTCCTGCTGAAATCTGTGCGCCTGGTAGAAAATCACATTTTTCAGACAAATTTTAGTCAAAAATTTTTACGATTAAAAATGGAGAAAATTTTCTATAACTTTGTTACTTTTAAAGATATTTGATTGAAATCTGGTATACAAAAACAAAAAAATATGGGCTTTCTAACCATATCCAGTTTTTAGGGGTACACCCACTATAAGCTAAGATATTAAACATTAAATCCTTATAGAGTTTGAAAAAAGTGTAAGGGGGGTGCTTTAAAAAAATGGTAAAAGTCGCCGTTTTTGAGAAAATTATTAGTTTGTCTTCTTCTGGTGAACTATTTGGGAAGTTTAAGCCTTATTTTGTTAAGTCTTAGACATTAAATTGCAAAATTTTAAAAGTGGGTGTGGCACTTATAAACCTTTAAGACATGTATCTTGTAGCCTAAAAAATTCTCTTTCAAATGCCACCAATTTTGTTGAAATATCTCTAGTGGTTCTGGAGGTGTAACATTTTAAAGAATTTCTTTTTCAGAAAATTACCTCCTGCTGAAATCTGTGCGCCTGGTAGAAAATCACATTTTTCAGACAAATTTTAGTCAAAAATTTTTACGATTAAAAATGGAGAAAATTTTCTATAACTTTGTTACTTTTAAAGATATTTGATTGAAATCTGGTATACAAAAACAAAAAAATATGGGCTTTCTAACCATATCCAGATTTTAGGGGTACACCCACTATGAGCTAAGATATTGAACATTAAATCCTTATAAGGTTTGAAAAAAGTGTAAGGGGGGTGCTTTAAAAAAATGGTAAAAGTCGCCGTTTTTGAGAAAATTATTAGTTTGTCTTCTTCTGGTGGACTACTTGGGAAGTTTAAGCCTTATTTTGTTAAGTATTAGACATTAAATTGCAAAATTTTAAAAGTGGGCGTGGCACTTATAAACCTTTAAGACATGTATCTTGTAGCCTAAAAAATTCTCTTTCAACTGCCACCAATTTTGTTGAAATATCTCTAGTGTTTCTGGAGGTGTAATATTTTAAAGAATTTCTTTTTCAGAAAATTACCTCCTGCTGAAATCTGTGCGCCTGATAGAAAATCACATTCTTCAGACAATTTTAGTCAAACATTTTTACGATTAAAAATGGAGATAATTTTCTATAACTTTGTTACTTTTAAAGATATTTGATTGAAATTTGGTATACAAAAACAACAAAATATGGGCTTTCTAACCATATCCAGATTTAAGGGGTACACCCACTATGAGCTAAGATATTGAACATTAAATCCTTATAGAGTTTGAAAGAAGTGTAAGGGGGGTGCTTTAAAAAAACGGTAAAAGTCGCCGTTTTTGAGAAAATTATTAGTTTGTCTTCTTCTGGTGAACTATTTGGGAAGTTTAAACCTTATTTTGTTAAGTTTGTCTTCTTCTGGTGAACTATTTGGGAAGTTTAAACCTTATTTTGTTAAGTCTTAGACATTAAATTGCAAAATTTTAAAAGTGGGCGTGGCACTTATTAAACTTTAAGACATGTGTCTTGTAGCCTAAAAAATTCTCTTTCAACTGCCACCAATTTTGTTGAAATATCTCTAGTGGTTCTGGAGGTGTAACATTTTAAATAATTTCTTTTTCAGAAAATTACCTCCTGCTGAAATCTGTGCGGCTGGTAGAAAATCACATTTTTCAGACAAATTTTAGTCAAAAATTTCTACGACTAAAAATGGAGATAATTTTCTATAACTTTGTTACTTTTAAAGATATTTGATTGAAATTTGCTATACAAAAACAACAAAATATGGGCTTTCTAACCATATCCAGATTTTAGGGGTACACCCACTATGACCTAAGATATTGAACATTAAATCCTTATAAGGTTTGAAAAAAGTGTAAGGGGGGTGCTTTAAAAAAATGGTAAAAGTCGCCGTTTTTGAGAAAATTATTAGTTTGTCTTCTTCTGGTGAATTATTTGGGAAGTTTAAGCCTCATTTTGTTAAGTCTTAGACATTTAATTGCAAAATTTTAAAAGTGGGCGTGGCACTTATAAACCTTTAAGACATTTATCTTGTAGCCTAAAAAATTCTCTTTCAAATGCCACCAATTTTGTTGAAATATCTCTAGTGGTTCTGGAGGTGTAACATTTTAAAGAATTTCTTTTTCAGAAAATTACCTCCTGCTGAAATCTGTGCGCCTGGTAAAAGTGGGCGTGGCACTTATAAACCTTTAAGACATGTATCTTGTAGCCTAAAAAATTCTCTTTCAACTGCCACCAATTTTGTTGAAATATCTCTAGTGGTTCTGGAGGTGTAACATTTTAAAGAATTTCTTTTTCAGAAAATTACCTCCTGCTGAAATCTGTGCGCCTGGTAGAAAATCACATTCTTCAGACAAATTTTAGTCAAAAATTTTTACGATTAAAAATGGAGATAATTTTCTATAACTTTGCTACATTTAAAGATATTTGATTGAAATTTGGTATACAAAAACAACAAAATATGGGCTTTCTAACCATATCCAGATCTTAGGGGTACGCCCACTGTGAGCTAAGATATTGAACATTAAATCCTTATAGAGTTTGAAAAAAGTGTAAGGGGGGTGCTTTAAAAAAATGGTAAAAGTCGCAGTTTTTGAGAAAATTATTAGTTTGTCTTCTTCTGGTGAATTATTTGGGAAGTTTAAGCCTCATTTTGTTAAGTCTTAGACATTAAGTTGCAAAATTTTAAAAGTGGGCGTGGCACTTATAAACCTTTAAGACATGTATCTTGTAGCCTAAAAAATTCTCTTTCAAATGCCACCAATTTTGTTGAAATATCTCTAGTGGTTCTGGAGGTGTAACATTTTAAAGAATTTCTTTTTCAGAAAATTACCTCCTGCTGAAATCTGTGCGCCTGAAAAAAGTGGGCGTGGCACTTATAAACCTTTAAGACATGTATCTTGTAGCCTAAAAAATTCTCTTTCAAATGCCACCAATTTTTTTGAAATATCTCTAGTGGTTCTGGAGGTGTAATATTTTAAAGAATTTCTTTTTCAGAAAATTACCTCCTGCTGAAATCTGTGCGCCTGGTAGAAAATCACATTCTTCAGAAAAATTTTAGTCAAACATTTTTACGATTAAAAATGGAGATAATCTTCTATAACTTTGTTACTTTTAAAGATATTTGATTGAAATTTGGTATACAAAAACAACAAGATATGGGCTTTCTAACCATATCCAGATTTTAGGGGTACACCCACTATGAGCTAAGATATTGAACATTAAATCCTTATAGAGTTTGAAAAAAGTGTAAAGGGGGTGCTGTAAAAAAATGGTAAAAGTCGCCGTTTTTGAGAAAATTATTAGTTTGTCTTCTTCTGGTGAACTATTTGGGAAGTTTAAACCTTATTTTGTTAAGCTTGTCTTCTTCTGGTGAACTATTTGGGAAGTTTAAACCTTATTTTGTTAAGTCTTAGACATTAAATTGCAAAATTTTAAAAGTGGGCGTGGCACTTATTAAATTTTAAGACATGTATCTTGTAGCCTAAAAAATTCTCTTTCAACTGCCACCAATTTTGTTGAAATATCTCTAGTGGTTCTGGAGGTGTAACATTTTAAATAATTTCTTTTTCAGAAAATTACCTCCTGCTGAAATCTGTGCGCCTGGTAGAAAATCACATTTTTCAGACAAATTTTAGTCAAAAATTTCTACGACTAAAAATGGAGATAATTTTCTATAACTTTGTTACTTTTAAAGATATTTGATTGAAATTTGCTATACAAAAACAACAAAATATGGGCTTTCTAACCATATCCAGATTTTAGGGGTACACCCACTATGACCTAAGATATTGAACATTAAATCCTTATAAGGTTTGAAAAAAGTGTAAGGGGGGTGCTTTAAAAAAATGGTAAAAGTCGCCGTTTTTGAGAAAATTATTAGTTTGTCTTCTTCTGGTGAATTATTTGGGAAGTTTAAGCCTCATTTTGTTAAGTCTTAGACATTTAATTGCAAAATTTTAAAAGTGGGCGTGGCACTTATAAACCTTTAAGACATGTATCTAGTAGCCTAAAAAATTCTCTTTCAACTGCCACCAATTTTGTTGAAATATCTCTAGTGGTTCTGGAGGTGTAACATTTTAAAGAATTTCTTTTTCAGAAAATTACCTCCTGCTGAAATCTGTGCGCCTGGTAAAAGTGGGCGTGGCACTTATAAACCTTTAAGACATTTATCTTGTAGCCTAAAAAATTCTCTTTCAAATGCCACCAATTTTGTTGAAATATCTCTAGTGGTTCTGGAGGTGTAACATTTTAAAGAATTTCTTTTTCAGAAAATTACCTCCTGCTGAAATCTGTGCGCCTGGTAAAAGTGGGCGTGGCACTTATAAACCTTTAAGACATGTATCTTGTAGCCTAAAAAATTCTCTTTCAACTGCCACCAATTTTGTTGAAATATCTCTAGTGGTTCTGGAGGTGTAACATTTTAAAGAATTTCTTTTTCAGAAAATTACCTCCTGCTGAAATCTGTGCGCCTGGTAGAAAATCACATTCTTCAGACAAATTTTAGTCAAAAATTTTTACGATTAAAAATGGAGATAATTTTCTATAACTTTGCTACATTTAAAGATATTTGATTGAAATTTGGTATACAAAAACAACAAAATATGGGCTTTCTAACCATATCCAGATCTTAGGGGTACGCCCACTGTGAGCTAAGATATTGAACATTAAATCCTTATAGAGTTTGAAAAAAGTGTAAGGGGGGTGCTTTAAAAAAATGGTAAAAGTCGCAGTTTTTGAGAAAATTATTAGTTTGTCTTCTTCTGGTGAATTATTTGGGAAGTTTAAGCCTCATTTTGTTAAGTCTTAGACATTAAGTTGCAAAATTTTAAAAGTGGGCGTGGCACTTATAAACCTTTAAGACATGTATCTTGTAGCCTAAAAAATTCTCTTTCAAATGCCACCAATTTTGTTGAAATATCTCTAGTGGTTCTGGAGGTGTAACATTTTAAAGAATTTCTTTTTCAGAAAATTACCTCCTGCTGAAATCTGTGCGCCTGAAAAAAGTGGGCGTGGCACTTATAAACCTTTAAGACATGTATCTTGTAGCCTAAAAAATTCTCTTTCAAATGCCACCAATTTTTTTGAAATATCTCTAGTGGTTCTGGAGGTGTAATATTTTAAAGAATTTCTTTTTCAGAAAATTACCTCCTGCTGAAATCTGTGCGCCTGGTAGAAAATCACATTCTTCAGAAAAATTTTAGTCAAACATTTTTACGATTAAAAATGGAGATAATCTTCTATAACTTTGTTACTTTTAAAGATATTTGATTGAAATTTGGTATACAAAAACAACAAGATATGGGCTTTCTAACCATATCCAGATTTTAGGGGTACACCCACTATGAGCTAAGATATTGAACATTAAATCCTTATAGAGTTTGAAAAAAGTGTAAAGGGGGTGCTGTAAAAAAATGGTAAAAGTCGCCGTTTTTGAGAAAATTATTAGTTTGTCTTCTTCTGGTGAACTATTTGGGAAGTTTAAACCTTATTTTGTTAAGCTTGTCTTCTTCTGGTGAACTATTTGGGAAGTTTAAACCTTATTTTGTTAAGTCTTAGACATTAAATTGCAAAATTTTAAAAGTGGGCGTGGCACTTATTAAATTTTAAGACATGTATCTTGTAGCCTAAAAAATTCTCTTTCAACTGCCACCAATTTTGTTGAAATATCTCTAGTGGTTCTGGAGGTGTAACATTTTAAATAATTTCTTTTTCAGAAAATTACCTCCTGCTGAAATCTGTGCGCCTGGTAGAAAATCACATTTTTCAGACAAATTTTAGTCAAAAATTTTTACGACTAAAAATGGAGATAATTTTCTATAACTTTGTTACTTTTAAAGATATTTGATTGAAGTTTGGTATACAAAAACAACAAAATATGGGCTTTCTAACCATATCCAGATTTTAGGAATACACCCACTATGAGCTAAGATATTGAACATTAAATCCTTATAGAGTTTGAAAAAAGTGTAAGGGGGGTGCTGTAAAAAAATGGTAAAAGTCGCCGTTTTTGAGAAAATTATTAGTTTGTCTTCTTCTGGTGGACTATTTGGGAAGTTTAAGCCTTATTTTGTTAAGTCTTAGACATTAAGTTGCAAAATTTTAAAAGTGGGCGTGGCACTTATAAATCTTTAAGACATGTATCTTGTAGCCTAAAAAATTCTCTTTCAACTGCCACCAATTTTGTTGAAATACCTCTAGTGGTTCTGGAGGTGTAACATTTTAAAGAATTTCTTTTTCAGAAAATTACCTCCTGCTGAAATCTGTGCGCCTGGTAGAAAATCACATTTTTCAGACAAATTTTAGTCAAAAATTTTTACGATTAAAAATGGAGAAAATTTTCTATAACTTTGTTACTTTTAAAGATATTTGATTGAAATCTGGTATACAAAAACAAAAAAATATGGGCTTTCTAACCATATCCAGTTTTTAGGGGTACACCCACTATAAGCTAAGATATTAAACATTAAATCCTTATAGAGTTTGAAAAAAGTGTAAGGGGGGTGCTTTAAAAAAATGGTAAAAGTCGCCGTTTTTGAGAAAATTATTAGTTTGTCTTCTTCTGGTGAACTATTTGGGAAGTTTAAGCCTTATTTTGTTAAGTCTTAGACATTAAATTGCAAAATTTTAAAAGTGGGTGTGGCACTTATAAACCTTTAAGACATGTATCTTGTAGCCTAAAAAATTCTCTTTCAAATGCCACCAATTTTGTTGAAATATCTCTAGTGGTTCTGGAGGTGTAACATTTTAAAGAATTTCTTTTTCAGAAAATTACCTCCTGCTGAAATCTGTGCGCCTGGTAGAAAATCACATTTTTCAGACAAATTTTAGTCAAAAATTTTTACGATTAAAAATGGAGAAAATTTTCTATAACTTTGTTACTTTTAAAGATATTTGATTGAAATCTGGTATACAAAAACAAAAAAATATGGGCTTTCTAACCATATCCAGATTTTAGGGGTACACCCACTATGAGCTAAGATATTGAACATTAAATCCTTATAAGGTTTGAAAAAAGTGTAAGGGGGGTGCTTTAAAAAAATGGTAAAAGTCGCCGTTTTTGAGAAAATTATTAGTTTGTCTTCTTCTGGTGGACTACTTGGGAAGTTTAAGCCTTATTTTGTTAAGTATTAGACATTAAATTGCAAAATTTTAAAAGTGGGCGTGGCACTTATAAACCTTTAAGACATGTATCTTGTAGCCTAAAAAATTCTCTTTCAACTGCCACCAATTTTGTTGAAATATCTCTAGTGTTTCTGGAGGTGTAATATTTTAAAGAATTTCTTTTTCAGAAAATTACCTCCTGCTGAAATCTGTGCGCCTGATAGAAAATCACATTCTTCAGACAATTTTAGTCAAACATTTTTACGATTAAAAATGGAGATAATTTTCTATAACTTTGTTACTTTTAAAGATATTTGATTGAAATTTGGTATACAAAAACAACAAAATATGGGCTTTCTAACCATATCCAGATTTAAGGGGTACACCCACTATGAGCTAAGATATTGAACATTAAATCCTTATAGAGTTTGAAAGAAGTGTAAGGGGGGTGCTTTAAAAAAACGGTAAAAGTCGCCGTTTTTGAGAAAATTATTAGTTTGTCTTCTTCTGGTGAACTATTTGGGAAGTTTAAACCTTATTTTGTTAAGTTTGTCTTCTTCTGGTGAACTATTTGGGAAGTTTAAACCTTATTTTGTTAAGTCTTAGACATTAAATTGCAAAATTTTAAAAGTGGGCGTGGCACTTATTAAACTTTAAGACATGTGTCTTGTAGCCTAAAAAATTCTCTTTCAACTGCCACCAATTTTGTTGAAATATCTCTAGTGGTTCTGGAGGTGTAACATTTTAAATAATTTCTTTTTCAGAAAATTACCTCCTGCTGAAATCTGTGCGCCTGGTAGAAAATCACATTTTTCAGACAAATTTTAGTCAAAAATTTCTACGACTAAAAATGGAGATAATTTTCTATAACTTTGTTACTTTTAAAGATATTTGATTGAAATTTGCTATACAAAAACAACAAAATATGGGCTTTCTAACCATATCCAGATTTTAGGGGTACACCCACTATGACCTAAGATATTGAACATTAAATCCTTATAAGGTTTGAAAAAAGTGTAAGGGGGGTGCTTTAAAAAAATGGTAAAAGTCGCCGTTTTTGAGAAAATTATTAGTTTGTCTTCTTCTGGTGAATTATTTGGGAAGTTTAAGCCTCATTTTGTTAAGTCTTAGACATTTAATTGCAAAATTTTAAAAGTGGGCGTGGCACTTATAAACCTTTAAGACATGTATCTAGTAGCCTAAAAAATTCTCTTTCAACTGCCACCAATTTTGTTGAAATATCTCTAGTGGTTCTGGAGGTGTAACATTTTAAAGAATTTCTTTTTCAGAAAATTACCTCCTGCTGAAATCTGTGCGCCTGGTAAAAGTGGGCGTGGCACTTATAAACCTTTAAGACATGTATCTTGTAGCCTAAAAAATTCTCTTTCAACTGCCACCAATTTTGTTGAAATATCTCTAGTGGTTCTGGAGGTGTAACATTTTAAAGAATTTCTTTTTCAGAAAATTACCTCCTGCTGAAATCTGTGCGCCTGGTAGAAAATCACATTCTTCAGACAAATTTTAGTCAAAAATTTTTACGATTAAAAATGGAGATAATTTTCTATAACTTTGCTACATTTAAAGATATTTGATTGAAATTTGGTATACAAAAACAACAAAATATGGGCTTTCTAACCATATCCAGATCTTAGGGGTACGCCCACTGTGAGCTAAGATATTGAACATTAAATCCTTATAGAGTTTGAAAAAAGTGTAAGGGGGGTGCTTTAAAAAAATGGTAAAAGTCGCAGTTTTTGAGAAAATTATTAGTTTGTCTTCTTCTGGTGAATTATTTGGGAAGTTTAAGCCTTATTTTGTTAAGTCTTAGACATTAAGTTGCAAAATTTTAAAAGTGGGCGTGGCACTTATAAACCTTTAAGACATGTATCTTGTAGCCTAAAAAATTCTCTTTCAAATGCCACCAATTTTGTTGAAATATCTCTAGTGGTTCTGGAGGTGTAACATTTTAAAGAATTTCTTTTTCAGAAAATTACCTCCTGCTGAAATCTGTGCGCCTGAAAAAAGTGGGCGTGGCACTTATAAACCTTTAAGACATGTCTCTTGTAGCCTAAAAAATTCTCTTTCAAATGCCACCAATTTTTTTGAAATATCTCTAGTGGTTCTGGAGGTGTAATATTTTAAAGAATTTCTTTTTCAGAAAATTACCTCCTGCTGAAATCTGTGCGCCTGGTAGAAAATCACATTCTTCAGAAAAATTTTAGTCAAAAATTTTTACGATTAAAAATGGAGATAATCTTCTATAACTTTGTTACTTTTAAAGATATTTGATTGAAATTTGGTATACAAAAACAACAAGATATGGGCTTTCTAACCATATCCAGATTTTAGGGGTACACCCACTATGAGCTAAGATATTGAACATTAAATCCTTATAGAGTTTGAAAAAAGTGTAAAGGGGGTGCTGTAAAAAAATGGTAAAAGTCGCCGTTTTTGAGAAAATTATTAGTTTGTCTTCTTCTGGTGAACTATTTGGGAAGTTTAAACCTTATTTTGTTAAGCTTGTCTTCTTCTGGTGAACTATTTGGGAAGTTTAAACCTTATTTTGTTAAGTCTTAGACATTAAATTGCAAAATTTTAAAAGTGGGCGTGGCACTTATTAAACTTTAAGACATGTATCTTGTAGCCTAAAAAATTCTCTTTCAACTGCCACCAATTTTGTTGAAATATCTCTAGTGGTTCTGGAGGTGTAACATTTTAAATAATTTCTTTTTCAGAAAATTACCTCCTGCTGAAATCTGTGCGCCTGGTAGAAAATCACATTTTTCAGTTTAGTCAAAAATTTTTACGACTAAAAATGGAGATAATTTTCTATAACTTTGTTACTTTTAAAGATATTTGATTGAAATTTGCTATACAAAAACAACAAAATATGGGCTTTCTAACCATATCCAGATTTTAGGGGTACACCCACTATGAGCTAAGATATTGAACATTAAATCCTTATAGAGTTTGAAAAAAGTGTAAGGGGGGTGCTGTAAAAAAATGGTAAAAGTCGCCGTTTTTGAGAAAATTATTAGTTTGTCTTCTTCTGGTGGACTATTTGGGAAGTTTAAGCCTTATTTTGTTAAGTCTTAGACATTAAGTTGCAAAATTTTAAAAGTGGGCGTGGCACTTATAAATCTTTAAGACATGTATCTTGTAGCCTAAAAAATTCTCTTTCAACTGCCACCAATTTTGTTGAAATACCTCTAGTGGTTCTGGAGGTGTAACATTTTAAAGAATTTCTTTTTCAGAAAATTACCTCCTGCTGAAATCTGTGCGCCTGGTAGAAAATCACATTCTTCAGACAAATTTTAGTCAAAAATTTTTACGATTAAAAATGGAGAAAATTTTCTATAAATTTGTTATTTTTAAAGATATTTGATTGAAATTTGGTATACAAAAACAACAAAATATGGGCTTTCTAACCATATCCAGATCTTAGGGGTACGCCCACTGTGAGCTAAGATATTGAACATTAAATCCTTATAGAGTTTGAAAAAAGTGTAAGGGGGGTGCTTTAAAAAAATGGTAAAAGTCGCAGTTTTTGAGAAAATTATTAGTTTGTCTTCTTCTGGTGGACTATTTGGGAAGTTTAAGCCTTATTTTGTTAAGTCTTAGACATTAAGTTGCAAAATTTTAAAAGTGGGCGTGGCACTTATAAACCTTTAAGACATGTATCTTGTAGCCTAAAAAATTCTCTTTCAAATGCCACCAATTTTGTTGAAATATCTCTAGTGGTTCTGGAGGTGTAATATTTTAAAGAATTTCTTTTTCAGAAAATTACCTCCTGCTGAAATCTGTGCGCCTGGTAGAAAATCACATTCTTCAGAAAAATTTTAGTCAAAAATTTTTACGATTAAAAATGGAGATAATTTTCTATAACTTTGTTACTTTTAAAGATATTTGATTGAAATTTGGTATACAAAAACAACAAAATATGGGCTTTCTAACCATATCCAGATTTTAGGGGTACACCCACTATGAGCTAAGATATTGAACATTAAATCCTTATAGAGTTTGAAAAAAGTGTAAGGGGGGTGCTGTAAAAAAATGGTAAAAGTCGCCGTTTTTGAGAAAATTATTAGTTTGTCTTCTTCTGGTGTACTATTTGGGAAGTTTAAACCTTATTTTGTTAAGTCTTAGACATTAAATTGCAAAATTTTAAAAGTGGGCGTGGCACTTATTAAACTTTAAGACATGTATCTTGTAGCCTAAAAAATTCTCTTTCAACTGCCACCAATTTTGTTGAAATATCTCTAGTGGTTCTGGAGGTGTAACATTTTAAATAATTTCTTTTTCAGAAAATTACCTCCTGCTGAAATCTGTGCGCCTGGTAGAAAATCACATTTTTCAGTTTAGTCAAAAATTTTTACGACTAAAAATGGAGATAATTTTCTATAACTTTGTTACTTTTAAAGATATTTGATTGAAATTTGCTATACAAAAACAACAAAATATGGGCTTTCTAACCATATCCAGATTTTAGGGGTACACCCACAATGAGCTAAGATATTGAACATTAAATCCTTATAAGGTTTGAAAAAAGTGTAAGGGGGGTGCTTTAAAAAAATGGTAAAAGTCGCCGTTTTTGAGAAAATTATTAGTTTGTCTTCTTCTGGTGGACTATTTGGGAAGTTTAAGCCTTATTTTGTTAAGTCTTAGACATTAAGTTGCAAAATTTTAAAAGTGGGCGTGGCACTTATAAATCTTTAAGACATGTATCTTGTAGCCTAAAAAATTCTCTTTCAACTGCCACCAATTTTGTTGAAATACCTCTAGTGGTTCTGGAGGTGTAACATTTTAAAGAATTTCTTTTTCAGAAAATTACCTCCTGCTGAAATCTGTGCGCCTGGTAGAAAATCACATTCTTCAGACAAATTTTAGTCAAAAATTTTTACGATTAAAAATGGAGATGATTTTCTATAACGTTGTTACTTTTAAAGATATTTGATTGAAATTTGGTATACAAAAACAACAAAATATGGGCTTTCTAACCATATCCAGTTTTTAGGGGTACACCCACTATGAGCTAATATATTGAACATTAAATCCTTATATAGTTTGAAAAAAGTGTAATTGGGGTGCTTTAAAAAAATGGTAAAATGGTAAAAGTCGCAGTTTTTGAGAAAATTATTAGTTTGTCTTCTTCTGGTGAATTATTTGGGAAGTTTAAGCCTCATTTTGTTAAGTCTTAGACATTTAATTGCAAAATTTTAAAAGTGGGCGTGGCACTTATAAACCTTTAAGACATGTATCTTGTAGCCTAAAAAATTCTCTTTCAACTGCCACCAATTTTGTTGAAATATCTCTAGTGGTTCTGGAGGTGTAACATTTTAAAGAATTTCGTTTTCAGAAAATTACCTCCTGCTGAAATCTGTGCGCCTGGTAGAAAATCACATTCTTCAGACAAATTTAAGTCAAAAATTTTTACGATTAAAAATGGAGAGAATTTTCTATAACTTAGAGTTTGAAAAAAGTGTAAGGGGGGTGCTTTAAAAAAATGGTAAAAGTCGCCGTTTTTGAGAAAATTATTAGTTTGTCTTCTTCTGGTGAACTATTTGGGAAGTTTAAGCCTTATTTTGTTAAGTCTTAGACATTAAGTTGCAAAATTTTAAAAGTACATGTCTTTAAGACATGTATCTTGTAGCCTAAAAAATTCTCTTTCAACTGCCACCAATTTTGTTGAAATATCTCTAGTGGTTCTGGAGGTGTAACATTTTAAAGAATTTCTTTTTCAGAAAATTACCTCCTGTTGAAATCTGTGCGCCTGGTAGAAAATCACATTTTTCAGACAAATTTTAGTCAAAAATTTTTACGATTAAAAATGGAGAAAATTTTCTATAAATTTTAGTTTGTCTTCTTCTGGTGAACTATTTGGGAAGTTTAAGCCTTATTTTGTTAAGTCTTAGACATTAAATTGCAAAATTTTAAAAGTGGGCGTAGCACTTATTAAACTTTAAGACATGTATCTTGTAGCCTAAACAATTCTCTTTCAACTGCCACCAAGGTGTAACATTTTAAAGAATTTCTTTTTCAGAAAATTACCTCCTGCTGAAATCTGTGCGCCTGGTAGAAAATCACATTCTTCAGACAAATTTTAGTCAAAAATTTTTACGATTAAAAATGGAGATAATTTTCTATAACTTTGTTACTTTTAAAGATATTTGATTGAAATTTGGTATACAAAAACAACAAAATATGGGCTTTCTAACCATATCCAGATTTTAGGGGTGCACCCACTATGAGCTAAGATATTGAACATTAAATCCTTATAGAGTTTGAAAAAAGTGTAAGGGGGGTGCTTTAAAAACATGGTAAAAGTCGCCGTTTTTGAGAAAATTATTAGTTTGTCTTCTTCTGGTGAACTATTTGGGAAGTTTAAGCCTTATTTTGTTAAGTCTTAGACATTAAATTGCAAAATTTTAAAAGTGGGCGTGGCACTTATTAAACTTTAAGACATGTATCTTGTAGCCTAAAAAATTCTCTTTCAACTGCCACCAATTTTGTTGAAATATCTCTAGTGGTTCTGGAGGTGTAACATTTTAAAGAATTTCTTTTTCAGAAAATTACCTCCTGCTGAAATCTGTGCGCCTGGTAGAAAATCACATTCTTCAGACAAATTTTAGTCAAAAATTTTTACGATTAAAAATGGAGATAATTTTTTTATAACTTTGTTAATTTTAAAGATATTTGATTGAAATTTGGTATACAAAAACAACAAAATATGGGCTTTCTAACCATATCCAGATTTTAGGGGTACGCCCACTATGAGCTTAGATATTGAATATTAAATCCTTATAGAGTTTGAAAAAAGTGTATGGGGGGTGCTTTAAAAAATGCTGAAAAGCGCCGTTTTTTTTTAGAAAAAATTAAATAATTTTGTTTAAAAATACAAATAAGAAATAAAAGCGGAGAAAAAAAAAATAAAATTTTTGTTGAAAAAGAAAAATTAGAATTTTAGTTTCTCATGTACGTTTTCTCCACCCCTTGGCATAAAGTTGAAAATTAAAGTTTGTTCCCATTATTCTGCCTACCACTGTGTGGTGAGTGCGGCCAAAAATCAAAAAAACTATTTTCACAATTTTCAAAATTTTGTAATGCATTTTTATTAAGGACATGCTAAGCGACAATAGCTGACAACAATTTTTCAAAAATATTTATTTTTAAAACAGTTATAGTTGTTGGTAATTATGAAAAATACAATGAAAAAACCTTTAAAAGTAGAAATAGAAAAATGGATTTATTCGGCAAAATTATTTTATTTTACATAAAATGCATTGTATAATATTACAAAAGTATGATATTATGATTTTTTTTTTATAATTTATTTGTCGTGGATATTTTATTATTGCTCTTAAAGTAAGCAAGAGAAATAAATAACAATTGTAATAGCTTTCGGCTGTAGAGAGTGATTTGAAAAAACTATAAAAAACAATATCTTTTATAATTTAGTATGGTATTACCCGTCAACAAATATTTATATAAAACAAGTGCATATGCATTTTTAATCCAATATTATCAAAGTTTTACCGTAGTTTTAGTATTGTATGAAGGTTACTGCTAAAAAAAAATGCAGAATATATAAAAAACTACAGAAATTTAGTAGGAATATTATCAAAGTAAGCTATACAAGTAACATACAAAGCTTTTAGAAAAATTAGTTTAAACCATATTTGGAAACATAGCTGTCTAGATATTAATAAGGACCTGAAGGAGCTAAATTGTAGGGAGAGTTATGAAGAAATATATGGTTTTAACACTAAATAAAGTATTCTTCACAAATCGATTTAATGAATAATAATTTAATAAATATATCACAAGAAAACGTTTCTGAGTAAGAATTACATAAAAATAACAATCCGTTTTATAAGGATCCACATGTTGAAGGTATTTCGCTTTTTGTATAAATATTATAATTTTAAATTATTTTAATAAATAAATTATCTTACCTTTTATTTTTTGTTTAAATTATTGAATTAATATGTATTTTTATTAAATATCTTTAATATTATATTATTATCTTTAATATTATATTTGGAATTAAAGTAAAGTAAAATATCAAAAAAATATCAAAATACATTTTTTATATATACAAATTTATATAGTTTCATTCATCCGATTTGTGAAAAAATCAAAAAATAAAAATTTCAAAAATACGATTGTTATATAAAAGAACATCTATAAAATTATATTTGAGAATTTTAGCTGCGACTTTTCGCGATTTTTTAAAATATTAGAATAAAATGTGCGGTACACTAATATTGGTCTGATTAGATCTTGCCACGCCTACTTTCAAAATATCCTTTATTTTAATAAAATTTACAAAAATATATCTGAAATTCATACGAATAAAAGAATTTTTTTTCAGTATGGGAGCGGCAGTAGTCCTCCCCTTCCATTTTGAGTGGATATGTTTATAGCCTTATCTACTAACAGAATATACCATTTTAGACCAATATCTACAAAACTGGATTTTTGTCGTTCTAAAAATGCCAAATGTGACACTGTGCGTTGCAAAGTGGGTTGTACTATAACGAAAAAGGGGATTAATTCGTGGAAGCTTTAATTTAAGAAATATATATATATATATATATTTTTTTTTATTAATGGATATTCATAAATACGTAAAATATTACAATTTAAAATAAAAATATCTTGGAAAACAATACTTTTTTTTTTTTTTTTAATTGTTATGGCTACATTTATTTTTCAGGGAAAATGGGCTTTTTTAGACTTTTGAACTAAAAGCTAAAAATTAATAAATCAAACTGTAAATTGAAGTAAACTTACTATTATATAAGATCGTTTTAAGAAAAAACTGACAAATTCGTTTTATATCAGAATTAATATTATTGAAAATATTAAAAATTAATGCATTTTTTATAGTGAACGAAAAAATAATGCAGAAAATCAAGAAATTGCAATTTATTTAATTTAAGATATATTTTAGGCAACTTTTTATTACAGTTTTAGTGGCTACAGTTGTTTAAAATCTTCAGTTTGAACTTCCTGTGATTCCTCTGGTAGTGTATTATATTGTGGTTTTTGCATAATTTCAACTGGTTTATCTATATATATAAAAGAGTAACGTGAATGACTGACTGACTGATTCATCATCCCACAGCCCAAACGGCTGAAGCTAGAAAAAATTTGGAACGTAGGTAGATCTCCCACCATATAGATCCACTAAGACGGGATTTTTGGAAATTCGAATGTTGAGGGGGTAAAAAAAGGGTAAAAACGGGTAAAATCGGTAACTTTATATCTCCTAAACTAATAGAGATACAAAAAAAAGTTGAATAGTTATCGTTATTCATTTAAAAAATAATTGGACAGGTGTCTGGTACTTTTTTGAAAATCGGCCGTTTTAGGGAGAAAACGGGTAAAAACTGTATTTTGGTACTTTTTTGGCACCATATGTATCTTTGAAACCAATCAACATACATATAAAAATTTATGTCGTATTCATAACTTATCAAAAAATTAAAAATACAAATTTGGTACTTTTTAGAAATTCAAACGTTTAAGGGATAAAAATCGTACCTATTATTGGTACTTTTTTCATAAAACCTTTTTTTATATTTATTTAAATATTCATATAACTATTTTAG
Source organism: Protophormia terraenovae (assembly GCA_951394005.1). Lineage (NCBI taxonomy): Eukaryota > Metazoa > Arthropoda > Insecta > Diptera > Calliphoridae > Protophormia > Protophormia terraenovae. Next base: position 36,786,654 of record OX596074.1, read on the forward strand.
TATGGGATACCACTACAATTTAGAAATTTATTGGAATACAATTTTTGATACTTCGATGGGTGAAAGAAGTACCAAAAAAAGGGGTAAAGGCGGGAAATTACATTTTATTCAAACAATAAATAATTTTCAATTACATTAAACATAGAAACATGAAAATAAGAAAATGTAGATAGGAATTCACAAGAGTGGATTTTGATACATGGTCCAGTGGGTAAAAATTCAAGAAGATGGACTTTGTGGTATTTTTTCTTCTTCTATTGGTACTTTTTTGCATTTTCTGAAATATTTAACCTAGAAACATATAATAAGTAATTTAGTTAAATTTAGTTTGCAAGAAATTTTTTCAAATTTTGGGATAAAGAATGGCTGTATAGGGGAAAATTGTATTTAATATAACTAATACAAAACCGCAGATGTCAAAAATGGTACAATTTTTAAAATAACATTGACGGAAAACGTAGACACCAAAGGTTTGAAAAAAAAAAAAATAAAAAAAATTAAGAAAAAATTATATCTTGAATAATTTTGTTTAATTCTTACTCTTTAGAATAAATTTAGTGAAAAAAGTTACATAAAACTTTTTTATCACATCATACTTTTAACCCATTGATGAACAAATGATATATATACCTCTAAGAAATGTTTTGGTTATATATTTTTCTGGGTAATAGATAGAGCAAATCATGGATCCGTATTTTATAGAGAAGGAATAATGCTACAAAAGTTTAGAATATGCCGTGTCTCTAACATGCCATCCATAGCACCTAAAAGTCTCTAAAATTGCTAAAAACACTGAAAAAGTAGGAAAAATAAGCAACAAACAATGAAAGCTTTTACACCAAAACGCTGTTACTGAGAGACCATGTCAAAGCATATGGAATCCTACTTTAATGACAGACTATTGCTGCTTCTTAATATGAGAAAAAATTAAAAATAGTACATTCTTAAATAAAAATGTAAGAAAAAAATATCCATATATTTTTCAATGAAGTTCAATATAAAAATATTTTAAAATTTTTGTTGAACATTTTACACTATATTTAGTCTAAGGAGTTAAAATTAGGTAAAATTATTCGCGATATATTTTTCTTATAATTTTTTGTTAACTCTGTTATTTAAATTAGTATTTTTTTCATATTTTTCTTGGATACGCATTTCCTCTCAGTGCGATTTTTAAAATTTTACCATTTTTGAAATCTACGGTCTTTTGTTTGTTATACTATATACAAATTTTTCTTCTACACCCACTCCTTACCTCTCATTTTTAAATGGTTTTATGAGGGTTAATAGATAATTTTTTTTTATTTTTACAACTTTAAAGACTTCTAAGGGCTATGGGTGACAAGTCAGAGACTTGACTAGTACTACACTTTTGTGTATTTCCTATGCATATTACCTGTAAAATTGTGTAACCTATAAACTCCTCAAGGAAGTAAATTTTCTTTGGTCCTTAATGGGTTAAAAATGTGACGTGATGGAAAAAAACTGAAATGTTCCTGGTGATTGGGATGACTATACCTACAATGTCTGCAACATGATTTTCCAGATATTTTTTTAGTGTTGACCTGTGTTATCAAACAGGAACATAAAGGTTGCTATCATGAACACGGTATTATTTAAATCAGTGAAAAACAGCTATACAAACATTGAATAGTTGTAGTGATCATGCTGTAACCATGTTTTTTTATCTGCGTGTATCTGAACGATATTTGCCTGCAGTATAGTTAGTACTTAATTTTGTAGAGGATGAAATTCCATAGTTCATTCAAAGTATAAGGTTTATAAGGGTAGATAAAGATATAGTTATGAAGTGGATGGAGGCTTTTGAACTTCTGAACTTATTAAACATGGAAAAATTGTAACCAACCACATTACTTTAGTATCCTTCAGGCTAAGATTATCACATCCTAGGTGAACCAATGCACCCACCTGTTCTATATTGAATAATTAATTATGGCTTTATAGTATCAACTATGGTTAAGATATATATTAGATAATGGTATACAGCGATATCGGTTACGTATTCTGGTAGCTGTGATATTTAGGGAATGTCTCCCCTTCATAATATACTGTAGAGGTTATAGTGAGAAAACGGAGAAATCGATGGAGAATTTTCTCTGCCATTTTCTAAAGAATCTGTCCCGGATATTTGGTAGTCACTTCAAACATGGCTTAATGTACATATCTCTCTCATAACACCATCAAAAGATTATATACATATGTTAGTCTTGGATATGTACATTTACTAGAAGCCAATACAACGGGTTCAAAAACTAACCCAAGTGTGCTGGTTATAGCTTACATAGGTAGATCGTCTAGCTGATTTTGTAGATATAATATTCCTTTGGTCCAACCATACCAGTATCCCATTAAATAAATGAAATGAATTGGAATTAAATCTGCAGGAAACGGCTGGTCCGATTTCAATGAAATAACGGAGGCGGAGCAATGTTGGATAACTCAGGTATGACAAATATTTAGAACGATCCTGATTCGTTATATCTTAACCGATTTAAAATGTTTTTATATAATTGAATTCTGCTGATCAAGACTACTTTGCTGAAGATTTTTTTCTTTATAGCAGGTCCAAGTTTTTTTCGATTCTTTTAAATATGTTTTATTTTATAATTAATAAGAAAATCATGAACAGAAAGAATTTTGGATCCCGTTATGTCTATTAAGTTCAAAACTTATGCTTTACTACACTTCTACTACCGCCGTGTAAAATTTCATTGAAATCGAACCACCTATATCCAAACTGCAAATTTAATTCCATTGAATTTTTTGATTCATCATAATTCTATCGAATACGGCATTAAAATTTGCATTTTAATTATCAAAGTCAGAACTTTAGATAAATTAATAAACTGATATTATGTAGACATGTAGCTAATTGGTTTAAATTAAACTTAATGTAATTCGGGACCATATTTTCAAGATCTTGTATCTATAAATTAAAATATTAATATATGTAATTGATACTAAAAATGAATTGGTTATACAATATTGATTACTTTATTTCAAAGAAATAAATGAATATAAAAATAGCCAACGTGTGCTGATTATTTGAACAAAGCGTGTATAAGTTGCTAAATGAAGTACTTCTAAAAAATCTTCTAACACAATATTTACTACAGCTAACCATACTTATATATTTCCTAATAAAAATCTTATATTAAATGATATGTGCGTAACCATTTATTTTTAATTTTTTTCAAGAAGTCAATGTATGTATGATTGTTTATTAAAATTGTCTTTGCATGAGTTGCTAAGTATTTAAGTAAGTAACTTCTTCATTTGTTCTGATTTTTATTACACTCTTATTACACCCTACACCACCATAGGTGGGGAGGGTATTATGAGTTTGTACTGATGTTTGTAACACCCAAAAATATTGGTCTAAGACCCACCTTAATTTACACCAATCGGCTTAGAATCACTTTCTGAGTCGATTTAACGATGTCCGTCCGTCTGTCTGTCTGTCTGACCGTCTGTCTTCCATGTAAACCTTGTAATCAAACTACAGGTCGCATTTTTGAACCAAAATTAATGAAATTTGGTACACAGGTTTCATATAGCCCAGGGACGAAGCCTATTGAAATTGGTTATGATCGGTCCATTATTTCACCTAGCTCCCATACAAATGTCCTCCCGGAAAAGGGTTTAACGATCATAAATCCCTTAAATGTAGCAACATTTTAATGAAATTTGGCCCATATAAATTTCACATTAGTCTAAATAATTGTGCCGATTTTTAAAAAGATCGGTCCAAAATTAACCATAGCTCCCATATAAACCCCTTTTAGAAAATCACTTTAACAGGCATAAATCCCATTAAAATGTTAGTATCAAGCTAATATTTGACACAAATGAGTTTTATATGAACATAAACGATAGTACCAAATTTTACAAAGATCGGTCCATAATTTACCATAGCTCCCATATAAGACCCTCTTTTGGGAAACACCCAAAATTGAATAAATTCATATAAATGTCAGCATCAACGTAATATTCGATATTCGTATATTTTATTTTACACTTATGAGTATCAGTCCACATAATGTAACACAATGGTGTATCATATGGTCGGGCTTGACCGACTATATCTTTTACTCTCGTTCTTAATAAATGTTTGTTCTTCATTCAAAAGTCTATATGAAAGTGTATTGACCAAAAGATTTTGTGTAGTTTTTTTTTTTTTTTTTGGTATAATGATTTTGCATAATACCAAACTCTTTTTATCTTTTCACAGTTTTGATGGTACTGAGGTGTCCATTTTGAGTTGGTCATAAAAAGAAGTCAATGAATGTTAAATGTTTATTTAACATCCTTTTTATTTCTTTTTATACTTATTATCACTTTTTTTATTTGTATATGTATATTTCTTAGTATTTGTGTGAGTTTATTTGTCTATTTAATGTTCATTTGTTTATTCATTGAATTGTAACAAATGTCCTGTTTTTACGATTATATTTATTATTTGTCGTGTGAGTGCTGTAAAAATTATGTTGATGACTCATCAAATAAACATTTATTTTCTAGTCTTTAAATGTCATCTAAAGGACTCATTTGTTATTAATGTACTTGTTTTTAGGTATGAGGGTGGCTTCCATTTAACCATGACTGATTTTGATTAATTTTGTAATAAAAGTGATCCAAAAAAAAAAAAAAAAGTTTTTAACATTTTTGGAAATAGGTGTCAAAAGAATCATAATTTTTAACTTTTTAGGGAAAACTAGTTTTAAGTTATTTCACTAATATTTTTGATCACTATAAATCACTATAAAATAATTTCAATGTTTTATTCATAAAATGAATAAAAGTATAAAGGTTTTATTTATAAAAAATAATGATAATTATTGTTTATAAAACAAGCTGAAATTTATTATTTTAATATTTTTATTTTATTCATCTCTTCAATACACATCTTTTATAGAAAGACTTGATGACCAGAATACGAATACGAGTATAATTTAAAATATTGACAAAAAGTTGTAAAAATTTTGGAATTTTTCTTGAATTTTCGTAATCAGGATTTCTTATTTGTCACTCTTAGTGCATAAAATCCAATTTAGTTATAGTATGAGTAACGTGACCAGAGGGTTTTTGTCAAAAAGCGGGACCCGAACGATTAAAAAGCGGGATTCTGAACAAAATTGTATGGAAAAAGCGGGATTTTGAAAAATTTTGTAAAAAAAGAGGGATTTTCTTTCTATATCTTTCGAACATTTTGGAACAACAAATTATTTAATTATATCCCTATAAACTCAATAATTATAATTTTAACGTATTTCTCGAAATGTTTTCCAAAAAAATTCTAGTTAAATTTCCATTTTCAATTCAAACTCGTATTGATAGAAAAACATGATAATTTTTATTTTGCAAGCAAGAGTTTTTCTTAAATAATTCTTAGGCTCGTTTAACACTAACATTCAGATAAAACAAAAAGTTAAAATAAAATCATTAATTCATGGTTTCCGTTGGCACTAACTTTAAGTAAATTTGATGGAAAGAATGTTTACTGTCATTTTTTAGCTTTCAGTTTATACAATAGTGCTGTGCAAGTGTCGAGTATTTTCCCGTTTTTTTTTTTTTTTTTTTTTTTTGGGGTACTCAACATTGTAAAGTAGTTACCCAATACTTTTACAGCCGTATTCACAAAAAATAATGTAAGCTTGATAACGAGTTACTAACTTTTTGTATGTAAATTTCCATAAGAAAAAGTTAGTAACTCGTTATCAAACCTACATTAATTTTTTTGAATACGGCTGTTAAAGTTCAATTTTTAATGATATCGTGTTAAAAATATAATGGCTAAAATACAATTCTGTATAAAGATACAAGTAAATTTTTAAATATATGAAAATAATATTATTGATTTTTATTAAAGTTGAATTAAAAGTTTTTATTTATTTTGTGTTTTATATAAACAAACTTTCAAAATTTAATGCCAATCGGATGAATATATATTTTTTTATTTCAAATAAGAGAACATTTATTAAAAATTATATTTCAAATTAAAGAATCCGTTAAGTACCCTGCGGGAAATCCTTATCAGTAATAGTTGAGTACCAATTGACACCTAACAGTCACCAAAGTTCCAGTTGAGAACCAGTGAGAGCTTTTAGCCTGATTGTTAAATGCACAATTAGCAACACGCGCGCAATAATTATATGTGGCTGAGTTATAAGCGTGTAAGACTATAAAACATGAGATAAGTAAAAGTAACCTGAATTCGATTCGGGGTGCCCCAAAACTGGTTAAAAAGGGTGAATTACTCCCTTATAGGCCAACACCATGTTAAAGTGATAGGTGCATCTCATGCTATACAAAAATAAAATAGAAAGTCAATCCAACTCTAAACAAAGATACATCGTTTATATAGTTCAAACTACTTTTTAAAAGTACAATACGAAAATATTCCTGTTAATCATAAGATTAAAGTTCTGATCAAAACATCTTTTAAAAATGACACATTTTGGTATTAAAATTGGTAAAAATTATTTAAATAGCTCACATACAAATGTTCTCCCGGAAAGAGTATTTAAATCTAAAAAGCTCTCTGAAAAAACACAAAATCTTCCTCCAAAAATGTACTATATTCTATTCTAACATTCTTAAAACAATAAATGTTTTTTTGTTTGAAAAATTATGTTTCTTTCTTAAATTTTCAAAAGGTTATTCGAAAATGGAACAAAATTAAATTTTAGTAAATATATCTTGTAGGTCTTCCTGCATCGAAGCCATCAAAAAATATACACAAAGTACATTTAAGATCAGTCAGTAGAGAAGTAACTTTTAATTGTCAAAAACGATTGTCAAATTTTCAGTGGAAACTAATATTTTTTTATTATTAAAAATATGAGTAAAAATCATGATATAACTACTAAATGTAAAATCATTAGAGAGTTCGTTCTCAATTTTATTTACCCTGAAAAGTGCTCTTAATAGAAACAAATTTGTTTACCAAAAAAATTTCTTTAATATAAAATATTTTTTTATTTTGTTTTTGAAGTTTTGTTTTAAATTTTTTTACGTTTTATTTTACTTTGTGTGTCACTTCAAAAACAAAATAAAAAAATATTTTATATTAAAGAAATTTTTTTTCTATTAAAAGCAAGCAAATATTCATCAATATATTCTTTGTAAGTGGACAAACATAACAAAGGCACATAAAACATTTCCAAAATGGCGCTCCGCATTTCAGAAAGTATTTCAAATATTAAACAGAAACAAACCATTTAATATTTTTTATTTTTATTTATTGTTTTTCTTTTTTCAGTTTTTTGACTTATCAAGAATTTTATTTGACGACTCTCTCTAGTGATTGTACCTTGTTTTATTATATTATGGGTAAAAATTTTATAGAAAACATAAATAAAGAAATAGAATAAGTAACTTAAAGCTAAAAAAAAAGCGGGAAAAATATTTCAGGCGGGATCGAAGTTTAAAAAGCGGGATAATCCCGCCAAAAGCGGGATATCTGGCCACGTTAAGTATGAGTAATATTAATCAAATATAACAACTATATGACCCTATAAATAAATCCATAATTAGCCGACCGAGAGTGTATTCTCACTGTGAACAAATGTAGATTTATGCATCAATTTTAAAGATACTTGCTTATTTTACTCGTACCATTACTTTGATAAACTGAAACATTTTTGAGTTTTAATTTTTCAAAAGAAATTTTAGTAAAAAAAAATAAATTTTGAATATATATTTTTTTTTTCGCCACTAATTTCAAAATAACTTCGAAACTATTGAGCGGATACAAAATGACATTAGAACAATAGAAAGCTAATTTTACTTTGCATATTTCATAACATGTTTAAGTGCAATATAATCGAGTACTTGGCTTATTTAGCGAACATGCCAATAAAAAATAAAAAAACTCGACATGATAGGAAAAAACTGAAAGCCGATTCGTTTTAAACATGCTGAATTTCATCTGATCCACATATTTTTGTATTTTTTGAAGTAGGACGAACATTTTTTTTGTTGACCAGCGTTTTCTATTTTATTTAGATATCTTATCGTTACTGTACATGTTACAAAATAAAAGGTAAGCTGTGTAAACAATAAAGAAAATAAACATTTGAAATATTCGGGCAGACTGGGTATACTACATCTGGAAACATAAATTGCATTGCAAGCTTTAGATTTGAATTAGAACAATATTTATATATATTTAAATTTAACAGGGTTGGGTTTAATGATTACATTTTCAATTAAATTATTTTACAAGTAATTGTAATTGATATATTTTTAATTACAGTAATTTTAATTGAAAATTTCCAATTACAATGTAAATGAAAATAGTTGTAATTAATTACACTATTAAATCCTTTAAAATTAAATTTCATCGAAATGTTATTAAATAAATTCAACATACGATTTTTATTTCCGGTAATTTTGAATGTTTTAAATGCCATACAATCATTATTAAAAAAAAAAAAAAAAAAAAAAAAAAAAAAACTTATACAATTCGAAGCTAATTAGTAATTTAAATTTTCAATTACAATTACTTGTAATTGGAACTTTTCAATTAATACAGCAATTTTTCTTGCCGCATTTCTGAGTTTATAGAAGAGAGAGGAGGAGGCAAGAGTAAACTTTCACATTATCTTTGCTTCTCTCTCCTACGAAGTCAGAATTGCGGCAAGTAAAATTGCTGTGTGTGAACCCGGACATATTTTGTGGATGCAGAGAATGACATTAGATGCATTATCCGAAAAAGTATCTTTATATTCAAAATGTCATGAAACAAAATCAATGTCGCAATTATTAATACTATTTTGTGTGAACTCGGACTATCGAATCTTTGTTTTGATGCACAAACGAGTGAAAAAAATATTTTAACATAAAATATATAATAATACATATCGTCACCGAAAATGCAAAACAACGTAACATCACTTTTCACAACTTTACAGGAGACACAAAAAACATTATAAAATCTAAGCAAATTGTCCTACAAACAAGATTTTTGGGTTATTACATCCTTAAATATTGCTTAATATATTGATGATGAATAATTTAATTTTTATTAAATATTTTTTAAGTTATGTAGTTTACGTTTTTCAAGATTTCAATTTTGTGAAGCCAAAAAAACGTAACATCAATAAAAATTTAAAAAAAATTGTAATTAAAAGAATTTTTGATAACTTTTACTCCAAAATTTTAACAGCTATTATATTTTTATAATTTTTATAATATTAACTACATATATTTCATCAAAAAAACAAATTTGAAAATTTTGATGTTACGTCGTTTTGCATTTTCGGTGACGATATATAATAATTCTAATAGTTTTTGGGCTTCGGAGCCAACAAGCGGACAAATTTTGCTATATTTTAACTATTTAAAATTTTTTTAAACCTGTTGGCTCAAAATTAAATTTGACACATGAACTACATTTTAAGTCTTTTGAAATGAACCTGGTACTTATTGATATTTACATTTCCTTTTTTAAATTATAAAGTTGCTAAGTAAATTTTCTTTATATAGACCGGAAACCTCTCTGCGAAATAAAAGTTTTGTGTACTCAGCATTGAGAAGTCGCACCATTCCAGCAAATTTTATTCAACAATAAGTTAGCCTATGGATGAAATTCGGAAATGGTATTAAAACCACTTTATAAAAAATTGGAATTGTTATGTAAACTTCTACATAATAGTTACATTAAAAAATTTTGTGTTTAAGAATGGCCTTACGAACCCCTTGTGGGTCGCGGACTCCCATTTGAGAACCGTTGACCTATAGTAATGATTACTCCCAACCCTGATATTTAACCCTTTATATGGGGAGAGATTGTTATGAGGAAGCATTTCGGGATTTTCTAAAATGTTTTTTGTTAATTTATAATTTTATAGAAAATTTAATTTAATTACATTTTTGTTTCAATTAATTTGTTTATGTATAAATTTTAAAATGAAAATTTCTATGAATATTTTATTTATATGAAATATCGAATTCATTTTTATAAAGTGAAAATAGTGGATTGATTTCTTTTTATGAAAGAAATTTCTTTTGATATAAGAAATTTTATAAGAAATCGTCGATAAATTTTCTTTTATGAACAATTTTGATAAATTATCTTTTTTTCAGGAACATTTTTTTAAATATTTTTATTAACTCTGAAAATTTTGAGCGAATTAAAAATATTGTTGACATACCTTAAAGACAATTTTCGTATGCGTCTTTTGGAGTATCACGATGTAAACGATTCTTGAGTTATAGCCTAAATTTTACAAACAATTCTCGAATTTTATAGTGTGACCGCTGAAATCAGTACACGATAGAAAAAAAGTGAATGCAGATTCTTGTTTAACTCGTCAAAATCCACTTAGTTCACCTATTTTTGTTTCTAGAAAAAATAAAAAAAAATAAAAAAATTTTTTTTTTTTGCCACTGTTTTTCTATATTATTGTATGTAACATGGGTATTTTTACTCAACTGTGAATAAAATCAAGATTTATGCATCAATTGTAAAGATACATGCCTTATTTGATTCGCAGCATTACCAGCTTTAAGATGATAAACTTTTTGATGTTTTCATTTATGATGATAAACTTTTTGATGTTTTCATTTATTAAAAGATATTTTAGTAACAAAAAAATCTAAAATTTTGCAGTTTAGTGAAAAATATGTTGCAGATACTGCAGGTATAGTTATTCCATCGCCAGAAACATATTGGTTTTTCTTCATCACGTCATATTTTTAATGCATTGATGACGAAAGAAACTATCCTTCCCGGAGGAATTTTTCGGTTATATAATTTTCTATGTAATATGTAGAGCTAATTTTCTACCCATTTTCTGTGAGCACGTTTTTAAAAGAAAAAATTTACTCCAATATAGCCACTTCTTACACTTCAAGGAGACTTGATTTGTACCATATTTTAGTAGCACCATTTTTTTCTATGAAATGGAAATGACTAATTTGCTCTACCTATTACTTGGAAAATTACATAACCTGAAAACTAATCAGGGAATCATATTATCTTTAGTATCCAACAGCGGACACCCCTTAAAAAATTACAACTATATTGTTAAATATTATTGTGAATAAGCAAATTAATTGCCCAAAAGTCCTCCATTCCTTTCTTTAATGCAAATTAAAATATTTTATAAAATTGTCCCCACTCACATCCAAACATTTTTGGTCCTTCGAACTGGATTGTTTTTAAACTTTTTTAACCCGATATTTTGATTTTTTTGTTTTTTTTTAAACTCCTCATAAAAAACCATAAGAAAAAATTTCAATTTAAACAATACAACTCTAAGAAGGAGGTTCCTAATGTAATCTTCAACATCCAATTTTAAAAATAATGTACTTGCTTTATTTTTAACATTTTTATTTAATTTTTTACGTATAAACTATTAACCAATACATATTAAGTATACGTCGCTGTGGTGTCAACTAATATAATTTCAATATTGAGTATAGTATATTTAAAAATTCAATTAACGGAATGGTCTCATAGTTGAAACTGAATAAAAGTTTATTATTCTATAAAATTCATAAACATAAAAGAAATTTTAATGTATTAAATTATCGAAATCTGAAGTTTATATTCAAAACCCATATCAATAACGAGTATTATCTATAAAAATAAATTTCTGTCAACCTTCAAATTATTCTAACAAATAAATTTTAGAAAAAGTCTACTTAAGAATAACGAAATGTGTATTATTACTTATGAAAAACATAACACAAGTACTTGTTTATGTTAAACCGAGACATCTTATAGTTCCATATATCAATGTACATTTTATATATAAATAAATTTTATCAAAAGAAAAAAAAGGAAAAATTATTGCTCATGCGTCTCAAGTGCAAGACGTTAAATTTGATGATGTTTTATGTTCACGATAAAGAAAACCATGATGAATGAAATTGAAAAAAGATTCGGCTGTGCCGAATCTTTGATACCCTTCACCATATTACCATCTTACCATCTTATCGACATCATATTACCATATTACCGACAATTAATAAAATTTTCGCCTTAACGTATGCTTGCATATTTTCTAAATCTAAATTTTTTTCAAACTACGAAAATTTGAATATGAAAAAAAAAAACAATCATAACAGGCTTTGCTTTAAAAAAGAAACAACAACAATTCCATATATATTTATTTTTGTATGTACAAACTGACTGAATACACAAAGAACAACAACAACACTGTTATTCATTATATTACTGCTGTTGCTAACTAAACTACTTGTCTATACAAAAAACAAAAAACGTCACTAATAGTCATTACAATGCTTAATATACATGTTTGTGTATGTATTTATGTATATTCTTAACAGATATGTTTTAGTTTTTAAAAATAAACAACTACAATTCCATATCTATTTATTTTTGTACAGACTGCATATACAAAGAACAACAACAACAACACTGTTATTCATCATATTACTGCTGTTGATAACTAAACTACTTGTCTATACAAAAAACAAAAAACGTCACTAATAGTCATTACAATGCTTAATATACATGTTTGTTGGTGTATTTATATTCTTAACAGATTTGTTTTTGGGCCATAACTCTGTTGATTATGAACGAATTTGGTTAATTAAAAAAACCGACATTTTATAAAAATATTTATGACTGATCTATATAAAAATAAAAATCTGTAGCTTGAACAAGGGCTTCAAAAATAAAAAATTCGTTTTCCCCGATATCTCAGTTATTACTGAACCGATTTATTTAATTTTTTCAGAACAAAAATTCAGAAAATAATTTTCGAGCCCCCTTTAAAAATTCGAAGTCCCTGGTATATGCAGAGGCTTCAGAAACTAAAAAACCGGTTCTAAAAACCGGTTTTTAAAGCATATCTCCACCATTTATAAACCGATCTTCCTGATTCAAAAAACTGAAATTTTATAAAAATATTTGTGACCAAGGCTTCAAAAAATAAAAAATGCGTTTTGTCCGATATCTCAGTTATTACTGAACCGATTTATTTCATTTTTTCAGAACAAAAATTCAGAAAAAAATGTCCGAGAATTCTTTGTAAAAACGAAGTCCGTAGTGTATACAGAGGCTTCAGAAACTGGAAAACCGGTTCAAAAAACCGGTTTTTTTAACATATCTCCGCATTGTATGAACCTATCTTGCTGAATTCCAACAGCAAAATTCTCGAAAGCATTTCCGATCGTTTGACATACATATTATATATGTCAGTTATCGGTGGGCTTCATAAACGCCATTTCAACCGACACACGGACGGACGGACGGACGGACATGGTCCAATCGTCATCGCTTCTTACAAGGATTCCGAAAATATAAACTTTTTTGCTCTCCGACGAAAATTGTGGAAATTACAAACGGAATGACAAACTTATATATACCCTTTACACCTGTGGTGAAGGGTATAAAAAGATGAGAATTTATTTACTTCAAGTAATTTGCTAAGTTATCATGGTGGCCCACAGTGGGGTCAAACGCAAATTTTTTGGTAATAAATCTGTATCTAAAAAACTACTGCTCGGATTAAATGGAAATGTATGGAAGAGTTGCAGAGGAGGACCTAAGCTTTCAGAAAAATCATCTTGTGGTCACCCTGTTATAACACAAGATAAGCTACAGGGTGTCAAAACTGACTACCTCGAGTATGTAAAAGTTTAAAAAAATCGTAACTTCTTCAAATGAAGTCCGATTTTAAAGATTTTTATATTTTTGTAAAGTGCTTGTAAGATAAAGAATAAATGGCCTTACTTATTTAAGTTATTTCTTACAGTTAAAAATATATTTACACTTGAATTTTGAATTTTGATTTTTTGCCTCGACTTTCTTTCGTTTTTCGGGAATAAGTCAAAAGATATATGAGGAAAGATTTTTTTAAAAATATTTTGTAATTTGCTATATATTTTCAAAAAATATGCTGAAAGAATCTTTGGATTATCTCGATTCGTCTAGACGTGAAAAGTATTTAAAGTCAGCACTCTGAAATTAGTATGAAAAACTGGTATTTTTTACAAAAATATAGTAAAATTCTTTCACTTTTTTCTCAAAGTTCCGTTAACGAAAAAATTCTTTCTTTATACGTTTCAAAAGATAAAGCTTCAAAAATCTTTAATAACGAAATTTTGAATTAATATATGTTTGCACCCTACAACAGGCATTGGTCGAAAATGGTCAATTTTGGAAAAAGGTAAAATTTTTATCGATTAATAAAAAAATGTCACGCGAGGTTTTTTAAATTTTTTGACTATATTTCATCAACAAATAAATTAAGAACGATTTCATACTAAATTGTTTCCCGCCCGGCCAAAAACGAATGCAGGAGAGCAGATTTCATGAAAAAAGTCAATATTTTAAACGACTTTTTTTAATTGCATAAAAAAGCATATTGGCATAATATTTTCGCCATTATTTCTAATGTTTTGTATAAATTATATATCGATCTATCATTACTGCAAAAATCGTTAAAATATCTTTAAGACCCGATTTTTGGCAATTTTTCAAAAATAAAAAATGTTTAATAAATATAAGCGATTATTACGAATATTATCTCCTTCAACAACCAAAACGTGCCAATGCAATTGTGTATTACGTATACGCACGTATGGAAATATTGTAAAACAGTGAATTTGGTGAGAGTTGACCTAAGTTGTCAGTTTTGAGACGATAGTATAATGCTTTTAAAACAATCTGTATATACATATTATACATCAATGAATTGGTAAATATGTCTATTTTCATATTATTCTAATATTTTATTAGTTTTTGGAAAATACGCGGAGTTTTGCTTTACAAAACATTATTTTTTTGGTTTTTATAACTTTTTTATATTTTTTAATTTTGAAAAATTCCCAAAAATTAATTTGTAAAGCTTTTTTAATGATACTTTCAGGAAAAAAAAAAACGATATGAATTTTATACATTACATTAGAAATAATTGCGAAAGTATTATGCTAATATGCTTTTTTTATGCAGTTAAAAAAAGTTGTTTAAAAAATTTACTTTTTCATGAAATCTGCACTCCTGCATTCGTTTTTGGCCGGGCGTGAAGCAGTTTAGTGTCAAATCGTTCTAAATCTATTTGTCTATAATACATCGTCAATAAATTTAAAAAAGCTCGCGTGACATTTTTTTTTATTAATTGATAAAAATTTAACTTTTTCCAAAATTCACCATATTCGACCAATGCCTGATGTAGGGTGCAAGCCTAAATCAGTTCCAAATGTCTGTATTAGCCATTTGTGAAGTCTTGTTTTTTGAAATATATAAAGAAAGAAGTTTTTTCTTTAACGAAACTTTGAGAAAAAAGTGAAAGAATTGTACTAAATTTTTGCCAAAAATAGCCATTTTTCATACCAATTTCAGAGTGCTGACTTTTAATATTTTTCACGTCTAGACGAATTGAGATAATCCAAAAATTCTTTCAGTACGTTATTTCGTAATGTATAGCAAATTACCAGATATTTTTAAAAAATTTTATCTCATATACCTCAGGACTTATTCTCGAAAAACGAAAGAAAGTCGAGCCATAAAATCAAAAAATCAAAATTCAAGTGTAAATATATTTTTAACTGTAAGAGATAACTTAAATAAGTAAGGCCATTTTTTCTTTAGCTTGCCAAGCACTTTACAGAAATAGAAAAATCTTTAAAATCTGACTTCATTTGTATAAGTTACGATTTTTTTAAACTTTTACATACTCGAGGTAGTCAATTTTGACACCCTGTAGATTTTCTTGTGTTATCACAGGGTGACCACAAGATGATTTTTCTGAAAGCTTAGGTCCTCCTCTGCAACTCTTCCATACATTTCCATTTAATCCGAGCAGTAGTTTAGGAGATACAGATTTATTACCAAAAAAATTGCGTTTGACCCCGCTGTGTGGCCTTTGGTTCAGCTAATGAAAAAATAAGCTGGGGAAATATATGAAAGAGTAAGAAGCAAAGTATATATAAAAAGTAACACATTAAAGATAATTCAATCATAAAGAGTTTATTTATGGTATTAATAAAATTTCTAATTTATTACAATAAATTTTTATGACAAAATCTTTACCTATTTAAACTCCACTTTTTGAAATTTATTTCGTAATTAAATTTTATATGTATTAGCTTTATTTCATCTAAATATATTTTAAAATTTAATTCTCTACTAAAATTAAAATAACTGCCAGGATACAAACATAAACCTCAATATATTTATCAAATAATTCCAATAATAATATTTTTCAAATTTAAACAATTTACTAAACTAATGACTAGAGAACAAAAAAAAAAAAAAAAATAAACACATATACCAATAACAACAAAAAAACAACAAATATAGCAAAATAAAAACGAATAGAGTGGCTAAAATCCTATTTTGATTAGACCATAAACTAATTTACATATAAAACCTGGTTAAAATTATTGCACATCTGTTATCGCTTTTAATCTGTTTGCAAAGTGTGTTGTTATTAATGATGATCTCTCTCTAGCGCTATACATAAACACACAGTGATACACTCACACATACACTGAAAAAAGTAATTTCAATGAATGAAGTACGTTAAATCAAATTCATTAATTTTTTTTTCATAAATTTATTAGTTTAATGTACAAATTCATTGCTTCGATGAAATTACTAACGCTATTATGAACATTACATTAAAATCGTTAAATTTATTTCTTATTACAATAGGTAAATCAGTTAATTGATTTAGTGTATTAGTTCATTGAATTAATTTATTGAATGTACTAATACATTGATTTAATTAAGAAGAAGCATTACACAATGAACAAAAGCATTAAACCAATGACAAATTTCATTCAATTATATCAAAATAAATGATTTCTAATGGGAAATAAAGTAAAATGAAAACAAATATAACTCAATTTCTTTTATCTTTTAACAAGAAATGACGCGTTTTAAACAATAGCAAAAAGTAAAAAAAATAGTGTTATGTTAAAAACGAAAATAATTTAAAACTATATAAGATAAATTGAAATATTAAAATACGTAAATATAATATAAGGAGAAGTAGAATAGCATAATTGAATACACCAAATTGAATTAATTACCCAAAAGAAGGAATTTGGAGACTTGCCTTCATAACACGTAAGTGTAACAATGTTTATTATTTTAAACAGTCTTTAAATATTACATTTCATTAATATTTATGTAGATAAAAATACTAAGATGCAGAAGAATATTGCGATTTCAAAATAAAGAGGATTAGATTCGTAAGTATACATAAATATATGAAATGTTTTAATTGAATTCTTAATAAAAATATATTACAGACTGATCAAGATTTAAATGCTGCATCCGGTGATCGTCAAAATAAGGAAATTTCTATAAACCAAAAAGATTTAAAGGTAAATTTTTTATTTAAATTTTTTAGTGAAATGTAATATTTTTATATTAATATTTAATTTTTGCTTATATTAACTCAATATCATATAATTTAATCATCTAATATAAAATAAAAACCAGAAATACAGAACACGCCTATTATTATAATACATTTTTAATGTATAGTTTCATTGGGACAAAATATGAGTTCATTGAAACCAATGTACTGTTCACTGAAATTATTTATTTTATTTAATGAATCATTCAATGTAAGAATAAATTTAATCAGTTAACTTGTACATTGAATTATAATATTAATGTATGACAATTCATTGTTTCAATGAACTTGTACATAGGGTCAAAATTAGTGCACAAATTCATTGTAACAATGAACTTTTTAATTGTATTTATGTACCTTTTTGGTTCAGTGTATACTGGGTTATGGCCCAAAAACAACAATATGAAAAAAAAGAAAATAGTGCATAACAACAACATGCATGTGTATCAATTTGAAAATTCCAATAATTTCATTTTGTGTTGAATAACAACATGCACACACACTCACTAACATAGACATAAACCAAACAATAATTCTGCCTACACACAGACATTTTGCACACAATTGATGTTTGCATATTGGTTTGTTTTTGTATTTTAGATTTGATTTTTCTCAGTTGTGTTTTTTTTAGTCAATTGTATTGTTAGTCCGTCCGTCTGCCCGTAGTTGTATTGGTAACCCCCAATAGAGTAAACAACAACTGCAACAACCGTAACATCAAACAACAGCTAACGCTTTTGGCACAATATAATCAAAGCCACAGAGTCCAACAAAACACCATAAAATACAATTCACTCAATTCATATCAACCTCAGTATTTCTCTTCTCTCTCCCTAACTTATGGTAGTGCACCATATTCACCACCTCTTTAACCCATTCTACCCCAACAATCAAAATGTGAAATATATTGAAACATAAACATTCATTGTTACTCAAATCGCATGAAATCGTTTGTTTTATTTGTGAACATGTGCATATAAGTATTTCTATGTGTGTGTGAATGTGCATTTCAATATAAATGTATAGATATATGTTGAAAATAACGTAAATTTTATTTAAAATCACATTTTGATCAAATTTTATGATTGTTTCACAATTGGAGACCAAATTTTATTAGATTGTCGAGTTTTTATTACCATGAAAATGTAAAAGGAGAAAAAAAATCACTATGAACTATTGAAAAAGTTTTATTTGCTAGTGATAATAGAATTGATAGAATTAATATTTTTTTGGATAGGTATTTATGTATGTATATAGAAAAACTATTTTAACCCTAGTAAGAGATTCGTTACTCGTTTTGACTAACAACTATGCTATTTGGAGTAATATCTCTTTATGTGATGCATATTTAACGATATAAGTTCCATTAAAATGTTAGCATTAAGTATTCGAAACAAATAAGTTTTATATAAATAAAAATAATAGTGTCAAATTTTACGAAGATCGGTTCACAATTTACCACATCCCCCATATAAGACCCAATTTCGGGAATCTTTCAAAAGTGAATAAATTCATATATTATTATTCTGTATCACGTATTATTCTGTATCCGTATGTTTTACTTCACACTTAATACAAGTATCGGTCTCCGATTGGTTATACAACACCCACCTTAAAGTATAACAATCGATTCAGAATCATTTTTTAAATCGATCTAGCGATGTCCATCCATCCGTATTCGACAAAAATAAGTTTTATGTAAGTAGAAACAACATTGCAAAATTCTATGAGAATCGGTTAATAATTTAATATAGCTGCCATAATTACCCACTTCGGGGAATCATCCTAAAGTGCAAATCATCGAGATGTTAGCATCAACGTATTATTCTGTCCGAATTTTTATCCTCATCTTTGCTGTAAAGAATTTAGTTTGAAAAATATTTTCAATAGAAATTGATACAACAGATGTTGCGAATTTGGCTAATATATGAGGAGTCGTGCATTGAGGTAAAAGAGGTCGAAAATGGCGCTTCATTCAGGGAAAGGTAATATCAAAATTTTTTTTTTTTTTTATTTATTGCACTGGTCAACAAAAAAATTCTCCCCCATAGACGAATAGTTGGACTTGATGTATTTTGATGTGCTAAACACGAATCTGCTTTCAGTTTTTTTCCATCAGATCTGGATTTTTTTTATGGGCTTGTCTAATATTTCGCACATACTAAGGCCATTACTTTATTAAATTTCCTCAAGAACGGTTACAGTTTATCATCTTTATCTTAAAGCTGGTAATGCTGCGAATAAAATAAGGCATGTATCTTCAAAACTGAAATCTAAATTTTATTCACAGTTAAGTAAAAATATCCATGTTACATACAATTGAGTAGAAATGCAGTGGTGGCCAATTTTTTTTTTTTTTATTTTTTCTTGAAACAAAAATAGATGGACTAGGTGGATTTTGACGAGTTAAACAAGAATTTGCATTCACTTTTTTTCTATCGCGTACTGATTTTTTTTTTATGTGCATGACTAATATCATCACCTTATTCAGCGGTCACACTATAAAATTCGAGAATGATTTGTCAAACTTAGGCTATAACTCAAGAACTCTTTACACGATTTTAATAAGTGATACATCAAAAGATGCATACGAAATTGTCTTTAATTTACGTCAACAACATTTTTTATTCGCTCAAGAATTTCAGAGTTATGGATCAAAATTTTCACCACTTTTCAAAAAAATAAATTTTAAAATTTTCGGTTCTAATTACCGAATAACTACGGAAATATTAACTGGACAAAAAATTATATAAATTCAGCTCAAAGACAATTTAGGTCGCTATATATTAAAATTCAATTTATCTTAATTGAACAAACTGTTCTCGATTTATACAAGTGTGAGTGCATAAAGGCGGGGTCAAAGTAGTCATGTCCATAAAAAAAGGCCATGCATTATAGAAAAAAAGTAAAAGCTGATTCTTATTTAGCACGTTGAATTCCATCTAATCCACCTATTTTTATTTAAGACAAACAAATTTTTTTTGTTTTTTTGCCCACTAATGTATTTTCACTTAACTGTAGGTATGCAGGGGTATCCAAATTTAACTGCGAATCCAATCAAGATTTGTGGATCAATTTTTATGATACGTGGCTTTATTTACTCGTAGTTTTGCCAGCTTTGAGATAAAGGTGATAAACTTAAATATTTTTAATGTTTTCACTTAAAAAAAAGTTTAGTAAAAAAAATAAATCTTGAATTTTGCATGAAATATAAATCGTGCATATCATTCTCAAGTAATAGCGAAATATAATCGAGTAATTGGCATATTTGGGGCACAATATTAGATACGCCCATAAAAAAAAATACCGACCTGATGGAAAAAAAACTGAAAGCAGATTCGTGTTTAGCATGCGGAATTCCATCTAGTCTACATATTTTTTTTTTTTTTTTTTGAAGGAGCTCGAAAACAAAAATTTTTTGTCGACCAGTGTTGTTAGTTAAAAAAATTCAGTATTAGAATTTTAAGATTTTTTAGCAGAACGGTAATGTCTGTCCGTTCGTCTATTTATTAGTAAGTAAAAAAATGCATTTTAGAATTTTGAAGATGTTTTTGGATTCAGTGTTGCCTTGCCGGTTCTATACCTCCTATTTAATATCTCCTATGATTGTTTTGATCTTGGATGTAATCCGAGATGTTTCTTAGCCCTGTATTTTCTGAGTGAAAACTTCCAAGAAAATATTCTACCACTTGGCCCTGAGCAGTGTGTATCTCCTGTCACTTCAACCCGAATGTAAACCTTGTTGAAGTCTTTAATCTTACTGATTGGATTGATGTAATCAATTCAACCACTTATTATTATTATTATTTTTTTCTCCTAACACTGCTCTGTTAGACTTTATATTTTTTATTCACCGGCTACTCACCACGTCTGCTTGTTCACTGACCAGTGAACAAGCAGAAAAAAATGCATTTTAGAATTAGCTTGTAATTTGCTCTGGCTTATATACATTTCTTAAAACTAATATTATTGAAGTTTTCTTGCAGTTGGCTCGAACCGATAGCGGTTGTTGCATCGAACCTTGTTTTTCTGTTGTTTTGCTGTGTGTGTTACTGTTTATATGGCCTCTTTGCTTTGTCTCCTTCTGTCTTGCTGTGTTTAAATCTCTCCTCTGCTTCACTGCTACTCTTACACTCCTGTGTATTTCACCCTGCTGCTTCTTCACTCTACTCCTGGCTTTTCTCGCTGCTACCTCCGTGATTCGTCAGTTCTGCTACTCGCCTGCTCAGCTGTGACGATGTAGGCATTGACGTCTTCACTTCGGCCTTTCTCCCTGCTGCTACTTCTTCCTGTTGTGCTTTTACTTAAACCCTTAAATGGCTAGCGTGCCATTTAAGATCAAACCCACCACCTGCCCCTGACCTGAATAACTTTTCCTCCTGTGTACCCCATCGACCTCCGGAACACTTTGTTCCATCCTTTACCCCATCGACCTCCGGAGCATCTGAAAAGAAAAGAGGTACATAGGCGAATGTAATTCGCCCCCAATAATGATGGATGTAATCCATCTCCCCACCAATAAAACGCCAATGGATCTTTTTATTATCTTATACTATTTTACATTCAAATATTATGTGGGCCAAAATTCCAGGAATTCTAAAATATTTTTTGGCAGCATGGAAATGTCCGTCCGTATATACATTTGGTTTAAATGGGTTGGGTTAAATTTAATTAATACCTTCATTTGGTTTTCATATTAATCGAGAAGTGGAAAAAAAATACTTTTCGAATTTTAAGATATTTTTTAGAGAATTTTAATGTTTGTCCATCTGACCGTCTGTTTGTTAATTTTTTAAGAATTTTAAAATACCGTTTTTTGAGATATTAAGCTTTGATCTTTATATTATCGATTTTGACTATTGAACTTTCGAAGTATATAAATGTTTTATTTGTCGTTTTAAAGTCAATGTGTTTTTCTATTAAATGAAATAAACATAAGAATTGTACAATGTATATTTTAAAGTTATGAGCAAGAATGTGTGATTATTTTTGGAAAAAATTCAACCGCTTTTTAATTTCTTAAACGTCATATTTTTGGAGCAGGAATAGTCTTTACTGAGAAAGTTTGTGATTTGAACAACATTTGCAACACGTTGTTTTTTCACATCCAATTTTTTTCAAAAATTGAATTTATAATTTTAATTTTGAACACATTTCTGCTTTTTTAGTAAACACACCTGTTATTTGAAATTTCTAACGTTTAAAAATGGTCCTGCCAACCACATTTTTTTTTATCTCCTGATTAGCATGATATAATAAATTTAACATATTGTTAATTTTTTTTCCAAAAATATTATTTTTTACTTCTTTAATTTCCGATAAACAAAACGGGCTATATGAACATGTTATAACATACATTAAAAATAATTAAGACAAAACGGGCTATCTACCATAACTTCGCGAATAATGAAGTTAAAAGATTTATTTTTCAGTGTGAGGTTTTGTAGACGTAATATTAATAACTCGTAGAAGAACGGATTGCAAAATAAACAGTTTTTATGTTCTCCTGAACAGTTGGTGCTTTGCATGAGGCCCGTTGTGAATATAAGGCCTCGATATAACATTTTTTGATAAAGTTTTACTATTTATTTCTACGTAATTTTTAATAAAATTACGATTATATCATTAGCCATTCCAGGGTTAATGTTAGCAAAACATCCTCTATTTGTAGTATATTGGTCTTTCTTTACAAAATTTATTTAACAGATATTAAGAGGATATTTGATTCAAAATTTCTTCAAGTCACAGATCTAATCCAAGCCATTGAATGATTTTTTTTGATGTCCCATAAGTTCATCAAACTAAAGATTATAGAAGTTCAAACAAAAATCCTTTCGACAATCACATATAGATACAAATGCGCAGTGGGATAGAATAGAACATTTTTGGAAATGATTCTGTAATTTATAAACGGCTAGATGCATTTACATAAAATTTTACAAAATATCCACAATTTAAGTGAAATAATTAATATTCTCTACAATTTGTTTAGTTAAAAATAAGTAAAGGCTTTTAAAATAATTAACAGCAGCCACATACATACATATGTACATCATTATAAGCGAAGTTTTAATCTTTTACAATATTTATTTCTTTATTGAAACAAGTTGCAACGTAAGTCATAATATACAAAAAATTCTTTTATTTGTTAGTTACTCCGGAATCTTAAAATCTGTGTTATTATACATCAGTTTTTTTTTTTTAAACTATGAAAAACTGTTCATAGTTTATATATAAACAGAGATTTGCGATCGCAAATAACATAAAAATTGAAAATTACGGGATGTAGTTGGTTGAGCCCGACCATATCATAACCTACACCACTGTGAATATGCATCAAAATTCAGGTAGGGTAGTGTAGTGTATATTTTTATAAAACATATGTTTTGTGATTCTCGGAATTGGGATTTATATAGGAGCTATGATCTATTATGGCCCGATATGGCAACTTCTACTTATATAAAACATATTTGTCTCAAATATTAACTTGATACCAACATCAGTTTAGGGTTTGTTCGCAAAAAATTTTGAACCGATCTTATGCGGAGATTAAAACTCCTATTTTGGGAGGATATTTTTTGGGGTATAGGTCAAAATACTAGTGTTTAATAAATACTTAATGCTTAATTTGGACATTTAGTCACTTTTTTGGATTTCTCAATAGAAATCCCGCAAAATCCCAAAAAACTTTCAAAAATTTTCAAAAATGGGATTTTTTAATTTTTTTGCTATATCTTCCCAACCGATATCGGGGAGCAAAAATTTCTATTACCAAAAAATTAAAAACACATCAAGCTTTGTAAAAAAATATAATTATTTTTTAATATCAGCTTTGCGATTTGAAAAATTAAGGCAAAAATTGGAAAATCATAAAAAATGGTTCAATTTTGAGAGACTCTAGTTCACTTCTAGTTCATGTCGAAAAATCGACCTTTTTTCAAAATTGAAATGCATATAACTTTTGACTCCGTAAAGATTTTGTCAAAAAAAAAAAAAAAAAAATTTGGACCCGCTATAGCGAAAAAACTACCAAGATAGGTCCAAAAATAAAATTTTAATTTTTGAAGCCAAATATCTCTTAAACTAAAAGAGATAACCTACACATACAACAATGTTTTTCGACTAGCAGAATCCACTCATGTAAAAATCTTTTAAATCGGCTGAGATATAACGAATCTGGATCGTTTTAAATTTTTTTTGGACACCAGAGGTGTCCAATTTTAGGACCCTCTGGACCCGCCTCCATTATGCTTATAACGTCCAAGCTCAAAACTTAAACTCGCCTACACCTTTACTAACACTGTCTGAAATTTCATTGAAATCGGACGAGCCGTTTGGAAATTCCAGATTTATTTCTATTTTATTTTTTGAATGGGACACTGTGCGTTGTTCCCCTAAGATAAAAAATTTCTCTTAATACATTAACGATATTTTAATCCTTCCTATACACTCATTTAATAGAACCAGCTTTTGTAGATAATATTTAATACTTTTTAATCGTTGATTAAATACACCTTAATCGTAAGTTTTCCATATAGTGATATCTAGCAATCTTTGTAAGTTATGATAGAAATTTGATGTTATTAAAAAGAAACATACCCTGCAAACAAATGGAAGATATCTTCTTGGATGATAAAGTGGCAATATCCCCAATTTATTATCTAAGAGAAAATAATCAAGTTACATTTTGTATTTTCTTCCTTTTGTTGCTTCCGAGAAATTTCCGCAATATAAAATAAAAAAAACTTATTTATTGTCAATTTTTATTTGTTTATTTTTTTAAATTTTGTTTAGATAATTTTTAATATTAATTGAATTTCGTTTCTCTATTGGCTTCAACAAATATTTAAAAAATCCTCAAGGTAAATAAAATTATAGTTTTTTTACATTTGCAAAATCTACAAATATATATTTTTTTGTTAAAAGGTATATGAAGAAAAATCAATGGTATTAAGGTCAGCACTGTTATACAAAGAAACTCTAAATAAGAACCAGCAGATTTAATATCACTATCTTTTTTAAGTTATTTCTAATTAATGCAAATACTACCAAAATAATAATATTTTGTATAATATAAATGCATAATTTTATTTTTATTCCGGGTGGGTTCTGGGCAAAATCTTCTTTTTATCTTCCAAATATCATTTAAGCAATATCTTCCTATTTTCTTCCATGTGATTATCTAGCGATATTGCCAGATTATCATCTAGAAGAATTGCTATCGTATTGCTTAGGAGTATTGCCATCGAGACACTTTTTCACCCGAAGGAAGTATCTTCCGCAATACGAATTCGATTATTGCCGCAATAATTATTTTCATCCAGGCAATACGTTTCGTGAAACATTTCTCGTATTGCTGTGTTTGCTGGGTACTTACTTCTAAAACACCATAACTTTGACCTTTTTTCTCTGGAAAACAATTTAGACCTTAACTAAACGATAACTTTTAATAGTAGATCCTAAACAAATTTACATACATATGAGCGTAAATATTTTTGGGTTTCTGTCTAAAAAGAAGAAAAAAAATGTTTCAAACGTTTGACAAAAAATATATATTTGAGGTTACATGGAAGCAATAATGCACACGTTTGTTAATTTTGTTGAATGTTATTTTACCGTTATTGTGGCAAAACAAAATAATGATGGTTTATCCATGTTGCAAAGTACGAGGTTTCGTTATCTGACTGAAAGAAGCCATTAAAAGAAATTATGTTTTCGAAAGTGTAAGAAAAACTAAAATTGGAAACCAACTCATACAAAACAAAAAAATAAAAACAAGAAACAACTCACATTCGCAGAGAGATTATAATGCAGACAGTTGTAGAAAGTAGCATTTAAAATGTGGCATTTGTAATGGGTTTTTGACGCTTGGTGTCGTTTGTGCGAAACAACAAACTTCCCATTGAAATGAGAAACGATTATGTTGGGTTTGTTAACGTTAAACTTAAAATAAAGTAACAAAATAACTTTTTTTCTACATCTTTTACTATTACGTTTTGTTGTCACTGTAGTGGTAGTGTCTTCAAGTTATTTGCTTAGTATTTACAAGTCCTTTGGGATAATTACTGTTTATGGTATGAGTGTAAGTTAGTAGTATCAAGGTAAAGAAGGAACCTCATGTTTTTTTTTTTTTTTTTTTTTTTTTTTGTACAACTGTCTGTTCCACAGGTCTCCTTTATGGAATCCTCGTTTTCCGCATTGCTGTTATTTGCGTAAATTTAAACAATGTTTGTTTTTTCTTTGCTTTTCTTATTGGTGTCTTAATTTTGTCTGTTTTTGTTGCTCTTTTCTTACGATTTGTTGTTATTGTTATTTATTTATCTCGTTATCCTACGGGTGAGGTGAGTTTGAGTTTATTGTCGGAGTTAAGTTGATGTTTATTAGTTCTCTTCATTTCTGTCATTTTACAATAATAATTGTTGTGTATACTTAACATTTTAAATAGTTTTGTAGCAAAATTATATTCATACTAGAATTCAAAACCTTCGAATTGCTTTATCAAACGAAAACATTGTATTTGATGAAAGACATAAATTTCTTGTCCAGAAAGTAAGGTGTTTAGTTTTCGAGCTAAGTAACTAAAATACGTTTTAGAAAGTTTTTTCCTTAGATTCTTGTTATTATTTTAATTTAAAATTTAAGAATAAAATAAGGTATTAATTTCAATATAAGAAGGGAAAATACGTAAGTATACTTATATATCTGCCTTTGTAAAATTACACTGGCCGAAAAAAAAAAAAATCGTGTTCCTTCAAAAAAAATAATAATATAAGTGGACCAGTTGGAATTCCGCATGCTAAACTCGAATCTGCTTTTAGTTTTCTCTCATCAGTTCAAGATTTTTTTTATGGGCGTGTCTAATATTGCGCCCTAAATAAGCCCATTACTCGAGCATATTTCACTATAACTCGAGAACGGTATGCACTATTTTTCTCAAATAATACACCAAAATGTGTGGAATAGAATTGGCTTTAAGTAGTTCTACCAAAAAATTTGTATCCGATCCCTGTCCGAAAAAGATTTCTTTTTTTTTTTACTAAAATTTCTCTTTAAACGTGAAAACATCAAAAATGTTTCAGTTTATCATCTTTATCGCAAAGCTGGCAAAACTACGAGTAAATAAAGCCACGTATCGTCTTAAATGAAAAAAAAAATAAGTGGATTAGATGGAATTTAATGTGCTAAATAAGAATCAGCTTTTATTTTTTTTCTATCATCTATTTCTATTTTTTATGGACATGACTACTCAAGAACGGTTTGTCCAATTAAGATAAATTAAACTCCAATATATAGCGACCTAAATTATCTTTGAGCTGAATTTACATAATTTTTTGTTCAGCTAATATTTCCGTGGTTATTCGGTATTAGTAGCGAAAAAAATATATATATATATATTTTTTTTTAATGGTGAACATTTTGATCCATAACACTGAAATTTTTAAGCGAATGAAAAATATTGTTGACACACCTTGTAAAAATTATTATTTAAAATAAAAAACAATTTTTACTAAGAGTGGTTGTAAGTCACTCTATGAATGCTTGTTCAGCACTAATTTTATTAATAATTGTAAAAACCTTAAGAACTAATATTGAATTTCTTAAAACTAACTATACTAAATAATTTTAAGTACTTTTCTATTTTACATATAAACCCTTCAATAATTCTTATCACACACAAGTGTGAAAGATAAGGGTTGTTTGTACACATGTGTGAAAGACCAACGCACATGCGTATGTCCACAACAAATGTATACAAACAATCATAAAATCTATAAAAATAATCAAAATAGTAATTAAAATTTAACATAGCACTTAAAAAAAAGAAAGAAAAAAAATATTAAAATTGTACTTAAATCAAAATAATCAATTATGTTCAACTAAATTTGAACATTCTGCCGAGTGCCAAATGTATTATCGGCACCAGACAAGAAAAAAACATTTTAGGCGATCGGCCTCCCACTAGGTCTTAGATTTTCTACCTTTGTCCTTTCATCATTATTTGGCAATTGCTGCTTATGTTGATTGTAGTTGTTGCTATTTGATATTGTAGTATTACTCTCATAGTTACTAGTAACTGTAGCCAAATTATTTATATCTATTATAATCCACGGGTTTTAGAGCTGATTAAAACATTTGCAAAAGTCGATGCCAAAGTTACGTTCGGTGTAACTGT
Source organism: Protophormia terraenovae (assembly GCA_951394005.1). Lineage (NCBI taxonomy): Eukaryota > Metazoa > Arthropoda > Insecta > Diptera > Calliphoridae > Protophormia > Protophormia terraenovae. Next base: position 36,815,196 of record OX596074.1, read on the forward strand.
ACGTTGAGAAAATTGTTTGCTTTGTGCTACCAAAACTTCATTGTTATCATCAGTAACAGACGCAAATGATTGTACTTCCTCGTTAACAACATCAGCTACATCGTCTTCATTACTTTTTGAACTGGAATTAACTTCCATTGGTTCTGGTACAAGTTCTTTTGCCTCCTGCACTGTTGATGCCTGCTCTTCTCTGTTTGATTAACGTAAGAGTTTACAGATTTCTTTGTTTCGGTGTGTTTTAATTTTGCAGCTTCTTGACTTTCAGTAGACTCAACAACCGGTTCTAAAACAGCTTCCGTTTTATCTTCTTCCGGCATTTCCGTTACTTTTCCTGCTATATGCTTTGAAGGCTCTTCCATACTTCCTTCAATAAATTCTATAGCACTAAAGTATGCTTCGTCCACGTCGTACATTTGCCACCACACTTTACGAGAGCTTTCGGAACCTCCAAGGATTTCAAACATATTTTTTATTTGCTCATATCTCGTCTCAATAAATTGTGTTTTAATTACCAGCGATCTTTTGGATATGTTTATTTTACCTGATCTTAATTTCAAACACCAGTCAATTATCCATTCAGCTCTTGAGTAGAATTCATCTAGGAAATCGTCAGCTTCCTCTTGGACATTTGCCTTTTTGATTTCCATACTTCTCCCTTCTGGTTGTTGTGTTATTATGGCTTCACTAGCGCCATTTTCCACAGGAGAAACACCATTAGCGGTAACAGCTTCTTTAGTGGCTATTTTACTTCTCGTTTCATCTGATGGATTAACTTCTTCTGATATGGCGTCTTCTGTCATTATTTCAAATGATTTTATCTTCTCAATTAATTTTTGAAGTACATTTTGGTATTTGTGCTTTACTTCAATAAATTTTGTTGCGATGCCAATATCAAATCTGTTGCATTTAGAGTAACATATTTCAATCTCTTCGAAATATGTTTCTAAAAGTTTTTTATTGGTTAGCAGTTCTTCGTAGTTATAGAACTCTAAATCCATAATCGTATCATTTATATTAAATTTAAACAGGGACCAAATATATGAAAATTGTTTGTCAAACGATAGACTTAAAAATATTTCACAGTCCTCAATTTTATGTCCTCGTGTTTAAGCTGCTGATATATTTTTGTATAGATGGTGAAGGGTATTAAAGATTCGGCACAGCCGAATCTTTTCTTAAATTAATTTTTATATTTGAACTTCTAAATTCTCTATTAATAGTACCATCTTGAGGATTTTTAACGCACTATAATGAGTCTAAAAATTAAATTTTTTCCTACGTTAGTTGTTTTTAAAATTTCGAAATACATTTTCTAGTTTATATATATATTTTTTTAATTCAGCAAAATATATTAATTTAATTTTTTTAATACTCCATCGAACTCATGTTGTTTTCATATTAAAACTTTAAAATGTTCCATTAATAGTGCCCATCTTGAAGATTTTTAACGCATATAATGAGTCTAAAATTTAAATTTTTTCTTCGTGAGTTGTTTTTTATACCCTCCATCAAAAAGATGGAGATTATATTGATTTTGTCATTATGTATGTGACATGGCGAAGGAATCATTTAAGACCCCAAAAAGTATATATTTTCTGGGTCCTGGTCAGATTCTGAGTCGATCTGTCTGTCTGTTAAAAACAGTGTAGGGCTCAAACTGGAAAGCCTAGGGAGACGAAATGGCTCAAACATTTATCTTATATAAGGTTTGTTTGAAATTGTTTTGGAAATGAGCAAAAATGGTTAATAAACAATAAAGTTATGGACATTATACTAGAATATTCTGTTAAAATTTAATAGAATACTACAATTAAATAATTTACTTGTTTTAAATTATATACAGATACCTTTGCCTTTATGTCATAGCTGAAAAATAATTTTAATACATTTTTATAAATTTTCTTCACTCGTTTCATAAACCTCATTCAATAAACACATATTTGTTGTTAATAAACTTTTGTACAAATAAAATATTCTTCAACTGCTGTCTATTTATTTAATTGGTTATGGGCCCAGACATGTCCGAAGAAATTTTTGCTGTTCAATTGTTTGATGGTCGTAATTTCGACAACTGGAAGTTTCGTTTGGAAATTGTACTGGATGAGCATGGTTTGCGAAGTTTTATTGAAGAGGATGTGGAAAGTATTATAAGGAACGAGTCAGATACTACGAAGATTGCCGAGCTTCGTGTAAAGGACAAAAAGGCTAAATCAATTATTATACGTCGTATTAAAGATGCATACCTAGAATATGTAAAGGATAGCAAAAGTGCATTTGCTGTTTTGAATTCTCTTGGTAAGGTATTTGCAAATAAAAGTGTCTCAAGTCAATTGTTTTTGCGGAAAAAGCTTCTTACGATGAAATGTAGTGAAACAGAAGAGCTGGAAGCTCATTTTCTAAAATTTGATGGTTTGGTGAGACAGTTGGTTGCTTCAGGAGCGAAATTAGAAAAGCTCGATATTATATGTCATTTGTTATTAACAATGCCTGATTCATTTAATACCGTTATTACAGCTATAGAAACTTTAAATCCTGATACATTGGAGATGGAATTTGTCAAAAACAGACTTTTGGAAGAAGATAGAAAAAGAAGAAATCATTGTGATCAAGATTCATCTGCGGAAAATGTTGCCATGAAAGCTGTTTTTAAATGGAAATGCCATTACTGTGGTAAAAAGGGCCATAAGAAGAAAAATTGTTTCAAGTGGAAGCGTGATCAAACTAAACAACATGGTAATACAGCTCAAGTGGAAAATACGAATATTAGTTTTGTTGCAGAAAAGGTTTGTTTACGTTCATCCGTAAGTAATGTTATGAAATGGGTCCTAGATTCTGGAGCTAGTGACCATATGGCTAAAGATGAACAATTTTTTCAAGATCTTCAACATCTTAATAATCCTATTTATATTAATGTAGCAAAGAATAATGTCTGTATAAAATCTACAATGATGGGTAATATTAATGGAATTGTTCAAGTTAATGGAAAAGCTGTAAATTGCCAAATAAAGAATGTGCTATTGTGTAAGGAGCTCAAATGCAATTTATTTTCAATAAAACGTTTGGAAGAAGCTGGTTTCAAGATAATATTTGAAAATGGTAAAGTTAAAATTTTTAAAGATGGCATTATGTGGTTACAAGGTATAAAAACTAGTAGTTTATATGAATTTATCTTAAATTGTCCTGATAATGTAAATACAAGTCTAACGGCTATGAAAAATCAACTAAATTTATGGCATCTCAGACTAGGCCACCTTAATGTTTCAGATGTACAAAAGTTATCATCAATAGTGGATGGTATTGGTGCTATAAAGTCTGAAGAAAAGTTGTTTTGTGAATCTTGTGTTTTAGGAAAGCAGTCAAGAAAACCGTTCAAGTCAAAGTCAAATCCAAAGTCAAGTCGTTGTTTGCAACTCATACATAGTGACGTTTGCGGTCCAATTACACCTACTTCTTGGAATGGAAAGAGGTATATTTTAACGTTTATTGACGACTATTCGCATTTCACTGTAGTATTTATGTTGTCCAATAAGTCTGAAGTTTTTCAATGTTTCAAAGAGTACAAGTCCATGGTAGAAAATATGCATGATTGCAAAATAGTTAATTTGAGATGTGATAATGGTGGGGAATATTCATCATCAGAATTCAAGTCATTTTGCAAAACTGCCGGAATAACTATTCAATACACAATTGCACATACGCCGGAGCAGAATGGTACTGCAGAACGCATGAATAGGACGTTAATGGAAAAAGCACGATCAATGATTGCATCATCTGGTTTGCCTAAGATGTTATGGTCGGAAGCAGTGTTATGTGCTAATTACCTTACTAACAGAAGTCCAACAAGTGCAATTTGTGAAAAGATGACCCCAGCTGAAATTTGGTACGGTGTAAAACCCAATTTGGTAAATATAAAAATATTTGGCTGTACTGCTTATTCTCATATACCGAAAATACATCGAAAGAAATTGGACGTGAAATCAGAAAAATTGATAATGGTAGGTTATGGTGGGAATGGTTATCGTCTTTGGGATGTTAGAAGTGGTAAAATTGTGCTTTCTAGAAACGTTGTTTTTAATGAAGATTCTTTTATGAATAAAACAATAGCAAATGAATATGAAAACGAATTTAATGAAACAGAACAAATTTCTACAGGTATAGAAGTAGAAAATATACAACATATTCAACCGTGTGCGGATTTAGAAACCAATTCAAGTATTGAAAATCCTAGTAGAAGTGGAAATGTTATCAATAACAATGATAGTAGTGAAAGCAGTGAATATGAAGACTTTGATGAAATAGAAAATCAAATAGAAGTTGTTGATGAAAATTTAATAGAAGATCCCAAAATACCTAGAAGTAGAAGACAGAAATGTAATAATAATACTACAGAAGAAAGAAGTAATATGCCATTGAGAAGAAGTAGCAGACAAAGAAAGCCGCCAGAAAGACTTAACTATTGTGCAATAGCTCTAAATGCGGAAAATTTTGTATCTGATGTTCCGATGTCGTTTGATGATATTAAAGGTAGATCTGATTCGGTGGAATGGTATAAGGCAGTTGAAAGTGAATTAAATTCTCTCAAGAAGAATAATACGTGGACTATAGTTAATCTGCCATCTGGAAAATCTGTTGTTGATTGTAAGTGGGTATTTAAACGTAAATTGGATACTAACGGAAATCCTGGTGAGTACAAAGCTCGTGTAGTTGCAAGAGGTTTTTCTCAACGAAAAGGTTTTGATTTTGAAGAAACCTATTCTCCCGTTGCAAGAATTGGTACATTTAGAGTGTTGTTGGCTGTAGCAAATAAGAAGAAATACCATATTCACCAAATGGACGTGAAGACAGCTTTCTTGAACGGAAATTTGCGAGAAGATATTTTTATGGAAATACCTCAAGGTATCAATAATGAAAATAACAAGGTATGTAAATTAAACAGAGCACTATATGGCCTTAAGCAAGCTCCTAGAATGTGGAATGAAAGGTTTAATAATTATATACTTAAATTACATTTTAAAAGATCGGAAAATGATTACTGTTTATATATTCGAAAGCATAATGGTAATGTTGTTTATTTACTTCTTTACGTAGATGATTTGCTACTTGTTGGAAATGATATAAAGGAAATCGACACTGTGAAATCATTATTGATGGAAGAATTCGAAATGAAGGATTTGAAAGAGGCTAATGTTTATTTAGGTGTTAAAATAAATAGAAACACGGAAAGATCAGAACTAAGATTAAGCCAAAAATCCTTTGTGAAAAACTTATTAACACGTTTTGAAATGGATAATTGTAATGGAGTAGAAACTCCTATGGAGCCAAAACTATCACTGGAAAATAATTCATCCACAGAAAGTACCCAACATCGGTATAGAGAATTAATTGGTTGTCTTATGTATTTAATGATTACAACAAGACCAGATTTAAGTTTTTCTGTAAATTATCTCAGCCGATTTCAAAATTGCGCAACCGATAATCATTGGCAACATTTGAAGCGTATACTTAGATACTTGAAAAACACAATCGATATAGAACTTATGTATAAATCAGAATCAGACAATGTTATTATTGGTTTTTCAGATGCTGACTGGGGAAGTAATGATGAAGATCGCAAGTCCGTCTCTGGAAATTTGTTTCAAGTTTATGGCTGTACGGTATCCTGGGCTACTAAAAAGCAACCAACTGTCGCTCTATCGTCGACTGAAGCTGAATACGTGGCACTTTGCACTGCAAGCTGTGAAGCAGTTTATCTCAAAAGACTTCTTCTAGATTTGGATATAGAAATGAAGTCGCCAATTGTTATTTATGAAGACAACATGTCCTGTATTAGAATCGCTGAGGAGCCAAAAGAGCATCAACGAATCAAACACATCGACATAAAGTACAACTATATACGTAACTTAGTACAAGACAAAGTAATTCAAATTGAATATAAGTCAACAAAGGAGCAAGTTGCTGATTTGTTTACGAAGTCTTTGCCTAAAGTTCAATTTCTTAAATTTCGAAAATGTATTGGATTTATTTAATTGGGCAGGGGTGTTAAAATTTAATAGAATACTACAATTAAATAATTTATTTGTTTTAAATTATATACAGATACCTTTGCCTTTATGTCATAGCTGAAAAATAATTTTAATACATTTTTATAAATTTTCTTCACTCGTTTCATAAACCTCATTCAATAAACACATATTTGTTGTTAATAAACTTTTGTACAAATAAAATATTCTTCAACTGCTGTCTATTTATTTAATTTATTCCAGTTTAGCTTCATTTTATATCCGCTGATATCTATTAAACAAAAGTATGTACAGATAACGAAATTTTGTATATATAACGTAAAATTTAAAAAATTTGTTGGTAGGAATATTGATTCAGCCAAGCCGAATATATTTCAAGTTTATTTACATCTTCTTAAAGATATGTGAAAAAATGTGTTGTTTATCTCTTAAATTGTTCAAGTTTTTTTATTTCAAATTTCAAATAGAAACGAGAAAGAAACCATAGTTGGTCAAGACCGACCATATGATAACCTACACGATTGTGTATGAGCCAAAAATTAGACCTGTGGCCAATTATAGACCAACACTTTTATTAAATGTAAAATAAAATATACAAATACAGAAAAATGCATTGGCACTAACATCTAAATGATATTATGCAATTTAGGGCGATTCCCAGAAGTGGGTTTATATGGGTGCTATGGTAAATTATGGACCGATTCTCATAAAATTTAGCAGTGTTGTTTCTACTTATACAAAACTTATTTGTGGCGGATATTAACTAGATACTATCATTCTTATGGGATTTATGCAAGTTAATGTAATTTCCGGAAGAGAGGTTTGTATGGGAGCTATGGTCAATTATTGGCCGATCTTAATGAAATTTGGCACCACGATTAACACTTATATAAGACTCCTTTATGAACACTAAACACCTGTGAACATTTGTATTAAAATAACCATATGTGCAGAATTTCACCAAGATATCTTTTAAACTGCCACCTGTACTTTGTTCACACAGTTTAAATGGACAGACAGACAGAAAGTGATTCTGAGACGAACGGTATACTTTAAGGTGGGGGACCGCTAATTTTTTCTGTGAGTTACAAAAATCAGCACAAACGCATTATACCCTAGCCACCTATAGTGGTGTGAGTATAAAAACTAGAAGTCGATATCTCTATTTAGTCCAAAAATTAACGAATTTTAAATTAGAATGGAAGAAAATATGTTTTTTGGTATTTTATCTCTATAATAATTTTATAATTTTCTGAAAGTTATTTTTACTGGGTTGATTTTAGAATTAAAAACAAGCCCAAATGCGCAGCAAAACTACTGTATATTCCAAATTTGACCTATTTCAAATTAAAATTTTGTCTTAATCTTATATGTTCTAAAATCCCAAAGGCTAATTTCGTAAACCGAATGCAACTTCGAAACGTCTGATGTGTTCCAAAGAGTTTACCAATGGCTTTTTCAAAACCTGTAAAAAATGCGGCAAAATAAAACAAGCGCGAATGTTATATTCGGCTCTGCCGAATCTATATATCCACCATCAACTTTTTAAAATTTTTCGTTATATTTGAGATAGGCGGTAAAGTGGGCGGACCAAGCACATTTTTTGTTTCCGAGTTTACATTGGTCCTTGAAATTTCGTTGACGTTTCACCTTATATGAGAGGTGGGCGGTAAAGTAGGCACACCACGCCCATTTTTGGTTTCTAACTTTATATCGACCCCGAAACTATCTGTACAAAATTTCGTTGTTAAACATGCTTTTTGTTGAAATATTAGCAGAAAAGTATGAAATGAAGCTAAAACGGACACCCTGTGTTTGTACTTTTTACTCCATAACTTTTTTGTTTATTAACCGATTTTGGCCATTTTCAACAAACCTTCTATAAGATAAATATTTCAGCCAAATTTCATCCCTCTACGTTGTCCCGTTCGAGCCCTATCCTGCTTTCAACAGACAGACGGACATAGCTAGATCGACTCAGAATCGAATCAGGACCCAGAAAATATATACTTTATGGGGTCTTAAGCGATTCCTTTGACATGTTATACACGGAATGACAAAATAAATATACCCCCCATCTTTTTGATGGTGGGTATAAACAAATTTTTTTTAAAAAATCTTTTCTTCACTATACCATTTCAAATGATGAGGTCAATCTTTGACAATTTTTTAGTTTCTTTAATTCCAAAAATCAGAAATACTATGGTCTTAATTTTTTCAAATACTAGACAGTACATATAAAAAGAATGAAGTCAATATGTTTTATTTGATCAAAATTACTATTTTTATTATTATTATTATTTTTAACTCTTTATAGATATTTATTAAGTACTTTAATTACATATTTATTTAATATTACATTCATAGTTCAAACAATCCTTAAAAATACCAAATATTAAGTATTTAACCCATTAGTAGACGAAGTTCCCTGGGCACTTTCTTTGAATAATTTTCACCAATTATTAATAAAAATGATCTGATTTATTCATTTTAAAAACATTTTATTAAAAAAATCTTATAGTTTTGATCAGTCATGGACCGACCGTTTTTTGAAAGTGCTGCAGTAGAAAATTCTAGCGTCCCTTATAACGGACTCTGCGCACTAATGGGTTAAGTGAAGAAAATATTATAAATATGTTAATATTATGCCACCAACAAAATCAAAAATCCTTCAATTTTACAGAATGCTAAAAAGAAAAATCTCTACAACAAGAACAAACTCGAAAGTGGTTGATGCCCTTGTTGATTCATAAATATTCAAAGTCAACTGACAAAATGTTTTAAAAATCCTCGCTCTCATACACACAACAAATTGTTGCTTGTGAAAATATTCCAAAAACAACAGTGATGAAACCGAATAAAAATTAAAAGTGACAGTAAAGGGAGACAATTTGACTAAATCCATCATCATTTGCATGGTACACTAAACCAAAATAAAAAAAAAAAAAAAATCTCACACCTAACGTAAGTTAAAATGCAAAATACTCCAAAGGCATTTAAAATTTTTGTTTTAAATAATGGGGGTAACCAAAAACAAAAAGTAAAACATGAAAAAGGGTTGATTTATTTATGTTGTCGGCTTGTCAGCAATTAGAAAAGTTAAATACACAATGTAAACTGACATTTACACAGATACAATATAAGTAACACAAATACATATAAACATATACTAACATAGCTAAATAACTAAGACTATGTGTGTAAAAGTAGTGATGGTGTTAGAATTCACACGTTTAATATATCCTGTTTAGTCAATTGTGTCTGTTTAGTCTTCGTGTGTATGTATGTATGTATATCCTGTTAATGTGTATCTTCAATATGTGTATGTTGTTGTGTTGTTAGCGCTACTTGTGGTAAATGTGTCGTGAAATGCTTTAATTTGACGAAAGAGTGATGACATCTCATTAATATTCATTGTGGTTTTCTTGTGAATTTTGTTGCTGCTGTTTATTATAATTTGTTGTAAATAGTAGTGTTTGTTGTTGTTGCTGTTACGGCTTCTATTATTGTTACCGGATTTGCCACCCATTAATCTTGTTGTTATCCTTGTTTCCAACAACGATTTAACGGAAATAGTTTTTGGTTTTGTTGGTATTTGATTGTCGTTGTTGTTGCTTTTGTTGATGTTAATATTATTCTACTTATATCGCAGGATATGTAGGTGTTAATGAAGCGTATAATGCGTGTACATTTATCAAGGAAACACTAAAGAGTTAAGAAAGTTTAATATTTCAAATAGAAAAACAAATGACATCTTATTCATATTCATTTAGTCCTTAATATGTCAGATTACATCTACATTATAAGATTGATTATACGTAGGAAACAGGGAAGGAGGAATTTAGGGAAATTTATACAAAAGAAGATAAATTTTATGTGCAGAAAAATTTAAGGTGACTAAGTTTTATTAATTTCGCTAATATTATTATTTTTTTTTTTTCAGGTGATGTTTTGATTGTTTAAATAGTGACAAATTTACCCTCATATAGAGAGTAACTTTCAAACATGCTCTTTTACATATTATGTATTTTGAATTAACGCCTATTTCGAAGAATCAGTAGTAAGTAGTTCTATCATATTTAATTTTTGAACCTAACAAGGTTTATAAAATTTAGACGGCTAGTGATTTTTCATAATGATGCCTGACTACTATAGAGTATTTTATAATCCTTTCAAGGTATTTAGTTTTGATGCTTTGATAAATGAGAGCCCATTAAACCCATTAAACACTGAATTGTCATTTCAAGAATGTACTTAGTGCTGAAAAAAAAGCCGTAGACGTCTTTTTTAAACCATGGTTGTCATTGGAAGGATGTTTTTTTATGACTCTTTTTTATTGCTTTTAATGTTCATCTTTTAAAACAATATTTATAAAATTTTTTAATAAAAATACTATTTAGCTTTGTTATTATAAATTTGTGAAATTTTAATTTTCTTAGAAATAAAGTTTATCCTGTTAAAAATATATATTTTTTTAACTTTCTTAGAAGTAATGCTTTCAAAAATATACAAAATATGCTCTTGGTTATACTTATGAAGTGGTGAAAATGTTCTTAATTGGAAGCATATGCTCCCTTTTTTTGCTGCGACTATATCATGCTTTCAGCAAACTTGTATAACCATTTAAAATTTTCTAATTGTTTCAATCAATATCTTCGCGAATTTGTCAGTTCTCATACAATTATAAATGTTTCTAATATTGAAAAATGCTTGAATTTGCTATCTTGATTTACACTGGTTGGCAAAAAATCTCTCCTTAATCTAAAATATATAAATTAGTTAAAGTTTGACGTGTTTTAAAATAATCTGCTTTCAGTTTTATTTTTTATCACATACAGATTGTGAATAAAATTTAGATTTATTAATAAATTTTCATGATATATGGCTTTTTTTTTTAAATGCGACGTTTTTAGCTTTTAAAGAATTGTTTCGAAATTTTCATGAAAAATCTTAGCCACTAATTTCCGTCCGTCTATACATAATTAAGATAAAGGTGATATCAACACTTTGATGATCACGTTTAATTTTTATATTTATTAGTAAGTAAAAAATGCATTTTTGGAATTATAAGATGTTTTTTGGCTGAATGGTAATGTCCGTCCGTCTATATATTTGGGTAAAATGGGTCAAAGATGGCACATAATTCAGGGAAAGGTGAAATCAATATTTTAACATTCAGATTTAGTTTTTATATTGATCAAGAAGTAAAACAATAAATCGTTTTGGAATTTTAAGACTTTCTTAAAAAAATTGAATGTCTGTCCTTCCATCCGTCTGTTTATTAATTTTTGCAAACTTGCCCATTTAAAATAATTTATTTTTTGACTCAATAAAGATATCAACTTCAAACTTCCTTTATTCGATAAACAATTTTGCGTTTTAATAAACTGCATAAAACATGATAAAATCGGTTGAAAATGTTGAAATGATATACATGGAAAAGTCTTGACCAACATCTTGCAAAGTTGAGACTGTTGAAATTTCAAATGAATATATCTCGAAGAATGTATAAGAGATATAGCACAGGATTTATCAAGAACTTTAATGTGATACAAAAATCTTGGAAATCAGGTAAGGAACATAAATTCGTCATTGGTTAAACATTTTACATGACATTATTTCCTTATTTTGAACCTCCATAGCTTTGCTCCTGAAACGTATTTGGGATCCTGCTTCTAAACTCAAAATGCCATTGTCCTCCGCTACACCTGTGTGTAATTTGATGTAAATCCAGCCGATTAGAAGTTACAGATTTATTTAAATTTTCCCCACTGTTATATATTTGATAAAGCAAAGAAAATGTCTGCACTATTGCTGTTTTTTGTACTGAATATACGGGAGTTTTTTCGAAAAAAGAAATTAATTTCTCAAATCGGGCTACATATTAAAGTGGATAACATATAATATTTTTTAGATAATTTTTAGAACAAACATCCTGTAATATTTTAAGTTGCATTCCATGAAAATTAAAAATTAGTGTATTTTAGGACAATTTTCAAAAAAAATAACAAAAATATTAGGACAAACTATAATTTACAAATACTAAAAGAAAAATAAACTTCAATACCTGGAGCTGATGGTACCATTTTAAATTTTTACTTTAAAATACCTTTTATTTAAAATAAATACACTGAAGTTTGATGAAAATTTAATTTTTTACTCTTTTTCAAAAATGTAAAAAAAATTTAAATTTGACAGCTCCTTATGAGTATAAGTACAATACAACCTAACTAGAAGATAATAACGAAGATAATATTGATATATATTTTTTAACATTAAAAATATACTAACGTTCGTAATTATAGAATAAATCCATTCATAATTTTGCATTTTTACTTTCCTGTTATAATCGTTCTTTAAGAAAAATTTCGACAATTTCAAAATTCCCTTTAGGTTAGGTTAGGTTCAATGGGCAGCTGGCTAGGTAATGCAGGACAGCTCACTTGGGTCCAATTTGGTCCCATTGTGATACCCTGAGGGATCATGTGATATTATATCACATATCCAGATTTACGTTCGATTCGAACCAGCCTGAAGCATGTATGAAGGAGTTGATCTTTCTGATGTCAATAGCAGAGAGATCTGATAATACATGCATAAACGGACTTCCGAGTTTGGCAGTCCTTATACCAGAAAGAGTTGGGCAGTGACATAGGAAATGCTCCACTGTCTCTTCCTCTTCCGCATCATTGCAACTCCTACAGAAGTAGTTGAAAGGGAGCCCTAATCTCCTAGCATGCGCACCAGCAGTCCAGTGCCCTGTGACAACAGATACGAAGATACGTAGCCTGTGCCTAGGTAGTCCCAAGATGAGATTCGTTCGAGAACTATCATATTGGGGCCATAATTGCCTCGAGGTTGAACATGTGGACATATTGGTCCATATTTCCTGTGCAGTCCTCGATAAGTTTCGCAGGATTATCAATCTGCAGGATGATAGCGGTACTCCGACCAGTTGATCCGCATCCTCTTGTCGAAGAAGAGAACCAGTGTTGGCCAGTTCATCCGCAATAAGATTACCCGGGGTGTTTGAATGACCCCTAACCCAGACTAGCTCCAGGTTTGAATATCTCGCCATCTCGTTTAGAGATGTCCGGCATTCATTTACCAGCCTGGATGTCGAATAGACACCCGAGAGCGATTTAATCGCAGCTTGACTGTCCGTACAAATCTGGATATCCACGCCGAATACCCTATAGTACATCAACCAGTGTGCCGCTCTTTTTATGGCCGAGATCTCTGCCTGAAGAATGCTACAGTGATCCGGCAGTTTGAAGGAGATACTTTTCCTAAATGCGGGTATAAAGACACCCCCCAACGCCATCAACAGATTTGGACCCATCAATGTAGACCTCCATTGCCCCGGAGCTTAATTCCGGAGCAGCCGAAATTGACACCGAAAAGTTTTTGTCGAGAAAGGGTTTTGGGATGCAATAATCAATATTGCAAGGAATTTCATTTAAGAGCCCTAAGACGGTCGCATGGCCATATTCTCTCTCATTCCACGCACCTGTAGCCTTGAGCCTGATCGCTGACATTATAGCGATCTGTTTGGCCATGGGGTCCACCGGTAGCCAGTTCATTGGAACAAATATGGCTTTAGATGGAGTTGTACGAAGCGCGCCTGTAATAAGTAGCGCTGAGCTGCGCAGAATCCTTTCAAAGATTCCGAAATAAGTGGATTTATCCATAGCCTTCCACCATAATATCGCTCCATACATAAGTGTGGGCTTAATCACCATGTCGAAGAGCCATTTTGTACTCCTAGGATTTATTCCCCAGGATTTACCAATGGCTTTCTTGCACATATAAAGGGCAATACCGGCCTTTGAGGCCCTTGCCCGTGTATTCGTCAGGATAGTTTGGAGTCCAGTATGATACCTAGATACTTCGCACTATCTGACAACTTCAATTCGACGCCATTTAGGCGTGGTAATGGGAAAGATGGAATCTTGTACCTTCTAGAGAAGAGTACAAGTTCAGTTTTTCCTGGATTTACGCTATAGCCACTGGTTATGCTAAGGCATAACCATTGGCTATAATAAATAAATTCCCTTTATTTTAGTAAAAAATTAAGTTCCTTATATTTTTCCCTCCGCTTGAAATTTTCTATAAAAAGGGTAAATAATAAAATAATTTCAGTCGGTTTTCGTAGGCGTTTTATTTATCTAAATTTATCGAAACTGTTCTTGAGGTATATTAGTGTGACCGCCTAATACGAGGGTTATATTACATTGTGTGCCAATTTCCCAAAAAAATGTTCACACACGAAAAAATCCTTAAACTGAAACTGCGTACTAAGTTTTTCACCGGGACGTTAAATTTTTCCCAAAGGACTTCAAAGTTTCGAAAAATTCTCCATTTGAAAAAAATATTATAAAATGTATACCAAAATCATTTTAATTCAATATGGATGTCAAATGAAAGGCATGGATTCCTGCGATATAACAAAAGTTTTTATTTAAGTCTTGTCAAATAAAATGTTAAGAAAAAATCCTTTATTTATAGTGTGTAATTAAGTAATAAATATAACATTACAGGATTAAAGATGTTTTCTTAAATTTTTGTACCAGAATATTTAAATAAAAAATATTATATAAGGATTGAGATCGAAAAAATCTAAAAATATATAAAATTCAATAATTTGAAAACGGTTCATCTTAGAGTTTTTATTTTTAAAATTTTTTATTAGAAAAATATAACTTTAATAGTTCTAACCACTACTTATGAACTCGTAGAGATTTTTTTTCAACCCTTTTATGGGTTTGGTAGTTGTTTTAGACACTTTTTTGGAACAGTTTGCCCATCTCCTTTTAAAATCTTTGATATTTTGGGACACCCTTTTTGTGCTCTTCAATTCTCTTTTCACAAGAGCCCAATATCTCTCCACTGGTCTTAGCTCCGTACAATTTGGAGTATTGGCCTCCCTTGGTACAAAAACTATATTATTGTTTTGATACCACTCCAGAATTTTCTTACTGTAGTGATATGACGCAAAATCGGGCCAAAAATATGTGGACACATTGTGTTCTCTTATGAAAGGGAGAAGCCTTTCTTGCAAATATTTTTTGATGTATATTTCGGTATTTATAGAGCCCATTGTAACCAATGACTTGCTTCTTTTGCCGCAACTGCATATAGCTTGCCATACCAGGAATTTTTTTAAACAAATTTTGTCTGCTTTCAGGCCCTAAATATATTTTCTGCATTTCCTCCAGCATTAGCAACATAACAAGTTTTATCCGGAAGTAACGAAAATTCTGCCAGTACATACGTTTCTTCGTCCATATTTTTGTATGAAATTTGATTTTAAGTTCCGTGCCCTAATGGTGGCTTTTAAATTTTTTGCTGCATTCCTGTCAGGAACTTTTTGGACTTTCTATATTTTCAAGCCCTCATTTAACTTTTCGCACCAAACATTCAGAGCACTGAGCTAACCGGGCCGCTTTTCTACCAGTTGTGTTTGGAGCTCTTTTCAATATACTTTCAATTTTCTTGGCCTTCCCAATATCATGTGGACTTTTTTTCTTCCAGAACCAGGATTCCTATCAATGGTCAAATTCTCCTGATACTGTTTAATAACATTGAAGACAGCAGACATTTAATTCTTTGGCCAATTTTTTGTAGGACTGATTTGAATTTTTTTTGGAAATTTTTAATTATTTAATTTTCCGTCACTCATTTTGATCAAACCAACAACAAATCAACATGGTTGTCATTAGAAATAATAACAGACATATATTTCAAAGATAACTAGATAAAAAACGTCTGTAAAGACTTTTTCGATCTTTCATATGACATCCATATTGAGTAGATGTAATCTTCGTAAATATTTTATACTATTCTAAAAAAAAAATTGCGCATCTTTCGAAAATGTTATATCCCAGGCAAATTTATTAATCAGGTAAAGTCAGTTCTACAACAAATACAACAATACAAAAACAACAGGTACTTTTTGAATGGTTTGTTGGTTAGTTGTGTCAAAGTCAGCTGATTAGAAACGAAGCGAATTTGTAAAAATGAAAAAAAGTAAAGTAAAAATCAGAGAACCAAGCCGACGCAAAATTGTCGGCGGCGGCGACTATTACAAGATCATGTCGGCGGCAGCTTATTTGTCAACTCAAAGTGTTTTTTGTATTATATTACATAAATTAAGTACATTTCTTATGTATATTACTAAAAACTAATAGTTCCGTTAATATATGCAATTTTAAGTAAATTTTTATTTGTATTTTGTTCAGCCTTTCAAGCCGGTATAAGTCACCGGCGGCGACGGCTAGAAAAATTATGCGGCGAGCAGCTACCGGTCCGCTTTGTTCTCTGGTAAACGTAAACAAAGTTTGACAGATGTAATATACAAAACAAAGCAAAAAAAAAAAAAAATAAATAAATCAGCTGAATAACTGACTTTACCTTATAAATAAATTTGCCTTGGTTAGTCAGGGTTCACACACAGCAATTTTTCTTGCCGCAATTCTGACTTTGTTGGCGAGAGAAGCAAAGAGAATGTAAAAGTTTACTCTTCCCTTCTCCTCTCTCTTCTATAAACTCAGAATTGCGGCAAGAAAAATTGCTGTGTGTGAACCAGGACTTATATCCTTTCGAGAGAAAATTTGACATTCTGGAGCAAAACTGTTGACACAATTTTATCATAGAAGGTCTCTCGTTTTATCCATATAACGATATTTTCATGTGTGGGAATGGTTTTGCCAGTCTTATATATACTTAAGGGATATTTTCTTAAGTGTTTTTGCTGCAAAAATATAAAATTTCAATAAAAAATGTTGTTTTATTGCAGTGATTCTTAGCTTTCATTTGACAGCCATATTGGGTTGATATTATATTCGCAAATATCTTATGTCGATTGTTTCATGTGTGAAAATTACTTTAGTTCCATGGAATGTGAAAAAAATAGCGTGACTACTACTGGTATAAAAAATAATCATTTTGAGCGTTAAACTAATTTTTTCTCAAAAAAAGTCGATTGATAAGAGGAATTTTAGTATACGGTTGGGCTAAAACTTCTATATATTTTTGTAAAAGATAGTAGTTACGCTTCTCGTACAAAATCTTAGGCGAATGTTTTGGAAATATTTTTTCCATAACAAGCTGAAAACTACCAATTTTCTAGAATTATTTCAAAAAAATACTGGAAATTTATTTTTGAATAAAATGTATAAAAGTCATGACTTTCAATCGCTACACATTGGAGTAAAAGGATACGAAAATGGTGCTTAATTGAGGGAAATTTGATATCAATATTTTTACATCTACATTTTGTTTTAAAATTGTTTAATTTGAAATTTTAAGATTTATTTTGAGAGAATTCTGTAGTTCGTCCGTCCTTCTGTTTGTTATTTTCTGCAAATTTTCAAATTCAATATCGCTTATTTTTGGATTCAATAAAGACATCTACTTAAAATTTTTATTCGATAGATACTTTTTTTTTAAATTAATTACTAAAAAAAAATAATAAAATCAAATAATAAATTTGGCACCCTATAGCTTATCTCGTGTTATCACAGGGGGACTACAAGGTAATTTTTCTGAAAACTTGGGTCCTCCTCTACAACTCTCTTATACATTTCGATTTGATTTGAGCAGTAGTTTAGGAGATACAGATTTATTACCCAAAAAAAGTGCGTTTGGTCCCACTGGGCACTGTATAATAAAGCAATATTAAAAAAACTTTGCATTTAATGTGTTTTTTGTATGGAAAACAAATATTTTAAATTCTCAGAATATTAAAAAAGACAATATGCACTATTCTATAGGAAAATATAAGAACAAACAAATTGTAAAATTTAAGTTCCATTCCAATAAATTAGTGTATTTTTGGACAATTAAAAAAAAAAAAAAAATTGGAAAACATTAAATGCTTGAGGAAAAATTAACTAAAATACTAGTTAATTGTATTTGTAAAAAAATCCACCTAAAGTTTATGAAAATTGATTTTTTTTTTTTTTTTTTCAATATTTAATAAAATTGTTAAAAGTTCCAAAAAACAATGCAATTGACGTTTTATTTTCTGCCGCAAATAAAATGAACGGTGTATTTCTCAAATCAAATAAAACGTTGATTTCATCACTGAATTATACACTATCTTCCTCTAGAGAATCGTCAATAGTGCCTAATTTTTGGTTTGCTTTACATTGACGTTTGTGAGAGTATTAAACATTTTTACTTCTGCAACCATGATGCGATCAACTCTGCTCATTGATTTAATTTATTGAAATCACAAATCAAATCATTGGTTCAGTTAGTGAAACAAATAACAAAGGCTATGAAAATACTTATCTTCGAGCATCTGATTTAAGTCAGCTGGTCCATTTTCCGGAGTGTAACATTCGTAACTATAATAAAAATCCTTAAAATAGTCTTTGTAATACTTTAGCTAAATTTCTGAAATGAAATTCAATATTTAAAATATTTTCAATATTAAAGCTTTATAAACGTCAGCTTTATAAACGTTTCCAATGTATAACGTTTATAAACGTTTCCAATGTACGAGAACTCGAAAAAAGGGAATAACATATTTAAATTCAGTGCCCCACATTACATTAAACTTACTATCTACTCAGTTTCAAAATTAGACCCGAATTTTTACTCTATCGTACGAATAAATTAAATGTTTAGCTGCATACTCATTGACTAATTGAAGCATCCCTAACTTTTTATACAAGTATTTGGTATCTAAGAAAACGTTAGAATATGGAGATTGATAATTTATGAAAAAAAAAAAAATAGTAAAATGTAATTTGATTGCAGAATTTCTCGAAGGACTTAAAAATAAGCATTTTTGTGTGTGTTTATTTTTTTTTTTTTTTTAATAAAATTAATATTTAAACATTAATAAATTTTTAACAAATAGCGATATTTTTTTTTATTATTCAATATAATATGTATAAAAATATGTAATATGTATAAAAAATATACATAAAATTAAAAAAAATTACCACTTTTTACATGAAAATACCCAAAATCCCAATCCGTATAAAACGTGATAAAAACTTTTTATTGACTTTTATCATTGAAATGGTCACCCTGTCATCCTCCGAATTTACTATACACGCATTTGCATTAACATTTCTTTTGAAAATATTAAAAAAAATTATAAAGCCCAGAACAAAAAACAAATTTCACAGTGAATAAATATTGCCACATTTTTGAAAAAAATCCAATTTTTTCAGATTAATATAACTTTTTAACGGATTCATATATTTATATGATTTTTGCAGCAATATTATTTAGAATTTTGTAAAAAATTTGGCGAATATTTTAAAAATATATTTTATTTTAGGGGCAATATTAAGCCCGTCAATTTAAAAATTAAACTAAAAAAAACGAAGCTAAAAATTAAATAAAAATTTATATCTCTTAAACTAAAAGAGATAACCTACATTTAAGCTAATTTTTTGTAAAAATTTACAATGACTATCTATATAAAAAATTTCTTTTCTGTCATATTATTAATGAATTTTTGGCGATTTTTCTTAAAAATTATATACCCGAGATGGCCAAATTTGGAGGGCCACCCACTTCCCCCCTGACCAGCTAGGAACCTGTTCTCCTCCAAATCACCCCAAAAACACCTCACCTCTGACCATGTGCAGTTTTATTGAGATATAATTATTTCCAACAAAAAAGCGCTTTGGAACCACTGTGCATCGATATAAAATATATAGAATAGAAAGACTAAAGTTCACACAATAGATAAAAAACTCATTATTTTAACACGATGATGTCATTAGAGGGTACCACTTACTCCATATTATTACAGGTAGGCATTTCAGAAAATCATTATTTAGATGTCACTGCAAGAACTAATTACTTTGAAGCTATTCAATAAGTATTACAGAAGTCATTATTAGCAAAATGAATAGTAACTAGTTAAATTATCGGTTATAAATAACTTCTGAAATATTGAAAAGCTGATATACTTTACTAAGTTAAAATTTGATTATAACATTATGCAACAGTATTTTTGGGAGCGGAATCATTCCAATTGCAATTGATAGCTCTTGATATGTGTAATGAACCCTCCAAAGGATTTTTCGCTGGTAGGCAAAATTTTTATTTATGACCACTTAAACTTTTATATTTTTGCACAAAAATAGTTTCAGATAAATATAAAAAAAAAAAAAAATATTATAAATATAGTTCAAAACTAAAATATTTTTACATAAAAGTTTAGAGCACTTAAATGGCAATTTTTCATTAGAACTTTCTATTAATTTATCTCTAATAATAAGGGGTCATTTCTAGTCCTTTTAAACAAAATTAAACAAAAGTCCATTAAAACTTTAGTTTAATGAGTTAATATGTTCTACAGAAACTGAATTGTCTGAAATGAAATTTTCGTTCGACATACACAGAAACAATTAAATTTCAAATTCTATTACTAAATTCTTAAACTCAATAATATTTTTAAATGAAATCGGACCTATCACGAAATTTTGTAAATTCAAATATTTAAATTCGTAAAAATTTTATTGAAATAAAATTTGTGTTTTCTTTATTAAAATAATATACTATTTATAAAGTTAGTGTTTGAATTTTTTCAATAATTTCAATAATTCTTTTTTAATGAAACAAACAAAATAATATTTGGATTTTTTTAGATATTCAAACAATATTAATTTTTGATTTATTTAAAATATTAATAAAATATATTTTTTAAGCTATAATACAATAAAAGATATATGAAATAAATATTAATATTATAAAATAAAATGTATTACAATCGTAATATAAGACATATAACATGGATACATTATTTTATCTTTATGTTATTTAATGAATAAGAATAAAATCTACTTGGAACTATACAAATAAATTATTATTAACAGCTTCGTTGTCACTCACAAGCAATTAGGAGTACTAAATAAGAAGTCTATATGAAAGAAAAACCAATATTAAGAAAAAATCAAAAAGAAATTGAATTTTACATACCATTTAAATGGACTGATCCATACCGATGCACAGTGTTCGATTTTCAAATTTAGCTGGCCAAAACCCCAAAAATGAACTTTAAAGGAGGAAAAAAATTATATTCGGGTATTAAAATAGACTATTCATTTAAGACATTTCCGTACTCATTTTAGCTGAAATCGATCAATGAATGCTTCTAACGGTAACATGAGCGGCTCAACAACAAAAATACAGTTTGATAAATTGAAATCTTTTTGTTTGAATATGTGCAGCGAGTTTCAGAAAAGAAATATTCGCTTTATTCAAATGGGGATGCGATGGCTCTAATCAAAGTCTTTATAAGCAAAAATGTATACAAGAAGGTAGTAGTGATGAAAATTTGTTTAGTATTTCTCTTGTACTAGTACAAATATATTTAATTAATAAAAATGAAGAGATAATTATAATTTATGAAAACAAAACGCCCAACTCCTCTCGCTATTGTCGTCCTATAAAATTAATCTTTGCAAAAGAGACAACAGACTTGATAAAAAAAAGAAGTACAAGGTATTAAGGACCAAATAGCAAAACTAGTTGCTACTGAGGTTAATATTGTTGTGAACAATATCCAAAATACTGTTTATATAAAACCGAAATTAATTTTAAGCAGGATTGATGGAAAAGTTTGTTCTGCTTTATCGAATTACAATTCGTCACAAATATGTTATGTATGTGGAGCTAAGCCTTCCGAAATGAATAACTATTCAGCCCTGTTACAAAAAACCTTAGACCCTGGAGTTTTGGAATTTGGCTTGTCGCCTCTACATTCCTGGTTACGATTCATGGAATGTTTGCTACATATAGCTTACAGGATAGATATAAAAATATGGCAAGTTACAGGTGAAGATAACAAAGTAAAAGTTTTACAAAAAAAAAATAAAATTATTCAAGACGAATTTAGATCAAAAATGGGGTTATTGATAGACATGCCTAAACAGATATCGGGAAATACTAACGATGGCAATACAGCCAGGCGATTTTTTAGAAATGCGGAAATATCTGCGCAAATAACTGGGTTAAGTTTAGAACTTATTAAACGTTTTCATGTTATATTGGAATGCTTAGCATCTAGGTATACTATAAACGTGGAAGCATTCGAAAGTTATACATTTGAAATCTTTATTTGAAACTATATCCCTGGTATTACATGCCTGTCAGTGTTCACAAAGTTCTTTGGCACGGAAAAGCTATAATTGAACATTGCATCCTTCCTATTGGTCAATTATCTGAAGAAGCTCAAGAATCCAGGAATAAAGACAATAGACGTTATAGACTGCAGTTCACGCGGAAAACTTCACGGAGACTAATGCAGATTTAATAAAAAGGCTATTTATATCATCAGAATGCATGTTATAATACACAAGAGTCTGATAGTGAAAATGACAGTGATATTGGTGCAGATTCCACATGATTTTGTTTTTTTTTTTTACTAAACTTTTTTATACTTTCATTAAAAAATTATGATGAAATATGTAATCTTTATTTTGTATTTTTAATTAAACTTATTTTCAAATGAAAAAGAATTATAAAAGAAGCTATTTTTAAATTTTTACTATTTTTGAAAATCGAACACTGTGCGATGCAAAATCAAGTAAGAAAGTTATATATTTATAAACTGCAGGGAGTAAGCAGTAAGTTAAATCTATATTTGGATAAATTGATAAATATATTAGAGATCAATGTGATAAACTTTGATCCGATTTTGGCAAAGTTTTAAAATATATATATATATATAAAACTTAATTATGAAAAACCAAGACAATATTAATATTACTGACTTCAGTAGCGACTTCACTAGGTGAAACTCAAGTTTTCGGTTACTGACGAATTCAAGCTATTATGGCCACAATAATGAACTTTCAATATTGCATTTCTTAGATCTGCATATGATGACAAATAACTGTATGAAAGAAAAAAAGAATTTATACAGCCGTTTAATAAAAGTCCAACCAATATTGTACGAATTTGAAAAAAAATAATAATAATAATAAAAATCTTACCTTTGAATGTCTTAAACTTTAAAAAATAATTTATTTTATTTTGATTGACATTGTCAGTATTGTATTTTTTATTTTTTTACTTTTTTTCAAATGAATACCGATACCGATTAAATACCGTTTAAAGTTGGTTACCGTAACTAATACCGATTCCGAAATTATTATTTTGTTAAAAATACCGGTACTCAAATACCGTTTCCCTCTGTACCGGTATATACCGGTATTTTAGTTTCGGTATTTTAAAAATAAAAATTTTCAACATAATATTATTCTTAATAATAATGTAATATTTATAGAATATTGTTTTAAAGAGGACATTTATTGTTCACTTTTTTGTTATATAGGTTGCGATAAATATATTTTTAAAGAAGTTTCAATGTCTTAAACTTAATGCGATTTTTATTTGATAAAAAGTCTTACTGCGAACACAGAAATGCTTTATTTACTAATATGATCTCAATTATTTATCATTTGAACATACTGTTGAAAGTATTGATAGGTTCTTGATATTTCCTTTTATGATGATTTTTTTCTTAACCTGTAGTCTCCAAAAGACCGACAAATGTTCTTCTATCTTTGAAGAATAAATACCAAGATTTCTCGGGAAATTTGCGATTTTTCATGTCTTTCTCTGAGGTAACTTTTGTCCGTGATTTCCGGGAATTTTAAAAGCAGTTAAGTGAAAGAAAACTGCACGAATTTCAACAACAGGTAATATATTTTCGAAATTTGTTTAACGATTGTAATATAATATGCTAAATCCAGCTGGGAACTATGTATTCATATAATTTCATTATTCTTTGAATTTCTTGTATAGAATGAATCTTAGGTATGGATTCAAACAAACATCGTGTCAGTAATAAGAAGCAGCATGAAATAAACTTAAACTTATTGAAATCTCTAGAAATTTTGAAAAAACTTTTAAAATGTTAAGAGAAAAAGATAGTCATGTCAGACCTTATAGCATTATGTTCCAATTAGTTGAAATTTTTCGCAAATATTTTATTCGATCACTTTCACTATTTAAGTAAGTACGTTTCAATATGGAACAGCCTATTGAATCTACAGACAATTTTATACCATTTGAACTAACATTTAAATTACCTCAAACTCTACATTTTTAATAAATTCATTAATATCGTGTTTCGAAGCTTGTATATAAGTGTTTAAATTTGTATAATGTCTTTCATTTTCTGGCTCAAATACGAAATTTTTTGATACATGTCTGATATATGTATGTATGAATAACGATTCTGCGAATATCCAAAAACGTGTTTCATAATATATAAGTAAGAATTCATTTAATTTTAAAAATCAGTAAAATAACAATTTTTTAAATTTATTTTTTCATCGCGATACCAGAGCGATAGAGCACTATTTCTCCTCTACAAAATCTCTCCTCCAAAATTCCTTTTCATGGTATTCTGTTTTTTTGTACTACTCCACAGATCTTTGCACAATTTAACATTTTACAATTTTATAATAAAATTAGCATTTTTTGAAAAAATGTTTGCAAAATAATTGAACGATTTTTGTCTTTATTAAAATCTGTGGTAAATACAAAATGTGTCCAAATTTTTAATTTCACTGTACTGCTAAAAATTATACCAATTTGTCGAGTTTAATATTCCTAAACGCTTTGTTGCCATAAAACAAGCAATTTAAAAATGTTATGAAGTTCTCTAACGAAAAATATTCATATTTTAAACATTTCAAGAGAAAATTATTAAATTAAATGTACAAATTTATTAAATTAAGTATACAAATATGTAATTTAATCATTTTTTAGCAAAATTTAATTAAAAATTATTTAAAAATTTAACTTTTTTTAAGATTTTTCCAGTTTTTTTAATAATAACGGTATTTACCGGTATTTTTGTTTCGGTAACGGTATACCGATACCGATATAATTTAAAATACCGTTATCGATACCGTTACCGAAATAAAAATAAATTGAATACCGATACCGTTACCGTTATTCGTTTCGGTTTCCAACCTTGCTTTTTTTGTTATGTTCTCAAATTATAAAAAACCAATAAAATAAAATTATAAAACCAAATATTTATTTTAATAGAAATAAAATTTTAACCAAATACTAATTTAATTAGAAAAATTTTACTATAATTTTTTTCTGTGTAAAAAACAAGTAATAAATGTATTTTCATATTTTTATAATTTAAATGAAAATATTTATAAAAAGTAACATTTTGTAATAGTGTATATATTTAGCTTTTAAAATTATTGTATTTAGCTTATTTACTGCACCATAATATTTTGTATATAAGTTTTTTTTTTTTTCTCTTAGAAGAAAAAAATGAAACCACTATACACTACTATTTAGTTGCCATTATTTATTTCTTATTAATTCCATAAATATAAACAACAATATAAATACTGATTTTACCATTTTTAGAAAATTATGCGTCAAAATGAATTTTTAAAATTAATTTTCAAAACTGCAATATGAAAAATTTTCTGCATTAATGCGCATTGTTGAGTAATAATTTTTCATGTACTACTGCTACTGGTGCTGCTAATGTAGATTTGTGTCTGAGTGAGTGTATTTGTGTGTACTTAGTTGTTGCTTTTATTGCAAAATGGGATATGATTATGAATGAATGTGATGCTCTGTTCCTCTATTATTTTTGTTGTATTCACTCTTGTCCTTTTTTTAATATTTTTTTGTTTTATGCAATTAAGTAAAATATATTAGTCTCGCAACTGATTTAATTATTTAACATAGAAATGGGCATCCTAGAATATCTCTATGCTACAATGAAAATTGTATAGTGGTGGTAGTTTAGTACCAACTAAATATCCTGGTAAAAAGAAATAAATGGTCATACGAGTAGTTGTTTTAGTAGTGGTTGCTGCAAGAGATGCATACACATACAAACAATATTTATAGAAAACAACAAAAGGTTTCGTTTTTTTTTTTTTTTTAATTTATAAAAACTTTCATACTCACTCATACATATGATAATGTAAAATATGAATGAACGAGAAATATAAACAGTCATAAACAAAACATATTTATCCCTGGCAGATGCCTGTGTGGTATGAAGCACAACGAGCTAATGTTTGGATGTTTTTAAATATTGGATGGGTGGCTTTCATTGCTCCATCAACTAATGTGTTTTGTATGCAGAGTGAGGTCTAAAATATAAAGAAGAATTGAAGTTTGATTAGAGTTACCATGAAGCTACGATTAAAGCTACTATTTTAGGAATGTAGTTGAAGCCTGTTTTAAATTTTATTAGACCTATGTTTGAAGTCCATCAATATCTACGAATAAAGCTTATTTATAAAAAGTAATGATAATCTATATATATAAAAGAGTAACGTGACTGACTGACTGATTCATCATCCCACAGCCCAAACGGCTGAAGCTAGAGAGACGAAATTTGGAACGTAGGTAGGTCTCCCACCATATAGATCCACTAAGACGGGATTTTTGGAAATTCGAATGTTTAGGGGGTAAAAAAGGGTAAAAACGGGTAAAATCGGTAACCTTTTATCTCCTAAACTAATAGAGATACAAAAAAAGTTTAATAGTTATCGTTATTCATTTAAAAAATAATTGGACAGGTGTCTGGTACTTTTTTGAAAATCGGCCGTTTTAGGGAGAAAACGGGTAACAACTGTATTTTGGTACTTTTTTGGCACCATATGTATCTTTGAAACCAATCAACATATTATAAAATTTATGTCGTATTCTTAACTTATCAAAAAATGAGAAATACAAATTTGGTACTTTTTAGAAATTCAAACGTTTAAGAGGTAAAAATCGTACCTATTTTTGGTACTTTTTTCATAAAATCTTTTTTTATATTTATTGAAATATTCATATGAGTATTTTAATATGGGATACCGCTACAATTTAGAAATTAATTGGAATACAATTTTTGATACTTCGATGGGTGAAAAAAAAGTACCAAAAAAAGGGGCAAAGGCGGGAAATTACATTTTATTCACACTTAATAATCAATTTTCAATTACATTAAACATAGAAACATGAAATTAAGAAAATGTAGATAGGAATTCACAAGAGTGATGAGAGATGTAGGTAAGAATTCAAGAGGATGGACTTCGTGGTACTTTTTTCTTCTATTGGTACTTTTTTGCATTTTCTATAATATTTAACCTAGAAACATGAAATTAAATATGCATGGTCCGATGTTGGGTACGTTGTGGTACTTTTTTGTTATTTTAATGGTACTTTTTGTATTTTCTATAATATTTAACCTGGAAATATAAAATTAAGGACATGAAGTGCTAAGTGAATGAGAATCCGTAAGTGAGAACTTTGTGGTACTTTTTCGTTCTACTAATGGTACTTTTTGAATTTTCTATAATATTTAACATGGAAACATAAAATTCGAGATATTTGGTCCTAAACGATGAGAATTCATTAGGGGGGACTTTATGGTACTTTTTTGCTCTTCTAATGGTACCTTTTGAATTTTCTATAATATTTAACCCAGAAACATGAAATTAAAGATATGCGGTCTTAAATGAATAAGAGAGATTTTTGTGGTACTTTTTTGTTCTTCCTATGGTACTTTTTTAATTTTCTATAATTGTGAACCTGGAAAAATGAAATTAAAAACATGTGGTGCTAAGTGAATGAGAATTCATAAGAGTGGACTTTGTGGCACTTTTTTGTTCTTCAAATGGTACTTTTTGAATTTCCAATATTATTTAAAGTAGAAACATGAAATTAAATATGCATGGTCCTATGTGAGAAAGAATTCATAAGAGGAGTCTGTGTGGTACTTATTTTGTTCTTCTAATGGTACTTTTTAAATTTTATATAATTATGAATCTAGAAACACGAAATTAAATATATGTAGTCCTAAATGAAGGAGAATTCACAAGAAGGGACTTTGTGGTATCTCTTTTCGTTTTTCTAATAGTACCTCTTGAATGTTCTGCAATTTTTATCCTTAGAAACATAAAATTGTAGATATAAGGTCCTAAGTGAATCAGATACCTTAAAATGGTTTTTGTGGTCCTTTTTCTTTATTCTAATATACTTTTTCGTAATTCCGATATTTATTTTTCGTTATTCTAAGATTAGAAACCTGAAATTAAAGTGAAATTGTTATTTGTGAATGACATAACACCATTATTAAAAATGTTTCCAAGGGAGTAAAGAATCTTAGTTTAAATTTATTATATAGTATGGTTTTTATAAAAAATTTCCGCTAACGAAGTTGCGGATCTACAGCTCGTTTTTAATAATTGTTAAATCTTGAAAATATATTATTTTATGGTAATATGCTTTCTTTTGCATGAGATGTATCTTATCTTAATTCCTCGTTCTTTTAAAACAAAATTTCAATAATAATATTGGTGGAACTACCATGAGAAATAAATTCATATGGCAATACTTATTTTAGCCTGCATCCATCCATTATAACTGTTAGGAGTAGCATCATGTAATTGCACAAAAATGCGCGCATAATTCATATCAAATGACCATTTTTGAAATCCTTTTATTTTCTATTATACCTCCACCATTACCATGACACTAAAATATACTAAAACACCTCTGCTACTCTAAATATTGGATGTGTGTAAAAGGAAATTTCGCATTAAATATAATTGTCAAAAAATATTAGTGCTAATCGTGATTTTATCAACTTTGCTCCACTATGATTTATTTTTTATATTTTTCTTGCTCTACTATACCACAGATACGTATAGGAAAATAGGCTGTTACGTTGCAGACGTGAAGCAGAGAGTGCTGCAGGTTCTGATTGCATAACATTTCCATATGATAATAATGCGGTATCATCTTCAGATAAATGACTGCTATTGAGTACAAGAGCCACATCCTGCCCGAGATGCAACTGCGGCAATCAAAACATAGTGGATCTTGTAATGAAATCTATTGTTCTTTACGAAATTATGACTGATGATGATAAGTGACGGCAAATTCAAGATCTAATTTGGAATAGAATCAACTGTTCAGACAAAAGGTGAAAACGATTGATTGAAATTATGAGGGTCTACAAATAATTAAAACTCTGTTGAGATCAAAGTATGGATATTAGGGTATCCAATCGATTAACCGTCGTTCGGTTATCCGGTTAATTTTTGTCGATTAACTGTCCGAATAAATTAAAGCTGTCTAATTTCGAATAACGAATAAACCGAATAACTTGTGTCGAATAACCGGTTAACCGAAATGTAGTTTTCTTGAATTATAAATTATAATTTTTTTTATTTTTATGACAAATTTATGTAAATTACATAAACTGTACTGAGGTACTTTTTCTTCTGCTTTATAAGTAATAAAACAGATATATAGAAAGATTTAAATGAATTGTTCCGCTATAAGACGTACACTAAAATATTAATTTAGACACTTTTAACAAAATATCATTCTTATACGGAAAATACGTTTACATGAAAAATGTATTAAATGTAGCGGAATTAATAGAATATTTTGTAGTATTACCTTAAAAATTAAAATTTTTCATACAAATAGGAGAAAATAATTACGAAATGATCCCCTTGTAAAATAGTTCGATCTTATATTATGTTTCTAAGTCACTATTTCAATAGATTAAATTCTATAATTTGTGTAATTTATATGTTTTACATGTATAACTATGGTTATTCGGTTAATCGAATAATTTGTCAATAATCGGTTATTAACCGATCAACTTTTAACCTCGAATAATTATTTGTCGAATAAACCGATTAATATGAACACCCGAATAATTGGATACCCTAATGGATATCGAAAGAAGACACTTGTACTATTAATGGGCATTCACTTTATGCAGTGTATGTAATGAGTTGAGTTTTATTTGAAAATTAAAAAAGTTTTGAAAACAATATCTAAAATAATATATAGTATACTAGACTAAATACAATAAAACATATTGAACTTAAAATCTTCACACCAACACCCCTACTAGAATTGAAGTCTTTTAAACCTAGATGTTTACGGCATTTATTAAACTTTCCAGCAGGTAAAGCTTTAGTTAGGATGTCTGCTACCCCATATCTTCAGTATCAATATAATTTATTTGTATATAATTATTTTGCACCAACTCACGATCAATATGATGTTGAATGTCGATATGTTTGATTTAGCATGATACACATTGTTATGTTCTACTGTTATGCAGAGATGATAAATGAGATTTTCATTATTGTACTAAATTAAATATAAAATTGTACTTTTTGTGTCATAATTGTACTAAAATTTTAAAAACTTCTTCTGTCCAAAACTTTTCAATATTTCTTGATCGGATTATCTTTGGAAAATTTCCTTTGAGGTATAAAAATTAGCAGCATTATTATTTTAAAAAGTAATTTATACGTTTGAATATACCGTGATAAATTGACAAAAGTGTTAAATGAAGATGAAACGACAGAGAGTATTTCTGAACCCAGACAAAAAATGGGTACATCTTACACTAATTATGGGATTTTCATGAGCTTCGACTTAAAAGTAATGTTTGGAAAATTTCAATAAAAGTTTTAAAGTAAAAAATGCCCAAGAAGAGCTCAATAAACGCATATCCAAAAGTCAAGTCAAAAAGGATAAGAGTAAGAACTACAAATGTCTAAATGATAAAAAAATTCTTGTGCAAACATTTTGTTGCATTTAAAACCAATTTTAGCTATTATTCCAAAATGATTTCTAAAGGAATACAAAAATTGTCTAAAGGACTTTTATTTTAAATCAATTAAATATTTTGTAATTGTATTGAATTAATTACTGGAGTACCGCTGTTCTTTTGAAGAGTGAATTGTACTGAAAAAAGTACAATTGTATTGAATTTATCATCCCTGCTGTTATGGCACCTTTGTTGTCTGAATATAGTTTCGTTTTTATTATAAATTTCGTAATATAACGATTTTAACGAAACTATTTCTTGACTT
Organism: Protophormia terraenovae; assembly: GCA_951394005.1. Lineage (NCBI taxonomy): Eukaryota > Metazoa > Arthropoda > Insecta > Diptera > Calliphoridae > Protophormia > Protophormia terraenovae. The sequence goes on from OX596074.1 coordinate 36,846,088, forward strand.
GCTGCCGATACTGCCAAGTATTCAGCCTCTGTTGTAGACAGTGCCACAGTAGATTGACGTTTTTAGTTCCAGGATATTACAGAGCCTTAAAATAAGAATACGTATCCTGTTGTTGAACGTCTATTATCTAAATCGTTTGCCCAGTCAGCATCTGTGTATCCAATTATTTCACAATCTGACTGTGGAGAAATTTTAAGTTTTAAGTTAATCGTATTCTTTAAATACATAAAAACACACTTAACAGCAATCCCATGTGCCTTTCCAGGATTTTTGTTAAACCTAGAAAATGCCCCCACTGCATAGGCAATGTCTGGTCTACTTATCTGTGCTGCATAGAGAAGACTTCCCCTATGGCTTCTTGATATGGAATCTTCTTCATTTCATTAATATCTTCTTCAGAACTTGGAGACAATTCTAACGATAATTTTTAATTACACTCGAGTGGTGTACTAACTCCTTTGCATTCTGTCTTATTAAATCTCTTAATTACGTGGGTGGATCAATAAGTCCGTGACATTTTGAATGAAACACAGTGTTTTTTGCAAAACAACAATTTATTTTCAACATAATATCCTTTTAACTCAATACACTTAGTCCAAAGCTTCTCCAGTTTTTTGTATCCCTTCCAAAAAATATGATTTTTTGAGGTCCTTAAAATAGGCATTTGTTTGGTCAATAATTTCATCGTTGGAACTGAATCTCTTTCCACCGAGCCATTTCTTTAGGTTTGGAAATAGAAAGCAGTCACTAGGGGCTAAATCCGTAGAATATGGCGGATGAGGTATCAATTCGTAGCCCAATTCATAGAGTTTTGCCATTGAGACTGCACACGTGTGCACCCGTGCATTATCTTGATGAAAAAGAACCTTTTTCTTGGCCATATGGGGTCGTTTTCTTTTTAAATCCTCATTAAATCAGTCTAATAAGTTGGCATAATATTCGCCATTTATTGTTTTTCCCTTTACATCCCAAAAAACTGTTACCATTACCTTATTGGGTTTCACAGAGAGAAACCCATTGTTAAGACTGCTGCTTTGTTTCCGCATACAGTAATGGATCCATGTTTCATCCACAGTTACAAAACGCCGAAAAAACTCATTCAGATTGCGGTTAAAAAACTCCAAACAATCCTTTGAAGTTGTCACACGTTTACGTTTATGGTCAATTGATAGCAAACGCCTATGGCATCAACAATCTCACGCACTTTTATTCTTCGATCGGCCAACACCATATCGTGGGTTTTTTCGACATTTTCGGGTGTACTGACCTCAATTGGCCGTCCAAAACATTCAGCGTCATTTAAACTTATGCGACCACAACGAAAGTCAGTAAACCACTTTTTGAAATCGAATGGTGCAGAGTCCCCATAGTATTTATCGAGCTTTACCTTGGTTTGATTGACGGTTTTTTTTTTTTGCAAAAAATAACGTTTATTGAGCACTTGAAATTCACTTTTTTTCCATTTTTAGAAAAAATACACGAGGTTGTATGTTTTGAACAGCTGTTACCAGCTGTTAAACGCAAAGTAAATGACGACACTTGCTCAAAATTTGACAGTAGTCCATTAACAGGTGGTACTTGATGGGAACAGTGTTGCATTTCATATAACTACGAGGGAAGTTCGAAAAGTCACGGAAATATTGATCCGCCCCTGTATACCTAGCAAATATAACTGTAACATCTTAAAATTTGACATTAAATATTGTTTGATTTTATTTTTCAAGGAGGAGTAATTTGAAAAAATCTAAATTTCATTGACATATATTGCATTTATTATCATATCTTGTAGCAGCTTAGTTTTCATATAACCTGATATTTGGACTCCAGAACTTTCAATTCTTATTATCATTGGTTAATAATAATCCGATCCATTCATCAGAAACTTTCATTCTAACACTAGATATCTTGTTTGATATCGATGTAATGACATTTACAAAGTCTTCCATTGAATTGTAGTCATCCATCCTTGTTGTAATTAACTTTCTCAATAAACTTACCTCAATAAACTTAGAATCATCAAATGCTTTAATAAAATTATTACATATTTCCTTAGCTGAACCTACAGCCTTGAATATGTATAAATAATAATTGATCCACAAGCAAAATAAGCTCTGAACGTGCCATAACAATTTTTTGACATCTCGCTCTGTTCCTAGCTTCCCATAATCCTTCCATTTCTAGATAATTCACAGCAAATTTCCATTGCTCCCAATTATCACGGCCTTTTAACTGTTCAATTTACGGCAAACCAGAAAAGGACATTTTCACAATAATTGTCTAAAAAAGATTTTGTTAATAATTTTAATATATTTTATAAAATTTTTTGACAATTTTATTAATGAGCTCCTGGGCCCATAACCTAATGTGTTGAGGTTTATTTGAAAGGTAAAAAATAATTTACAATACATAGTATACTAGATTAAATACAATAGAACTAGGGTATTCACTCGAATATTGTTTGTTCGATTAATCGACAAACTAAAATTAAATAACTGTTCGATTAAATTAAAATCAAGAATTTCAAGTAAATTCGAGCAAGTTATGCCGATTAATCGAATAATTCGAGTAAAACTTATTTTAAATATTTCCTTTCTTAACTAGTTTTTAGGATGTTTTAGTTTTAGCTTTTTAAAAAATTTAGCTTAAAAACAATGTTTTAAAATTTGTATAGAATGTTTCGAATCTAAAAGTAGTACCACAAATTAGAATTTTATTTAAAAAAATGTATTTAGTAGAATGAACCGAATATATGTATGCCTAATTTACAATACGTAGTTAAATATCGTTTTTTAATTACAAAAATTAAACAAAAATATAAACATCACTTTAAAAAATTATAAAGTTAAATTCAAATAATTTTAATATAAATATAATAAATAATAAGAAATAAATTGAGGGATCTTAAACTTGATTTGGAAAAACATATTATTGGTTTTACGAATGAAAGTACATAGTTTATATATAATAAATGCTCAGTCTGGTGTAGAGGATATGATGGTGATGGTTTGAATGAAATTTTTTGTTAAGAAATGTTGAACTATTTTATCTAAAAAATGGATGGTCTAAAGTGCTTTTTGTCATTTTCAAAATGCAATAACTCAGAAACTAATAAATATATTTTCACAATTATATCACAGCCTAACATGCAAATATCCAAATAATATTTGTGTAAAATATTATAATGAGTCGTTTTTACTAAATTATAACAAAAATAGGAAGAAAGAAGAAATAAAATATTTTATATTTTGGTAGAAATTGTGGTTTAATTCAAAATAGACCCAATTATAATTCCTACGCGTACATTTGGGAGAAAGAATTATTTATTTTAATATTTAAAGTAAGTAGTTCTAACTAATTGTATATTTGTCTTATTTATCACTATAATATAAATAAGAGTAAATTATCTTAAAACTGTATACATTTGTATAATTTTTAATGTTATTCTTAGTGCCTTCTAAACATTGAACATAATTGAGCAATGAATTATAAAACATTCTAAAACCTTATACTCAAATACATATATAACTGAAAACCTCTGTTGTACATAGGTTGGTATGTGTCCAAATTGAAAAGTGAGGTTATGAGATAAAATCGCACTTCGGACTAGCCTTAATATAAAATTTGGTTCAAATAGATAGACCAAATTTGTTAGGCCTATTTATTTAACTATCAATGAATATTTTAAATATAGATAAACAACGTCATTATCAAAGCAAAAAAGACAAATATTCATAAATATTTACACAAATTTTAATTATTTTGGAAAGACTATTTCTTATTTTAACCTATATTTTTGTTTTCTATTTTGATAAGCATTGAAAAATCGAGCAAAATTTTAAGGTATAAATTAATCGAATAACTCGAGTAACTTAGAAGATTTACTCGATTACTCGAGTAATTTTAAAACTGCATTTTCGAGTTATTTGATTATTCGAACAATGAAAAAGTCGAGTAAAATGAATACTCTAAATAGAACATATTGAACTTCAAATCTTCATACCAACAGTGTTAATAAACCAGCATTTTCTGCCTCAACATTAAACGAGCAACTATTTTATATGACATACACTGTAGACTGAATATGTAGAAAGTATCTCCGCTATGTAATTTGTACTCTTAAGCTCCAACCCAGCAAAAATTGCTGCATACCCAGAAGCAGGTTTGTAAGGGAGAGATAAAAGAACTCTCCCTACCAACCTGCTTCAAGAAGGCATGATTTTTGTTCGTGATGTCCCACTTGGTAGGGCTCTTTGCTGCGCTACGTATTAAGTTCATACATGCCTTTATTATGCGCATTTTAAGGCATCATACATGTGATGATATCATGCCTCTTTTATGTGCATCTTTTAGAGATCCCAGAGGCTGTGAAATCATGCCTTGAATTTAAATAATGCATTTATGAAAATTATTATTTTTTATTATTATTATTATTTTTTTTTTTTATTTATTTGATTTATTTTATAAAAAAAATTTAAAAGAAAAATCAGATATTTTTTAAATCAGTTCATCGAAGAAAAATTTACACAAAAAACATGGAATATGTTATACGTACCGTATATTATATATAGAAATTTTGGGTAACCCATAAATCACCCATTGTTTTTTTTTTTTTTATTTATTTTTTTCTCTAATCGTATAAAAACAAAAACACAAAATTTCTTCAAAACAAGTCAAACTGAAAATTAAGAAAGTAATAAAACACAAAATACGTAAAAAACATGTCATTTCTTGTATATTATATAATGAAAGCTAAAAACAATATACATATTTAAAGCTTTAATAATTTAATAAATAATTTTATTTTGTTATTATAAAAAGTTATTTAAACAAATATAATAATTTTACTTACAATCCCAGCAAAAATTTTTTATGTACTGGTAAGCAGTACAAAATTATTCATGAATAATTTTGCACTGCTTACCAGTACCTAAAAAAACTTTTGCTGGGTAATAATTTTACTTACAATTTTAATAGGTTTTAATATTAATATTTTTTTCGACTTTCACGAACAAACTTACTTCTTATTACTTTGAACACTCGATCACAACTAATCAACTCAATTCAAAATATTGCATCACCCAACTTAGCAGAACTTTTTGTTTTAAATCGTAAATAAAAATGGGGAGAAGGAAGTCATTCGCTTACAATCCTGCATCCACGTAAGCGAGAGAGGATGTAGGATGTAATTCGGTAAAAGAAAATATGAGCCCAATGTATATTTCTCGCTTCCTTTTATAGCTTACTCAAATGCGCATCAATGATGTGCTATCGGCAGGCATGAATAATTTTGTACTGCTTACCAGTACCTAAAATATTTTTACTGGGTGGCTGGCTGTCCATGTAAAGCTTGTGCGCAAAGTACAGGTCGCAATTTTGAAGATAATTTGATGAAATTTGGTACATATGCTTTTTTCAACAAGGACGAAGCCTATTGAATTTGGTTATGATCGGCCCATTATTTCACCTAGCCCCCATACAAATGTCTGACTAAAATACCTGATTTTGTCATATAGCTCCAAAATATACCCCGACATAATTGTACTTGGATTTATTTTTCTAATTACTTAGCCATATTACTTTTGTAGTTCCTTTATACCTTGAAAGTCATATAGTTATGTAACTTAAAATATGCCTTTTGTCGCGCTTTAGACTATGGCTCCAATTTCTTTGTATTTTTGTAGCCGGTATCCAAATCTCCCATTTAATAACAGCTAATACCTACAGAAGCACAATCTGAAGGTTTTGTTAAAATATGTGGACCAATACTTCAGTAAAATAGGCTGAATGTTGAAGATTTTTAATTTTTAACAACATAATGAAGATATGTACACCGCTTGGAATGTCAATATTTGGAACTTTTGCAGTAAAAATTAACACATGACAAAGTCCATTTATACCCCAGTCAAATAATTATATGTGCATACCTATAAAGTAATTTATTTTTTTCAAAAATAGGATTTTCAAATTCAAATCTTTTTTATACTTTTAATGTTTATTAGAGCTTTATAAGTCAAATGAAAAATTTATTTCTTATGTGTATTTTGTGGCAAAATTTAATTGATTTTAAAATTGTTCATAGAAAATAATTATATGTGCACGACAAGAATTTCATAAAAATCCTTTATTTAAATAAAGTTAATTTTCAATATTCATGAAAGTTGTTAAGGAATTGTGTTATCCTAATATAACGTTACCAGATGCATCCTTTGTTATACCGATTCGTCCTTTTTCCTTTACATATATATAGGTCAAAACTGTAGTATACTTATACAAAATCAATTTGAAACATTTGATATTGTCATATAGCTCTGAATCTAAATATATCTCAGCATACAGTATTCTTTGGAAATCCTTATGTCATGAAGGTCTGAGGATCATTACTGGTCGCTGCAGAAATATAATATTTTGTGACTTAAAAACCGATTTTGAGGCCCGATATAGTAACATCGTCACATTAATTTACTGAAAAATCTATTTTTTTAGGAAATTCATCAACGAAGCTATTGGATTTTTTGTCCAGTAAATTTATGTTGTGCTGTGAATTAATTTAGATATGTCCAATAAATATTTTCAACTTCAATCTAGAACTAAAATTGACTTATATTATGTGCGATTCGACACTATGATTACGCTTCAAGCTTGTCTTTTGTAGACGTCGAATACCCATGTAATATTTTTGATAAACACTTGGATAATTTAAATATAATAGTTTTCATCTCTTATGAACATGAACTCATGGTGTAATTAAAGTTTATAACCAAAAAATTATATTTATCATAAAATCCTGCGTGTGGATTTTTGTACCGCTATATTAGTTATGTTTTTGCCACCCAAAGGTCATAATTTTAAACTAAAACCTCTTTTATTATTTTATGCTCACGTCCAATTATTAAAACCCGTTCATTTGGCCGTTATTTTTCTGTAACACATGTTGTTTTTCTTCGAAAAATGTCCTTAAGCCCCACTAACCAGCAATAGATTATGGGTTACCGCTCCTAGAATGATAGCAATTTCTCAGAAATTTTGAAAATTTTCAACAGTATTATGATAAACATTTTCTGTATACACCATTTTTTGGAATTTTACATAAATTGTCGTCTTACTTTAATAATTTCAGCACTTCAAATGACAGTTCATGACCTGGTGACATATTTTGACTATAAATTAAAAAAAATAAATAAAAAAATGTTGGTATTTTAGGTTTAATAATTTTAAATATTCCCCAAATAGCATTAATTTTAACTTTAATTGGTTAAACGATTCAAACTGTGGACTTCATGTCAGTCTGTTGAATAAAATTTTCAATTTGCACATATAATTATTTTCTATTAAAATTTAGAGAATGATATGTTTATTTTAACGGTACTATAAACACAATGCCAAGAGGAACCTAAAATTTTGCAAATAGGGACATTAGGTAAGAATGAAAAAAATTTTAAACCAAAGAAATGTATATCACTCTTGGAATATATAAAAACCAGAAAACAAATATTGCACATATAATTATTTGACAGAGGTATTTCCAAATAAAACAAATTAAATTTAAGAAATAATTTAGGCAAAATTACCCGATTATTAAAATTTTCTCTTTTGTAAGATACATGTAAAGAAACTTCTCTTAATTTCCCAAAAATTTTACCCCCAAATTTAATAACAATTAATATAAAAAACATATATCTTTTTTTGCCTTTTTTTGTATTCTGAGTATCTTCAAATATAAAAAATTAAAAAATTAAAATACTTTTGTGAGGTACCTGAAATGACTGCACGTGTTATTTTTCTCAATTTCTCGGAAACGATTCAACATTATGTGCTATTTTTTGCAGCATTTGGTAGAAGACAACTCAGGCAAAAAATTCCATTCATAAAAAAATATTATTTTTTATTTAATTAAAATTCAATAACTTATGTGAGACACTGTACATATGTATTAGCAAACGAGATGAGTGTTTATTATAATCAGGGCAAGTTTTTCAAACTTTTCGCTTGGATAGTAAGCATTTGCATATTTTAAAAGAATTTCACAAAAACGCTTGATTTTTAAATATTGGCATAAATTTGCATATAATGGAAAAAAAAATAGTTTTCTTAACAAAAACGCAACTTTTTAGTGATTTTTTGGAGTTCAATCTAATGCTTTGTAAAAATTTTTTTGGGACTATGTTGAGCATAGATTAACAACTAGATATTTATGTGAGAGAAAAAAACCTAATTCAATTGTCAGAAACCTAATTCAAACAAAAACAAAATACATGTAGTCACATATATTTTGTTTTTGTATTTTCAAAAAAATGAGTAAATTTTTTGAAAATTTAGTATAGGGTGGCTCTCACATAAACTTCTAGTTCTATTCTATGATGTTGAGTATGTTGTAAAAATTCTAAAGAAAAAAATTCAGACGCGTCAAATATGACTTTTAAAATTAATAAATTTTTATTTTTATAAAAATTGAAATCTATCAGTGATTGAAATTTAAAAAATGCATATTTATGCAAGTTTTTTACATATTACTATATAAAAATGCATAAATACGTCGGTTTTTCTATGCTATTTTTGCATATTTCTGTGCATATTATCTAGGGTGATCGACACGGTTTTTCAACCGGTTTTAAAACCGGTTTTTTCAGGCAATGTGCTGTCGGTTTTTTTAAAATGTTCTTTTTTTGAATGTCGAATAGACCGGTTTTTTTTAAACACAAAAAACCGGTTTTAAATATAGCTTTTTATTTAAAAAACATGTACTAAATTCTGATATTTGAATAGAAATTTATGAATATTTTTTTAAATATTCATAAAGTATGATTTCTAATGTTTTAAAAATATAGTTTAAGATGAGATAAATAAATTAGTAATAATTATCCTGAATGAAATTTGTTTTATCTATTGTAACACCTGTAATATTTTTACATCTAATTTAAATGTTTTTGTCTTTTTTATCCAATATTTTCTTCATTTTTTAAAGATGTTGTGGTATAAAAGTTTCACGTGCAGAATCGTTTCAATAAAATTGATTCTGACTTTTGTCATATTAACCCATGGTTTCTGTTAATGCTAAGTAAAAGTTAATATAATGTTTGATGATTATTTTCTTAAAATTTTTATATCCTACACCACCATAGTTGGAGGGAGTATTATGCGTTTGTGCTGATGTTTGCCGAATTTCATGAAGATCGGTCCATAATTGACTATAGCTCCCATATAAATTCATATAAATGTTAGTATCGACGTAATATTTTGTATTCGTATATTTAATTTTACATTTAATACAAGTATCGGTAAACAATTCAATTGATGCACACAATAGTGTAGGGTATTGTCGAGCTTGACCGACAATATCTTTCTTTCTCGTTCTTAATGGGTTAATAGTTATTTCCAAAAATTATTATGTAATTAATTTTAACTAGAACATTATAAGACTTATTGATTTTTTTAAGAAACGTAGTCTTTTGATATAAATATTAACTTCTGCAAAAAAACCGGTTAACCGGTTTTTTCTGAATTTAAAAAAGTTCAACCGGTTTTTTCAAAATACCAACTATTCGAACTATTCGAAAACCGGTTTCTTCAAAAAGTCGAATAATCGATCACCCTAATATTATCCCATTTTTTCGTGCTTTTTCAAGCGCATATTTTTATTTTTTTCATGCATATAGCAAACAAGGATAATAAACATACCTTTAGAATCATTCTTACCATATCCCTCATACCATTTTAATTTGCACGCATCTGATGACATCTCTATATAAAATTATCAATATTTTATACTTATTATTAAATAGATCTTTAAAATTCGATCAATAAATCTGTAAACTTAGAAATACAAACTGGATTAGGTACCGCCATTATTTGACTCTCGAGGAGAATTCGTCCATGAGTAATATATGCAGCTTTAATGAGTACTGATTTTGATCTGAGGAACTTTGTTAAAACATTCGTAAAACCTAAGGAAGTAGTTGGCAATTTAAGACAAGAAATTAAAAAAGGAATATTCCCTGATTGAATAATGAACTTGAAATGCTGAGACCTGAAACGAGACGATTGATTAACAAAATTAAATAATCTGATGACTGGTGCATCTACAAAATTGCACTCAACAAAAATAATAAGGAACTTAGTAAATATAAATGGCTAATATGTGTACCATAGATATATTGCTAATAAATATAAAATAATAACAATAACTTGAAAAACTGTGTGTGAATGTAGATTTTTTTCTAAAATAAAGAATAAATATCTTTCGATTTCAGTTCATATACATGGCATTTGATTAAAATAAAGAAATTACATTTTTCCCCAGCCAACATTTCCATCTAGATATAAAATGTAACTGTACGTGTATATGTTAGTGTAAAATTATTGCATGGGCAACCTGCATTGAGAACATTTTACAATTTTAGCCTTGTTTTCTTTTTTATTTTATAACTCGACATTACATTAACCCTGACGTTTTACTGCGCCCCGTAAATAGTGGCGTCCGAAAATAGTTTGAAATAATAATTCTTCGAGATAAATTGCCCCAAAACAGGTGTGTATGCTCAGTTAAATTGCCATTTCTTTGAAAGAGCAAAAACTGCAACAACAACAACAACATTAACAATGGAAAAAAGGACATAAAAAATACAAAACGCGTCGCATAATATTTCTACACTAATGCAGCACACCAGTGATACATTCAGTCGGTCATTCATTTAATGTACAATGAGTATCCTTTTAGTATGTATGGTAACTTCTATGATGAGGTGGGGAGAGGCCCGACCAGGTAGTTGTTAGATTTTAGTGTTTGTCGTTAATATGTATTTAATCCAAACTAGGTAAATGTTTTCGTCCTCATTTATTTCTTGTTTACTTTTGGTTTGTTTCTTTATTTCATACACGAATGACCAGTTCTCTACTTTAACTGCTACATGCTCATTCCTGATGATTTGTCCAAGTTGAGGTATTTAGCATCAGGAAATGATGCTGACATTGCCATCTAACATAAGTATGTACTCATTCACATATTCTTACATATACTTTTACGTACATATCCCTTTTTTTATCATGAGACCCATATAAAAACATGTACTTGCAAGTGTGTTTGTGTGATATATTTATATCATGTACTTTATCCAATCAGTGTTTGTCGTCCATTTGTTGGCCTTTTTTGTTGCTATTTTTACTATTTATATCCGTTATGCAGTTACTCTTGTTCCTTGTCCGTTTATTTTATTCCTTGTTGTGTTTTTTCCATATTTTTTATTTTTATTAGTGTCACTTTGTATGTTTATAACTCCTCATATACTTTTATTCATGTATGCTTGTCAGTATTTTATTTGGACTCTAATGAGTTGCAGATTTTTAGTATGTATATCTTGTTGTTGCTGCTATTACTATACTTTGCCATTACGTGTTTGAAACCATAAGATGTAAGTGGCAGATAGAATGAGTAAATGATTTAAATCACATCTGTTTAAGCAAATCTAAACAATAATGTAGCTAAATATAGATTTTTTTATTTCTAAGAGTAATAAAGGATATAGTATAGTTATGAGAAAATGGTTGTGATTATGAACAACAATTTTCACCACTTCATTGTAAAACAATTTTCTATGATAGATTTTCATTTACCTAAACAATTATCTAAAACTGGAGTTAATATATTGTGTTCTGAAATCTGGTAACTTTTCCTTTTCAAATCTAAATATTAAAAACTTTACTTTTAAATCCAAACTTAAATCTTAAATGAAGTCAAAATTATTATTTTGTATGAAAACGATGTCATTTTATATACGGTTGGGCTTTAACTCTGGATAAAAATTTGAAAAGTTAACAATCCCTAGGGGATGTTACACTATGTTATTTTGTATTAATACAAAATTGTATTAGAAAATGTATTGTACTTTATAGTAACATTCTTTATTTTTAAAAGTATTAAGATCTTGAACATTTCGAAATCAATATTGCGTTTGACAATACATATTAATATTAAACCCTTCACCACAGGTGTAAAGGGTATATAAGTTTGCCATTCCGTTTGTAATTTCTACAATATTCATCTATGACCCCAAAAAAAGTGGATTCTTATTGATAGGAAAGTCGATATAACAATGTCCGTCTGTCTGTTGAATTAAGTTTTTAGTTTTTAATGGTATGTAAAACCAAAAAATTGAAGATACCTCCAAAAATCGTTTTTGTTGCCGGCATATCTATGCTACTATACAAGAAAAAAAAAACGCATTTTTAGACTTTTTGAAACTCTTATATAAGCTACGGGTTTAATTTTTGTACAAATAGGTTATAAATATTTTTCTAAATTTTTTGTTTTTTAACCGAAAAAAATGGTCCATAATCAACCGAGTTATTAGCAAATCGTTTTTTAAATTTATTAAATAGCTGCTTTGCATATTGTTGTAGAATTATTTTCCTAAAGGAATAAACTCGATATATGTATTAGTATCTGAGATATCGACCAAAACACATTTTTAGAGTTTTTGAAGCTTCAATAGAAGCTACAGACTTTGTTGTTATATTGAACGGTCACAAATATTTTTTTTTAAATTTCGGTTTTATGAATCAACAAAAGCGGTCCATAAATAACATAGTTATTGGCCGGTATTAACCCAGATATCAGCCAGAATGGGTTTTTGGACTCTTAGAAGCCCCAATATAAGCTACGGTCTTCGTTTATGTACAAATCTGTCACAAAATTTTATTTAAATTAATGTGTTCTTTATTTGGTGTTGTTGTTTCATTAACCTGAAAATATATTACTTTTATATAACATCCCAACTTGTGTGAATAGTATACAAGATTCGGTGCAGCTGAATATATCACTCTATCTCGCTTGTTTGTTAAAAGTATTGTAGTGTAAGAGCAATTATTTCGATCAAAGTAAGTAGATTTAATTTTTGAATTAGCATTATAATTTTATTTTATTTACATTTACGGAGAATATTCTTTACAGAAACAGAGCAGAAAATTTATTGCTAATAAAAAAAATCATGACAAATCTTTTTATTTGTTTTTGTGAGACAGAATATTTGTTAAAACTTGGCAACATTTTTTATAAATTACCTTTGCTTTGCACAGTTGAGCAAAACCGTAATTTCTAATCGACTGGTTGTGCTTAAAATTTAACACAGGCGTAGCAGAAGAGCATACAATTTTAACATTGGTAGACGGACCCCACAGATAAGTGCGGAAACAAAAAATGTTTAACAGCAAATTTCTTATCACTTCTTATTAGCTATTCTTATTAGCTATTTACGTTTAAAATTTAAACTGTCTCAACTTTGCAAGATCTAGGTTCAGTTTTTATCCAAACATAACCTAATATATCGACTAAAAAAATTTTAAGTCGTTAGATAATTTACCAAGAAGAAAAATAAACGATTTCGAATTCGAAAATTTTAAAAATTATTATTATTTTTTTTTTTGGAGAAAGAAAGTCTACACTTTTTTCTCTAAAATAAAAGAATAACAGCCGTATTAAAAAAAAACTGAACCATTGTTAAGCAATATTCCTTAAAGTTGTATTCAAAAACGATGATTTACTTACTATACTTTTGGTAAACCATTGTAAACTTTAAATATTTTAATATTGGTTTGAACCTACTTTAAGACTATATTTTAAGATTATTTCCGTTACATTTTTTTTAAAAAAAAAAAGAAAGAATGTATTTTTGATTCATTCGTAAGTTTTTGATATAAACGCCGTATTATTAAATATCCGGATGTTAAAATTTGTTAGAAAATAAAAACTGTATCTGTATAGCTTTTTGAAAACGTATTAAATGAATTCCAGGACAGAATAATATTTTATGTAATTATTTTTAAACTATAAACATATAAACTATTTTGTATTAAAATCATAAACATAAATAGAAAAAAGTATATTCTGAGAGCTTTGTAATCAAAGAATGTAATTTGTATATTTAAAAGAAGGATTAAATACAAAGCCACATTAATAAATGATTTTATCGTTTGACAGTGTCAAATGACTCGAGGGAGTACTTCAGTACTTTTCAATGTTAAATAGTATCAAAAAAAGTACTATTCGAAAATCCACTTTTCCATCCCTGATTTAGATTCTTCCCCATCGTGCTATCTAATTTTTATAACATAAAAAACAATACTTTCTTTTAGTTTACAAAATCATATGTGTGAAGCTAAAAGCATAATTTAATCCAAAAAATGTTTAATGTAAAAGTTTATATATTTACTTATTACTATATACTAAATAATTTCTTAATTTCTCTTACTTTGAATTACAATCTTAAACAAAAGTGCCAAATCTAATATGATTTCTATAATACACATAATTATGTGTATTTTTATGAAGTTTATTATTTATTGCTGGTCATTAATATTGTTAAGATAAATTTCTTCTTCAATCATTATAATATAGAAAACTGCATTTTTCAGTTTTTACATTTAAAAACATGACATCACACAGATGCACATACACATACATATCAACAAAAGTTATTTTATTGTGATGTCATTGACAAATTTCTAAGGCTCAATAATAAAATATCAGCTGTAAAACAAACATGCAACCACTTATACAAACATTCTACAAACACAAAAGGACATCAACTAATTCAACTAAAATTCAATACATAAAAATGACAATGACTACTGTGGTTAAGTTGGTTGTTGCATGAACACTATGATTTCATTGGGTTTGCCTCGGTTGGCATGTGAGTTGAGGCACGTGTGATATTTTGATTTATTGTCACATGCAATTTTTTGTTTGGGCAATGACAGGATACCCACAGATGAAACGACACGAAACTATGAGTAAACGATGCGATAGAACATAAAGGATATTAATGCATTTATTTGAAAGAACAAAAAACAAATACAAAACGTATTGTAAAAAGTGTAATATAAAATATTGGAAAAGAAATGCCCGAAACACATATAAATTTCAATGACTTGCAATGCAGTTGCAATGTAGTACAAATATAATAGTTAGAGTTTGAGAATATAAATGTACATATTTATTTTTTTGAAATATATTTTTGGCGACAATAACAAATATTGAAACGATGAATTATGACTTTTCAAATAAATGCAAAAAAAAAATGTCATCGTTCGTAGCACATAAAAATTACACTAAACACACATTTATTTATTATTGAAAGTGATATATGAATGTATGTATGAGTGTTGGTTGTTTAAATGTATGTGTATGTGTCAACATAAATCAATTTCATGTTATATTTATTGGTAAATTGTAGTATATTTATTATGGTAAAATATCTAAATAGCGATTGGATATATAAATGGATTTGAATATAATTAATTATATTAACACAACATTAAATAGTAAGTATTAGTCATGCTTAAAAGGAATAAACTTTTTTTTTTGAAATTTTGGAATATGTAATTACATATAACCGTTTTTTTTTTATTTAAGTTCTATTTGCCTGGACTGCAGCATTCTTCTCTCCGAAGTCTGATTAATGTGCTTTATTGTCTGGCTCCTTAAAAATGATACCAAAATCTAACAAACAAATCTGCATTCAGCATTTTATAATTATATTTTTTAATGTCAAAATGCATTAAAATCGAATTGAAAGCTTCCACAGGCGGACAGCGAACATCACGTTGATTTTGTCCGTTAATGGGAGATGTCCATCTAATGAATATGGTACATAAAACATTTTTTAACATGTGGTAATTCAGTAGTATATCTTTTTATTTTAACATTTAAGATTAATTGAACATATACACTGAACTAAAAAAATTGTTTCAATGAATTTGTACACTAAATTTGACCACATGTGCAGGTACATTGAAAAAATGTATTGCCATATTATTAATATTCAATTTACAAGTTCATTGATTAAATGAACACCTTCGTCAAATAAAATAAATATTGAACAGTACATTGATTTCAATGTACTGATACTTTGTCCAATTAAACTATACATTGAAAATTTACTTTTAGTTTTTATATTATTTCAAGTTAAATTATTAAATTATATTATATTGAGTTAATATAAGTAAAAATTAAATTATATGATCGTGAACTTCGAGTTTGCTTTTTCACTCATTTTACAAAGTACTTCCTGTTGTCCTCAATGATGGTATGGAATATCCATTTGGACACCACTTTAATATAGCAACAACATTATACTGAACAAAACAAAAAACAAAAAAAAAAGAAGTATTTATAAATATACAATGACGATCATCGGATGTAGCGTTCAAATCGGTCAGTCTGTTATATATTTTTATTAAGAATTAAATTCAAATATTTAATACATTTATGAATACTTACGAATATAATCTAAATTCTAAATTCCAGCTTTTAAGTAATTTTTTAATTCAGTGTATTCATTACTACTGCTCAAGTTCTCCTGTGTGAATAAATATTTAATTCTAATTTATTTATTATTTAATTATAAATTTATTTTGTTATATACACAACACTTTTGTTTAAAACGCGTCATTTCTTGTTTAGAGATAAATACAAACTAGCTAGTTTTCGTTTTATAATTTTTCCCGTTTGAAAGCTTTGAATGAGTACGTTTATTGAAACGTAGTTTAATGAAATATTTCATTGATTCAATGCATATGATCATTGTGTAATGCTTCTTCTTTCTAAATCAATGTATTAGTACATTGAGTTACTATTTTTATGTATGTTATATTTTTAAATAAATTTATTGAATGGTTTCAATATACTGTTCGTAATAGCTTTAATTTTCCATTGAATATTAACGAATGTTTTCATTGAAAAAACGAATTCATACATTAAAAATAATAAATTCTTGGAATAAATTAATGCATTTCATTTTGTGTACTTCATTGATTAAAATTACTTATTTCAGTGTACATTTGTGTGGTCCGACATTGTATGAAGATAGCCAAAGTGTATAGAACTCTTAGACGTACCTAAAATTATGAAAGGCCATGTCATTTTGAATATATTTGCATACAGTTCCAATCATCGTAGGAAGTTGAAATTTGGAAAGTCTGATCTAATTTCATAATTTTAGGTACGTTTAAATGTCGCTCGAAAAAGAAATTTTTACATATATATCGTCAACTTAAATACAATCAAATGTTACTTTTTTACTAGATTATAATCTACTAACCCAAACTACTCAGTTGGCCATGTTCTTCAAGACAACATCGACGACGCATAGTAAATTCTTAGCGACATGTTGACGATTGTCCATACAATTCGTCGACGACTTTTTCAAACAAATGTCCGCTAAATCGTTAACGATATTATAAACAACAATGTCGTACAAATAGTCGTCGACGATTTTATGGAGGACAATAAACGACAATTTTAAATTGTAGATGACCATAATAACAACAATAAATTATATAGAATAAAACAAGCTGTGTATATGAAATTATTAAAATTATTTACTTTTATTGTATAGATCCATGAAAGTCATTATGTAAGAAATAAATTTTTTTGTCTGCATTTTCGCGCTATTTCGCATGGTGGGATATATGTGCAATATCACTGTCGCTGTTGCACACCTCCGTCTGAATATATATGGCATTTATGTTGATTTTGCCGAATTTTCTTAGTAACATCTTTCGCCATCCTATTGGAACCAATACACAGAAAAAAGTCACCAATTAACAAATATATATGAAAATAATTCATTCAATTATAAACTTGTTTAAATTTGCACCTCTCACCAATTACTAAAAACTATAAAAATACAAAACAGAAAAAAATTCCCAATTAATAAATTAATTAAATCAATCAAGTAGATGATTGAATGAATTAAAAATGTGTATGGGGAAACAAATCATACCAAAATTTATTTTTTATTTTATTTTTTCTTGAACATATTTATTAAATTTTGATGCAAAATTAAACAACTGAGTTAATTGTAAAAAAGACGGTAATAATTTTTCTGTGTATCGTCTATTTCCAATTCATTTAATTCGGCCGAAATATCTTAAAGCAGTACGAACAAATGATGCCGTCGACCAAAAATCCATGCTAAATGAATGCATAATTCGCGCAATAACAATAATTTTAAAAATAAAATGAATGTTGAGGATAAGTTTAAAAACAAAGTTAAATACAAATGTTGTCATATTAATCCAATTAAAAAAGAATATGTTCAAAATACAGTATTATTGAGAACTTCGAAAATAAAATAACATGCAATTGTCGAGTGTTTGGCATTCACGTGAAATTTTGCCGGACAATTATCTTCAACGGCTATTTTAAAACATAATAAACTACCGGATAGTCAAAGCCATAGTTTAAACCATAAATGTCAAGAGATTGCTCTAAAAGTGGTTAGCGGATTTGACTATTCAACTTGGGAAAATGAAGTTGATGGCCTGGTATCTATCCTCAGTAGCATCCAACTACTTTTTTCATATGACTGATGAGAATTTTACTCATCTTGTTGAGCAGAATTTCTATGCTCTTTTTTCAAAAAAGTATTCATGATTCTTAGGAATCTGCCGCCATTGCCGCCAAATTATGGACCTATTATCGAGATAGCCTTCACTACATAGATAACTGGGATCTTAGGGATCAAATTTTCATTTTGTTTTTTTTTAGTATGAGGAACCTTTAATTAAGTGTAAAAGTCAAAGTTAAATTAAAAAACTTGATTTCGCTTAAAACCAACCAAAAGTTAAGTAAAAAACGAATATTTAATTATTTAACTTAAAACAAGAGCGAATGTAATATTCGGCCCGGCCGAATCTATATACCCACCATCAACTTTTTCCAATTTTGCATTATATAGAAGGGGGTGGTAAAGTGGGCAGTAAAGTGGGCGGACCACGCCCATTTTTTGTTTCCGAGTTTACATTGGTCCTTTAACTATTTGAACTCAATTTCGTTGATTTTCACCTTATATGGGAGGTGGGCGGTAAAGTGGGCGGACCACGCCCATTTTTGGTTTCCGAGTTTATATCGATCCCCGAACTATACTTACAAAATTTCGTTGTCGTACATGCTTTTGTTGAAGAAATATCAGCAGAAAAGAATAAAACGGACACCCTGTGTTTCTAGTTTTTAACCCATAACTTTTTTTCTTAACCGATTTTGCCCATTTTCAATACCAAACAAATCTTATATAAGATAAACATTTGTGCCAAATTATGTCCCCCTACGTTGCTCTGTTCGAGCCCTATCCTGCTTTCAACAGACGGACAGACAGACGGACAGACGGACGGACATAGCTAGATCGACTCAGGATCTAACCAGGACCCAGAAAATATATACTTTGTGGGGTCTTAGATGATTCCTTCGACATGTTACACACGGAATGACAAAATCAATATACCACCCATCTTTTTGATGGTGGGTATAAAAATATGACTAAAGATGAAATATGAATGCAAACACGGAAAAAAATGAAAATAAGTTGCAAAATGTACCGAATATTGTGTAAAGAGATAATATTCGGTACTTTTTTTTTACCGTTTATGATTTTGGTCCGTCTACGGGAAATGCTTTCTTTAAAAACAAGAGTCCGCGTCCGGCCAAACAGCGTCCGCCTAGCTGATATTAATTTATTTTTTAAATTCCACTCAAACTATGCGACTTATTTTTAGACTTAGGGTCTTCTTAGGTCAAAAAATACGAAAGCTTAATGAAAATTCAAGAGTTTGATAAATTCTATACTACACATAATAATACAACTTTTCTTATAGTATACAAAAATTAAACCATTACATCTCAAAAAAAGAGAGAGAGAGAGACTATAGTCCGTCAAGACCGACCGTATGATACCCTACACCATTCTGTATGAGCTAAAAATTAGACCTGTGGCTAATTGTAGACCAACACTTTTACTCAATGTAAAATAAATTATACAAATACAGAACAATGCATTGTTACTAACATCTATATGATTATGGACCGATTCTCATAAATTTTGGCAATGTTGTTTCTACTTATATAAAACTTATTTGTGTTGAATATTAACTTGATACTGACATTCGTATGGGATTTATGCACATTAATGTTATTTCCGGAAGAGGGATTTATATATGGGAGCTATGGTCAATTATGAACCGATCTTGATGAAATTTGGAGCAAAGATTTACACTTATACAAAACTCCTTTATACCGAGAAATGTTGCTATATTAAAGGCATTTATGATTGTTAAACCCCTATTCCGGGAGGACATTTGTATGGGAGCTAGGTGAAATAATGGACCGATCATAACCAATTTCAATAGTTTTTGTCCTCGTTTCAAAATAACTGTTTTTACCAAATTTCATCAAGATATCTTTAAAATTACGACCTGTACTTTGTTCACAATGTTTACATGGACAGACAGCCGACCAGACGGACGGACATCAGAAAGTGATTCTGAGACGAACGGTATACTTTAAAGTGGGGTTCCGATAATTTTTTCTGTGCGTTACAAACATCAGGATAAACGCATTATACCCCAACAACCTATAGTGGTGTAGGGTATAATAAAAAGTTATATAAAGGTTGTAGGAGTTGCTTTTTGAAATTTTCAAAAGGTTGTAACTCAGATGAAAGTCTACTATATATTTCACCATAATATTTTCACAATAATGCTGAAATATTAGAAATCGTTAAAATTGGCTTAAGTCCATCCACAAAAACAATAAAATTAGATATAGAAATATGTATCTATATTTTTACGTAATTAGTTCACTCTTATCTAATGTTTGTTTTTTTTTTATATTAAAACTTGTTAAGATTTTTGAATGAATATAAACTTAAATTAGAATAAAACTATTACGTAAAAATTTTACTATTATTATGGCTAACTCAATTTTTTGTGATGTGGGGACTTAGATCACTGATATATACTTCAAATTTATAACATATAAATATATATAAGATCAAATAAAAGCAAGAGGCGAATTTTTATGATACATTAAACTTTAAAGTGTAAAAGATGAATAACACGTTTTTTCTGTGTGTTATTATGATGGTAATAGTCCCATAAATTTTATCATGATTACTCAATTTATTTCTAAGTTATTACTAAAATTAACTTGGTATCTGTGTAAGCATTTTTTGTATTAAATATTTTATTTTTTTAATTAAGTGTAATTTCTTACTTCGAAAAAATTTATTTACATTAAAATACATTACTTATCACAACGTTAATCTACAAAGAAAATTTTGATCTGGAGGAGATAATACAACATTTACCTCAGAACATAAAATTATATGGTTGATATTTTACATTTAAATCAACTAAAGAATTTATATTAATTCGTGAAATCATGGGCTCCGTTATCCAAATAATGAATATCTAATTCAAAGAAAGTTTGCCAAATAATATTATGGAAAAATAGACTCAAGATTATTGATGCATAATTTTCTTAATTTATTATTAAAGATTAAAAGCTTACAAACTTTTAATCAGAAAATGACATTTTCCCACTGTGCAAATGGGAGCAGCTATAGCTTTCTAAGCTTGCTATTAAAACGATTGATTTCTTAACTCTGACTTGATTTAAATCAAATTTCTCAATAACTTGCTTAAGGTTTCAATATTTAATATTAATTTTTTACCACTTTTTAAGAAGTTAGAAAATTGTCTAAAAAACTATTTTTTTCTTAACAAAAAATCATTAAAAATCTATTAAAATATAAATATCCTTCTTAAGTACTTTCAAATGTCAGTGGTAAATGTACAAACTGCATGTTGTTGTTGATGCTGTATAGTGCTAAAATATGTAAGTAGTTTTGTTTTTGATTTGTATGTCCTTGATGTACATTTAAAATGAAACTTTATTTGGCCATAAAAATAAAGCGTTAAATTTATAACATTGTAAACATGAGTTACAAGCATTTCCTTTTTTTTTTTTTTTTTCTTAAAATTTTTAACAATTGTTTAAATGTTTTTTTTATTTCTCACACAAATATATACACACACAAACATGCATAAATACTTTTAAAAACAGCCGAACAACGCCTGGCCCATCATTCACTTACTTAAAACTGCTAACAAAACAAAAAGTAAAACTGCCACAAGAAGACGAAATTATTGCACAACATAGAACATGATGAAGGGCAGTAAAGTAAAGAATTGAAGAAAAAAAAGTGCAGCAAATTTCTTTGAAATACAAACATAAAAATGATTTCATGTGAAATGGCGATTATTTCCTAGATTTTACCAAATGTGAAATATTCACTATGAATTGGGGGTTGAAAAAGGCTGGAGCAATAGCAGCAACAGCAATTGAAGAAGACGCAGTAAAAGTAGCAACAATATTTATTGCCAACGAGCGTGTTCCGTTGTTTAAATGCACATTTATTCTTAAAAATGTTTGTGTGTTTACTCTTTTTTAGAAGTTGAATGAGATTGTTTTTGTTATTTTTGCTTTTTGTTATTTGTTGTTAAACATCTTTGACCACTATTTATTGGTTTGTTTTATGGCATGATTGGCAACTGGTCTTTACCTCCAAAATGTACACAAATACTTGCATAAAAGCAGAGCATTAAAAGAAGAGCATTAAACAATTATTCAGTAATTAAATTTGATGTAGAAAAAAAAAAACTCACATTATCAAAATTTTTTTAATTTTTTAAACTTGGATTGAAATTAAGCATTTCTAGTTTCCCTTGTTTCGAATCTTTGGACATTCGAAACACAAGCCTGCAGCATTGCTGTGGACAATAAAAACCTCAATACAAAATTGATACCGCATTGGTATCAAGTTGACACCAGATCAATGAAGAATTATTAAATATCATTATGTTTTTTTAAATTAATTTATTTAAACTTCTGATTTTGTTTTAAAAACTTTGGAAAAATACTAAATTTGGTTCACTCATACACATACATCTTTAAAAACACATACACACTCACACAAATACATGCATTTTAGTTTACCACATACATAAATAGAAACGATGTCTTTACGTCTATAAATTCATGTCTTTTGTGCGGTACCGTACACACGTCTTTATGTCAAATATTAGATTTATAATATTTTTCTGGTTTGGCAATACTTTCACTCATACTAAAATAGTTGTTCGTACCCTGTGGTTACTTCAATAGTCGTTAAATATTATCGTTATTTTTGGATTTTTTTTTTTTTAAACGCCAAAAATAAAAATATATATTGAAGGAACAACGATGAACAAAATCAGCGATGACGATATTTTACCAAAAGACTAAAAAAAAGTTTACAAATACTTAAATAAACCAACGTACATATACATACACATATTTATTATCAAATGGCCTTCGTTTAATGTTATG
This sequence comes from Protophormia terraenovae, assembly GCA_951394005.1. Lineage (NCBI taxonomy): Eukaryota > Metazoa > Arthropoda > Insecta > Diptera > Calliphoridae > Protophormia > Protophormia terraenovae. Next base: position 36,869,285 of record OX596074.1, read on the forward strand.
AGTCCTGTTATATCCTTATTTAACTTAGTATATTTTATTATATATTTTATACATACATATTTCATCGTACTTTGGCGTGCCCTGCTGTCAATTGACGATGAATTATGATTTTTGATTGAAGTTGAATTATTGCATTACAATTTATTATAAATGTCTGAAGAAGAAGATAGAAACTTTAAATGATTATTTTAATATTATTTTAAAGCAAAATTAAGGTAATATTTTAAAATTTTTAATATCTAAAAACTTGTAGAATAAGATCTATGATAAATGAAAAAAATCTCTACAATTAAAAAAATTACTTCTTCAAACATTCACTGATTTCCATGGAAAAACTAACATAATATATAGGAAACGGATAAAAATCATTATAAACATGCAGCATAATATGCATAAAAATATGCTTAAACATGCTTCAAGCACTGTAGCTGATTTAATGTAGCATAAAAATAATAAAAGCAACAACAACTACTAGTGAACATAAATTAACACAAACACACATGTATGTATAAAAGAATAAATGGTGCAAAATTCTCACAATAGTACAATTATACAACTAATAATTTCTACTTATTTCTCAAAGCTTTTTTTACATTTTTGCTCAATGTTGTTTTTTAATGGGCCATAAATTACCTAGACAACAATGAGATAGATAGTCAGACAAACGGACGGACGGAGAGACAGATAAACCTTAATTCAATACATATACACTTATGTTTTTAATTGTATACGGGTTACTCAAATTCTTTTGTGTTTAAATCAGGGATGAGGGATTTGGTACAATTTAAGACTATAAAATTGTACTTTAATCATTGTCCTTTATTAATCTTCTATATATATAAAAATTAATATGTGTTTGTTTGTATGTATGTATGTAAGTTTGTTTGAAGTCTATAGCCTAAACACCTAAACCGATTTTCTTGAATTTTTCACAGTGTGTTCCTATATGCCTGGAAGGAAAAAGAGGCTGCTTTTTATTTTGAAATTTCATGTGGGCGAAGTGCCACGAACACTTACTAAATAACTATTATTTGGGAATCAAATTTTGTACGACTAGCATTAGCTTCAATATGAATATTTTGGACAAAAATTGGTACACTAGCAATAGTGGGCATGGCACCTCCCATATAAAGAAAATATTAAATTATCATATTTGAGAAAATATAACAGTTAGAGTTCTAAAATTTTGTAGGAGCCACTTTGGTATCAATATTAATATTTAAGAAAAATATGGGCGGACTAGAAGTAGGAGGTATGGTACCTCCCATATGAATTAAATGCAAAAATTCGTATATCTGGGAAACTATTGGAGTTGGAATGCTCAAATTTTGCACAAAGAATTTTGACATCCATGTCTAATAAATTAGCGGATTATGTGGGTATGGTTCCTCCCATAAAAATTAAATACAAAAATTAGTATATATGGGAAAGTATTAGAGCTTGAGTTTTCAATTTTTGCACGGGAAACATCTATTTATCGGGGGGTGGCGAAGCACACCGGGTATTAGCTAGTTTTGTTATAATTTGTCTATAATTAATTTTGCTTTAATGTATGTACGGGACTGGAAACAAAATTCATACGATTTACAACTTAAAGCTCTCAATAAAACCTTTGAAAACGATAACTTTGATTTCATACCCTAGAGGAAAGAGAACCAGTTCGGAACTAGTCACGTGACTGGTGCTCAAGGCTAGTGACCGGTTCTAGTTCCGGAACTTTATATGGGAAGAACCTGTCACTTTTACATGGCGTTGTCATTGGAGGTGGCTAATTAGCACCTTGGGACAGGTCGTAGGACAGGTCTCAGGACTGGTCCAAGGGGATATGTTCAGAGCCGATTAATATAATTAATAATTGAAAAACAATGTTTACTTTTTAAACTTTTTTTAATTTATTTTTATTAAATTGTATTTATTTTTAAATTATAATTTTTCGTTAATGTCGATGGCGGCATCCCGAATCGAACCCAAGTTCTTCTGACGTATCTTACGTTTTATAGTCTTCAACTCTAACCACTCAGCCACAGAATGTTATTTCGCCCGAGTTGCTAATTGCGCACTTATCATGCCTGTTAGAAATTGACTCTCAACTGATATTTAGTAAGTGTGGTGGTGTCAAGTGATTCTTAATTGAAACTTTGGTGACGAGTTAGGTGTCAATTGGTACTCAACCGGTACTGAGGGACCGGTCCATTACTGCAATTGCAACAAATTTCCCGCAGGGTAGTTATTCCAATTTTTGGAGTTAAAGAAAATTGTTTGTAAGAAACGGGTTTTTGGAAAAGCTAATAATACTTGATCTATAAGCTAAAATAACGTTTGTTAGTTATGATAATCTCACGAAATTTAGGATGATTATTATAAAGAAACACTACAATTCACCAAAAACAAAAAACAGTCGAAAATCCCAAATATGGAATTTTTTAATTTTGTCCATAAAAAACACATTTGTTGCAGGTCTCGAAAAAGCCATTACAAACTCTTAAGAACACAAAATTTCTTTCCGTTTGTAGATTCATGTTTATGATTTTAGAACATATCAACTAAACTCTAAATTTTGATACGAAATAGGTTGAATTCGGCAGGGTTTGTACTCAGCATTATTGGGAAATTAGGGTAATTTCTGATTCGGAATCATGTATTTCAGAAGAGTATATAAGTAGTGAAATCGAAAAAATCTTAACACTTGTTTTGCCTCTTAAATTTTTTCGGAAGCAATATTTAATTTTTTTCAGTTATCTTTGAAAAATATGTCAGCTATTATTTTTAATGACAAACATGCTAATTTGTTGTGCGTTTCATCAAAATGAGTACGTGCTACAATGATTAAAAATTTAAAAAAAGTCCAAATTGGTCCTATAAAAAATTGGATAAATAATTAAAGGTCTTGCTGTCAAATGTTATTAAACAGTATCAGGAGAATTTGACCATTGATAAGAACCTGGTTCGGGAAAATAAAGTCCACATGATATTGGGAAAGCCAAGAATGTTGAAAGCATATTGTAAAGAGCGTCAAACAAATCTGTTGAATAAGCAGCCCAGTTTGCTCTGTGCTCTGACTATTTTGTGCTAAAAGATAATGCCAATGCCGGCTTGAAAACATACAAAGTTCAAAAAGTTGCAGACAGGAATGCTGCAAAAAATTTAGAATCCAAGAAAAGGGCACGGAAATTAAAATCTAATTTCATACAAAAATAATAAAAATGTTGTATAATGGACGACGAAACGTACATATGTACAGGCATATTTTTCACAGCTTCCATGTAAAAATTTGTATGTTGCTAATACTAGAGGAAATGACTCATAAGCACACAAATTTCCTAAAAAATTCCTGGTATGGCAAGCTTTATGCTGTTGCGGCAAAAGAAGCAAGTCATTTGTTATAGTGGGCTCTATAAATACCGAAGTATACATCAAAGAAAGTCTGCAAAAATGGCTTCTTCTTTTCATAAGAGAGTACAATGTGTCCACATATTTTTATCGATTGTCACTACGGTAAGGAAACTCTGGAGTGGTGCCAAAACAATAACATAGTTTTTTTACCTCCGGATTGACCTCTCTTGGTAAAAAATATGTCTTATCTGGAGCTAAGACCAGTGGAGAGATATTGGGCTCTTTTGAAAAGAGAATTGAAGAACACAAAAAAGTTGTCCCAAAATATCGAAGATTTTAAAAGGAGATGGGCAAGCTGTTTCAAAAAAGTGACTGAAAGAAATATCAAATCTTAAATTGAAGGGTTACCAAAAAGATCCACGATTTCATAAGTAGTGGTAAGAACTACAAAAATAATATATTTTCTATAAATCAAAAAAAGAAAAAAAACAAAACTTTAAATTATTGAATTTTATATAACGAGGGCTTATATTCAAATCGGTCCTCAGCAGATTTAGAAATTTTTTTTTTTGCGTCAGACTCTTCAGTTTTCTATTTTTTATATATGGTGTTAATTTTGGAGTCAAAAGTTAATTCTAACACTATGTTTTTCACTTTTTGTTTTTGGGCTATCTACAAACAGTATATTTTTTTAAGGCAAAACGGGCTATCTGCAAGTTTTTGTTTTATTTTCAAAGAAATATTAAAATAAAAATTGATAAATAATGAGAAATTTCTTTGCGGTTTGAACTTTTCTTAAACATTTTAAATTAGAATCTTAAAATATCTCATAAAAATTTTGTTATCTCAATGCAGTCTGGAGAAAAAAGCAATTGAAGTTAGATTTTTAGCTTTTTTTAGATGCTTATATATAATACGTGGGTACACCTATCAAAATTTTTTGAAGCTAAGTGGGAGCACAATACGCTAGATTTAAAGACACGAATGAAAAAATTTTAATAAAATTCGTAATTATAAGCAAAACATCTTATGATAATTAAATAAAAAATGATAATTAAATAAAAAGTGCAATAAACATCGTCTTTAAAGGTTTTAATAATTTTTAAGTTGTTGATATGCAATTTGATACAATTTTTATTGGTTTAAAATTTTCTTTGCAAAAAATGTTTTTCCAAATTTTTTTTCAAAATTTAATTTATAATTTTGATTTTGAATACATTTTCGTCCTTTTAGTAAACATTCCTGTTATTTTAAAATCTAACGATTAAAAATGGTCCATCCAACAACAAAATATCCTTTTTTTTATCTCCTGATTTTCCAAAAATATTATGTTTTACTTTTTTAATTCCCAATAAACAAAACGGGCTATGTGAACATTTTTTACAAACATTAAAAATAATTAAGACAAAACGGGCTATCTACCATAACTTCGCGAATAATGGAGTTAAAAAATTTATTTTTTAGTGTGAGGTTTAGTAGACGTAATATTAATAATAGAATAGAAGAACGGATTGCAAAATGTTGAAAAATGGGATAAATAAACAGTTTTTATGTTCTCCAAAAAAATGCTGTTTTGCATGAGGCCCGTTTTGAATATAGACCCTCGATATGTTAGGATGTTTTGGATTTCAGTCCTTAGATGTCATTACAACAACTAATTACTTTCAAGCTGTTCAATAACTTATTGATTTTAAAGTATAACTGAAGTCATTATTAGTAAAAACAATAGAAACTAGTTAAATTTTAGGTTACAAATAACTAATTAATAATGAAATATTAGGATTATTAGGATATTAGGATAACTAATTAATAATGAAATATTAGGGTTTTTTTATACCCTACACCACCATAGATGGTTGGGGTATTATGTGTTTGTGCTGATGTTTGTAACGCATAGAATAAGTTATCTAACGCCCAACTTAAAGTATAACTTCTTAAATCGATCTAACGATGTCCGTCCGTCTGGCTGGACGGCTGGCTGTCCATGTAAACCTTGTGCACAAAGTACAGGTCACAATTTTGAATATAATTTAATGAAATTTGGCAGGTGGGACTTTTTTTTTTTATTTCACCTACCCCCCATACAAATTTCCCCCCGAAATAGAGTTTCCACACTTAAAAATGTCTTAATAATCAGAATATTTTAATGGAATTCGGTCCAAATAAGTACCAAATTTTATGAAAATCGGTCCACGATTGACCATAGCTCCCATAGTAACCCCCCTTCCGAAAATCACTTTAACGTGCATAAATCCTACAGCTCCTACAGCTCCAATATAAACCCGATAACGGAAATTGCCCTATAATGCACACGCATAGAAAAAACATGGTTACAGCATGATCACCACAACTATTCAATGATTATATAGCCGTTTTTCATTGATTTAAATATACTGTGTTCATGATAGCAACGTTTCTGATTCTGTTTAATCATTTAATGATTACCCACAATCAAAATTGTAATATGGTTCACTGAATTATAATATGTATTTAAATATGTTTATATGAAATCATATATATGATAAATCCACTCATTTAGTCAATTCTACAACTATTTAGTTAATTCTACAACCATTCAGTTCATTTTACAAATTTGGTTAATTCTACAACCATTAAGCCATTAACTTTTATTGCCTTTTGAATACAGTCCAGTTGTTATAATTCTCATTTAGTTTAAATGTGAACAAATATAAATTGACAAGTTTTGTTTTTATTCAGTATGATGAATGTACCACATAAACAAATAAGCATAAATATGAAAACATGGGATTATATATATGATAAAATGGAATTATGCTTATGATGGAATTAGTTCATATATATGATAGAATGGAATAATATATATGATAAAATGGAATTATATATATGATGAAATTAGTTTATATATATGATAAAATGGAATTATTAAATGATTAAATTGAAAGCATTACTTACACAGAAAAAATTATTACCGTCTTTTTTACAATTAACTCAGTTGTTTAATTTTGCATCAAAATGTAATAAATATGTTCAAGAAAAAATAAAAAATAAATTTTGGTATGATTTTCTATCCTATACACATTTTTAATTCATTCAATCATCTACTTGATTGATTTAATTAATTTATTAATTGGGAATTTTTTTCTGTTTTGTATTTTTTATAGTTTTTAGTAATTGATTTTGATCATTTTGGTGAGAGGTGCAAATTTAAACAAGTTTATAATTGAATGAATTATTTTCATATATATTTGTTAATTGGTGACTTTTTTCTGTGTAAGAAAAGGTTATAAAACTTACTAAAAGTTATTAATAAGGTTATGAACATTACTAATAAATTATAAATTGCAATCATAGTAATGATTACGTACAAATATACTTATTGTAACCTGGAATCATATATTACAATCATAGTATGTTGCTCTTAGTTTATGGTCATTGAAACCATATTTTTTCTTTGCGTGCATAAAATCATTAAGATGTTATTATTAACGCATTTTTCTGTACTTGCATACTTTATTTCAGATTTAGTAAAAGTGTTGGTCTACTGGTTTAATATAAATCCACTTCCCGAATTTTTATGCTCTTACGCAATGGTGTAGGGTATCATATAGTCGATCTTAACCGACTATATCTTCTTTTCTCGTTTTTATTTTAATCGCATATTTTTTTAAACTTTAATTTTAATAACAACGCAAGTTTTGCCTTTTCATACATTTATCCCTTTTTTAAATAAATAAATTGGTAAATTGAATTAAAAAAATCAAAAGAAAGTAGTATTTTTAAAATCTGATCATAAATAATTATATACACGCTTATAATCCACTTCTATGTAATACAGACGGAATGTTGTTGTCATTGAAAAGTAACTACATGCCATTGCCAGTTTTTTGCTGGGTTGTTAAATTTTATTTTTTTTTTATACCCGCTATCAAAAAGAGGGGGGGTATATTGATTTTGTCATTCCGTGTGTAACATGTCGAAGGAATCATTTAAGACCCAACAAAGTATATATTTTCTGGGTCCTGGTTTGATTCTGAGTCGATCTAGCTATGTCCGTCCGTCTGTTGAAAGCAGGATAGAGCTCGAACGGGACAACGTAGGGGGACGAAATTTGGTACAGATATTTGTCTTATATAAGGTTTGTTTGGGATTGGGTATAAATATTTGTCTTATATAAGGTTTGTTTGGGATTGAAAATGGGCAAAATCGGTTAATAAACAAAAAAAAAAAAAAAAAAAATGTGCTAAAAACTAGAAGCACAGGGTGTCCGTTTCATACTTTTCTGCTGATATCTCATGAACAAAAGCATGTACGACAACGAAATTTTTTATACACAGTTTAGGGGTCGATATAAACTCAGAAAACAAATTGGCGTGGTATTCCTTTGCAACAATTACCCAAAATTTCGTGAGATCATCTTAACTTACAAACAATATCTTAACTTACAGGTCAAATATTTATAGCTTATCCAAAAACCAATTTTTTGCAAAAAAAAAAAAAAAAAAAAAAAAAAAAAAATTCTTTAACTCCAAAAATCAGAAAAACTATGTAATTTTTCAATGGTTTTATTGGGAGCAAAGAAGTAAATCGAAATCGGAATGGAAACTAAAATTTGGCAAGCGGTTAACAATTTTTTATATCTGAGGTACCCAATTTTGAGTCTCTATAGCCCCATATATACGAGGTATATAGGGCTCCCTTTCCAAACTTAAAATTGTTTACTCTTCTGCTACGTCTTTCATGTAAATCCATCCTGTCGAGTAGAATTTACCGATTTATTACCAATAATTTTCGAGTTTTTGGATTTTATGCGGTGTCATGTATGAATGAGCATTTAGAGAGATGGGATGGAATTTGTAGAATACCAAACTTCTTTTTCTTAATAATCAGACTTTTGCTAATACTTTTTGGAAATTGTTAGAAATTAACGTTTGCATTGACCTATATATAATTATAATTTTATTCTGTAGTGAAAGCAGATATTAAATGCTTCAAAGCAGAAAAATTTCCAGGCATTGAAAAATACTACTTATATTCATTTCCAAAAGAAATTAATTAAGTTAATGACAAGTGGAGAGATATTGAGCTCTTTTGAAAAGAGAATTGAAGAGCACAATAAAAGGTGTCCAAATTATCGAATATTTTAAAAGGAGATGGGCAGCTGTTCCAAAAAAGTGACTGAAACAAATATAAAATCTCTAATTGAAAGGTAACCAAAAAAGATCCATGAGTTCATAAGTACTGGTTAGAACTAGAACTTAAAAAAGTGGATTAGAAGCTCAGTACTTATAATTAACGTTTATTCAAAGTAAATAAGGAACGACGTACCGCAGAATCAGTGTTTCCTCGTGTTATCATATGATCTTAAGAAACATTTTATTTAAAAAAACACAATTTCTGTAATTTTCAATTTCAAAATTTTTTTATTTTTCGACTCGAAATTCACCTTTAAGTTTTTTACTCGAAAGGTAATTTTGTATTTTTAACTAACTAAAATTTTAATAAAAAAAAAATAATCTGGACCAATATCTTGTAAAATTGATGTAGTTGAATGTTAAAAAACAAACAAATGAAAAACTGTAAGAGGTTAATAGCCTTATTGAAAGCTTTAAAAAGATTTTAAATTTGGCAAGCGGTGTATCATTTTCTATATCAGAGATACACTATTTTAACCCCCAATAGCTCCTATATTGATGGGTTTGTGGTGCCCCCTTTCCTTATTTAAGATTTTAAATTCCTCTGCTACGTCTAAGTGAAATTCCGTGTAAATTCGACCAGACGATCAAAAATTAAAAAATGATTTCCAAAAATTTTTGGTTATACAATAGAACGAAGAAGATATTGACTTTTTACTACTTTGGTTGCAGTTTCAATTACGATTTATCAATTATTTTGTGATATGGCATACAAGTAGATCGATTAGCAGGATATTCACAAAGGATATAAAACAAAATATCATAGATTGCAATTTGATTAGGCTTCATATTCAAATAATTATTTTGTCGTGAGCTCTCTTTCAAGTATTAGAAGTCAGGCGGGAATCTGCAAGATAATGTGACTTAGTTCTCCTGCAGCATCAGTGAAGACTAAAGTCACAAAGGATCTGAGAACGAAATTTGCAGGTTATTGTTTTATAAAATGTTGTTGTTCAATATTTGCTTAAATTTATTAAAGTAAAAGCGACAGAAAGAAATTATCATTATTTTTATTAGATTTGAAAGCAGCGTTACCATCCTGTTTTAATTTAAACTCTGGATATAGATCACTTCACTGCTACAGGTACTAAATATTATAACCCAAAATGTGCATTTCCCATAATTTTGCAAAACTGCGTAATTTTTATTTAACATCCCTAATGTGAACAATAAATTTATAATATTGTTATTATAATTGTGATTATTGCATGACTACGAGTTATTGAAATGGCAAGAGTATATAATTTGAATTGAATTTGATTTGAACAAAGAAATAAAAAACAGGGTTGATGTGTTTCTCAGTGAAGTGATAGTGATAAACTGTTAGTAAAATGCCACATAATTTTGATTTATTACAAATTAAAAGTAATAAAAATCTTTAAAGTTATTAAAATTGTACATTAGATTTTTAAATAAAAAAGCTCATAAATAATTGCAATTCATATAAATATTATCAAACCATTTGCTGAAGACAAAAAATAACTGGGTAGTTCTGTTTCCTTAGAAATTTGTGATTTTTAATTGAAAATAAATTTAATGTGTGCTGTTGTTTTGGTGTTTAAAAGTCTGATGAGATTTTTTTTTAGAATCTCAATTGAATTTAAGCATTTTTTTCAGCTGTCTATGGATGCTGGGTACCCAAAAATATTTCTTTATTTCAAAATGTCTGTTGTATTGTTGGTGTTTTATTCTTTAATACTAAATGACTTCCTGCGGTTTGTTATTTGGGTTATACATTACAATTGTTAACTTTTTATTTATTAAAAAAAGGCCAACTTGCAAGTATAAGTTGTTATCATACACTTAGGGAAATGTTTTAACTTATGGATGAATGAAATGGAAAGCATTACAGATAAACATAGAGTAAGAATATCATTTTCTAATAGGAAAAATGTATTCTGCACAGAGAAAACAGTTTCATTATGGCAACCGAATTTTTTGCCAATCGAATTTGGTCGGTTGCATCAACTGTCTAAATAAAGTGTTGTGATTTCCGAATATTTCATTTATGTTTACTAATTAAATGGTCGTTACAAAAGTCTTTTCAGTTATAGTAACTAAAAATGATAGAAGGTACAACCAAAACAATATCTAAGAAATTCGGTTCCTAAAAAAGAATTGAAAACAAAATGTCAAAAACTAAAGCACAATTTTTTTTTTTTATAAATATTTTATTTATGTACAATTTTTATTTTCAAAAAATATTAATAATTATGTATCTATGTATATTAAAAAGGAGAATGTAAACTTCCTATTTACAAATAATCTTAGGCGCTGCCGAAGGTTTGGTAATTATATTTTATAGATTTGATAAAATATTCCCACTTTTGAAGGCAAAACCAAATGCAATCATCTTCGAAGGCGTACCAAATTTTCAACATGAAATTACCCTGTAAAGAAGAAAGAAGCAAGAGCATTTTTACAAATAGTGCGGCTGTTCATTTGTGTTATAAACATGCTTATCTTGTTGTATTAGTTCCTGATTCAAGAATTCTTCGTCTGTCCAACATTTGGATTATATCCATCAAATAACATAAGTTGCTCATTGTAAGGAAAAAACTCAATATAAGCATTTATTTTTTTTTTAAAGATTAACATTAAACTTACTTTGTACCAATTGTTATTATCTGTATTTTTTTTATTTAATGTATTTTATTCATATATTTTTTTATTATATTATAATTATTTTTTCTTTTCTTTATTTATGTACATATGAATTAATAAAAGTCAAACCGAAATATATATAAATTCGTTTGAACGAACCTATCCTTTTCTTTAGTCATAAACGATTTTTAAATATAAGAACCAATTATTTATAACTGGAACTCAAAATACACTACGTAGTCGAATTTTGGTCGCCGCGACTAATATATGTTAAATTTAGGTACATTTTGAAGAAGTAAATTTGGGTGTCTCAATTGAATTGATAAATTACTAAATAATTGGCTAGCATAACTATATTAATAGCTGTGATAACACTTACTCCATTGTGGAAATATTAACATTATTACAAATATAGAAAATCTTGTAGATTTATATTATTTTTATTTCTGAGATAGAATTATGCTCAAATTCCTTAACTTTTATTAATACTAACCATTTTCTAACCAAATCTTTTTCTGTGTACATGTATTCTATATAAAAGAAAAATTAAAAAGTACATACCGTGCTAAATTGCTTATAGCTTAAGGATTTTTACAATTTCTTTTCTGAAATCATAAAAAAAGTTATACAATCATAAAACAAAGAATATAATATTTAAAATTTTTCTAAGTGTAACAAATTTTAAATATCAAAGAAAGGTGCTTCATTTTTTCTTTCGCTTGATCGTTTATTTTTTGTATATGTATTTGTTTTGTTTGTTTGGTCAGCTACTTTTTTCTACAGCTTTTATTATCCTGTTCCATACTATCTTATTTTTTTTTTTTTTTTACAAAAATATATTTTTATAATCCTTATCCATACAAAAAAATAATGAAATATATAAAAAATGTAGACTTACGCGTATACATCCGTTAATATTTTTCAATGTAGCACATTAAGTACCTCTTGGTACCTCTTTCTTTTTTTATTTAGTTTATTATAAAATCGCATTTTGTTTTGTTCCCAAAAAAAAAAAAAAAAAAAAAAAAAAAATGGAATAAAATAAAATAAATAAACATTAAAATATTTCTTTATGCAGCAGCTATTGTACTGTAGCAAAAATATTGTAATATACAGCTAAAAAAAACACATAAAAAAGGACGAAAGGACAATTGTTGAAACACTGTTTTGAACCTGCAATTTTTATATTTACAATAATATAAACGCACATATTTACTCTCACTCTATCAAAAATACAAATATAATATAACCCAACTGGTTTCCGCCAAAACAATATACAAAAAAATCCACAACTACAACAAAAATAAAATATATAAATAAAAGAAGTTGAAAAAAAGTAATATTTATTGTGATCCTTTTTTTGATGTTCGTTGGTTGTTTGTTTGAGTATGCGTGTGCTTGAGTAAGTATTTGTTTCAGCATTTTTTATTTGCAAATAAATACTTACATATATTTTAATTCTTTTTTTTTTACTTCTTTATCTAAATTATTGTTATAATTTTTTCCTTGCTCATTTTTTATTAAAAAGTATGTACGTATATCCATAAATTCAATTATGTTGGCGATATTTAGACAAACTTTATTAAATGATATTTTATTCTTAATGTATGTATATTACAGATTACAGAAAACAGTGTATTTGGTTATATGAATTGATGCATTTACAGACCTGGGATGGAAAATTATGTTTTTTATATTTAGAGTGTTAAAACTAGAATTTATATTATTTACCGATCGAAAATGAAGGATATTACAGACTTTGAATATAAATCAAAATTATGTTAATCGATCTTTATTTTATTCAGAATAATGTGAGGTTTGGAATTGAGACATTTTCATAAATCAATTTTCTCAAAGTTAGCCGTTAAAATTTTATTAAGAATGTTCTGATTAAATTTTACTATAATTAAGTTTGTTCTTGGATCCCTCATTAAAACATTTCAAGAATGTAAATATGTATATTCAATGGCTTTTCATAAAAATTTCATAAACTTTTAAATTCCAAGTGAACATAAAGCATGTAAACGTAAAAACTTTTATATTTTCAAATGTAAATATTTAAGTATTTATAAAGGGCATCTCAAAAATGTTCTACTTTTATAAATCTAGAGACTCCAGGAAATACAAATATGCTTATTACTTTTGTTTAAAATTATCAGTCGCTGAATAAATATAAAAATTGTAAAAATTCAGAAAAAAAATTTGTATACTTTTTCCACACCATTTTTAAGAACTTTTGTAAATTTTATAAAACATATAATAAATGTCCACAATTTTCTTACATTTTACACGTTTTTTTGACACTATGTCAATCTTGGTTGTACAATTTTTTAATTGGTTTTGATCCTTATTATATCACTGGTCGACAAAAAAAAATTTGTGCGTGCTCCTTTAAAAAAATATGCTGACTAGTTGGAATTCCGTATGCTAAACTCGAATCTGCTTTCAGTTTTTTCCCATCAGGTCGAGATTTTTTTTTATGGGCGTGTCTAATATTGTGCCCTAAATAAGCCGATTGCTCGAGTATATTTCACTATAACTAGAGAACGGTATGCACGATTTATACAAATAATACACCAAATTATGTGGATTTGTCTTTAAGTCGTTCTACTATCAAATTTTTATCCGCTCAGTATTTTAGGAGATATTTCGAAATAAGTGTCCGAAAGAAAACTTTACTCAAAGCTGGTAAAACTATGAGTAAATAAAGCCATGTATCATAAAAATTGATTCACAAATTTTTATTGCATTCGCAGTTAGGATACCCATGCATACTCTAGTGGGCAAAAAAATTTTTTTTTTCGTCTTAAACAAAAAAATATTTGTATTAGATGGAATTTAACGTGATAAATAAGAATCACCTTTTACTTTTTTTCTATCACGTATTGATTTTTTTTAATGGGCATGACTACTATGACCCCGCCTTTAGGCAGCTAGTGTGACTGCCTAAAGGCGAGAACGAGAACGGTTATTATTATTATTAATATTAAGATAAATTTAACTCCAGTATATAGCGACTTCAATTGTCATAATTTTTTGTTCAATTAATATTTGCTTAGTTATTCGGTAATTAGTAGCGAAAAAATTAAAATTTTTTTTTTTTTTTTGAACAAATGGTAAATATGTTGATCCATAACTGTGAAATTCTTCAGCGAATAAAAAATATTGTTGACATATTTTCGTATGCATCTTTTGGAGTATTATTTATCAAAATCGTGTAAACGGTTCTTGAGTTATAGTCTAAATTTGACAAACTATTATCGAATTTTATAGTGTGACCACTGAATAAGGTTATGATATTAGTCATGCCCATAAAAAAAATCAGTACGTAATAGAAAAAAAGTGAATGCAGATTCTTGTTTAACTTGTCAAAATCCATCTAATACATCTATTTTTGTTGCAAGAAAAAATAATTGTAACAATTGTTTGTAACATGGGTATTTTTACTTAACTGTGAATAAAATCAAGATTTGTGCATCAATTTTGAAGATACATGCCTTATTTTATTCGGAGTATTACCAGCTTTAAAATAAAAATGATAAACTGATTTTTTGATGTTTTCATTTAAAAGAAATTTTAGTAACAAAAAAATATAAAATTTTGTATCACTTATGTCAAAAAAAAAAAAAAGTCCAGAATTGATTGAAAAAATTCGAAAGCAGATTCGTCTTTAGCACATAAAAATGCATCAAGTTCAACTATTCGTCTTTGGTGGAGGATTTTTTTTGTCGACCAGTGTATTCAGTGTGTTTTACAGTTTTTTATCAAAACCTTTTTCCCGATTCACTTTTCGATGGAAAATCTAGCCGGAGTGTTAATCAACACAATATTTAGTATTTTAATTGATAGATTATGACACTGTCTTTTCTTTGATGTATCATTTACCGAAATTGTCATTGTAAAACTAGGATTTTTTTT
Source organism: Protophormia terraenovae (assembly GCA_951394005.1). Classification (NCBI taxonomy): domain Eukaryota; kingdom Metazoa; phylum Arthropoda; class Insecta; order Diptera; family Calliphoridae; genus Protophormia; species Protophormia terraenovae. The sequence continues at coordinate 36,884,314 of OX596074.1, forward strand.
GACTTGAAGTTGGTTGATGCAGTGTTCAAAAAAATTTTCTCAAAACTAATTTTGTGTTATTTTCCAATTTTTAAGATTATGAATTAACAGTTTGGATTTAATAAAAAAGTATTACCTATTTTAAATTTTCGGACTTCACAGATTCAGATAAGTATCCGATCTATATCATATTGCTTACAGCGACTGAAATATTTACGTTTCAAAATGTAAAAAAATTTCGTTTACACATTTTTTAAGAAATTTGTTCAAATTTTTTTTCTGATGTTTTGCAATTTTTAAGATATTTTGTTGACTGATATCTCGAAACTCAAAATGTAAATGTATATATATTCTCAAGACTTTACAGAATCAGAAACCTCTTAGCTTTTTCCAAAACTATATACTGTGGCTTAAATATATGCAATTGAAAACGTAACGAGAAAAAAAGGTATAGTCGGTCAAGACCGACCATATGGTACCCTACACCATTATGTATGACCATAAAATTTTGGGAAGGGGACTTATATTAGACCAACACTTTTGCTACATGTAAAATAAAATATACAAATACAGAATAATACGTTGATACTAACATCTACTTGATTTTATGCACTTTAGGGCGATTCTCGGAAGTGGTTTTATATGGGAGATATGGTAAATTATGGACCGATTCGAATAAAATTTTCCAATGTTGTTTCTACTTATATAAAACTTATTTGTATCGAATGTTAACTTTATACTAAAATTAGTATGGGATTTATGCACGTTAAAGTGATTTTCGGAACAGGGGTTTATATGGGAGCTATGGTTAACCGTTTACCGATTTTCCTAAAATTTTGTACAAATATTGATACTTCAACAAAACTTCTTTGCACCAAATTACATTAAAATATTCTAATTTTTAAGTCATTTCTGAGTGATGAAACTCAATTTCGGGGGGACATTTGTATGGGGGCTAGTTGAAATAATGAACCGATCACAACCAATTTCAATAGACTTCGTCCCTGTATCATAAGAGTCTCACCTTCCAAATTTCATTTAATTATCTTCAAAATTGCGACCTGTACTTTGTGCACAAGGTTTACATGGACAGCCAGCCATCCAGCTAGCCGTCCAGCTAGCCGTCCAGCCAGTCAGCCAGCCAGCCAGACGGACGGACATCGTTAGATCGATTTAAAATGTGATTCTGAGTCGATTAGTATACTTTAAGGTGGGTGTTGGATAACGTTTTCTATGCGTTACAAACATCAGCACAAAGGCATAATACCCCAACCACCTATGGTGGTGTAGGGTATAAAAAAATTTTCGTTTACATGCTTTACAAATAAATCAGAATCATAGGCTGAATTGAAAAAAAAAAAAGGATACCGTAAATCAATTAGAACAATTTTACATTTGAATTTGTATTCAAAAAGCATTAACATTTCGAAAGGTTAACAAAAAAAACTGCAGGCTGCTCTTCTTAGGTGACAGTAACAGTACTTTAGAATATTAAATAGTATAAAAAAGTACGATCGTATCAATTATTCCTTTCCTTTTACCGACAAATATATTTTTAAGCATTTTCTGAAAAAGCTTCCAAATAAATTACTTTAACATAATTTTGTCATTAGAAACAAACAATTTGTGTTGATGAAAATCTGCTTGTTTGTTTTTACATTTGAAATTTATTTCTTGTTTTCCATACATTTTGACGAGACGAATTTTTCGTTCATTTTATAAAAACAGGGGATAAAACAAGTAAGAAAATAGATGTTTTTCATATCCGGTTATATGATACCCTAAAAAATTTTGTATGTTATTTAAACAAATTCTCTAAGTGGGTCTTATATGGGACTTGAAGACCGATTCTGGATCAATTTTTGTAATATTATACTAACACCCAGCAAAAAAACGATCAAGAGCATCCAAAAAAGAACACTTTCACCACTTCGAAAGTAGAACAAAGTGAATATTTTAAACTTTTTTAGAAGTTCTTAACAATTACTTCCAAAAAAAGTGAAAATAAATGAAATTTTGGCTGGAAAAAAAGTTAATAATTTCTAAGAAAATTAAAATTTTATAAATTTAATGCATTTTTATTATCTTTTAATAAGGCTAAAGCGGAATTTTTGTTAAAAAATATCATAAATATGTTTTTAAAGGAAGTACTTCAAAAGAAATGAATAAAAAGCATAAAAGAAGAACATCCTACCAATGACAACAATGGGTTAAAAAAAGAACTTCTGCAGCTCTTTTGCACCAGTAAGTACTTCCTTCCAATGCCAACACAATGTTAAATTCATGACTTTTTCAGCTCTTTTTCAGTTCCTTTTTTTCTGGGCTTTTATATGGGATTTATACATTTTAAGCCGATTCCAGGCATAGAGCCTTATATAGGGACAATATTAAAAAAAAAAAACAAATATGTATCGATTCTCAATAAATTAGGTACCATTCTTTTCACTAATATACAATTTATTTTTGTCAAAATATTAACTTGAAAAATATTCATTTTAGATATGGTGACTTCTTAGCATTATTTATTTGAAGATTTGTAAGAATAGATTGAAGTTATTTACACAAAGATTAATATCTTCTGGGCGACTATTTTGTCCTACAAGATCGTAATCTAACAAAGCTCTAAGTACAACTTCATAATGAACTAAACTATCTCAAAGATATACTTGTCAGTAAAGTTTCTTATTTCGGTAAAATGTTGATGATGTAATTAAATTGTACGTTTACACGCTTTGAATTAGGATTTCAGAGAAATTTTTATTCGAAATTTCTGTGCTCTTGGACTGTTCGTATTCAGTCCAAGAGCACAGATTGCTCCTTTTCAACCACCAGGCCACATTGTGGCCCTTTTTTAAAATGAACTTTTTCAAACTGTGCTAAATGACGAGTTGTTTGAAATATCTAAACAGTATATATTTATAAACTAACTGAAACTGTAAACACTAAACCTATAATTCATACCACCTCTTATGAACTCTTGGACCTTCCAATAGAGATTTGATAGTTGTTTCAGTCACGTTTTTGGAACAGTTTGGCCATCTCCTTTTAAAATCTTCAATATTTTGGAACACTTTTTTTGTGCTCTTTAATTCTCTTTTCACAAAAGACCAATATCTCTCCACTGGTCTTAGCTCCGGACAATTTGGAGGATTGATCTCCCTTGGTACAAAAACTATATTATTGTTTTGATACAACTCCAGAACTTTCTTATCGTAGTGACATGATACCAAATCGGTCCAAAAATATTTGGACTCATTGTGTTCTCTTATGAAACATTCTTTGATTTATGTTTCGGTATTTAAGGACTACGCATACACATACGTGCATACAAATCTGCTTGTAGAAACTAAAGCGATGGGCGATTTTTTTTTAAATTACATTTTTGTTAATGACTGTTATGTTCAAGCTCTAAATATAAAAGAATAAATTATTTGCTAATTAAAGTTTTTATTATGTTTCGGTCACTTATTTGCTCACTTATTTTTAAACTTCGTTTCATTTTAAGCTGAGCTTTTAATGTCCTTTAAATTATTGTTTACTGGAGCCCAATATCTTTCAATTGCTCAGAGTTCCGGACAATTTGATGGATTAGCCTCTTTCGGTTCAAACACTAACAATTTTTTTATTACCACTCCATTGTTTTGTTGCTGTAATGAGAAGAAGCGAGAACAGACCAGAAAAAAGTGGACACACTGTATTTTCTTAGGAAAGAAAGATGTCTTCCACGTATATTTCTGTGTTAGTAGAACCATATTTTAAGAATGAAGTGCTTCATTCCAGCGTATGCATATGGCTTCCCAAAACAAAAACATTCTTGGAAATTTTGATTTTTTTGATACACGATATTTTTCTGCCATATTCCCTCTAGCATCTGCAACATAGAATTTCTTTGCAGGAAGTTGAAAAAAATTAGATTGTACGAACGTTTCATCGTCTATTATATCCTGATCATAATTATGGAAAAATTCGTATGAAGAACTTTCACATTATTTTTTCACCTCCAAATTCTTGCTTTGCGTTTCTATTAGGATTTGTTTGTACTTTGTAAGTCTTCAGACTAGATTTCCTTTCAACTTTTCGAATAAAAATTCAAAGCAATAAACTTTTTGTGGCACTTTTCTTCCAGAGATTAGGGGAATTTCTCCGAAAACCCTTTCTATTTTGTCTGAGTCCTACAGCCTGAAGATACTATTTTGCTTCTACTACCTGATTTCCATTCAGTGACTATGACTTCTTTGTATTATATTATGACCCAAGAAACTGTATTTTTTGATACAACTGCCTTCCTTGGAATTGTTTTATATGACCGATGCAAAGTAGGGCAGAATCGAAATTTTTTGGAAATAAATCTGTAACTTCTGATCGGCTGGTTGGATTTGCATGAAATTTTGCGTATGCTTAGCAGAGGAGTGTACAATGGTAAGCTTGGAAGGGAGACCATATATTCCTCTCAGGGGCGGAGCTAAAGGGGCCCAAAGTTGTGTACCTCTGACATACAAATTTTTCAATCGCTTGCCAAATTTATGTTTCTTGTCCAATTACAAATATCTTTATACAATATTGTAGGCACTGATAAGACCTTTAAAAAATAAGCTTGCACGTCCTACTTATCTCTTATAGTTTTTGAGTTATTTGCAATTGAATTTTTAAGTACCTCAATTTTGCATGTTCTTGGTCCAGTTTTTATCATATATATCCTAGTGTTTCCGGAAATGTGGATTTTATAGCCGAAAGTGTGAAAAAACCAATTTTTTGGGATTTTCGGCGTTTTTTTGGGGAATGGGATTCCTTTTACAAAAATCTTAAAGTTTTTTCCACTTTCTCATTTTATACGATAAAGTTTACATTCACCGAAAATTTCGTTAAGATATCCTTAATAACAAATATTTTATTACAGATTAAATATTTAAAGTTTCTCAAAAAAACACTTTTTTTTTCAAAAATTTTACTTTAATTTCAAAAATCAGAAAAAGTATAAACTCAGAAAAAAATTGAAATCAATATCTTTTACAGAACAGAAACTATGCCACTTTAAAGTTTATTAAGTCACGGAAAATTATATTTTTTGTGTACTTTTGCACAAACACACATTAGAACATTGGCTACGGGAACAAATTATTTATGTTGTTATGGCTTTTTCACATCCACAATAGTACCATGTTCTTGGAATTTTCCGTGACTTAATAAACTTTAAATTGGCATAGTTTCGGTTCTGTAAAAGATATTGATTTCAATCTTTTTCTGTATAACGAAGAATTATATCAGCTATGCAATATAATTTAGACGAAAAAAATTGAGTTTATACTTTTTCTGATTTTTGAAATTAAAGTAAAATTTTTGAAAAAAAAGTGTCAGCTAAGCAATAGAATTTAGATGAAAAAAATCGTGTTTATACTTTTTCTGATTTTTGCAAATGAAATAATATTTTTGTAAAAAATTGTTTTTTTGAGAAACTATAAATATTATATCTGTAATAAAATCTTTGTTATTAAGTATATCGTAACGAAATTTTCGGTGATTATAGACTTTATTGTATAAAATGAGAAAGAATCCCACAATTCTTAAAGAAACGCCGAAAATCCCCAAAATGGGTTTTTTCACATTTTCTGCTATAAAATCCACATTTTTCCGAAGTCCCGTAGATTTTGATTGAAAACTTTTAACAATATACTACAGATTGTTAAGCTGCATTCCGTTTGCCGAATCGTGCTTTGGGATTTGAGAAAATATAGACTAAAGTCAAAACTTTCATACAAAATGGGTCGAATTCGGGAGGGTGTGTACCTTGACGATATGACTTAAAATTTTTCTCTGTGAAGATACCTTTCAGAGAAGTATAAAATTATTATATGTTATTAAAGAAAATTTTATTTTAGAGAAAAAAAGCACAAAAAGTCGTAATTTTTGCAATTTTCAAATTCAAAATCGTTTATTTTTGGACTCGGTAAAGATATCAACTTCAAATTTATTTTATTCAATAGGTAATTTTGTTCTTTAAGTAGCTAAAGAAAAAACAAATAAAATCGGTCAGAAGCACTAGGATATATACGAAAAAAACTTAACCAAGAACATGCAAAACTGAGGTACTTAAAAATTCAAATGCAAATAACTCAAAAAATATAAGAGATAAATAGGACATATAAGCATGTTTTTTTAAAGGTCTTATCAGTGCCTATAGTAGTGTATAAGGATACTTGAAATTGGACGAGAAACATACATTTGGCAAGCGATTGAAAAATTTGTATATCAGAGGTACCCAACTTTCGCCCCCTTTAGCTCAGCCCCTGAGGGGTATATACGGCCCCTCTTCCAAACTTAACTCATGCAAATTCAGCTAGCCGATCAAAAGTTACAGATTTATTTCCAAAAAATTTCGATTCTGCCCCACTGCGCGATGTAAGATTTTATAAAAAATTTCTATTATGTGTATTGGTGTTTTTTGTTCAATTTCCATTTTAAGGAAAACTAGTTTCGCTATAATCAAGAAACTTAGCACATAGCTAGTGAGCATAACTACAGATGTAAACCAGTTAACGGAATTATTTAATTTTCACCACCAGTGTTGCCAGTTTAGCCTTTTTAAGGCTAAATCTAGCCTTTTTATTTTGATTTTAGCCTCAAAATTTTCGTTTTAGCTTCTAGCTTTTTTGTTAGCCTTTTTTATTTTTAACATAACCTTAAAAAGGCTAAAATTTTACAAATTTTAATTTTACAAAATCATCAATTTAAGCATTTGTGTATATTAATTCTTACAAAAATATCGAAATTATTTATATTTAATGAAAATTTTTGCCTGCGGCGCTTCATTCTACAAAAATATTACAATTATTTTTTTACAAACTTTATTACCCATATAAACTAATTACTTTATATTTACAAATTCACTAAAATATTTTTAACAAATACCAAAATCAAATGAGAACAAAAAAATTAATGCTTTTTTAAATAAAAAATATGTTAGCTTTTTTCTGGCTTTATTTTTTGGGGCATTTAGCCTTTTCTGACCTTTTCTTAAGTCCAATTTAGCTTCTTTTTTTCTCAAGTCCTGTCAACACTGTTCACCACATCAAAAGTTATAAGCCCAAGAGCATGCACGTATTTTTCATGCGCAGTCCTTAATTTACAATTTTTATCGTAACAAACTTTATACTTGTTTTTAAATCAATAAAATCCGACATATAGTTAAGGAGTTATAAACATTTAAAGCTACATATTACTAAAAGAGTATAATCAAAAAAACTTAAAAATCAAAATTTTTTGAAAAATTTAAATTTTTGTATGAAAAAAAGGATGAAAATTTTAAAAAAAGTAGATTTTATTGTCCCAGAACAGTTATTTTTGCATTTTATAGTAAAGATATTGCTTTTAACATATTAAAAAATAATTAAAATCGAAAGGGTAGAAATTTTTCAAAAATTGTAATATTATATTTAAATTACTACATTAAAAGAGGACATATTAATCTTATATATGCAGTTTAAAGCATTAAAATCCGTTAACAACTCTTAGAGTTATTGATGTTTAAAGTTACACACTTTTCCGATTTTTTTTTACTTTTCGGAAAGTCAAAATCGTGAATAAATTCGCAAATTTTTTTAAAATTCAAAAAAATAAAAATGGAGATTTTTAAATGGGTCCATAGATTATATACGTATCGAATATTAACAAAATCGGATTACCTTCCGTAAAAAAATTGGCATTTTTTATAAATCTTTCATGGAATGGACGGTATATATTTACTCTTAAATAATTTATTTCCACCCCCAAACTTTTTACATACGAATTTCATAAAGTTATAATTCATTTGTATATTTTTTCTTTGGAAATTTATGACATTTATCATATGTCTGTAGAATAACATTTCCAAATGAATTTAACACACATGCATCCTTTACTTATCCTTTGCAATAAATAATTTCTCACACTATATTGTAATTATAATTATTTTTATTTTTTCATAATTTTCTAAACCCGTGCAAATGTATTCTCAATGACACAAAATAACATGCGTCTAAAGCACATTATCTTAATAATTTTTATGTGTCTTTTTGTTTTAATTGTTTTATTTTTATGCGTTTGTTTTTCTATTTTTTACATGCGTTTACGATCTAAGACAATTTCAATGGAGACATTAGAAAAATCTGTTGGTTTTTTGTTAAGTAGTTGGGTATTGGGTGTCTTTTTTTTTTTTTTTTTTTTTTTTTGCCATTATTTTAATATATTGGTTTTCTTGTGTAAGTGTGTTAAATGGTTATATTTCCATGTATAAATACACATATGAATATGATTGTGTTTACAGTTTTCTTCTTTGTATCCTCAGTCTTAATAAGCATGAACCCATTTAGACAATATGTGATTTTGATATACAAAAATTAAATATGAATAATGTTTATTATGTTTTAATTAGAATACTATAATACATATGTATAAGTTTTATTCTTAAGAATTGAGAAAATTTTATTTTCTTTTTTTTCATATAAAATATTAACACATTATAAACATCCTTGCTTTTGCTAGACAGTAATTTAGAAATCACAATTGTTTTTCATTACATTTTGTAATGAAAATTACTTTTGTGGAACAAATTAAGTTTTAGATTTATTTATTATTTTTTTCGAAATTGTATTTAAATCACAACAAAGTATTTAATATTACTAATCTATTAATCTATAACTTTGAAATATAGATCATTTACAAATATTGTTTTTAAATCCTTTATTTCCTATTAAATACTATTATTTATCCAAAAAACTGCTGTTACACTTAAACATTTACGTAGGTATATAAATATTTATTCATAGTAATAAATATAAGTCTATTTATATGTAAGTCTCCTTAAAAAAATTTATATGAACAAAACACATTATTTATCTATTTACTATATTGTACTAATAGTGTTATAGAACATGTATAAAAAATAACCCATTTTAATATTAATACCTTAGTATTACCTAAGTAATTTATAACCTCGGATTACTTACATACATTTTTCGTAGTTTCAATCAATTACCAAAATGTATGAGTCTAAAAATAACAAAAGCTCTATATAATACGAATACAACTGAAATGAAAAAATGCACCACATTTTTACATATGAATGCAAAAAAAAAAAAAAAAAACAACAAAAAAAGTGCCATAATTTAAAAAAGAGTTTTTCTTTTTTTTTGGACATTTTGCCAATTTTTACAATGTGATGCATAAGAGTTATTTTTTACTTTTTTGGTTAGTATTTATAAATTATACACTCAATGTGTTTTGAGTATTGCATTTAATTTGAAGGAAACAATTTTGTTACTTCTAACAGCACTATATTATTTTTGAAACCCAGACCTGATAATGCAATAATGCTGCGATTTTTAATTGCCAAAGGATTTTTCGACAATAAATACTAATTATACAATTCTTACTCGAAAGAGTTCTTTTTTTTGGAGGGAGTGGTCAATTATTTACCGATCCTTATGTTAAGGAGTGAGATCGAAAAAATCTTAACACACATTTTGCCTCATAACTTTTTTCGGAATCAATATTCAAAATTTTTTTTTGATCTAGTTATCATGGAAAAATACTTTAGTTATTATTTTTAATAACAACCATGTTATTTTGTCCTTATTTTCATCAAAATAAGTAAAGAAAAAGATTTACGTCCTACAAGTTATCAAAAAATTTCAAAAAATCCAAATAGGTCTTACAAATAATTGACCACAGAATTAAATGTCGTCCGTAAAACCGTTTCTAATGTTATTAAACAGTATCAGGAGAATTTGACTATTGATGTGAAACCTAGTTCGGTAAGAAAAAAGGACCACATGATATTGGGAAGGCCAGAAAATTGAAGGCATATTGAAAGGAACTCCAAACACATCTGGTAGAAAATCAGCTCAGTTTTCTCAGTGCTTCGACTTTTTGGTGCGAAAATTTAAAGCTAATGGGAAAGTTAATAACAAATAAAGTTCAAAAAATTCCAAACTGGAATTCTGCAAAAAAAATTACAAGCCAAAAATAGAACTCGGAATTTAAAACCAAATTTCATATAAAAATACTCAAGCTGTATAATTGACGAAGAAACGTAGGTGCTGGCAGAATCTTTGCAGCTTGTGTCTCAAAAATTTTTATTGCTAATGCTCGAAGCAATGTTGGAGATAAGTTTAAGATCCAAAAGAAGCAAAAATTTCTTACAAAATTTATGGTATGGCAAGCTTTTTGCAGTTGCGGCAAAACAGGAAAGTCATTTGATACATTCGGATTTATAAATACCAAAATATGCATAAAGGAATATTTGCAAAAAAGACTTCTTCTTTTCTTAAGAAAGCACAACGTGTCCACATATTTTTGGACCCATTTGGTATCATGTCACTACGGTAAGAAAGCTCTGGAGTGGTACCAAATCAATAACAAGAGAGGTCAATTTTCAAAATTGTCCATAGCTTAGACCAGTGGAGAGATATTGAGCTCTTGTGAAAAGTGAATTCAAGAGCACAAAAAAGGTGTCCCAAAATACCAAAGATTTTAAAAGAAGATGTGCACACTGTTCCAAAAAAGTGACTGAAGCAACTATCAAATCTCCAAAGAAAGGGTTTTCTAAAATGGTCCACAATTTTATAATTAGTGGTTAGAACCATAAAAATTATATATTTCTGTGATCTGTGCTAAACTATCAAATGATTAAAAAAATAATGAAAACTCTAAGATCATCTGTTTCCAAGTTATTGAATATTATGTATGTTAATAATTTTTCGATCTCACTCCTTAATTTGGTTGAGTTTTTTAAGGTTACAAACATATTTATTTGTATTACAATTTTATATAAATATTTACGACCATTTTTAAGATATTTATTGGCATCAAGACCTTATTCTGGTAAAATATTTGTAAGGGGTTTAAGTGAAATAATAACCGATTACAAGTTCCATTTTGGGTCATAAAATAGATGTTTTGGCTTTAATAACATTGTTTATAAGTTAGGCATATGAACCTATTGACGCACAGTGTCCCATTCAAAAAATAAAATGGAAATAAATTTGGAATTTCCAAACAGCTGCTACGATTTCCATGAAATTTCAGACAGTGTTAGTAGAGGTGTGGGCGAGTTTAAGTTTTGAGTTTGGACGTTATAAGCATAACGGGGGCGGGTACAGAGGGTTCTAAAGTTGAACACCTCGGGTGTTCAAAAAATCCAGATTCGTTATATCTCAGCCAATTTAAAAGATTTTTATATGAGTGGATTCTGCTGGTCGAGATCTACAAAAAACGTATGTGTAGGTTATCTCTTTTAGTTTAAGAGATATTTGGCTTCAAAGATTAAAATTTTTATTTTTGGACCTATCTTGGTAAAGTTTTTTCGCTATAGCGGCTCCAAATTTCACTCGATTTTTTTGAAATATTTTTTATTTTATTAACAACAAATAACAAAATTGTGTATTTTTTCAAAATCTTTACGGAATCAAAAGTTATATGCAGTTGAATTTGAATTTTGAAAAAAATGTTCGCCGTTTTTTTGTGAAAAAGGTAGTTGCGTTCTTTTTGAGTTATAAAAAAAAAATTTAAGAAACATATATATTATTTATACTTTTCTGAAAGATTACTTTATAAGGAATTTTGTAAAGGCAAAAAAAAAAAAAATAAAAACTTTAATACTGCGTGAACTAGGGTCTCTCAAAATCGACCCATTTTTTAATGATTTTCTAATTTTTGCCTTAATTTCTCAAATCGCAAAGCTGGAATTAAAAAATAATTATATTTTTTACAATGTTTGATTTGTTTTTCATTTTTTGGTAATAGACATTTTTGCTCCCCGATATTGGTTGGGAAGATATAGCAAAAAACTTTAAAAATCCCATTTTTGGAAATTTTTGAAAGTTTTTTAGGGATTTGCGGGGTTTTTATTGAGAAATCCAAAAAAGTGACTAAATGTCCAAAAGATCTAATATCATTCTATGCGTCCACTAAAGATCAAACCTTTTTTTAATGGAGAAAAAGTGAACAAAATATTTTCACATCAAAATCTATGTTGATAAAAATTATTCTAATAGTTCTAAGGCTTCGGAGCAAACGTGCGGATAGACATTGTTATATTGCAACTAAAGTATTTTAACTTTTAAATATCTTGATCAAAAATTTAATTAAACATATGAGTTACATTTTGACTGTTTTTGAAGTGAACCTGGTACTTTATCGATATTAACATTAAAAGGATTTTTTCCAATTTTAAATTATAAAGTTGCTTAAGAAAATTTTCTTTAAATAGCCCGGAAACTTCTCCGCAAAATAAAAAGCATTGAGAAGTCGCAATATTAGAGCCAATTTTTTGTAAAATCGATAGTTTTCATCAATTATTTAAATTTAATTTTTAAATAATTGTCTTCCCTCCCACATCGTAAAGTTTTATTTATATTGTGTCATTGAACAGCATAATTTTCTTTATTAGCTCATTTTTACCTTTATCAAGCATAATAATTTCAATCGAAGATTCCTTCGTTATTTGATTCTAAAAAGAACTTATTTTAGAAAAAAATCTTTACGTTTGACTTTAATTTGGGGATGCTTTTTAAAAAGATGTCTTTCCATTTTTAAATATTTTGAAGTTTTTATTGGAAGTTTTATTTAAACTTCTACATAATATTTACATTATAAAATTAAGTGTTCAAGAATATTTTTCAGGATCTCACGAAAGTCCTTACGGAACCCTTGTGGGTCGCGGACCCCCATTTGTGAACTGTTGTTCTAAATACTACTTATGAACACTACTTATGGTAACTCTTCCATTAGAGATTTGATAGTTGCTTCAGTCACTTTTTTGGAAAAGTTTGCCCATCTCCTTTTAAAATCTTCGCTATTTTGGGCTCTTCAATTCTCTTTTCCCAAGAGCCCTATATCTTAGCTCCTCTCTAGATACAAAAAGTATGTTATTTTTGTGGTACCACTCCAGAGCTTTCTTACAACATGAGTATTTTTGTGTGAAATTCGTTTTTAATTTCCGTGTCCAATTCTTGGCTTCTAAATTTTTTGCAGCATTCCTTTCAGGAATTTTTTGGACTTTGTATGTTTTCGAGGTTTAACTTTTCGCACCAATTTTCTTGGCCTTCCCTATATCATGTGGATATTTTTTTCTTCCCAAACCAGGTTTCCTACTAATGATCAAATTCTCTTGCTGCTATTTAATAACATTGGAAACAATTTGACTGCAGACATTTAATTCTTTGGTCAATTATTTGTAGGACCAATTTGGATTTTATTTTTTTAAATTGTTAATAATTTTAGCATGTACTCATTTTACCAAACTCACAACAAATCATCTGGTTGTCATTAAACATAATAGCTGACATGTTTTTCAAAGATAACTAGATAAAAAAAAACAAGCGCAAATGTTATATTCGGCTCGTCCGAATCTATATACCCACCACCAACTTTTTCAAATTTTATGCCATATGAGAGGTGGGCGGTGAAGTGGGCGGACCACGTCCATTTTTTGTTTCCAAGTTTACATTGATCCTTAAGCTATTTGTACAAAATTTCGTTGATGTTCCACCTTATATGGGAGGTAGGCGGTGAAGTGGGCAGACTACGCTCATTTTTGGTTTCCAAGTTTATATTGACACTCGAACTATCTGTACAAAATTTCGTTATAGTAAATGCTTTTGTTTAAGAGATATCAGCAGAAAAGTATGATATGAAGCTACAACGGACACCCTTCGTTTCTAGTATTTTGCCCATAATTTGAGCCAAATTTCGTCTTCCTAGGTTGTGCCGTTCGAACCCTATCCTGCTTTCAACAGACGGACGGACATAGCTAGATCGTCTCAGAGTCAAATCAGGACCCAGAAAATATATACTTTATGGGGTCTTAAATGATTCCTTCGACATGTTACACACGCAATGACAAAATCAATATACCCCCCCCCCCCATCTTTTTGTTGGTGTGCCTAAAAATAACCCAATGTTTTCATTCTATTTTTTAAATTTTTGCCCACTTAGTTAAGGAATAAGCTTATCAATTGAATAAAAGAAATTTAAAGTCAATACGTTATATGGGTCTAAAAATAAACGATTTTGAATTTGAAAATTGCAAAAAATTATGATTGTTTGTGTTTTCTTTTTAAGCGAACGAAAGCAAGTCGAACGAATTCGAATCATTTTGGGTTTCTGTATTTCCTACGCTTTCGTTCGCATAGAGTTACGTTTTTTCACATTGTTTTTGTATTATTTCTTATTCAGAGTAATCCTTTTTCGTAAAATATTAAAAATACTACTAAATTGGTTACTCGTAGATGCAACCAAGTCAAGAAACAAAAATAAATAAAAAACGAAAAAAATAATAAAAACAAAATATTTTAAAATTTTTCCTTTTTAAATTGAATTTTGAAGCAAAATCCAAATTTTGCAGAACGATGGATGTCCTAATGAATAACAAACAAGATTAAGGAACATTTGCAATGTCCAGGTAGGTAATTTTCTTATTTTCCATTGAAAAATTCAACCAGTCGAAAGCTAAATAGCAAGTGACTGATTTTGACATTTTTGTTCTTATCGTTCGACATACAGAAACCCAATTTTGTATGAAAACACTTACGTTTTCGTTCGACTTGTCGTTCGACTCATAGTTCGCATAGAAGTGAGTTAGAGAAACCCATAGAAGGCGAAAGAAAGCATTCGTTCGACATAGAGAAACAGGCTATTAAGAACGTATAATATTTTTATGTCGTTCCGAAAGATCATTTTGAAATGAAATGCCAACTTCCAAATTTGAAAAAAAGTTAAATATTTTCTGACAGATTGGACCACAAAAAGGCGTATAATTGTAATTTTGGAACGGGCACCCTACATCCAGTAGTAGTCCAAAAGTGATAAATTGTTGAACAAAAGTTAGATTTTTTTATTTGTTAAAAGTTTTTATTGTTTATTTTGTTACTTTTTCGAATTAAATTAAATAGAACAAAATGTTTATAAAGCTATTGAAAAATTAAGTAAACACGTGGAAAATTTCTTAAAAAAAAAAAATAATAATAATAAACATGTTGAAATGATACATTTCTTTTCAAAATGATTCCATAACTTTTTGAATTAGAACTGTAAGTTTAAGAAAACTATGTATTTGAAATTGTACTTAGTGCAAAACCATCACAGTATTTATTTAGTTTATGTATATGTGTATAAATGCATTTATATATGTGAGTGTTTTTGTGAATGTGTGTGTTTGTATGTGTTTATATGTGCAATGTTAATAAAAATTTATGATTATTGTTTTCACATATTTCATGTTGTCAATATTTAAAACATTATTTTTCACACGATGCAACAGCAAAAACGACATTCATTCTATGACGACAACATAACGCACAGACAAAAATAGGACAGACAGCCAAATGTCGATGCGTTTTATGGCGCAATGCTGACGACACCAAAAAACAATTTTTTACCATCTACGAATGCAAAAAATGCATGAATATTGCAATACTCACACTATTCGCACTTTTTTTCCACCAAACGAAAATAAACGTCATGATGGAATTCTAGGCGTCATTTTTTGTAAATAAAAAGATAAAAAAAAAATACATACAAATAAAAATAATAATTCTTTTATTTCCCAGTGTGTGAGTAGAGAAATGGAGGCTTATATTTTGGTAGTAGGCTGTTATATACGAAAAAAAAATTTAGTTATTGATATTGCTGGTTGATAAGAGTTTGAGTGTATATGTCATGGTATGGGACAACGAACAATTGTCAAGCAATAAATCGATCTGTCTCATGTTGTAAATTGTCGTCTGTAGAGAGCAGCATAAAAAATGTGCATTTTATGCAATTCCATACGCCAAACATGACAGTGTTGTTATATTTGTTGTTAATAGTAAAACACAAGCTACATACACATACTCACACACTAACAACATCGCCATCATTCACTGTGAATGTTTGCTGCAACGGAAACGGATGTTAACGAGTATTGCATGAGGTCGATTGGTTGTCGTTTGTTGTAGTATCTTTTTTAATTTTGCTTGCAATTTTTTTACAACTGCAGTTCTTCATCTTTTCCAGTACTTTGCATATCAATGAATAAAAATTGCATAAATTTTAAAAATAATTCTCACGCAGAATTTTTTTTCACAGACTCATCCCCACGCTCTAACACTCACATACATCAAATATGAGATTTTTTTATTTGTGCATCTTCAATGTAATAACTGCAATACAAATGTAAATTCGATTTTTTTTTTTTTGTTGTTCATAATCACCTTTCATTTTTTGCTTGTATTTTGTATTCATGCATGCTTTAAGCCTGAGTCCATCATACTCATAAATCAGCTATAAGTCATAAGTTGGATGTATATGTTTGTAAAAAATGCACTATGTATATACACCCAGAGAAATATCAATCACATACGTGTTGAAAACGATACCATTCTGTGTCAATAGTGTATCTACACCGTATGTATTTAAATTAAACACTGCGTGTTCAATTCTTATTGAAAATCGATACCTAATTGGGACCAAGTTGAAATCATTTCGGTATCAAATTGTTAAATTACATATGTTTTCTATTAAATTTGTTAACGAAAGGTATTAAAAAGCTGTTACCGTAAATTACCAATGTGAGCACAACCGTTGGTGATTTTGAATCGAATTTTTTCCCTTAGTGTATAAACACCGGATGTCCATTTTTTGTTTTAAAATCGTTGTGTTTTTTTTTTTAACTTTTTATATACATGCAGCTTGTGCGTATTTGTATGATGACTTATGATTCAGTTGCAAAAGTCCCCCATCCTTTTACCACCACCATTGTCAAACAAACAAAAAAAAATAATAAACAAAAAAATTGCCAAATAATGTTCAACATCTATGTTGACAAAACACGTACCCCCAAAAACCAAATAATATAAGAAAAACTCTCTTCTTTTTGTCATCATGCATTTGTTACAAAACGAAAAAACAAAACATCAACGAAGTAGAAGAAAAAAATAACTGGTCATAACTCTAAAGTAAATGCTGTAAAAACATCGAAAATCCATAAAAATGCATCATAATTTTTCAACGCATCCCCTCACGAAAAATAAAAATAAAATTTTCATAAAAAGAGTTGCCAATCTGTTAATTGATAAATGAAATTTTTAAAAGATTTAATAGATCGTTTCCTGTGGATCATTCAACCTCCCAACAAAATATCTTTTCATATATGTTTTTAAACCATTTAAACCAATACAAAAGAATATATATTTGGACCTTTCCCTCTCTAAATTTAATGATGAGATCATAACAAATTCGCGACAACTTTTGAACCTGAGCAGATGAGAATTAATTAACATATAATTTGGGGTACTCAAAGTTAAATATTTTCATCACCTTGGTTTATATGCTTCAGTAAATGAACTGTATGAAAAAATTTTTACGCTCTCGAAAAGTTCAAAGTAAACGGAATCAAAAATTAAGCACTATTCTCGAATCTCAAAAGGAAGATAACATACATACAATATAATTCAGTGATCAAATCAATGAAATATTTTGTTCGATGTCATTTCTCCTTTTTACACTTTCAATCGACTTCTACATAAAGAATATACCTTATCAAACATTTCCTCAATATGCGAAATATTTGTCAAATAATACTGTGTTCATGATAGCAACGTTTATGATTCTGTTTAGTCATTTAAAGATTACCCACAATCAAAATTTTAATATGGTTGACTGAATTAAAATATGTATTTAAATATTTTTATATGAAACCATATTTATGAACAGACAAAACAAACAACATATAAATCTGCATACTATGCTTACCGACGGTTAGCTAGAGCAGTAAAACAACATTGTAATAATGTAGAATACAATAAAATAAAAGAAAAAGCTTTTGTAAAGTTATTCCAACTTAATACTTAAGAATTCAGAATATGTAAAGTGATGAAGTTACGTATTCTAATTCTTCAAAAGTGTGAGTTAAATGAAAGATCTTTACGATTAGTACTAAAAGACACATGGATGCTGACGAAGATCGTAGCGGATCAGAAAATGCATTCCATCTAGTCTAATAAATCTTTTTCTATGTTCTAGAAGAATTATTACAATAATGAACTTGAGCTTGAATAAAAATACAATAATTATTAATTCATAAAAAAGTTCGAAAAATATTCATCATTTACGAAAATTAATCCAAATATTTAGTCAATTCTACAACTATTCAGTTAAAAATATGCACAGAGTATGCAAAAACATTTATTTTTAAACTTTTTTTTGGTTAGAATAATTATAGGGTGCACACATTTAAAAAAACTTATGTTGCCTATTCCAAATTTTTTACACAACTGACACAAAGGGAACTTATGTAACACCATGTCTGGAAAAGTACAAATATTGATGTATTTATAGTTTTTGCTGAATATTTTGAAAACAACGGAAAGTATTTAGGATTTTTTGCTGTTATTTTATTAAAATTAATTCATCAACCAAAAATCAATTGTTTTATTTTTCTTTTTAATGATACGTTTTTAAACATTTTTAATAAAAGTTAGTGTTAGTAGTTTCGACTAACGAAGCCCTCAGAGGGGTAAAAATATCGAAGCCCTTCCAGGGTTAAGTAGAGTAAAAACATGTGCAAAAAATAAAGTAACTGAACTTTCTGGTGTATAAGACTAAGCACAAAATTGCAAAGAATCAGGGGAGATATGGAATTTGTTTTTCTCTTAAAATGTTATATGTTTGATCACAAAGTTTACCAACCAAAAAATACAACGTCGCTACTCGGTGGATAATTCTTCAATGGCTTTGGTTTCGTGTCTTACTGAAAATATTCATAACGCAGGCCGGAAAATTACTTGTGATAATTATTTTACAAGCATTCCGCTTATCGATAAATTAGAGCGAGAGCACAATTTAAAAAGTTATCGGGACTATTCATAAAAATAAAAAAGAACTACCTTTACAATTCACTAATATAAGAATATGAAAAGTCAGTTTTATTTGCACAGAAAAAATTATTACTAGAATTTTTTTTATTAAATCGTTATTTGGTTTTAAATTAAATTTTATTAAAGTACTTATTTAATGTAACACTTCTACATTATTATATTATAAAAATCCAATAATTTTAAAAGCCAATAATTTTTTAAAATAATTTTTTAAAAATTTTATTAAAAATTTTATAAAACCAAAAATTTATATTATTTGAAAATCTACTAAAAACCAAATATTTTCTTTATTGTATTTTATTAAAATTTTCAAACATTCAAATTTGTAAATAGTAAAAATATTTTAATAAGAAAAAAAATAAAATTTTTTCAATAAAACCTTTATAAATTTAAATGTTTGATTTTACTAATTCAGTGATAAGTCCGATTTTAGTAAAAAATATAATTGGTTTTATAAATTTAGTAATTGAATACGAAATTTAATTTTTTCTGTGTGGATATCGAACCAACTATACATTTGTTTTTTATGACCCTAAAAAGAACAAAAAATTGCTTCTAGTATCAAGTAGTGCTAAGATCAACGATGTAACTAGTAAACTTGAAATTATAATGGGTTTTAATGCCACTAAGTACGGTGTGGATAAAGTAGATAAATTTGTTTGAGAATTATAATATTGCAAGAGGAACGATAAATGTAGCTGGAATAAACGCGTACATTATATATCGAGTGCTTATATTCAAAACGGGCTACATGCAAAACCCCAATTGTTCAGGAGAACATAAAAACTATTTATTTCACTAATTTTTCAACATTTTGCAATCCCTTCTTTTACGAGTTATTAATATTACGTCTGCTAATCCTAACACTGAAAAATAAATGGGGTTACTAACCCCATTATTCGCGAAGTTTTGCTAGATAGCCCGTTTTGTCTTAATTATTTTTAATGTATGTTATAAAATTTTCATATAGCCCGTTTTGTTTATCAGAAATTAAAGTAGTAAAAGATAATATTTTTGGGAGAAAAAAATTACAATACGTTAAATTTATGATATCATACCAATCAGGAGATAAAAAAAGAGAAATTTTTTGGTTGGCAGGGCCATCTTTAAACGTTAGAACTTTAAACGTTAACTGGTTTGTTTACGAAAAAAAAAAAAAAACGGAAATGTGTTAAAAATTAAAATTAAATTTTGGAAAAAAATTGCATGCGAAAAAAATTGCAAAAAAAAAAAAAAAAAAATAATAATAATAAAAAATCTGGTATAGTGCTCCTACTTAGCTTGATTAAATGTTGATAGGTGTATCCGCGTATGGTCTATAAGCGTCCAAAATAAGGTTAATAATCTAACTTCAATGGCTTTTTTCTTCAGACTGCATTGCGATAACATAATTTTTATGAGATATGTTAAGATTCTTATTCAAAATGTTTAAAAAAAAAGTTCAAATCGCAAAGAAAATTCTTATTATTTATATATTTTTAATTTTACACTACTTTGAAAATCAAACAAAAACTTGCAGATAGCCCGTTTTTCCTTAAAAGAGATATATTGTTTGTAGATAGCACAAAAACAAAAAGTGAAAAATATAGTATTATAATTGACTTTTGGCGCCAAAATTAACTCCAGAAAATTAACTCCAAAAACAGAAAAGCCCTCGATATGTTATAAATAATTAAACTAATAAAATTAATCGAATGTCATTTTTGGAAGCGTTATCGTATAATCTCATAAATGCTCACCAAAGGAGGCGTGCTATGAATTTGTCTTTAACAAGGCTGATAAGACTAAGAAAATAAGCATTAGGGTGGGTCAATTATTTTTGTAGATAGGCGTATAGCAAAAATGTAATCTACAATAAATTCTAAAATCAAAACTTAGCTCCCGCCGAGAGACATAGAAATTAGAGAAAATCGTTCAACAAGGTTTTGATATAATTGCTGCTATCTCAGAAACTACTCAAGAAACAGATCCGAATTAGGTTTAAAAAAATAGATAATGAGAGCACCTTCAAAGTGGCATTCCATATTTTTTTATAAATAAAGCTTAAAGGTCATTGGTTATACCTTAAGTCTTGGAAACCTATATCTCGAACGCTATTTCTGCTATATTTGCCAAAATCCGTATGTTAATACAGATTTCCTATACTACTTAAGTTTTTAGAATAGAAAGTTGCTTGGATGATAAAATATTTGAAAACATAGTGGCAGGTAAATAAAACATTGTATTTTCCTTGGAAAAAAATATTTGTTTTTTCTATAAGACTTTTTTACAAAAATACACTTTTCTAAATATTTTTTGCTGATTACGATTTTGGTATACGCCTGTCACGTTTTTTCTCACTCGAACAAATTGACCCACCCTAATATTATGTTTGGATTTAGTGATAATATGTTGTTTTCCATTAAATCTATGAAATGTTTTTGAAATACCTTAAAATAAAATCTTCATGTCTCTCTGCGGGTTTCATTTTAGACCCATACTTTCTTTGGGTAATTCCCTTAGAATTTTATGTAGATTTCGATTTTGCTATACGCCTGTCAGGATTTTTCTCACTCGAACAAATTGACCCACCCGATTGTTTCCAATCGTCAATGTCAATTTCAAATAACTAAAACAGGTCGGTTACCTTTACATGTACAAAATATTTTTGTTTGGAACATGCATATATGAAATGCTCAAGTTGCTACTTAAAAGAAATTGAAGAAATTTAATTTATATTTTTTTTTTAATTAACATAATGTTTTCTTTAAACTACTGAATTTTCTTTAATTTATTTTAAGTTAAAATACATTTTTGTTAGTGTTTCCTTTGTTCTTAAGAAGTTTTACCTTTTCAAATAACTGAAGTAAAATATCTACTATTATTTTAAATAAAACTGAATATGTACATTCCAAAAACACGTTTACAGTACGATTTACCTCATTAAAACTGAAAAAAATGTTATACATTATTTTTCAATAAATTTGTTAATTCGTTTTTTATTACTAGTTAACAAAATTAATGATTAATATAATTATTGTTTTTAATTTTTAAATAAAATATCAGAGACCGGATTTTAATACTAAAAAAACAATCTTTTTATATTTATTTTAATCGAAAAACAATCTTTAATGTTCAAAAAATAATAAAAATCCATCATGATTTTTTTTTATTTTCATCATTATTTTAATTTTTTTCATCATGATGGAAATAAAAATATAAATATCTTTTGTGATATTTATTTCAAAAGTTGAAAATTATTTTGAACTTTTTTCATCGGATGGAAAAAATTCTAAACAACAACAATTTCATTTGAATAAAAAAATATTTTGAAAACAAAACAAAAGTATGAATAAAAAAAACAATAATTTTAAATTTTTTTCGAACTGATATTTATCGTTAAAGATATTTATCGTAAAAGATATTTATTTTTTTCATCATTGATGGATATTTATTTTAAAAATAAAAATCCCTCACATATTTTTTTCAATAAATGAAAAAATATTTTGAACATTAAAGATATTTATTTTGATTGAAAAATAAAAATAAAACGTTTTCGGGTGGTTGTAAAAAATAGAATAAGAAAAAAATGTCATTTAAAAACCAAAGAAAATTTAAAACATTTTATAAAAAAAAAAAAAAAAAAAACAAATAGAAAAATTTGTCATTAAAAAATAAAACAATAAAACAATTTACGAAAAAGAATGTATCATAAATAATGCAGCAATACATACATTAATAATACAGAATTTGTGTTTCCTACACGGTAAGTAAACGATTTGAACGTTTTCCATAATTAATAACTTTTCCTTATTTTTGTAGATGATTCCATAATACACAGAACTAGAGGTAGATATCAGATATCGTTTTCTTTTAATATGCTGCTGTTTGAGAAAATTCTGAGTAAGTATTATTAATTTGTTGGGAATTTCGCCTTAAATATTCCTAATATTATCTAAATTTATAGGTTTATATTTCGTTGCATTTACCTCAAAAAAAGTTGCCATCATAAGATGCTCCATCCCGACCTTAGTTGAGTAAGTATAAGTGATTCATATTTGGTGTAACAATTAAGTGTTCCTATATTATTGTAGACTTTTCCGTCATTGATGCCAAAATTATTAAGAAACTGCATCCCTTTGGAAAACTGTTTCGCTTTGAAAAGTAGGTAAGCAATAATTATTATTGATAGTTTTTGATGCAACACGTATTCAACATTTTTAATGATATATCGTTCTCCAGGTTATAAAGATTGTGGAAGATCGATTGTTAATCCCCTGCGCTAGAACATCATGCTCAATAACTGTGTTTTTTAAGATCTTCAAGAATAATAAATATAGAATATATGTACTATGTACATATATAGTTTTAAGACGTATTTATAGATTTTACTTCCAAATATTGAAAATAAATTAATAATTCATATGTACTTATGTAATTTATGTGCAGTTTTTTTATTTTTATTTGCAAATGGAATTTTGAGGATATTTATATTTTAAATTATTGCTTTATTTACATCGATTAATATTTTAATTAGCCTTAAAGATAATTTCAATCATAAATATAATTTATTTAATAAAAAATTTAATTGAAATTTATACAAAAAATTAATTATTTTCAGTTAATTAATATTATCATTTTGATTATTGGAGCAAAATCAATTAATTTTTTAATTAGTATAAGCAATTCCATAATTGATATCCATTTTTATTTTTTTATATGTAGTTTCAATAAAAAATGAAATTTTCATGTTATTTTATTAAATAGTGAATAATGAATTCTTAGGCTTTAGAATTTCGGTCCCACAGACACTGCTCAGGTATATGTGTTACTCAATTTGAGGCGGGTATACGAAAGCTAACTATATCCGACCATTATAATATTTTACACAATATATGTATGCATTTTTACATTAAAAATAATAAAATTAAGAAAGTTATTTACAATACCACACAGAAAAAAATAAAAATGGATTTCAATTATGAAATTCATTACATTAATAAAATTTTTTATTAAATTTGCTCCAATAACCAAAATGATAATATTAATTACTAAGAAATAATTGTTTTTTGTTTTGAATTTTAATTAATTTTTTAATCTAATCAAGTAGATTATTTGATTTGAATTTTATATTAAACCAATTAAAATACTAACTAAATAGATTCTAATATTAACTAAATCTATACCATTGCAAGAAAGGCATTTTTTAATTAAAAAACGAAAATTTTCAGATAAATTTTTATTGCAAAATATAGGTAATAAAATATATAAAATATTAACACTTTTTACAATATTTCTAGTGAATGTAAACTAAATAAAGTGTGTGTAACTCTGTATGATGTATGGACAGTATAGTGCAACAATGAAAAATATTTTATAGGAAGTCCACTCTAAGGGTACGTATTGAAAATTTAAACCATTTACATATCAAATTTGTCTTCAACTAAATACAAGCGATTTTTCAATAAAAAAATAACGTGTTTTCAACATTTTTATCATATTATAAAGAAATATATAACTTTCATAATACTTCGGTTTGGGAAAAAATTCATCAAAGTGTAGCAAAAAGTTCTCTCAAAGTATCTGGAAAGAAATTTTCAAATATTTCTTTAATATTGAGCTAAAAATTTAATATTTTCTCGTCACATTTTTTTGGCTAAATGTGCAAGATATTATTGCTGGTAGAGAATTGAAGGCATTTTAAATTTCTAAAAATATTTTTTCCGTAGTCATCTTAAGGTGGTTTTACACTATAATACTTTGTATTAACACCAGAGTTTCATTTTCTATAATACATATCAAAAAATGTATTAAGGAAAGTATTATCAAATGTCACATTTATTATTTTCTTTATTAAAATATTTTTAAAAAAATTACAAACGAAAAATTTAACAGAATAACAGAATAACATTTCATTCGTTTTTATAAAACGAATGAAATGTTAGACGAACGAATCGTCTATAGACGAATACGTAATAAATTTGGTTTTTATAATTTGCTCGAATTCGTTCTTTACTAACTACGTTTTTTAGATTATAAAAATATTGATTATTATTAAATAATATTTGACTTTTGTAAAAAAAAAAAAAAAAGGATAAAATAATAATGTTTGGAACAATAGCTCTTGGTTTTAGCAATGAAAGTGGTAAAGCAAATGTCCGTTTATGTAAAAAAAAAATTACGCGATTCATACAATGTCCTTGATATTCCTGACGATCGGTAAGTTATTTTTATATTCCAATACGA
Source organism: Protophormia terraenovae (assembly GCA_951394005.1). Classification (NCBI taxonomy): domain Eukaryota; kingdom Metazoa; phylum Arthropoda; class Insecta; order Diptera; family Calliphoridae; genus Protophormia; species Protophormia terraenovae. Next base: position 36,909,408 of record OX596074.1, read on the forward strand.
CTTATAATATTTTTTTAATCTTTGTCAGGTTTTTTGTTTATTTCCGGGTGAATAAAGAAATCTTCATCATGCTTTTGGAAGAAATGGAACCAAAAATGAAAGCAACTTACAGATGCACTCACATACCTCCAATAGTTAAACTTACGGCATTTTTAACCTTCCTAGCAACAGGTGGTTATCAGTCATCTATTGGTAACGAGTATGTATGTTCCATGTCGAAATCTGAGGTCTCAAAAACCATAGCAGAATGTCTAGATATTTTTGAAAACAATTTGTGCGACAAATGAATCAAATTGGAAAAGACTTCTCAAGAAGAAGATGCTGCCAAACAATATTTTTATAATGTTGCCGGTATACCTGGAATTGTGGGTTGTGTTGATGGAACTCACGTTCGAATTAAATCGCCTGGAGAAAGTTTAAAACACTTATACTACAATAGAAAAGGATTCTATAGTATAAATGTAATGTTGGTATGTTTGCGTATCTATCAAATTTTACACATGTTACATCATATCGTAATAATGTTGTAGGTTTGTGATCATAATATGGTCATTACTTATGTAGATGCAAGACACCCAGGATCTAACCATGACGCGTTTGTTTGGGAGCAAAGTTCTGCTGATAGTTATTATAAATCAAACTACTTAAGAGGAAAACGCAACACATGGATTCTAGGTATGTTTGTTGTACATCTTATACCGAATCCTTATATAAAATAAATTTTACAATTCTTTTAAATAGGTGATTCTGGATATAAATTATACCCATACCTAATGACACCATATAGAAACCCTTCTCATCGACATGAAGCGCTATTCAATTAAAGACACTGCAAAGCCCGAAATATCATTGAAAGATCTATAGGTGTTTGGAAGAATAGATTTCGTTGTGTAATTGGCTCAAGAGGTCTACATTACAGCCCGGAAAAAACTACAAAAATAATTAACGTATGTTGTGCACTGCATAACATATGCTATTTTGATAAAAGTAGCTGGATTCAAACGGACTTTACTAATGTTATTGAAAATGAAGACTTTAGTGACAGCTTTGAGGAATCGGCAGTAGCAAATGAATTAAGAGATCAAATAGCAAGAAATTTAATGTAAATGTTCGAACTATATATAAATAAATATAAGTAACAATAAAAATGGGACAATTTAAAACACGACACTTGTTTATTAGATCCAAATTAGTGTTTATAAACCGGTTAACCGGTTAACCGAAAAACCGGTTTTTTCTACAAATTTCGGTTATTTGCGAACCGGTTAATTTGAAATATTCAATTTCGGTTAACCGGTTTACCCGGTTTTTATGTGTCGGTTAACCGGTTTCAAAAATTTGCTAAAAATATCACTAAATTTCGTCCTTTAGTTGCTTTTTTCTGAATTTAAAATATAAGAAAATATTTTGAAACTACTAAAAGTTATTGCTGTTTGAGTTAACAAGTAGTCAGGTGAAAGATATATTTATTTGTTGGAAGCTAAATATATTTTAAAACTGTATGTATGATAAATATATAGATAATTAAGCATTCCATTTACAAAAACGTTAATTTCATGCGAATGAAATTTTCCAAAAGAAAAAAATAACCTACTAATGTATAGCTTTAGTGAAAGATAAGATTTTGTATAATATAATGTAATGGGAAAAAAGACTTCAAAAATAGATCTAAATAAGTGCAGAAAATTACTTTTAAATGATTAATAATCTTCTAAAAATTAAAAACAAATCCCTTTTTAGCAGAAAAAATATTAATTATTTTTCCAATTTTATGCAGATATTTTTATCACATTTTTTTATAAAAACTTTTCCTTAAGAGAAAAACTTTAAAAGCGGAGAATATAAATCATAATATAAAGTACATTATCCTAGGTCTAAAGCTTCCTTTTTGTAAAATTTTATTTTTAAGCTAGAAAAAAAAAAAAAAATCTTAAAAAATACTTTATAGGATAAAAGATGTCAAAAAAGTTGTTTTTAAAAATATTTTTATAAATTTGCGATGTAAATCAATCGCGATTTATAAATAACACTGCAGTGCACTGCTTTTTATTTGGTACATGGTTAAACCAATAAGTAGAAAAACACTTTTTTTAACCAAAAATATTTTTATTATGCTTCAAATTAGAGCAATTATTAAAATGTCGGTTAACCGGTTTAACCGGTTTTTTAGTAGACGGTTAACCGAAAACCCGGTTTTTTAATTTTACCCAATTTTCGGTTAACCGTTAAACCGGTTTTTTGAAAAGTCGGTTTTTTATAAACACTAATCCAAATTTATTTACCAAAAATCTGTTTATATGGGAGCTAAAAATAAAGAAAATTATTTATCAAACTTGGCGAAAATTAAAATTATAATACAAAAAAAGAAAATAAAATACATATATAATTTACATTAGAACAGTATGTATATTAATGTTTTAAAAATTTTAAAATATCCGCCAGAGCATGTGCAATAACTTGTGTTGAATCGGCAATTGATATTAATGCTTCAGCTTTTGTGGTAGCTACTTCGGTTAAATCTTTTATGGCTATTGTTTGCAGTTCCATAGTTTCCAAAATTTTTGCCTGTGTGTCAACTTGTTTTCGTAAAAGATTAGTCTGCTCATCAGAGTTCTCAAACTTTCTCTTTCCCAGTAGTCTATATTGAGGTGCTGAAATACCTCTTTTTCTTTGTATTGTTGTAGGTGATGAAGTATTTAGTGATTCGTTTTGCATAATACTTGACTCCGATTCGCTGGATTGTATGTCTCCTGTATGTGGTTGATGTTTGGAAATATTTCCTGTACTTGACAGTTTCTGTGTTCTTGTGTGGTTTTCATATTTCGCGGAAGCATTTTCATTGCTAATGTATTTTTCAGGACTTGAATCCATTAAATCAGTAAACATAGCTTCGAAAGTTGAGTCTTTTGCAACATTTGTCAATTTATTTAACCCAAAAACATTTCCATTTGGATTAGCTGCAACCGATAAATGTAATATTTTATCCACAGACTGCTCTAATTCACTAAAAGAGTGCATACGGAATGGTCCACCTCCTGTGGCACGCAGATGTTTGTTATTTTCACCAATCTTTTTTTTGGTTCGACTTTTCAAATCTGCCCAAATCTAAAAAAAAAAAAATGAATGAAAAAATGTCATATATGAATATAAATGTTACCTTTTTCCATTCATTTCCGGTTCTTTCTGGAGGGCCATAAGTATTTATTTGTCGAGCGATATCATTCCATGCATCTTCATAAGAAATTTTGGTACTTCCAAAGGTTGGGAGACTTCTAGCCAGTTCTTCATTTTTTTCCATTAAATTAACCAGCATTTCGAATTGCCGGCTATTAGTTTTCTTCGTACTAATGAATAAATACATAGAAAAATGCATTTTAAATGTATGCACATATATATTCAAAGGTATACTTACCACTTTTTTTCTATTGAACTCATTTTGCACACAATGTTTATTTTATTTTAATGCTTTACAATTGAAAAATATTCTAAACGAATGAAAATTTTTCTTCGTTTGATTTTGACATTTTACTAATTTCAAATCTTTTTATAAAAACCAAATTTTTAAACGAATCATTACGTATTCGTAATGATGTGTTATAAAAACGGAAATGAAAATTCGTTCGTCATTTAGACGAAACGAATTCAATATTCGTTTTATAAAAACAGGCTGTAAATTACAAGTCAAACTACAAATAAAAAAGTGTGTGGAAATTTGCCTCAGGAGATGCAAATACGATTCAAACATTTCAAGATTTCAACATACAAGGTATTGAAGATGATTTACACTATAATACATTTGAACATATTTTTGGTATTAATACAGAGTATTATAGTGTAAAACCCCCATTATCAATACGTATCTCTAGTGGACAATATTATGTATTGTAGATAATGTACATATTTGATATATTAAATGAATGTATACAATAAGTCTGCGACAATGCTTTAAAAACTACAGTTCATATATTTCCGTAGCTCCTAATTTTTGTAATGCTGGGGAGGTACAATCAGTCAATAGTTAACATTTTCGGGACATTCCTACAGAGATTCTGAGGCAATCTCCCAACCTAGAAGTAGACACATAAATAAGTACATTAAGCCTATGACATCACATATTTGTGGAACAAATCTCCAAAAGAAATCATACTTACCCTTTGCCAAATTCAGTACAGACTTGGATCTTTATATGAACGAAAACTTTATATGACGAAAACAGCTACTATAAAATAGAAACGCTTATAAATCTCACAAGACATTCACAAAGTATACTCACCAAATATTAATTAAATCTATCCTAAAATTGTTTATGAAAGCTGGGAAATTTTCATCATTCAAAATTAAATAAATCCAAGTCAAATTTATATTTTTCCTATTTTGAAATGTTTTTAATATTTTTTCTTTTTGAAATGTTTTTAATAATTTTTTTACATGGTTGCTGATTTTTTTTTTTTCAAATTATTAAAAAAGTTAATTAAAACAATTTGTAGTATAATTAAAGTTAAAAATAAAACAAATTATTAATTTATTTGAAAAAAATTATCGAATAATTTTTTCTGTGCATGTAATTGTAATTTAAAATTTGTATTACAAATTACATCTAATCTTAAAATTACGGTAACCCTTTGTCACAAGTCATATCATGCACACACTCCTACCACAGCTAAATCCATTGTCAAAAAATGTTACTTTTTGCGGCATAAAACTCCTAAAAAAATACACATAAATAGCATAGCTGTATTTACGTTTTATTACCATAAATATATGCAACAGCACACGGTGGCTTAACTAGAGCTTCATCTGTCTACTCGCTAGTTTTTAAGTTTTTTATTTTTCTTTATGGAAACAAAAGCCTGATGATACATTTCCCTGCCTCTCAGTTTCAGCAGAACTAGTACAGTGCCATGCATTCTCTTGCACTTCCTCAAAGAATTGTCAATGTTTATAATCGTCCGTTTTTTATTTTTGCATTATTTTTTTTTTGGAAATTGTTTGTAAATTTTTTTCTTCATTGTTTGTCGTTGATGCTAAAAGGTATTGGCAGTATCCTTTACATGCTGACGCATGTTCTCGTTTGTATTTTTGTAACGATTTTTTTTTCGGAGACTTTATATGATTGTGGGTTTGTATGTGCATAATGGGAGTGCTTTGTATTGTGAGTGCATGATAATAGATTTGCAATGTTACCCCGTCCATTTTGCCTCCAAAACCACTACTATTTACAGAGTTGCATTTAATGTTAAAGCATCGTATTTTTTTTGTTTCGTTTACTGTCATAAATTTCACTTCATATATTGTTTCGTTTTTTTTTTTTTTTGCATGATTCCTATATTCACATTTATGCATTGAAAAGTAAAAGAAAAAAAAAAAACAAAATGCGGGTGTAACATAGTATGCACTTTCCGATAGGCTTTGTCATCATGTCAACCTAGTGATTATTTATTGAAATTTAAGCCTTTATGCAGATGAATTTGGAATGGGAAAAATGGCCAAATATTTTTTATGAGTTTGACACAAAGCCTTTAAATACCGCCTTGGTTATCTCTATCTTTATGGCCGCTTTAAGTACATATTTTATTGAATTTTGCCAAAAGAAAAAAATCGTTTCTTTTTTGACATCTTTGATTTGTTTAAATTGATGGCTGTCATTTAATCAATTACAACCCCCCTCACCAGTCCAGTTTGTTTTTTCCTAATGACAATTATTAATTATTGCTCTTGCGGTGACAAATGTAGCGCACACATTTTCCTTTCTTCATTGTCGTAGTTCACATTTTTATAACTGACTTTGATGATTTTGACATTTGTTGATTTAAGCGTTTTTATGCAAGTCTTTTGTTCGTCAATTAAAGATTAATGACCAAGAAAATGTGTTGTCAATAAAACAAATTATTTTGTCAATTTGTTGCCTTTATGTTGTCTGAAGGGATGATAATGTTTAACGCTAAGGATTTTGGCTTGTGTTACAGTTTTTTTTTTTTTTTTTTTTTTTGTTATTTCGCCAAAAACAGATGTTTTTCTAAAAGGCATGTTAAATTCAGCGAAGTGTTTTGTAAAATTGACAAACAATAAATGTATTTTGAATGGTTTAAAATTTGTTAATGATTTTTATATAGCATTTTAATTTAGATCGCAACTTTGCAGAGTTGGTTTATAATAGTTTTTTACCTTAATTTTACTGTTGTTTTTATTTTTTATATCTTCAAAAATGTGAAAACTGCTATTCCTTCATGAAGTTTTAATATTAATGCACTTAGCCTAATTTGATATTTATACAATCACATTATCTATCATCAATATTAGAATCTTTAGAGAATTTATTCAAAATACAGACTATAGGAAGAACTGACAATAATTTTCGCAATTTAAGTTAAAAAGGGAATCTGTTTGTAAGTCATCTGAAAAATGTATTTACCCCGAACGTATCAAATGACGTAATTGAGTTGCCAGCTGTTGTACCCCAATTCAGAGCAGTTGAACCCCTTTGTTTTGAGATTCGAGAGATCGATAACTCTAAAAAAGCACCTGGTATTGATAAAATCAGTAACAAGATGCTTTTGGAGCTACCCCGGATAGCATTAAAAATTATACTTTATATTTTTAACGCTATATTACGCCTTGAATATTATCAACCAGAATGGAAGGTATCAGTGGTTACTATGATACCTAAGCCAGGAAAAGATCACACAAAAGTAGAATCGTATAGACCTATAAGTCTATTATCAAATATGTCAAAGCTCTTTGAGAAACTCTTAATGAATAAGTTAACCCCTCTATTGAATCGAAACCAATGTATACCCAATCATCAATTCGGATTTAGAAGAAAACACAGCACTATCGAACAAACACACAGATTTTTAAATGTTATTAACAAAACGTTTGAAGAAAAGAAGTATTGCTCTGCTCTTTTTATCGACGTTTCGCAAGCTTTCGACAAAGTATGGCACTATGGCATGATATATAAGATAAAGCAAAATTTACCCACTAATACACATAAATTATTGGAAAGCTATTTAACTAATCGAAAATTTATTGTTAAAGAGGGAGACTTCTTAAGTAATCCACAGCCCATTGAAGCAGGAGTACCCCAAGGTAGTATTCTGGATCCTTTGTTGTACTTAATATACACCTCTGATATGCCAACTAACAACCGAACCCAACAACATTTGCTGATGACACAGCTATTTTAAGTACACATGATAGCCCCCAAGAAGCATCTCGACTCTTGCAAGACCATATATTAGACATTGAAAGATGGTTACGTAAGTGGAAAATAAAGGTAAATGAACAAAAATGCATACACATAACATTTACATTGCGTAGAGAAACATTCCCACCCATCTTTATTAATAACCAAGTTATTCCCCAGCAATCAGAGCTTAAATACCTCGGTTTCCATCTTGATCGACGTCTTACATGGAAATCCCATATTGATGCCAAGTTGACACAAATGAAACTGAAAGCACTTCAAATAAATTGGCTTATCGGTAGAAACTCAACACTTACTTTAGATTGTAAACTGCTTTTATATAACTCTTTTTTGAAGCCAATATGGAGTTATGGCATTCAGTTATGGGGCACGGCCTCGGCGTCAAATATAGAAAAAATACAGAGACTACAAAACAAGATTTTGCGGATAATAACTGCGGCACCATGGTACGTCAAAAACTCAAATATTCATAAGGATCTAAACGTCCCCTTTGTGAAAGAGGTAATAAGAGAACATACTGAGAAATATTTTAGGAGCCTACAAATTCACCCAAATCCTCTAGCTCGAAACATCCTACTAAGCAACTTAATTGTGTCGAATATTAACTCGATACTATTTTTCGTATGGGATTTATGCACGTTAAAGTGATTTTCGGAAGGGGGTTTATATGGGAGCTATGGTCAATCGTGGACCGATTTTTATAAAATTTGGTACAAAGATAGGTACTTTGGACCGAATTTCATTAAAATATTCTTAATATTAAGACATTTTTAAGTGTGAAAACTCTTTTCCGGGGGGACATTTGTATGGGGGGTAGGTGAAATAATGGACCGATCATAACCAATTTCAATAGTCCTTGGTCCTTGTATCATAAAAGTCCCACCTGCCAAATTTCATTCAATTATCTTCAAAATTGCGACCTGTACTTTGTGCACAAGGTTTACATGGACAGCCAGCCGTCCAGTCAGCCAGCCCTCCAGCCAGACGGACGGACGGACATCGTTAGATCGATTTAAAATGTGATTCTGAGTCGATTGGTATACTTTAAGGTGGGTGTTGGATAACTTATTCTATGCGTTACAAACATCAGCACAAACACATAATACCCCAACCACCTATGGTGGTGTAGTGTATAAATATATATATATCTGGTCGACAAAAAATTTTTTTTCGTGCTCCTTCAAAAAAAATAAAAAAATTTGGATTAGATGGAATTCCGCATGCTAAACTCGAATCTGATTTCAGTTTTTTCCCATCAGGTCGAGATTTTTTTTTTTTTATGGGCGTGTCTAATATTTCGCCTTAAATAAGCCGATTACTCGAGTATATCTCACTATAACTCGAGAACGGTATGCACGATTTATATAAATGATACACCAAAATATGCGGAATAAAAGTAGCTTTAAGTCGCTCTACTATCAAATTTTTATCCGCTCAATAGTTTGAAGATATTTCGAAATAATTGTTCATGCAAAATTCAAGATTTCAGATTTTTTTATTAAAACTTCTTTTTAAAAATTAAATCATCAAAAATGTTTCATTTTATCATCTTGCATTCACAGTTAAGTTAGGATACTCATGCATACCTATAGTTAAGTGGAGATACACTAGTGGGCAAAAAAAAAATTTTTTTCGTCTTAAATAAAAACAATTGGTGAATTAACTGGAATTTCACGTGCTAAACAAGAATCTGCTTTCAATTTTTTTTTTTTTGATTTATGATTTTTTTTTTATAGGCATGACTACTAGACCCCGCTTTTAGGCAGTCACACTTTTATTAATCGAGAACGGTTTGTCCAATTAAGATAAACTTAGATAGCGATTTAAATTATGTTTGAGCCGAATTTCCATAATTTTGTGTTCAGTTAATATTTCCGTAGTTATTCGGTAATTAGTAGCAAATAAAATTTGAAAAATCGTTAAAATTTCGATCCATAATTCTGAAATTCTTTAATCAATAAAAAATTATGCTTACAAACCTAGAAAACAATTTTCGTGTGCATCTTTTAGTGCGTCATTTATTAAAATCATGTAAACGGTTCTTGAGTTATAGTCCAAATTGTACAAACCATTCTCGAGTTTTATAGTGATAATATTAGTCATGCCCATAAAATAAAAAAATCAGCACTTAATAGAAAAAAAGTGAATGCAGATTTTTATTAAACTCGTCAAAATCCATGTAGTCCACGTATTTCTGTTAAAAAAAAAAAAAATAATAATAAATTTTTTTTTTTTTTGCCCACCACTTTATTTCTACGCAATTGTATGTATACATGGGTATTTTTACTTAACTGTGAATAAAATCAAGATTTATGCATCAATTTTGAAGCTACATGCCTTATTTAATTCGCAGCATTACCAGCTTTAAGATAAAAATGATAAATTGAAACACATTTGATGCTTTCACTTTTAAAAAGAAATTTTAGTAACAAACAAATCTAAAATTTTTTTTTTCGGAAATTTATTTCAAAATAACTCCGAAACTATTGAGCACATAAAAAATGAGGTTTGGGTGATTTGAAGATATTTTTACTCCGCTTATTTTGGTGTATCACTTATGTCAATCGTACACACCGTTCTAAGTTATGAGGAAATATACTAGAGTAATGGCCTTACTATTGGCGAAATATTAGACACGCCCCAAAAAAAAAAAAAAAAATCTAGACCTGATGGAAAAAAACTGAAAGCAGATTCGTGTTTAGCACATCATTATGCATCAAGTTCAACTATTCGTCTTTTGGGGAGGATTTTTTGTAGACCAGTGTAATTTAATAAAAATGAATCAAAAGAAATAACAAAATTTTTATTATATTATTCGATTCTGAACATGTCCTCTTGGACCAGTCCTGTGATCTGTCCTATTACCTGTCCCAAAGGGCTATTAAGCCACCTCCAATGACAACCCCATGTAAAAGTGACACGTTCCTCCCATATAAATTTCCTGAACTGGAACCTATCACTAGCCCTGAAGACCTGTCACGTGACTAGTCATTATCCTCTGGGGATAATGATGATTAGTTTCAAATTTGAAGTTACATTTTATAATAAATTTTGATATCTAGTAAAAGTAGATAAAATTCGTCATCACTATTTGTAAAATTGATTCTCATATATTGTCTATTTTCTTTGGTAAACTATTTCAAAATTCAATATTCTTTTTAAAATAACCGGTCATTTTTAAAAAATCATTTTTAAAACTAAGTTTCCAATATATTTTTTTCAAATTGCGTTTAAAATTAATGTTTTATGATCGATGAAAAGAAAAAATTTTAAAAAGTTCGAAACTTGGTATATCTTAGTTTTACGATTATCCGAACTTTTCCAGGGGGTGAGAACAAAAATCAGGACACTTTTTGTAATGAGGTCCACCCTAATGTACATGTTGAGTTTCAAAGGGTTATTGGGTCTAATTGGATAAACATTTTTATATAGTGATAAAATATAAAATGTTAGCCTGTGTAACAAAGAAAAAAATTTTGCCAATATTTGACTAGAGGAAAAACATTAATGTTTATATTAAAATAAGCCAGTTGAAATTGTTTATAAAACACACTATATTACACTATCGCAGTCAAAGGTTCGAAAGGCTTAATTCTTTAATTCATTTTCTTAAATCGAATTAAATTTATTATCCTAATCATTCTTTAAAGCATTCAAATTAATTTAATTCATTGAATTAAATTCTTTGTACTTCATATGAGTTGAATTAATTCAGCTATGAATTAATTCCTTAAAGAATTCATTCATCAATTTTACAATTCAAGCTTAAAAATATATTGAATCATTCAAATTTTCCTCAATTCAAATCTATTACAAATTAGCTTTAGAAAATATTTTCTAATTCATTTTGTAAAAGATTAAAAACAAAATATTACAAATTGAATGAAAGAAAAATATTTTCATTCATTTTGGAAAATATTTGAATTAATAAAAATTGAATGAATTCTTTATGAATTAATTCAATAAGGAATTAATTCTATTCAAACAAAAGCCTTTGAATTAAGCTATTGAATTATATTTATGAGAATGGTATTATGGAAAGAAAATTCATATTTCTTAATTCAGAATTAAGATTTAATTGAATTAAGCTTGCATTTAATTAAGTCTTTCGAAGCTCTGATCGCAGTAAACTCAGGAAGTTCGAAATAAAATAATAAAAATATTTTCACTAGGTTTCTTGTTAGTTAGGGTCTGTTAATTGCCAAAAATATATCTTAAATTATGTAAATAAATCGCAGAAAATCTATTTTAATACGTATATTTTAGCTCCTCAAGTTTGATGTGTGTCTTCTTCTCAATCGAGTATATCCATTGCTTAGTAGGATGTTTCGAGCTAGAGGATTTGGGTGAATTTCTAGCCTCCTAAAATATTTCTCAGTATGTTCTCTTATTACATCTTTCACAAAGGGACGTTTAGATCCTTATAAATATTTGAGTTTTTGACGTACCATGGTGCCGCAGTTATTATCCGCAAAATCTTGTTTTGTCGTCTCTGTATTTTTTCTATATTTGACGCCAAGGCCGTGCCCCATAACTGAATGCCATAACTCCATATTGGCTTCAAAATAGAGTTATATAAAAGCAGTTTACAATCTAAAGTAAGTGTTGAGTTTCTACCGATACTCTTTCTCCCAAATGTACGCGTAAGAACTATATTTGGCTCTATTTTGAATTAAACCACAATTTCTATCAAAATGTAAAATATTTTAATTCACATTTCTTCCTATTTTTGTTATAATTTAGTAAAACTGATTCAGTATAATATTTTACACAAATATTATATGGATTTTTGTCCGTTAGGCTGTGAAAGAATTGTGAAAATATAATTATTAGTTTCTGAGTTATTGCATTTTGAAAATGACAAAAAAACCCCTTGTACTATCCTTTTTTTAGATAAAGTAGTTCAGCGATTCTTAACATACACAGAAAAAAGTAAAAATGGACTTCAATTACGAAATTTGTAATATTAATTAATTTTTAATTGATTTGGCTCCAATCATCAAAATGATAATATTAATAACTAGAATAATTGATATTATTATTACTTTTTTTCCTTAAATAGATGCAATGAGCTGAAAATTTTTGAAAATTTACTTAAATTTATTTTATTTTTGTACTTTTATAGACAAATATTTAATTTTTCTGTCAATTTATTAAAAAACAAAACTATAAACCAATTAGAAAATTAATTATATTAATAAATCATATAATTAAATTCCAATATAAAGTTAATTAATAATTTTATTAAAAAATTATTTGAAATATTTCTTTTTTTTTTTTTTTCTTTATAAAGAACTTAATTTTAAGTCCAAATTTCTTCTATATAAGAAATTTCATTCTAGCTATCACCATTATATCCTCTACAGAGGATTGAGAATTTATTGGTATATCAACTATGTACCTTTAATCGTAGAACCAATAATATGTTTTTCCAAATGAAGTTTAAAATCCTTCAATTTACTCGTATTTCTTATTATTATATTTATATTAAAATTATTTGAATTTTACTTTAAAATTTTTTAAAGTGGCGTTTGTATTTTTATTTAATTTTGGTAATTAAAAAACGACCTTTAACTATATATTGTAATTTATAAACATATTCGGTTCTTTTTACTAAAAACATTTTTTTTAAATAAAACTCTAATTTGTGGCACCACTTTTATATTCGAAACATTCTATATAAAACTTGAAACATTGTTTTTAAGCTACATTTTTTAGAAAACTAAAATCAAAACATCCTAAAAACTAGTTAAGAAAGAAAATATTTTAAATATTTTTTACTCGAATTATTCGATTAATCGGCATAAATAATAAATTGTTACTCGAAATTCGAACAGTTGTTTGATTTTAATCTGTCGATTAATCGAACAAACAATATTCGAGTGAATACCCTACACATTACACAATGATGATGAGGAAGCTCTATTTTCTATATCAAATAGAAAAGGCATGCTGAAGACTGAATAAAGCCAAATTTTAAAGTACTAACGATTACAAATCGACTTAATCTTATGGGTTCTATAATAAAACCTATTGATACTTTCGACCAAATATGCAGTGAAATATCTTACTAAATCTAAACTAAACATTAATTATATTAATAATTTATTAAAAAAATATGTTAAAAACAATTAAAAAAACATTTTTTATAAAATTTCCTTAAAAACTGCACAAAGATCTAGTTTAGCGACAAATGTAGTATCGACTGTGTTCTACTCCCAATACACCAACCAAGCATTGTAAAAATTTCAAAAATCTCCTTTCTACATGTAAATTTATAACAATAGTGTAAACTATTTTATTTTTAATTTTAATGATACGTCTTGAAATATTTTTAATAAAAGTTAGTGTTAGTCGTTTCGACTATTGAAGCTCTCAGAATGGTAAAAATATCGAAGCACTTCCATGGTTCAGTATTTGGTAGGATGAGAGGGATGTCATCTTGTAATAAATAAAAAATACCTTTCCCTGTTTTTTTTTTTTTTTTTTTTAATTTTTAAACGATAAAACTTCATTCAGCTCAGCCACAGATCCTATTTTTAATATTCTTTTATTTTCATTTATTTTTTTTTTTTTGATATTAAATGATCCATACACTCTAATAAATAATCAAACGCACAATTTTATTTTAAACTTGTAGAATAAAAAAAAATCAATTTAAAATATGCGAATCAATATCATAAATAATCCTCAGAGATTCCTAAAAAAATCTCTTAACAATCTTTCTCACACTCAATCTCAAAGATAGATTAACATAAATTGTTGTTGGATTTTTCTTCTTGAATTCCTATATGTTAGACAACCATAAAATAATATTTAAAATATTTAATACCATTTGCCAATACCTTGAAGCGAAATCTACTAAAAGATGAACAGGAAAAAAACGGGCGAAACGAAAATTGATTTGTGTGCCACAATGACCACCGACACATCAACGACATATACAACGCAACGTGTACAACAATCTTAAGGAGAAAAAAAAACACACATTTATAATTACACACACAGATAGTCAAAGATACATTTTGTACTAAAAGAACAGGAAAATAAGTGCTCGTATAATAAACAATAATGCAAAAGAAAAAAGAAAAAAAACAAAACATAAAGAGAAGACGAAAGAAACAGCTTATTGATCGAAATCGATTTCATTCAAGATGATATTTCAACAACGATTTATGGCAGCCAATCCCAATATGCTGTAGTTGCTCATGTTGGCCATAAAAGAAAATGTTCCACCAATGATGGTAACAGATGAGGCTCAAAAATACATGGAATCTGTGCATGTCATTGAGGCATTTTGACATATGGATTGTCTGTTTTTTTTTTTTTTTCTCTGTTTTAGTGTCTGTCCATCTACTCGTTTGTTAAGACGGTCTTAATGGAATTTAGTTTTTTTTTTTTTTGCTTATTTTGTGTTTCTTTTCTTGAGATGCGCAGAAAAAGATGAGATTTAAGAAACAAGTATCGCAACTTTTCAAATTTATTGAATCTTCATCTTTGAAGTCGTCTTTTTTATTTGGAAAATTGAAGGAGGTTTTTTGATCTTGTCATACAATAAATTAAAATTATATGCATTTTTTTTTTGTGTGTTTAGGTTACTTCATAAGAGAAATAAATGTTTGAAACTTTTAATTTATGTTCACAGATGAGATTTTTCATCTTAAATCTTTTTTCGAAAGTTGGCATAAGAATTAATGGAGATTTTTTCGGGTTTTAATAAAAATATCATTGGATAAACAAATATTTCATTATTGCAGATAAATATTTGGTAAAAGTTAATTAGAAAAAAACAAAAAAAAAAAAAAAAAAAAATAATAATAAAGTTTTGTATTAATAAACATTCAAATAAAATATAAATACCTACCCAACAAACCAAGAAACGATACAGTATCATTTATGATATCATAATTTTAAAATTATATTATAAAATATCGAAATTATATTTTCCTTAGAAAAAAACTTCAAACATTTTCAGAAAAATAAAATTAAATTGAAAATTTTTGTATTAGAAAAATATTTATGCTTTATATGGGAATTGAATTTTTACAGCTAAATTTAGTGGAATTGCAAAAAATTAACGCGTATAAGATGAAGAAACCAATATCAGCCCGGATTTAAAGGGAGACTTGTATTCGGATTGCAAAAGTTTCGTAATAGATGCAAAATGATTTGGAGCTGGGAGAACTTTGGATTATTATGGCTATTTTATTAACTTTTGATAACATATTTAGAATATAATATATTGATCCAATCTTAGCATTTATGTACGTATATATTTTGCAATATATTGCTAAATTATCGCGCTGCTTAAATTAAATGATATCATTACTAATATCGTTATTTTCAAAAATTATGATATCATTTTCGAGTGTACCTTTTAGAAAGCAACCTATATCATTTTAGAATTATAAATGATATCATTTTCGGGCTTCTATATCACCGAAATGATATCGTAATGATATCATTACGATATCATTTGGTTTGTTGGGTATGTATATTTAACATTTTCTGAAATGTATCGAAAGCTACAGGAAATGGTATGTATATGTATCATACTTAAAAGTCCTAGATATCCAATCGGTCAGTTGTCGATACAGTAGCTCCAGTGTTACTCAAACCTGTGGTCTTCTTTTTAGCAAACACATTACCCTTGGAGATTTTAGAACCCCCAGGAATTACATGCCTGTATCTGACATATTCAGCGGGGGTGTTTGGTAGTTTTGGCATCTACGATAAAACTCCCAATCATGTCTAACAGTAGATTGGTATCCATATCCAGTTTGGACCATTACTCCATTGACACACAACTCTTTGTCTTCTGGTAATATTAGTTCTGTCCAAGAACACCCCTGTATTATCCTAAAATAGTAACTGAATCATCTTTCCCGTCAGTAATATATCAGGGAATCTTTGAATGCCTTATTTGTCGCGATGTCACCACACTTATCACCATAAGCGTAAGTAAACCTTTTGCTGCCATTAGTAATTGTTAAAAACTAAGTTCGTTAAATGGTACCATACCACTATTTGCTTCCTATGTTGTAAATAAAATTTACCAACCTAGTCCAATCAAATATTCACTAGCCAGATTGATGTTAATTTCTTGACTGAGTTGACTGAGAATCTGAGAAAGCAGATTCGTA
The DNA here is from genome assembly GCA_951394005.1 of Protophormia terraenovae. Taxonomy (NCBI): domain Eukaryota; kingdom Metazoa; phylum Arthropoda; class Insecta; order Diptera; family Calliphoridae; genus Protophormia; species Protophormia terraenovae. The sequence continues at coordinate 36,925,758 of OX596074.1, forward strand.
TTTAGGAGATCAAATTTCATCTAGTCCACATATTTCCATCTAGTCCCTGAATATTTGCAGTAACAATACAAATAGTATTGCCCGAATCTCAACCATCTCTATATTAGTGATAGTTTTTTTTTTCTACGCTTTCATCTCTTCAGTACTAAGGAGTACATCCAAAAAAATTTATGCACTCTCAAAAACTTATTTACCATACGTGATAAAAATTAAAACGTTACGCACAAAGGTTGATCTGAAAAATGGTAAAAAATCGGTATCTCCTAAACTAATGGTCGGGATCGAATTGATATGCACGAGACACTTGAAGAGTAGGTAACAAGCTGTAATAATACGCGATAAACTACAAGGTGTCAAAGTTGACCACCTCGAACAAGAGAAATATTAAACAAATTATAATTTCTACAAATCTAGTTCGATTTCAATTGTTACTTAAATCTCATCTTTCATATTTCTTTACTCGCCAGTTATATTACCGTTGTAATGCATCATCGAGTTCACGTTCTTCAATCCTTTAAGTTTGATCAACTTTAGATACATTATCATTTTTATGGGATCCTTACTATTAGTTCTCAGAGAAGCTGAAAAAAAAAAAATAAAATAAATTAATTCCACCATTTCTTTATTACAGCACCTGCAAGAGTCCATAGAGAATGAGCTAATATCTTTTTCATTTCTAGAACTTGTTGTATATTTTTATTGCGTCCGGAATTATGGAAATATCGGTGAACGTATCAATTGAAAATCGTTGCCCCATATAGGTGTCTACACGTTCAGGCTTGTTCAGGCTAGTTTTTAAGCGGTCGAGAGGTACTTCTCGCTGGAGTAGACGAATCGTCATCGAATATGCTATTACCCCAATACGGAGTTTATAATCACCGAAAAGACTGGCTAATTTTCAGCCTGAAGGACGCAAACAAAAATATACAAATTATAGGAGAAAATCTCTACTTCTTTTTCAATTGCTCTGAATCTTTTTTCAGAAAAGTTAAAAGAAGGTAGTCCGAAGACCCACAAACTGCACAAAGTTCTTGATAGGATTGCTAGAAAAATTTTGTAGGCATGAGACAGAAATATATACTTTTTGCAACTTTCTGAAGCAAATGATTTTTCCTTTAAATTAAATGTACCAGCATTAAAACAAACAAAAAAAGTAGAATTGCATGCACTATGGGTACCGCATCAGAGGATCTTGATATTCTGGAAGGATAATTTTCTGCATTAAATATATTTCTTAGGAATCGAAAGAAGCTTTCAAATTCATTGAAGTTTTTTGTGAGATCTTGCACACTTTACTTCAACAAAATCAAATACAATTCACATACATACACATCGTAACCTAAAATGAAAAAGACCGTAACAACACTTTTTAATTTTTTTACAGCAGAAGTAAAAAACATTATCAAAATGCAAAAGGCCATAACCACAATTTTTATATTTTTTTCTTTAAAATTAAGCAATTAAGACGATTAAAAAAGCGTTCATTTAAAGCAAAAATAGATAAAGCATTAAACCCTTCAAAGTATGTTTTTTTAAATGAAACAAATTTTACGACTATTTCGTTTATGAAGTTGATGTTACGCATCATGTCAAACATTTGTTAGGTTAGGTTATATTGGCAGCCGCTTTAGGTTAAGCTTACTTGGGTCCAGAATTGGGGTCCCGATGTGTTACCATTAAGATCCCACTGAATCAAGGCCTAATCTTCTTGACCGTCTGGTTCCACGAACCATTTTGTGGTCACAACAAAGGAGTTCATCCTGAATGGTTCAACTCTAGAGAAACATGATTTGTCCGTAATTCTTCGTAGGGCAAAAAGTCGCTGCCTCTGGTCCTCAAAGATCGGGCAGTGCAGCTTCTACAATTGTCGTAGTAATGGAATCCTAGCCTCTTAGCATGTATGCCGAAGGGCCAGTGACCTGTAATGACACCGATATGGGAATTATAAGAAGAAACAAGAGAGCCATAATAAAATCTTTTAAAAAACTGCGCGGAATTAATTTTGCAGAAAAAAAAAAATATATATATATATTTTGATTTCGAATATTTTTACACATATATAACCGTTTTGGTTCGCAAAATCTTATTTTAAAAAATTGATCAAATTTCCAAGAAATAACTTATTCAATGTTATTAAGGATCAATTAATTTTTTCTTCCAACTGTAACGTTTGCTCTAATGATTAATTAGATTAATTAATAAGTGTAGTATTGTCATTGTGGTTAATCCTTTTTACTGTAATTAGATTAAATTTTGGTCCATAACTTATAAAAAAAAAAGAAAAACGAGAGAGAAACTATAGTCGGTCAAGATCGACCATATAATAGCCTACAACATTGTGTATGTGCTTCAAATTATACCTGTGGCTAATTGTAGATCAACACTTTTACTATATGTAAAATAAATTTTACAAATACGGAACAATGCATTGATACTAACATCTATACGATTTTATGCTCTTTAGGGCGTTTCCCGGAAGTGGGTTTATATGGGAGCTAAATGGACCGATTCTCATAAATTTTAGCAATGTTGTTTCCACTTATATAAAAACTTATTTGTGTCGAATATTAACTTGATACTATCATTCGTATGGGACTTATGTACGTTAAAGTGATTTTCGAAAGAGGGGATTTACATGGGAACCGACCGATACGGACCGATCTTGATGAAATTTGGCACAAAGATTTACACTTATACACTTAACTCCTTAGCACCGAAATATTGAAATATTGCTAAACCCCTATTCCAGGAGGACATTTGTATGTGCGCTAGGTGAAATAATAGACCGATCATAACCAATTTCAAAAGGCTTCGTCCTTGTGTCAAAATAATTATTTTTGCCAAATTTCATCAAGATATCGTATCTCTAAAATTGCGACCTGCACTTTGTTCAAAAGGTTTACATGGACAGACAGCCAGGACGGACATCACTAAATCGACTCAGAAAGTGTCTTAGGTATACTTTAAGGATGGGGTCTGATAATTATTTTTGTGCGTTACAAACATTAGCACAAACACATAATACCCCAACCACCTATGGTGGTGTAGGGTATAATAAACTTATAAGTGTCTACGTTGAAATTTTAAAAGAGTAGTATCGAGAGCTATGTATGTTAACATTCTATAATTTTTTAAGAATTTCAAAAATATCGGATTTCGAGATACAATGGTTAGATTTTCATATGTCCTACTTTGACCTTTGAACTTATGATAAAAATATACATTATAAATATTGTTGTAAAGGTAAAATACACTATGCAACAGTATTTTGGGGGCGGAATCATTCCGATTGCAATTTATAGCTCTTGATATGTTTAACAAACCTTCCACAGGATTTTTCGCTGGTAGGTAAAATTTTTGTTTTATGACCACTTAAACTTTTATATTTTTGCACCAAGGTAGTTAAAGATAAATCGAAAAAAATAATATCAATATAGTTCGAAACTAAAATAATTTTCCGCAAATGTTTAGAGCATTTAACGGGAAATATTTCATTAGAACTTTAAATTCATTTATCTTACCTTATAAGGAGTCATTTCTAGTCCGTTTTAAGGAAATGATATGAAAGTCGATTTAAACTTGAGTTTCATGGTTTAAAATGTTCTACAGATATTTTCTTCTTCAAATTTTACTAGAGGTCTCCAAAGATAAAAAAAATTCATCCGACTTATCATATGTTATTAAAAAAGAAAATTATGAAATTTTCCCACATTTCTTATATAAAATCCTTAAACTAGGCAATGAAATATAACATAAAATTAAAAGTTTTGTACAAATCGTAAACATAATTAATAATTTCATTTCTTTGGTTAAGCGCTTCACCGTATGAACTTTGGACCTTCGGTGACCCCTAGTGAAATTCGACGTAGAAAATTTCTGTAGAATATTTTAAGCCATTAAACTCAAGTTTTAATGGACTTTTGTTTAATTTTGTTTAAACGGACTAGAAATGACCCCATATAATAGAGATATATGAATAGAAAGTTCTAATGAAATATTGCCATTTAAATGTTCTAAATATTTATGTTTAAATATTTTAGCTTTGAACTATATTTATATTATTTTTTTCTATTTATCTGAAACTACTTTGGTTAAAAAATAGAAAAGTTTAAGTGGTCGTAAAACAAAAATTTTACCTACCAGCGAAAAATCCTCTGGAGGGTTTGTTACACATATCAAGAGCTATTAATTGCAATCGGATTGCAACCGCCCTCACGCGATGATCATCAATTTGTTGCATAGTGATATCTTTGTTCATAATATGATACTAAAACTAGAGACCTACAATCTATGTATTAAAATATCATATATTCGGACCAGAAAGGGTAATGTGTTTTTATGATTTAAGAAACACTTCCAATAGCCAAAACCAGCAGAGAATTTTATTGAAATCGAATTTCAAATACTAAAATTACTGTTTTCTGTTGGCTTTGATATGGAATAACCCTTTAATTAAATATGTAAATATATCTTAAGAAAAAATTTGGGGTTTTTATAGTAGATCTCCTATTCATATCTGTGATCTAAGTAATAAATAGCATTAAGAATACCAACATTTTAGAATTTCTGTTAACGTATAATTTTGTATCGATTATTTTCTAACTTGATTGATCAACTAACAACGAAAATAATTAATTAAACATTTTCTAACGACAAGCCTAAATTCACGTTTTTAATGCTATTTATTTTTCTCTTATTTGCAAAGTCTAAAGATCGTATCCTGGTTACAAATTACTGCGTGAGCTACTGCACGTTGGCAACCCATCATAGAACACAGGTCATCACAGCAGAGAACCATGTTCCTAGTAGTTACACTTAGTTGGATGTTGTAAATACATGTACTTACAATCATACCCGGAGAAACATACGAGACCAAGTAAATTAGATTGAAACTGATCATAGAAAACTTGACCCTTATAACAGTCGCAAAACAGAAAAGTAATAAAACTAAATTTACTATCCTATTGACTACGAAGGAGAACAAAAAAACAAAAAAATATATAAAAATAAAACAATTACACAACAAACGTACAACATAGACTTCAGTTTAAGGAAAAAAATCAACCAATTTAATTTTCGTTTTTTTTTTTTTTTTTTTTCAAAAAGTTTTTGTCGTTTAGCCTGCCACAAACCATGTTGACTTACGAAATCGTAAGATGAGATCATTTGAAATTTTTACTTGCCATTTTCTAAATTGTCATTTTCTTTTTGCCAGTTTTATTTTAGCAATTGGAAAATGAGCAAAGTAGTAAGAAGAAAAAAAAAAAAATAAGAGAGATATTTTGTTGGTGATACACAAATTAAATGTTATTTGTTGTGCACGATCATCATTAAGGATTCAGTATGTACGGATATATGCTGACATCTAGTTGTAAGAGTACGAGTACAATTTGACTTTAAGAAAATACTAGATCTATGTACTTTATTGCAACAAGTCGTCGCATGTAGTCAGTATTAGTAGAAGACGAAGAAGTCAATTTCAGTTTTTATTTTTTTTTTTTTTCATTAGGTTTTGAAAAAAATTGCTTCCAGTCTTTAGAATACGAATTACTAAACGGAGAAAACTACAAATCTAGATATTTTGTTAAAATAAAATTTATAAGATTACGCGTATTTCCTTAATGCCACTATGTTCTTCTATGACTAGGTAATGTTAAAAGGGTGTGCAAGGCAAAATGAAAACAGTGATTAATACATGTATTGAAACCCGATTAGCTTTAATCGTAGGGTTTGATGTAGTCTTGGGTTATTATTACTCGTTGATCATTATGTAGTTCTAGATCGGCTTTAATCTAAGGTATATAATCTTGAAACATATTCCTTTTAATAGTCCTATATTAGCTTTAAATAAACTACTTTGTACTAGATTGGCTCCAATCTAAAGTATATAATCTTGAAACATGGGCCTTTTAGTAGTCTAATATTAACTTTAAATGAATTACTTCCTACATACCCTAGAGGAAAGATAACCGGTTCAAAACTTGTTACGTGACAGTTTCTCAGGGCTAGTGGCCGGTTCCAGTTCCGGAACTTTATATGGGAGGAACCTGTCACTTTTACATGGGGTTGGCATTGGAGGTGTCTAATTAGCACCTTGGGACAGGTCATAGGACAGGTCTCAGGACTGGTCCAAGGGGACATGTTCAGAGTCGATTAATATAATTAAAAATTTAAAAAACAATGTTTACTTTTTAAACTTTTTTTAATTTATTTTTATTAAATTGTATTTATTTTTAAATTATAATTTTTCGTTAATGTCGATGGCGGCATCCCGAATCGAACCCAAGTTCTTCTGACGTATCTTACGTTTTATAGTCTTCAACTCTAACCACTTAGCCACAGAATGTTATATCGCCCGAGTTGCTAATTGCGCACTTATCATGCCTGTTAGAAATTGACTCTCAACTGATATTTAGTGAGTGTGATGGTGTCAACTGGTTCTCAGCTGGAACTTTGGTGACGAGTTAGATATCAATTGGTACTCAACCGGTACTGAAGGACCGGTCCATTACTGCAATTGCCACAAATTTTCCACAGGATAGACATAGATCAATTTTAGTGGTATTTCTAAATTAGCTCCAAAACTGGTTCCAATATAGTTTTGGTTTAGCTTTAATTGCAGTTCTTTATATAATCCTCAATTACTTTTAATCGTAGTTATTTATTAAGATTTCCGTTAGCGTTTTATATTTTCAATTTGCAATTGGAAAATATCCTTTTTTAAATGGTCGCTCTTGATCGCAAATGATTTCTGAACCCCTTAAGACTCCCAAAAAAAGGAAAAAACAATTATGCCTTAACAAATTAAATTGCACTCACCCTTTAGTTTGTGTCATTTTGGGGCGTGTTTATGTTTACGTTTGCTGTTCATTTTTATTGTTGTACAACCATTACAACTACTGTCATCGTTTTTGGTCCTTTTTGGATGGTCGTTAACATTTTTGTCATCTTGTTTAAACATTTTGTTTTGTAACTATTTTTTTTTTTTTGTATTTTATGCTTATTTTTTGTTGCAAGTATTTTACGATTTTGTTTTGTTGTAAATTTTGTTACTTGTTTGTTTTTTGTAGAAGAAACATGCTGCTGCATGAGATTTATTGCCATCGATAATCATTAAGCGTGAACTAACAAATCAAATGGTGTTTTAATTTTACATTTTTTTCCATCGTGAACAATTTTACTACGTTGTAAGTGCACAAAATTTATGTTGAATCACAAAATTGTTTTTTTTTTGCAGAATTGAGATAAAAGTGCCAAAATGGAGGTATATATTTTATGGGATATAAAATAAGTTCCTGGAAAATTTATATTCTGGTAGAAATTATTTGTTCATATGATTTCCTTGAGAAAGTAGACTTTTTTAAAATTATCTGCATGTTTTCACCCTCTGTCCATATCATTAATAGGTGGTTGTGACGGTTAATAAACATTTAATATTATGTCTGCTACCTTTAGAAATATTCATTTAAGATAATATGTAGTAGTGGTCCTTATGCTATTACCATAAAACTTATCTACATCCGTCTGTCTGTCCATCTTTAGGACCAAATTATACTAAAAACTAAAATTGGTTGTTTCTCCTCTTTTATCTAGATTTTCATCCTCAAAGCAGGGATTCGTGTTTTACCGAACTTAAAATAAATATGAACTTTAAGAACAAAATTAAAAATACAAATTTTTGGGATTTCTTTTCGGAATTGTGAAACTATTTTGGAAACTATTATCAAAATCTTTAAATGAAATGTCAAAGTTTTTATTACAAATTTAAAGTTTTTACCAGGGATTACAAAAAAACTAAATTAGTAGATTCATATTTTTTCTTTTAAATGTAATCATTTTAATAATATTCAAATTTAAAATGTTAAACTTTTTTTGATATATGATTTTGGACAACAGAATAAAATATTTTTACAAAAATTTGAAATTTCATTTTAAAATTTTAGTTTTTGAAGCTTTTTTATATATTCAAACTATAATTGTTTATAATTTCAAAGAAATGAAAATTCTCAGGAAAAATTTTAGAACAAGCTTCAAAAGTCATTAGTTCTAGAATTGGTGTAGTCAGAACCACTTCAAATTCTTTAATAACATCCTCAGAACTATTGGTATCACAATCAATTCTGACACTAATGGAGTGAAACCTTATTCTGATTCCAAATTCAAAAGTGGCCTTTAGGAAATAGGCATTAGAATAAAAACTAAAAAAAAAACTGATTCTTAAACCGTTCCCTAACGCTTCTATGGAACTAGTTTCGAATGTGACAATTTCGAACAAAAATCACTGATTCAAGAACCGTTCTATAGAATGGGTACTGGCTAGCTAACACTTCCACGGAACTAGTTCTGGAGGTGATAATTTCAAACAAAAATCATTGGTCGTAACGCCAAAGTAGAACAAGTACAGGCTATTTTGATGTATTCTGGAACTAGTTGTGGAACTAATAAAATTTTTCTAGGGTTTTAAACATTTATGATAAATTGAATTTTTATTACTAAAAAATTAAAACTAAACTTATATGAGAAATTTAACAAAATTTAAAAAAAAAGATCATTTAAAGTTTAAAAATTAGAAATAAATTTTATTATTGCTAAAAGCAAATCCCTAGAATATTTAACAACATAATTAATAATGAATTTATTGGCTATAAACTAAATAAAAAACAAATTGAACTGCACTTGTGGAGAAATGCTGTTTTACATGGATTTTTGAAAATATCAAAATACAGTGAACTCGCGGTAATGTGAACATTCAATATAATGAACTTTCCACTAATGTGATCACTCAGTTTTTTGTATGGGCGCTCTAAATAGTGAACAAAGTTTAATGGCTCTAAATAGTGAACAATTTTTTTTTTAAATTTTTGGGGATTTTTTAATTTGTAGAAGCATTAATTTTTAATGTTGGGAATCCCCGAAATAATAAATACCATAGTATGCCAGGTATTTAATGCTAGTCGCTTTATGTAACTTGTTGCGGTAGGTTCGTGAATTTATTTTTAAAATTAGTAATGTCTAAAAACAGTCGAAAGTTTTTATCCTTAAATGAAAAATGCGAAATTTTGGAATATTTAAAAAAAGGATCGAGTGTTACAGTGTTAAGTAAAAAGTATAAAGTTGCAAAATCAACGATATGTTCAATAAAAAATAAAAAAGACAATATTTTAAAATGTGTGAACAATACGTTTTATGGACCCGGAAAACGCAAAACATTACGATCTTCAGAGCTTCCAAAAATGGAAAAATCGCTCTATAAGTGGTTTATTTGCATGCGGAATAAAAACCTCCCTGTAATGGGTTGATGTTGAAAGAGAAAGCCAAACAAATTCACAAAAACATAAGTGAAAACGGAAATGACTTCAATGCTAGCGATGGGTGGCTACAAAAATTTAAAAAGAGATACGGAATTCGGCTCCTTCAGATAAGCGGTGAAAAACTTTCTGCGCAATCTCAGTTCGTAAATCCTTTCAAAATTAAATTGAAAGCAAAGATAGAAGATGATCAGTTGTATAATGCCGATGAGTCTGGTCTATATTGGAAACTTCTCCCACAAAAGACATATGTAACGTCATTGGAGAAAAGCGCTCCAGGTGCAAAAATGGAAAAGCAAAGGATAACATTTTTATGCTGTGCAAATGCGTCAGGATCTCATAAAATAAAACTTTTAGTAATAGGAAAATCGAAAAATCCTCGCAGTTTTAAAAATTGTATCTGTCCCGTAAACTACAGAAATTCAACGTCTGCTTGGATGACTTCTTCCATTTTTAAAGAATGGTTTTACAACTGTTTTGTACCAGAGGTAAGTAAACATGTAAAAATAGTTCAATTGGGATTCTTACTGTTTTATTTTTCATTAAGGTGACAGATTTTTTAACGAAGGATTACCAGTAAAATCTTTACTCCTAATAGATAATGCCCCATTCCATCCACCAGAATCCGACCTTAAATCCGAGGATGGTTCCATAGAAGCTATGTTCATGCCTCCAAATGTAACGGCTCTGATCCAGCCAATGGATCAAAATGCAATTAGAATCACCAAACTTCATTATAGGAACAGTCTTCTGGCAACAATTATTGCAAAAGAGGGGGATTTGCTTGAAGCGATGAAAAAATCACACTTAAAGAAGGAGTTTCTATTCTAGAGGCATCCTGGAACCGAGTTGGTAAAGAAACTTTATCTAACTGTTGGAAAAATATTTTGAATATGGTAAATGATGAAGACGATCCTGAATTTAATGTTCCTTTGAGCGTTTTAAAAGAAAAGTGGCAATCAGAGGTTAGATCTTTAGAAAATACTGCTGCAGATCTTCTACAGACATTGTGCCCTCAGGAAGTATTTACTGTTGTAAACATTAGAGATTGGATCAATAATCCTTGTGAGGACGTCACGCCATTTGATGAAAATGATTTAATTGAAGAGTCCGACGATGATGACGACTGTTTTATTGAAGCGCCTGAAAACAACATTAAAGCCAAAGAAGCTGTCGAAATTTTTAACAAAGCTGTCCAATGGGCTGAATTTCAAATGGTCGATCAAACTTACATTAAAGTATTGAAAAAATCAGGGAATTGGCGGTAAATAAGCTGGTCGAACAAAAGAAAAAACAGAAAATAATAACCGATTATTTCCATATTTAATTATATATGTATGTATGTACCTATCTTTTTTCATTGTAAATTTTATTTATTTTTTTGTCGTAATATTTTGTTTGTTTTTTATGTACATACTACGTATGTACTCTTTATAAAATGGATTTTTAAAAACTTTTTATGTTTCAGATAAATTTAAAAAAGGTTTTTTAGTAATCTTTGCATTTTCATTCCTTGCAGAAATGATTTTTAGAAAGAATAACTTAGTAATATATATATAAAAAAATCACAATCGAAAATGTGAACAAATTCGAAAATATGAACTACCCCGACATTAATTAGTTCACATTATCGAGAGTTCACTGTATTCCAAATTTTACAATAAATCCGAATAAATTTTTTTTGTCATTGTCACAAAGTTCAGAACACGGGTGTAAAATTTAAAATTTCACTTAAAATTCCAAAATTTATTAAAAAAAAAAATATTCGAAATTTTACTGCACATATAGCAACGTTTCACGCTATCGGCAACATTAAAATTATAAAATACTAAGGATTTTAAATAAAAGTAGGATAAATATGAAATATTTGACATTCTTAATAAGAATCTGTTTTTAGTTTTCATGTTACATAAATATTTTTGCAGGCCTCCAAATTTCTGTAAAAAAAGAACTTCGAACTTTAACACTTTATGATGCAAAATTTGTAAACCCTTTCGATAGACTCACTTAAAAATGGCATACTTATTTCATCAAACACTTTCCAGCGGTGAAAAGAACTTGTGTCTCTCAAAATACGTAGAAAAACCAAACCAAAGTTATCATTAAATACCCTTTTAATATCCATTAGAGTGCTCCAAAAAAAAAAAACGAAGTTTCGAATTTTGCCCGTCCCCCCCACTAAAATTATTCTATGGGTTATAAAAATACGTCGTGCAAAAAATTAGGGCAATAGGACTACGTTAACTGGTGCCGCAACGGCTCTGAAGTTTGAAGATGCATTTACAAGGGGAAAATATGCATTTTTTTCAGTTTTCACAAAAATTTTGTCATTAAATAATTAATTTTGCATTTTATTGTAAAGGAATAATGTACACAGAATTAGTGTCACAAAAAGATATAAAACACAAAAATTGGTCGAAAAATGTAAAAGTTATTGAAAATTCCCCAGGCCATTAACGTGTTTTACAGCACTTGAGTTCGAAATGTGACAAAAAAATAAATATATTTTAAAAAAAATTCGAATAAAATAATTGTATTACTTAAAATACATCTGTAGTTACTTGAATATGAGTGTTTGTTCTTATAGAATAACGTAAACATGTTCTCAGCTATGGTAAAAAAATGTTGATATTTTTAACGGTCGTTTCAAAACTCAAATTTCAGTTTTTTTGATACTTTGTTAAACAAATTTCAATATTTTTGGGAGATCTCATAGGGATTTATGAACACCAGATTACGAAATTGACGGTACATTCGTCAAACTGCTGGTAGGCCGATTTAACTTATCCTCTAGGAACATCCTAATCAGATATGAAACTCTTACTATCTGCAGGTCTTGATTTTTTCATGCATAGATTTTTGGTCGCGATTTTTAATTGAATTTTTATCTATTTAACATAAAATTCAGTTAAACATATTAATTTTTGTTTGCTTTTTCAAATGCTGTATTAAAATAAAGTAAAAAACCATCATATATAGGAAAACGTTTCTGTCCCCATCACTTGGCGAATCTACCCCATGGGATGGGGTAGTTTCGACAGTTTTGGTCATTTCACAAATTCATAATAAAAATTAACTTAACATGGAGATAGTCGGGATCAAAAGGGCTTAAATATAAGCCAGCATATCAAGGCTTTTGTTGCTAAAGAATTTTTATTAATATCGTCAACCGTTTTGAAAATACAGCATTTTAAACAAAAAAAGTGACGAATGCTCCACAGTCTACCCTATTTAATTAGCATGCCATTAACCAAGTTTTTAAAAAAATTTTAAATTTTGCATTTTTTCACAAGGGATTTTACCTCGTTTTGGGTATTTCAAAATGGAGCCAAATAGCTCTTGAAATTGTGCATCATTTGACATAAATCTCGTTAATGTGCCCTCAACAGAAATGCTGTAGAAGGTACCCGAACTTCGAGAGAAAAAATGTGAATGGCTCCAAGAGATGCCTTTTTGCTGTAACATGGTTACAGCATGATCACCACAACTATTCAATGATTATATAGCCGTTTATGATTCTGTTTAATCATTTAATGATTACATACAATCAAAATTTTAATATGGTTCACTGAATTATAATGCATATTTAAATATGTTTATATGAAATCATATTTATGAATAAATCCAGTCATTTAATCAATTCTACAACTATTTAGTTAATTCTACAACCATTAAGCCATTAACTTTTAATGCCTTTTGAATACACATTTTTGTGTATCAGTCCAGTAGTTATAATTCTCATTTAGTTTATATATGAACAAATATAAATTAACAAGTTTTGTTTTTATTCAGTAAGATGAATGTACCACATATCGTGGTACAAATGAATATAAATATGAAAAAATGGTATTATATATATGATAAAATTGAATTATATATATGATGAAATTAGTTTATATATATGATAACATGGAATTATTAAATGATAAAAACATGATGAAATTTAAAGCAGTACTTAAGAAAATGTTATAAAACTTACTAAAATTAATTAATAAGGTTATGAACCTTACTAATAAATTATAAATTGGAATCGTAGTAATGATTACGTACAAATATACTTATTGTAACCTAGAATCATATATTATAATCATAGTATGTTGCTCTTAGTTTATGGTCACTCTGAACCATATTTTTTCTTTGCGTGCATAGAAGATTAAAATACTTTTTTAGTGAATTACCTCTTTAAATGTTTAACTCTTTAAACAGTTTAACAAATGTATTAACACTTTAAAAGTTAAAAAAATATATGAATGTATTAATGAAATTAAATTTTTCTTAGAATTTATTCGTACATCTGACCATTTAATTTAGGTTTATGTATTTAGATCTGCCTTATTTTCTGCTTTAGAAAATCGTATTTATTTCGCTGTAGTTTTTAATATTGAAGATTTTTTAGCTATCAAAGTCATTAAGACACCTATTTTCTTATGATAATAATCTGAAGAAAAAGTGTTGACACGTCATGTAGTCATCCCATATAAATGTCATCACCTAATGACTTTTACAATAAAAGTCACTTATGAAACTGTCTTCAAGACACAATTTCCAACTGGGATATAATATAAAATTTCCTTTTGGTAGCACAAAATTTAAGTTTAATTTTTAGTAAAACTAAAATTTTAATTTTTCAAATTTGAATTTCTGATAAATTTAAAAATTTTCAAACTTAAATTTCTTTGGCAGTAAAATCTTCGAACTCCAACTTAAAGTATATCAATCGACTCAGAATCACTTTCAGAATCGATTTAACGTTGTCCGTTAGTTCGTCTGGTCGGATGGCTGGTTTGCTATCTGTCCATGTAAACTTTGTGAACAAAGTACAGGTCGCAATTTTAAAGATATCTTGATGAAATTTGAAGAATTATTTTGCAAATTTCAACAAGATTGGTACATAATTGGTCATTAGCTCCCATATATTATACCCTATTCCTAAAATCACTTTAACGTTTATAAATCCCATACAAACGTCAGTATCAAGTTAATATTTACAAACAAGTTTTATATAAGTAGAAATCCCAGCGCCAGGTTCGGTCCATTTATATCAGCTAAGTATATATTTATTTATTTATCATCATCAGTTTTGGTATTAGGACTTTTTGAAGTTCGATTTAATTTTTTAGTACTGCAAGAATAATTATATCCACCATTTTTAAAGATATGTACTACTTATCTTTTATTAAAAAAATTTTCCATAAATCACTTCCTGGTCCATGTTAGAGTGTCCGCAACAGTGTTACCGTTTGGCGACTTTAGTCCCCATTTGCACCTTTTTGAACCACCTGGCCTCTTTTTTGGATGATGGGGATTTGAAAGACTGGAGTGTGAAGAACTCATACAAAAGTACAGAAGTTTATTTAAAAGAGTATTATATGTTAAATATTTTTGTAAATAAAACTTTATTTTTGCAATAATAAAAATTGTTGTAAAATAATTGTAAATTATTTTGTTATTAATAAATCTGAATTTTGTAGTTTTTCCTAAAATACAAAATTTTTATTGTTTTTGTTGTTAAATAAACTAAATTTATGGAGTTTTTTTTAGTTTTAAAGCAGTTAGCCCCTTTTAAAAAAAAATCCCTTTCTTTGCGACTTTTTATTTTGAAATCCCCTTTTTTTTGGAAATTTTTTAAAAATTCTCAACGGTAACGCTGGTCCGCAAGTGTAACGAGAGAAGAAGATATAGTCGGTCAAGCCCGACTATATGATACCCTACACCATTTCGATCCAGATAATTTTGTTTTTACGTATATACAACTTACTCGTGTTAAATATTAACATAATACTAACATTTGTATGGGATTTATGCACGTTAGTGATTTTCGGGAGAGGAGTATATATGGGAGCTATGGTCAATTATGGACCGATCTTTATGAAATTTGGCAGATTTTTGCTGATATAAAACTTATTTGTACTAAATTTTATTAAAATATTCCTATTTTTAAGGCATCTATAAGTGTTAAAACTCTATTCTGGGAGGACATTTGTATGGGGGCTAGGTGAAATAATGGGCCGATCATAACCAAATTTAATAGGCTTGTGTCCTTGTGTTGAGAAAAGCATATGTACCAAATTTCATCAAATTATCTTCAAAATTGCGACCTGTACTTTGCGCACAAGCTTTACATGGACAGCCAGCCAGCCGACCAGACGGACGGACGGACGGATATCGTTAAATCGACTCAGAAAGTGATTCTGAGTCGAACGGTATACTTTAAGGTGGGTGTCCGAAGATTTTTTTCTCTGCGTTACAATTTCTGCACAAACACATAATACCCCAACCACCTTTGGTGGTGTAGGGTATAACAACCACCTTTGGTGGTGTAGGGTATAAAAATTTTAATGAGGCTTCAGATTTAAATAATAATCGCAAACTGAAAAGACTCCGGGCACTTACTAAAGAAATTCTGAGGACTGTTTCTACAAGTTTTTGTTAAAATCCCATACACGTTTGTATATTCCAGCCTTGGGAATTTAGTAATTGTAGCATAAATTAAAAATTTATACAAAAATAAAGTCCATTCCAAAAATTAAAAAAGAAATAAAATAAAACAGATAGAAATAAAATAAAAGAATGTTATTTTTATGAAATTTATTACGAATAATTCTTTTAGTAATATTGGTTAAGATTGGTATCAGTTAATATTTGACAAATTGACACTATAAAGTAGAAATAAAATTAGAAATCACAGCGCCAAATTTTATGGGAATCGGTTACAATTGGTCACAAGTCCCATATAAGACTCATCCCCGAATTTCATTAAGGGTAACATCGTTTGGGCTTCACCGATTTTCCTTATATGGTAATTAAATTAATATCTGAGCACAGTAGCTGGAGATATAGTCGAACAAAGTGATTAATAATATTAACACCTGAATATTAATGTAATATTCTCGAAAATTTACATATATATTTATCTATTCTATCACTGAGATTCTGAGCGTAAAAAATTATGTAACCAAAAGTGTTATCATCACTTGAATAATAATACAAATTTTTAAAATTTACTTGTTTCGAATTCGAAAATATTTACTCCATAAATTCTTTTGTAACTTAATAACCTAGTCCCTAAAATTCTTTTTCTTTTAATAGTAATTTATTAGCTGAGTATATTCTAAACTTAATTAAATTCCTTATATTTTTCAAAGTAAAAATATATTTGGGTATCAATTTTCTTTCTTTCGACTCCCAATATCAATAAACAATGTTTAATTTAAAGTCATCAGTTTTACAGATTGTCTGAGAAACTTTGCGTAAAAAATCAATTTAATTAAATGATTCCTATCGCTCATAAAGACTTAACAGGAAAAAACTATAAAAGAACTGAATATAAAATATCCCTACACAAGGCAAGAAAAAAACCGCTGCAAAATCATATGAATCCCATTTAGAATGTGTATAAAAAGACATTCATTATTTTGAAATACGAAAGAGTAGTATTGAATGTATATTGTGAACATTTGACGCAATTAATTGTTGCATCGACACTTGTTTTATGTTGTTCATGTGCGCGCGAAACTTAAATGTTGCGTAGACATTTAAAAATGTAATTTTGTGTTTTTCTTTAGGTACTTGAAGGGATTCCATTCCTTAATTCCTTAATCTTGTGGCAATGGTTTAAAGTTGACAATATATTGGTTGTTATAGCATCGCGTATGCTGTTGGCTCATTTAAAGGGTCATTTTTCTTAGGATTTCATTCGTTACGTTCTTTTTTTCTTGTGCTGCTTTAAGATTTTCATTATTATTGTTTTTTTTTCCCCCTTTTTCTTTAAAGGGATCTGGGGCATTTATCAATGTTTTATATCGTAAAATCACAATACTTTTGTCTTCGTTTGTTTCTTTTATTCATGTTGTTTTTGCTCTTTATTCCATTTACTCGTAACTGAAGCCAGAAATGGCAACCAACAACTTCACTTTATTCGATTTATTTATAAATTTTAGTTTTGTTCCATACATTTCGTTCTGTCGTTATCATCATTGTTGAGTTCATAAATCAGAAGCTTTATTTATTGAGATATTTATCAGTGATCATTTGGTTGTGAAATTTAATGTTGCCTTCTAAATGATGGTGAAGTGCATGTGCACTTGCACGTTCACAGGGAATTATTGTTGAGATTTTTTTTTTTTTTGTATTTCATGTGATGCCATATTTGGGAAATAAAAATTTAAATACAAATTTTATTTTGATTATACATTATTTTAAAGATAATAAAAGGTATTAAAAAATATAGGTTTTCTTTAATATTATCTATATTAACCCTTTTTCAAATGAAATCATCCTAATATACATATGGGCAATTCTCTTTTTACGTTTGCCTTTATGAAACCGACCTTCAACCTCAAATATTTTTTTAAATTTAGACTTTTTTTAAAAACTTTTGATGCAATTATATTAACAACACTTTTTGCTGTACCAGAAAAAAAATTTAAGACCTTATACGGTTCCATGTGGTGCCGACAAGCACCCAAAGTCAAAAGTTCCAAAAAAAAGTGTTTGAAACTAACAAGTTTTTTTTTTTATTTATTTTGCGGATTTAAACATAAGAGTTAAATTCTTCTAATGTAGACTCTAAACACTTGTAGGAAAGGACCAGCATAGCTTTAATTAGCGTGCAATTAACCAGTGTCAAATTGTGTTGTGCAAAAGTCGTGAAACCAAACTTTAAGAAAATTCAAAATTTTGCAATTTTTTCAGTGGAGATTTTACGCCGTTTTGGATATTTCAAAATTCAAAGAAGAGCCCAATAGCTCTTGAATTTGTGCATCGTTTGACATATATCTCGTTAATGTGCCCTCAACAAAAATGCTGTAGGAGGTACCCAAACTTGGAGAGAAAAAACGTGAATGGCTCTAAGAGGTGCCTTTTTCGCGATGCACACTTGCAACGTTATTTCAGTGAAGCTAGAGTATAGCGTTATCAAAGAATGTTTCCAAATGACATTTAAAAATCATTGTGGCGTTTTAAAATATTAATTTGCTAAACGTGTATATTAATTTTAAGAAATTCAGCATTTTTGCATATTTTGTTGTAGCGGATTTTGGTGTTATAAATCAATTTTAAACTGAAATAAGTTCCTGTGTAAAATTTTACTTGCACAAGAAATGTAATTTTACTAAAAATATTCATCAGCGGTTTTCATGGGCTAAGAGAGCGATGTTTTTAGTTTAACATTAATCGTCGAGGCACACCCAAGGCGCTAATCAAAATTAGAGATGATATATGTCAATCTGTAGCTGCTTTAATACCATATGACTTATTTAAAAAAAAAAAATTATGAATTTTGCAATAAATGGATGAATATGAACAAGACTATATCACTAAAAACTAAATTTTGCAAATTTTATAAGAAGGTTTAATAATTATTAAATCGCTAATATATCCCCGAACACTTAACATATCGCGATATTTTTAATTTGTATTTTAAATACACCATTGTAGAGTACATAAATACAATAGTTTTTGATTTAGGACTATAAATAGAATTTTGGCAATTTAAAAAAAAAAATAAAAAATTATCTTAAACCGCCATAAAATTGATGCCGTTCGGTAAAAGTCATTCACGCGAACAGATCTGTGTTTCACTAGAGCCAAGGAATATTGGTACTAAATATCGTTGATGTGCCATTAAAAAATTTTCGAAATTTTTTTGAACATCAAAAGTAAACGAGTTTGAAGAATTGCCCATTTATATTTTTCAACATAAAAAATAGTATCGCTTAAATAATTCCGTAATTAATTTTTTTATTGCTTAGCTTTAATTACTAGTTTGTGAATAAAATCAGAAGTTATTCATTAATTTTAATGCAATATCCCAGCAAAAACAAAATTAGTTTTCATATAGGGAAATAAATAAACACAATTTATAAAAAAATATTTACCTCAATTGGGAGTTAAGCCCTTTTTGTATTTAAGTACGATTTTTTTTAGTTAGGCGCTCTAGACAGCTGAGCCACGTACAAATAAAATTTCTTTCATATTTACTAAAACCTAATTATTTAAGTAATATCTGGTAATGCTGCGAGTGGCGAATAAGGCTACAATGTAATGCATTTAAGAAGCTGTTGCTCAGTTTTTGCTGGTATTGTTTTATTTGTTTTATTTCCCTCAAATGTTCCCTTTTCAACATAAAAAGTAGAGTCTCGCTTAAATTCTGCAAATAAAAAAAAATCAGAACCACTCCAGATTCTTTAATAATATCCTTAGAAATAGTGGTTTCGAAATCAATTGACTAGAACCTTATTATGATTCTAAATTGGTTTTAAGAACGTTTTTAAGAACTTAAGAACTAATTCTGTATGAATTTTACATCACTTCTTTGAGCAAATTATTGGTTCCCAAATGACTTCAAAAATTTAATAAGACAAAAAAAAAAAAAAAAAAACGAGAGAGGAACTATAGTCGGCCAAGACCAACCATATGATACCCTACACCATTCTGTATAAGCTAAAAATTAGACCTGTGGCTAATTGTAGACAACAATTTTGCTCAATGTAAAAGTAAATTATACAAATACAGAACAATGCATTGATACTAACATTTATATGATTTTATGCCCTTTAGGCCGATTCCCGAAAGTGGGTTTATATGGGAGCTTTGATAAAGTATCACCTAGCTCCTATACAAATGTCATCCCGGAATAAGGGTTTAACGATCATAAAAGCCTTAAATATAGCAATATTTCAATGAAATTCGGTACAAAGGAATTTTGTATAAGTGTCAATCTCCGTGTCAAATTTCATCAATAATTGACCATAGCTCCCATATAAACTCCTCTTCCGTAAATCACTTTAACGTGCGTAAATCCCATACGAATCATAGTATCAAATTAATATTCGACACAAATAAGTATTATATATCTAAAAATAACATTGCCAAAATTTATGAGAATCGTTCCATAATTTACCATAGCTCCCATATAAACCCACTTCCGGGAATCGCCATAAAATTATAAAGATGTTAATATCAATGCATTGTTCTGTATTTGTATAATTTATTTTACATTTAGTAAATGTGTTGGTCTACAATTTACCACAGGTCCAATTTTTACCTCATACACAATGGTGTAGGGTATCATATGGTCGATCTTGACCGACTATAATTTCTCTCTTGTTTTAAATTTCATTTAAATATTTTGAACGGTTCAAAAGTTGAACGAAATTATTTAAAAAACACATTGAAATGGCTGTGCCCTTATGTGTATTTGTTTCAACGTGTTTTTTTAAATAATTTCGTTTAACTTTTGAACCGTTCAAAATATTTCAATGAAATTTAAAAAAGTTATTACTGAGATATTTTCCAAAATATTTTGGAAGATTAGAAGTTTCCAGCTGGTATGCGGGCAGGAGGAGAGCCTCCGAAATTGGTAAACTCTTTTAATTATTTCTTATATAATATCCGAGGTGACCCATTTCGGAGGTCCTCCCACCTGCCCCAAGACCACCTAGAAACTTGTGCTCCTACAAAATAGTTTGAAACCACCTCAGTAACAACTATGTGAAATTTCATTAAAATATATTTAAGGGTTCAAAATTTGCACAAAATTATTTTAAAAAAATACGTTGAAACTCCTATGCACTTATGTATATAAGAATGCTGCAGCACACATTTACTATGGAAATTAAGGAAAATTTGCACATTTCGCTGAAGGGGGGTCAAGTTTCAGTAAGTATTTAAACAATTGTGTAAAGGATTTATGCAAGTATTTGGTATCATTGAAAAGGATATTACTTAAAAAATAATAATATGTAAATAATAAAGTATTTGAACTAATTTTTTTCATTAAATTGATCAAAAAACGAAAAGTTTTTGTATTTAGTGTTATTTTTCGAAAAAAATTCAATATTTGAACTTAAATAAAATCTACATTAATTAAGCTATCATTGTGAAATTTTAGTATAAAATAAAGAAATGTATCCTTAAAAGAAGAGTATAAATAGATTCCCATTTTCTTACTCCAAAATACCCAAAACTCTAGTTCGAGGAAAGCTTCCTTCAAAAATTGACTTTTTCATTGAAATGGTCACCCTGTCGTTATAAGGGGCCTCCGTCAGAAAATACTTTTTTGGGTATATACCTAACATATAGAGCTAAAAAATTAAAATAATTTTAAGTCGATCCCAGCTTTGCGATTTGAGAACATAAAAAAAGCTAAATACCAAAATTGACTAACTTTGGATAGAGCTTGGGACCTTTGTCCCAAACTCCTCCGGATTTACTTTACACGCATTTACATTAAGATTTTTTTTTGAAAACATTAAAAAAATTATAAAGCTCAGAACAAAAAAATAATTTTATCACCAAATAAATATTGACACCTTTTTGGAAAAAAAACCAAAAAATATAAAATTTTTTTAAAGTTCCAACTTTAGATTAATATAATTTTTAAAGGATTTATATAATCATATGATTCTTGCAGTAATATTATTTAGAATTTTATAGGAAATCTGGCAAACAGTTTAGAAAAATTCTAGGGGAAAATTAAGCCCGCCAAATTTAAAAAACTAAAAAAAGGCGAAGCTAAAAATGAGGTATAAATTTATTTCGATCCCAATATATCTTAAACTAAAAGAGATAACCTACACATATAAGCGTATTTTTTGTAGATATTTACAAGGACTATCTATATATAAATTTCTTTTCTGTCATATCATAAATGAATTTTTGGCGATTTTTTTCAAAAAATTACTCCTCCAAATCAACTCGAAAACACCTCAGCTTTGACCATGTGAAATTTTATTGAGATACCTTTAACGGTTATTTAGTTACTGAATTATTTCCAAAAAAGCGTTTTGGAACCACTGTGCGTCCCGAATATCTCTTAAACTAAAAGAGATATCCTACACATGTAAGCGTATACAAGGACTATCTATATATAAAATTTCTTTTCTGTCATATCATAAATGAATTTTTGGCGATTTTTTTTTTTTTTAATTACATACCCGAGATTGGCAATTTTGTAGGGCCACCCACTTCCCCCCTGACCCGCTAGGAGTATGTACTCCACCAAATCATTTCTAAAACACCTCAGCTCTGACCATGTGAAATTTTATTGAGATGCCTCTAACGGTTCTTGAATTACTGAATTATTAAAAAAAAAAAAAAACATAAGTGTTTTGGAACCACTGTGCCGCGTACTTTTTGTCTATGTAAAATAAAAGTAGCAAAATGTTAAGCATCGGAAAATAGTACTATTTCTTAATTAGTTTGGTTTCCTTTTGATGTTTAAATAAATTAAGTAAAAGTTTACTGTACTTACAGTGAAATTTTGCGCCCAAAAATGTTTAAAATAGATGGCGGCAAACTGTATTCCAAGTATTCGTAATTTAATGGTAAAAATAATTTATGAAGGTAAAATATACCGATCTATGGAAAAATGTTATAGAATTTTTTCTCACAGTTATTGCAAATTTCAACAAATGTAATCCAAACCAAAAAACACGAATCTTATAAATGACTATACGCGTACAAAGTGAATGGTGAGCTCAACTCAATTTGTGAAGTCCACTAAGGTAAAACAGGTCTTAGAGCTGAATCAAGTTTTGATATTTATTATCTATTCCCAACCTTTTTGATATCTACGCATTTTCTAGCAATGCGATTTTAATTATTTTATAGTTTTTGAGATCCTTGGACATGACTCATGAGTTAGTTATATCGAATACAAATTTCCCCCTCACACCTACTCCTGAACCTTCATTTTTCCTATTATCTAGAAGTGATGGAGATAAACCGAAATATTTATGATGATTTTAACATATAATATCTGCAATATATTTTTCTAGACACTTTTTTAGTGTCTTGATCATTAAAAAAACATTCACACAAATAATCTATTGATAATTGCATTTTGTATATCATTACAAATTTCAATCTAAACCTACAGATAAGTAATTAAAGTAAATTTTATTTAAATACCAAAAACTGTAAACACCTTGTAAGAGATGTCGTACTTACTTAGTCGCACTATTTATAAAACAGCAAAGTATTTATAAAATTGTACATAAATATATGCTCATAGTTATATAAAATACTTATTCACACAAATTCACATACATATGTATGTGTAAGTATCGTATACATTAACTAAATTACCATATTTACAATTTTGCTTGAAACATGGCCAATAAGATACGAAAATGCGTATTAAAGCAACAATATTGTAAACACTCATATAAATATACTCATGTAAATACACTCATACACACTTGTATATTTTTCACATCTGTAAATGTGGCAAGTACTTGCATTGTAATAGTATGAGCAAATGTAGTTGTTGCTTTTGTTGCATGTTGTTTGTGTCTGTGCTAATATCCTTGTTAATATTATTAAATATTATTTATGGATTTGTTTAATTTGTATTTAGTGGTCGGTATTCTATGCAGACTGACTGAATCTGTTTGTGCATTGTACAATATATGAGTATACCACAGAGTAGTAATATAAAATACAAACACAAATGTATGTAAACATTTGGAATAGTTGTAAAAAAAATGGCAACTTTTAAATAGTCCGAGACAAGTTCCTTGAGAAAATAGCTGCTGTTTAGTGCCACATTTACTAAAGTAAATACACACTCCATGAAAATTCCCAATACTAATTTTAGCTTGTTTGCTGGTGGCAGGATAACAGACATGCAACATGTGTGTGTGCGATTTGTATAAAGAGGAGAAGAGTAAACAAAAATACTTAAAACATGCGGAAAAACGAAAGTATTGAATAAAATTCAAAACGCAGACATAATGTTCTAAAGCTGTTTTACTTTTGCCTTAGATCTATTTTTACATGAATTAAACAAAAAGAAAATGTCTATGATTAGGATTAGAAATAAACTGGAGTTACCAAAGAAAGATTAAAAAAAAAATCTAAAACCTATTTCAACAGAATATTTCTTGTTATATTACAAGTTGAAAATTGTCATCAATATTTGTCAATCACTACTATTTTGAGAAGATTTAAAAATACTGTTTAAATCATTAAAAAGATACTACTATGACGATTTTTAAGAAGTTCTTTGTGTGATAAAAAAAACATGCAAAATTCTACAAAACATCTATCGTTTCGTAATAATTAGGGATCCCAATTTCCCGGCACAGAAAAAATTATTACCGTCTTTTTTACAATTAACTCAGTTATTTAATTTTGCATAAAAGTTTAATAAATATATTCAAGAAAAAATAAAATAAAAATAAATTTTAGTATGATTTTCTTTCCTATACACATTTTTAATTCATTCAATCATCCACTTGATTGATTTAATTAATTTATTAATTGGGAATTTTTTTCTGTTTTGTATTTTTTACAGTTTTTAGTAATTGATATAATCATTTTGGTGAGAGGTGCAAATTTAAACAAGTTTATAATTGAATGAATTATTTTCATATATATTTGTTAATTGGTGACTTTTTTCTGTGGGACTTTTTGATTTCCCGGGAAAGCGGGAAAAAATTTTCGTCTTCCCGGGATCCCGGACTAAAAACTATAATTATTATTATTACTCACATTAGCTGGTCAACTGAGACCCAAATAGGATATAAATCTTTCCATTAGCAGATTTGAAACAGGATTGTAAATGTAGCGAAAATTAAATTCAAGTAATTGATTAATCTGAATAATTGAAAGAGTAATAATAATTATTAAATTTATTTAAAACACAGAAAAATCAAAAAATAAATTCAATTAACAAATATGTTAGTAAATAATTCATTCAATTAACAGCTTTTTTAAATTTGCACCTCTCACCAAAATTATAAAAACTGAAATACAGAAAAAAATTCTAGATTAAAAAATTAATTAAATCAATTGAATGAATTAAAAATTTAAATGAGTAAATAAAAATATTACTGACATTTGATTCTTACTTTAATATATTTATTTAATTTTGAAGCAAAATTAAACAACTTTGTTAATTAACCATAAAACAATGTATTTATGACAGAAAATAGAGATGTCAGAAATTGACTAAAAAATATTTACTCAGACAATGATATCATTCAATAAAATTTTTAACTAGTTTCGTAAATCATTATAAAATTTAAATTATTAAAAGTCCACTAAAAAGAATTTATTAATTCTTAAAGAAGTGGCTGATGATCACTTTTTCGGAAACCCCTAGTTGTGATTCATACTTGAGTTCAAACGCTATTAAATTGTTAGTAGCTTCAATATCGTAATCCAATTTAAACGTAGCTTATATTTTGAAAATATTTTGACTAAAATTTTTCATATTTTAAGGTAGGTTTAAATTTAGCTTGAAAAAATTAACTTTGGACCAGTCAGTTACAATTTCTTGTTTATTAATATTCCTAATAAAACATTTGATTTCATGTTATAGATCAGACCAGACGATCTCATACATAGCAGAGAATATTATCTGTAGCTTTCCAGTTGAAAATTATATGAATAATTAAGGATTTGTTGGACTCACTTTCTAAATTTTCTCTTAACTTTTAATGTTAATGATTTGTCAAATTTCTATGAGATAAATTCCGCTTGATGTCTATACTACTAACAACTTATAACGAATATTTAAAATGTCTAAAATTAATCAGTTTTCACTAGCTATTTTTTAGTGCTAACATTTTATTATGATGCTTAATTGAATAAATGCCATAAAGTCATCCCAAATAAACCGTTTTATATAGTGTACACAAAACATACTAATGGAATTGAAGTTAAGATTTAATTCCTAGCTGAATTTTTAGTTTAATTTTGTTTAAAAATTACTAAAATGTATACATTTTTGCTAAAATTCAAATAGTCTTCTTCCATTTAAGTGCTTTTAAAATTCCCGGGAACCCCGGACAAAATTCCCGGGAAGGCGGGACATAAAAAATGTTTAATTTCCCGGGAATCCCGGGATGCATTCCCTAGTAATAATCATTTTAGGATATATTTATTATAAGTGTAGCATTGAATGTCATATATATAATTTTTAATTAAGAACAAATTTAATTTTAGTGAAAATGCCAATTACGAATCGAAAAGGAAAGAAAAGAAAGTTTTAAAGGTATAATGCCCTGTAAAATGTTAGACAATTCCATTAGGTAAATAATTTTCAAACATAATAAAGATAAATAATGGTCATATTTCCAGTTATTTATATGAAGACAGAACAGGCTCTTTTAATAAAGAATTATATGATACATTGCACAGTGGGGCAGAATCGAAATTTTTTGGAAATAAATCTTTTGATCGGCTGGATGCATTTGCACGAAGTTCGGTACAAACATAGCAGAGGAGTGTACAATGTTAAGTTTGGAAGGGGGACCGACCAGACCCCTCAAGGGCGGAGCTAAAAGGGCTCAAAGTTGGGTACCTCTGACATGCAAATTTTTTAATCGCTTGCCAAATTTTTTTAATTAGTTGAAGAAAAAACAAATGAAATCGGTCAGAAACACTAGGATATATATGAATAAAACTGGACCAAGAACATGCAAAATTGAGGTACTTAAAAATTCAAATGCAAATAACTCAAAAACTATAAGAGATAAATAGGACATGCAAGTATGGTTTTTATAGGTCTTATCAGTGCCTACAATAATGTGTAAAAATATTTGAAATTGGACGAGAGTGTCAGAGGCACCCAACTTTGAGCGCACTTAGCTCCGCCCCTAAAGAGATCTGTTCAGTCCCCCTTCCCCCTTAACATTGTACACTCCTTTGCTATACCCATACCAAATTTTATGCAAATCCAACCATCCGATCAGAAGTTACAGATTTATTTCCAAAAAATTTCGATTCTGCCCCGCTGTGCATTGTCTCGAATGGCATCCATTTCTATAAAACAAGGATTGTCAAATTTATTAAAGAAAGTTACCAAAAGTGTTGCCAGAACTTGTAAAAAAGTAAGCTAAATTGGACTTAAAAAAGGTCAGAAAAGGCTAAATGTCCCAAAACATAAAGCCAGAAAAAACTAATACATTGTTTTATTTAAGAACGCATTTATTTTTTTGCTCTAATTAGCTTTTGATATTGCTTAAAGACATATTAGTGAATTTATAAATATAATATAAATAATTCCTATAATATAATTCCTATAATATTCTTATAGAATGAAGAGCCGCAGGCGAACATTTTTATTAAATATAAATAATTCAGATTTTTTGTGCGAGTTAATACACAAAAATGCTTAAATTGATTATTTTGTAAAAAAATAATAAAAAAGAAGAAGCAACAAATCCTTATGATTGAATCATAACTTAAAAATTTTACACAAAATAAAATTGATGTTTTAGATTTATTAATATACAATTGGGGGATTCACAAAGTGTACTATCATGTCGTATTGTCATATGTCGTAAAATATTTCAATGTATAAAAAATATTGTTATTGCCTTTCCTTTGTAAAATTTTATGACATTATGACAATACGACATGATAGCACACTTTGTGAATCCCCCAAATAAAAAAACTTAAAATTTTTTTAAATTTTAATTTTTTTTAGGAATTATTAAGTTTTTTTTCCTGCTAAATTTTTTTTAATAATTACATCTAAAAATCACAAAATAATCGCCAAGTTCACTTTTGAATTTGAGAAAATGTTCCTTTTTTTGGGAGCACTTTTTACACTTAATGTAAGTACCGGTCTACAATTGGCCACAGATCCTATAAAAGATCCATTCCGAATTTTCATGTAAATGCTCAATGATATAGGTTATTTTATAGTCGGATTTGATCGATGGAAAATGTTTCTCAAAAAATGCATACTTTTTATGGAAAAAAGAAGCTTCTAAGAACTTTCTAGTGACTTTTTGTGAACAATTTTTTTAAAAGCTTTTCAATATTTTATACAAAAAAGAAACAAAAGTGTCAAATTTTCATAAAAATATATCAAAAATTGTTCCCGTTATGTAGTAAAACTTACGCTTGGACCGAAGTTTTTGCAAAAGATATATATCGACCATTCCAGGAAAGAACGCCCGAAAAAGTATATTTTATTACCCGATGGCTTTCAATTTCGATAAAAATTTTTATACATAAACTCCATTAAGCCTTTTATCAATTTCAGTTTTCAGTTTTGTGAAATTGCAAAAACTCGCGATTTAATTTTCTCAAAAACCAAAAAAATTTCAAAAGTATGTAATTTTGAATAGCAATATCTCTGGGAAGACTTTGTGAATTTTAATGATTTAAACGGCCTTAAAATTTCGCATATGGCGGCTTTACGACGAACATTTTAAAAATAAGAAAGATTTTTTAAAAATGCATTTTAATGCAATTCCTTTTTTCAAATGCATTTTCGGTTAAATATGCTACTAAAATATTTTAATTTTTTAATATAAATGAAAAGTTTGGAATCTTTAAATTAAAATGAAAGTGTCAAATTTTTGGGATGCGAAAATCCCATATGCATAATTCAATTTTTATAAAAACATGCTTAAGATTTTTTATATAAAAATAACATTTTTTCTTGTTTTTGGAATTTTCTGTAAAATTTGTATAAAAGTTAAAAAAATATAAAAAGTATGCAATTTTAAATATTCATATCTCTTGAAGTTGTAGATGAATTTCTGTAATTTAAAAAGTATTTAAAAGGCCATTATATATTTTTTGTGTAACTTAGTCAGCATTTCGAAAATCACCTCTTCGATCCAAAATATTTTAAAAATATAAATGCAGTTTTTAGATGCATTTTTTTAGTTGCGAATTTATTAAATTTTAATTTTCAAAAGTGTATTTAAAAATGCTTTGTTTATTATAACTTTAAACAATAAATAGTCTGATACATAAAGTTTTACTATTTTTCAGGGTTTTTTAAAAAATAACACAATAATTTTTTTTAACAAAATACGTAAAGATACTCATAATACCAGAAAAATATTATTTTTATATGAAAAAATTGAAACTAGTTGAAGAAAAGGGGAAATTATGCACAGTACATGTGTGCGTCCCAAAAATTTTAGTTTTTTATTTTAATGTAAAGATTCCATGCTTTCCAAATACGAAAAAAAATCAAAAAAAATTAATAGCATATTTAAAGAAAAATGCATTTAAAAAATGCAATTGCATTAAAATGCATTTTTAAAAAGTAATTTTTATTTGTAAAATACTCATGTTTAAGCTGATATAATTACAATTCAAACGCCGTTTAAATAATAAATTTCCGTAAAGCGTTCCCAGAATTATTTGTATTTAAAGTTGTACACTTTCGAGATTTTTTTAAATTTTTTTCGGAAGTGAAAAAGCTAAATAAAATCGCGAATTTTCTGAATTTAGCGAATCTGAAAACGGAAATATTTATAGACACCCATAGATCTTATACGTATAAAATTTTATAAAAATCGGAGGACACTTGGTATATTTTTGGGCGTTCTTTCATGGAATGGACGATATACATTTGTACATATACGAGCTCAAATAATGAATTTACTATGAGTATGATTTTCAATGTGGCACCCAATCTTGGGCGACAAAAGTCCAAAAAATAGTTTTGTTTACAGAAAAAATTGTTACTCTATATTTTTCAATTCACGCTGTTGTTTCATTTTGCATTAAAATATTATAAATAATCGTATATTCAAGTAAAAATAAAATAAAAATAAAATTTTAAAAAAAAAAAATATTGCCGTACTTTGAACTATGTTCTTTAAAGATATTGAAAAATATTATACTGATATAAGTAGACAATTCTCTAGAAATTATAATTTTCCGGTTGTATCTTCAAAGATACACAAGGCGTTTATAGCTAAAGTGTGATTTCTGTTACACACTGGTCGACAAAAAAAAATTTTTTTTGAGATTCTTAAACTAGACTAGATGGAATTCCGCATGCTAAACTCGAATCTGCTTTCAGTTTCTTTCCATCAGGTCGGGAATTTTTTTTATGGGCTGTGATAACTCGAGTATATTTCACTATTACTTGAGAACGGTATGCACGATTTATATAAATGATATACCACGATATTCGGAATAAAATTGGCTTTAAATCACTCTTCCATCAAATTCTTATCCGCTCAATAGTTTGGGAGATATTTCGATGAAGTGACGGAAAAAATTTTTTTCATGCAAAATTCAAGATTTCTTTTTTTTACTAAAACATTTTTTTTAAAGTGAAAGTATCAAAAATATTTAAGTTTATCACCTTTATCTCAAAGCTGGCAAAACTACGAGTAAATAAATCCACTTATCATAAAAATTGAAGCACAAATCTTGATAGGATTCACAATTAAGTTAGGATACTCATGTATACCTATAGCAAAGTGGAAATACACTAGTGGGAAAACAAATTTTTTTTTCGTCTTAAGTAAAAAAAAATAGCTGCATTAGATGGAATTCAACGTGCTAAATAAGAATCACCTTTTACTTTTTTGTTATCATTGATTTTTTTTATGGGCATGACTACTATGACCCCGCCTCACACTTGTATAACTCGAGATCAGTTTGTCCAATTAAGATAATTTAAACTTTAATGTATAGCGACCTGAATCGTTTTTGAGCTGAATTTATATAGTTTTTTGTCCAGTTAATATTTCCGTAGTTATTCGGCAATTAGTACCGAAAATGTTAAAATTTATTTTTTTGAAAAGTAGTGAAAATTTTGATCCATAACTCTAAAATTCTTGAGTGAATGAAATTGTCTTGAAGACAATTTTCGTATGCATCTTTTGATGTATCACTTATCAAAATCGTGTAAAGGGTTCTTAAGTTATAGCCTAAGTTTGATAAACCATTCTCGAATATTAGTCATGCACATTAAAAAAATTTCAGTACCCGATAGAAAAAAAGTGAATGCAGATTCTTGTTTAACTCATCAGAGTCCATCCAGTCCACCTATTTTTGTTTCAAGAAAAAAAAAAAAAAAAAAAAAAAAAAAATTGTTTGAGCCACCACTGTATTTTCTACTCAATTGTATGTAACATGGGTATTTTTTACTTAACTGTGAATAAAAGTTAGTTTTCTGCATCAATTTTGAAGATACATGCCTTATTTTATTTGCAGCATTACCAGCTTTTAAATAAAGATGATAAACTGTAAGATTTTTGATGTTTTCATTTATTATAAAAATCAAAAATTTTGCATGAAAATGATTTTTCTGGGCACTTATTTCAAAATAACTTTGAAACTATTGAGCACATAAAAAAATTAAGTTTTTAGTGCGCATATTTTGGTGTATCGCTTATGTCAATCGTACACACCGTTCTTGAGTTATGAGGAAATATACTAGAGTAATGGCCTTACTATGGGCGAAATATTAGACACGCCAAAAAAAAAAATTCCAGACCTGATGGAAAAAAACTGAAAGCAGATTAGTGTTTAGCACATCAAAGTACATCAAGTCCAACTATTCGTCTATGGGGGAGGATTTTTTTGTTGTCCAGTGTTATCAGTGGCATTTTCGTATATGATATTGCCTTTGCTAGAGCAAGTTCAATTGTTTGTAATAACCTAAAAGAGATTACCTACATATGTAAGCATGTTTTTTGTAGAGATTTACAAGGAATATCTACATTTTACATTCAAGTCATAAATGACATTTACTCCTTCAAATCAACTCAGAAGCACCTCAGCTCCTGCCATATGAAATTTTATTTAAGTATCTCCAACGGTTCAGGAGTTACAGAATTATTTTCACAAAAATTCTATTTGGGACCACGAGTAAACACCTCAACAATTTGGTGATTTATAAAATACGAAATTCGTAAAAGTGACCAAAAGTGATTTATAAAATAAGGACATAAATCGGTTGAATAATGTAACTACTAATATATTGCATACACGCAGGGAAAAAACATGGTTACAGTATGATCACCCCAACTACTCAATTATTATATAGCCGTTTTTCATTGATTTAAATATACTGTGTTCATGATAGCAACGTTTATGATTCTGTTTAATCATTTAATGATTACCCACAATCAAAATTTTAATATGGTTCACTGAATTATAATATGCATTTAAATATGTTTATATGAAATCATATTTATGAATAAATCCAATCATTTAGTCTATTCTACAACAATTTAGTTAATTACATAACCATTCATTTCATTTTACAAATTTGGTTAATTCTACAACCATTAAGCCATTAACTTTTAATGCCTTTTGAATACACATTTCTGTGTATCAGTCCAGTAGTTATAATTCTAATTTAGTTTATATATGAACAAATATAAGTTGAAAAGTTTTGTTTTTATTCAGTATGATGAATGTACCACATATTGTGGTACAAATGAATATAAATATAAAAATATGGGATCATATATAAGATAAAATGGGATTATATATATGATAACATGGGATTATATATATGATAAGATGGAATTATACTTATGATGGATAGAATTAGTTCATATATATGATAGAATGGAATAATATATATGATGAAATTAGTTTATATATATGATAACATGGAATTATTAAATGATAAAAACATGATGAAATTGAAAGCAATACTTAAAAAAAGGTTATAAAACTTACTAAAAGTTATTAATAAGGTTATGAAACTTACTAATAAATTATAAATTGGAATCATAATAATGATTACGTACAAATATACTTATTGTAACCTGGAATCATATATTTCAATCATAGTATGTTGCTCTTAGTTTATGGTCACAGGAACCATATTTTTTCTTTGCGTGTACAATCCTTATATCCTTACATATATTATAAAAATGAAAAGTAAGTTTGTTTGTTTGTGTATCAATCATGTATTAATGATAAAATTTACTGCGTATCTTCTCCCTCAAATGGCAAAAACTTTAACTTGTAATGCATTCTCGATTGGATGCCATGTCTACATTTTACGAATACTTCTAAAAAATATATTTCTTTCTATTTTCCACATTACCGATGAAGCTAATTACATGAAATTTGACACGTAGATAGTGCTACTGGGAAATTTTATAGACATTCTTGGATCTTGATCAAAAAATTTTATGTTATATCTCCATTGAATGTTACGGCCACATTTTACGCCTACTTTTAAAAAACTAAATTTTTTCAATGAACATATTTACATTCAATTTGATAGACAGATAGGGCAAGCATGGGAGAATTTTTTAGGATATGTTCGATCTTGATCGGATTTCACGCCCAATTTTTTTAAAATCTGAAACGATTTAACCGATTAGCTGAAAATTTAAATTTTTTTTTTTTAAATTATATTTATAAACCGTTCCTATGATTAATAAATTTGATAAAAAAAAATAATTATAATTATTGCTTAAGTAAGTAGTTAAGTCCAGAAAATGAGTTAATTAATATTTGAAACGTATATATTATATATATTTTCGATTTTTTGTGTAAATTAGTACACAAAAATGCTTAAATGGATGATTCTGTTAAATAAAATTAATTAAAACAAATAAGAAATTATTTTCTTATTTGTTAAAATACTAAAATTTTTGCATTTTTAAGGCAATTAAAAATAAAAAATGGCTAGAAGATGAATTTAAGATCATACCATTTATTATCTTATTAAATTAAACTCCTACATAATATAAATTTATATTTTTATTTTTAAGCAATTTTATGCCAATTTAACATGTTACATTATGTTATATACATTATTTTTAAATCAAAGAGAATTCTATTGAATATACAAGGAAAATGTTTCCAATAAGGATAATATATGTATTCTTTCAAAATTAACTTAAAAATTAATTAATAGTTGATTGCTTTAACATGCGCTTAACAATTTTAAGGATACAATTAGATCCTTAAAAAAAAATCTTCTTCACTAGAATTCAAATTGTGTGTATAAATTGTTGGCATTTTTGGTCATATATTTTTCAGATATATCCTTATTGTCCGTCCTTTAGGAACAATTATATGGTTTTGCTTAATGAATTTATCTGCTCATCAGTTTATAAAAATCTACAACCAAATACACACTCAAACTTCTTAAACTGATGATATGTATATAGCTACAGATATTTACGTACGCATTTAAATGCATACCCAACAGTTCGGACTTAGATGATTTAAAATTGTATTGTGTTTTCCAGAAATTATAGATTTTGTCTTTAATTCGGTATTCTTAACATAATTTACACTCCTGCAAAAAGAATATCTGTCCTGATCGGTATAACTTTGGGTTTAAAAAGTATCCACACAGAGAAAACAGATTTATTGCTACAACCGAATTTTTAGCCAATCGAATTTTGTCGGTTGCATGCACTATCTCACAATTCGGTTGTAATTATAGAATACATATGGTACTCGTACCTGTTTTAAAATAGAATTCGATGAAAATAACTAAAAAATTAAAAACTATTGTGAATGAAAAATAAATTGGTTTTGAAATTTGCTTTATTAAAAATTGAAAAAAAAAAAGAAAACATAAAACATAAAAGTCATCTTAAAATATAATGGATTTTAAATTAAGAAAATCACGTTTTTGAAAGTTATATTTAACCGTTTCGTGGACACTTTTTCACGCAGTTGACAACAAATTCATTTCAATATTGTATAGCCTGCCCTCCTATCAACTAAAGGACACGTATCTGCAAACAATTTTCATTAACTAAAAATTATGAATTTTGCTTATGTTAAGTTCAATCTCCATTACCTTTCATACATAACTTTAGGGGCCAAGAAAACATACAATTGGTAGACACACATTGATTTGCTTAACATCCAGCTTGTTAAAAACAATTTTCTCCCATTATTTTTCACTAATTATAATATCGTGTAAATTAAACAATTTTCGTTTAAAGTTTTTATTCTGTAATATACTCACATCTTCAGTAGTACCATCTACAACACCGTTATAATTTGATAAATATGTAACACTTATTTCATCTTAAAAATTGATTTTTTGAGTTACTCATTAATTCTTTAAATTTTCTGAATTTCTAAATTTCTAATAATTTGTTTAAAGCGTGTCAAAATAAAACTATCAATTATTGATTGTGAACTTCGAATTTTCTTAAAAAATAGCACAATTTTTTAATTACTAAAATAAATAAATGATTGGGATCACCATTATTCAGTATTAAAATTTTAAAATATTATTTAAATTCGGTAGCCTCTTCTAATTTATAGAATTAAATTTCCTAAATAAAGCAAAGAATTTTTTCAATCAATTTTACTGTTGTAGGAACCATTATTTCTTCACAATTAATTTAAATATATTATAAACATCGAAAATCTTCTATATTTAGCAATTTTTTACCACCGCTATGAAATATCAATTGTTATTATAAAATTATTCATCTCGTAACCGTTTTCCAATGGATCTTTTTTCTGTGTGCAGTAATAAAATTAGTGTAACGTTTGTTACAATAAATAAGTGGCGATGTTGCAAGCAGCGTTACCGTTTGGCGACTTTAGTCGCCATTTGCCCCTTTTTCAACCACCTGGCCACTTTTTTGGCCCCTTTTTCAAATGGCGACTAAATGGCTACTTTTTAAAACTATGTGCTAATTGACGAGAAATTAAATTGTTTGAAATTAATTTCTACAAATAAATGCATCATTTTGAGATTGTCTCACAGTATAATGATATAAAAGTCCGCGGGGTACTTATGAATGATCTGAAACTGTTGGTAACTGAAAATAATAATAAAGTTTTTGAACAGGTATTTATATCATCATATGCCGAATCTTTTTGGACTGGATTGAAAAAATAAAAAAAAAAGATTCAATGAATACTTATATTCCTCATAGCAATCCCTGGGGAAAGTGTTTTTTTTTTTTTACTAAAAACAGATTTCAGTCGATTTTTTGGATTCATGCATTCCGTCCTAAATTCATCCGAAAAGGATTTGAAAGACTGGAGTACGAGTAAAGAACTCGAACAGTACAGAAGTTTAATTAATAAAATATATATGGTAACTATTTTTGTGAATTTTTGCAATAATAAAAATTGTTGTAAAATAATTATAAATTATTTTGTTATTAATAAAACTAAATTTTGTAGTTTTCTTACAATACAAAATTTTTTGTTGTCGTATTATCAAATAAACAAGAAGTTTTTTTTAGGTTTTAATGCAAATAGCCCCCTTTTTTCAGAAAATCCCCTTTTTTGGCGACTTTTTATTTTGAAATCCCCTTTCTTGGACACTTTTTAAAAATTCTCAACGGTAACGCTGGTTGCAAGTACAGATTTATAAATGGCTACTTTTAAGACTGTAGGCAGACCATACTATTGGTCGCACACATACATAAAAACATAAATTCATATATTACACTTTTGTTTGTTACGTGAATGCATTACAAGTTAAAGTTTTAGCCATTTGAGGGAGAAGAGACGCAGTAAATTTTATGTAGATTTGCTAATACGAATTATGTTCATTTGTGCCATGGAGTTTTGTTACATCTGCTACTGTTTTGGCTGCCACAAAACATAACCCAACAAACATTAGGACATATTCACACATACAAAAAACCCTATATATACACATTCTTACATGCTGCAACATAATGTACGAACACAACATACGGGCACATATTTATGTTGTTTTATGGGCAAATATCTAATGGTTGTCTGTCTCTAGTTTAGTTTCTTATTGTAACACTAGAGCCTGTATTTATACAAAATTCATCTGATTGATCTTCATTTATACCTATATGTAGACCAAATATAAAACGTTATAGAAAGAAAGTTTTAAAAATAAGTTATGCAACAAAAAAATATAGCAACATTGCGCCTGAAAATATTCTTCACTTTTCGAAATTTTTATGTAAAGCAATTTCTTATACTTATCGATATCTTTTAAACTGACACGTATATCAAATTATCGGTGTATAACCATTTTACTTACATAGTTTTTCTAGTCGTAACTTTTTATAGTTTTATTTATTTTCTTTGCTTTTTTTCTGCAATGAATGCCGACCGACGGACTATTTTTGCCTTATAAACTTCTATAAACGTAGGAGTAGTTTGTTTTGGTTTTAAGTATTTTTTGTATTTACGAATATGCAAACAAGCAACTGTAGCAGCACAAAAAACCAACTCAAAACTATTTTGATTGGGAGTTAAGAAATAATAAAAAAAGGAACAACAAAGACAACAGAACATAAACATTTTTATTAACATTTTCTTTTTAATAGTGATTTGTTGGTGTTTTGAATGTTTGCATGTGTGTGTATGTTTGTTTGTTTTTGTAAACAACTATAAATTTTTAGATTAAGTTCTCTCTTTTATTATATTTTGGACCAATTAATAAGATTTATTGAAATTTGTTTGCAAAAAGAAGATTTCATTTGAACAAATAGATTTATTTAAAAAACAAGGAATAATTAAAGAGAATTATTTAATTACGCTTTTACTTAAGTAATTAGAAAAATATAAATTAAGGAATAACATCAGAAATACTATATTTGATCCTAGTCCAGAAACCATGGGTTGTAAACTCCCAATTTTAATCAACTTATAAAAGACAATATGTTAAATATAAAGTTTTATTAAAATCATATTTTATAAATAAAAAGTATGTTGTTACATTTTTGCTATCCATAAACGTTGCACAGTGGGGTCAAACGCAAATTTTTTTGTAATAAATCTATATCTTCTAAACTACTGTTCGGAGCATATTAATATGTATTGAAGAGTTGTACAGGAGGACATAAGCCTTCAAAAAAATCTTTTACTAGTCACCCTGTGACAACACGAGAAAAGCTACAGGGTGTTAAAGTTGACTACCTCGAGTATGTAAAAGTTTAAAAAAGAATCGTAACTTTTTCAAATGAAGTTTGATTTTAAAGATTTTTATATTTCTGTAAAGTGCTTGGCAATATAAAGATAAAATAGGTCTTTGAATTTTTACTTTCTGTTATCACAGGGTATTACAATATGATTTTTCTGAAAGCTTAGCTCCTCCTCCACAATTCTTCCATACATTTAAATTTTATGAAAGATCAGAAAAAGCTAAATGCTCCAAAAACTAAAGCCAGAAAAAGAACATTTTTTATTTTAAAACTTATTATTATTATAAATTGATATTGTAATAAATTTATTAGTAATCCAATAAAAATCGACCACAAAACTCTCAATTAAATATGGGCTTTGAGTTATAATTCCTTTCCAATTTTTGGGTGATTTTTCGCTTTTATAAACTTTAATTATTTCTTTTAAATTTTGAATAAAAAGTTTCTATGGTTATTAAAGTTTATTAAAAATAATTATAAGAATTTATTAAGTTAGTCCATATATTGAGTTAAGTTATATTTGGTTTGTAAGGTTACAATTTTTTATTTTTTAAAAACTTTCAGTGTATTAAAGTATTTTAAATAAAAAGTCTTTTAAAGTAAAAATTTAAAATAGAACCATTAAATTTAGGTATTTAAGTGTACTTTTCTTGTTTGTAAATTATATTTTGTTTTAATTTTTTTTTTTTTGAGAATTTTCCTAAAAAACACAAATTTTCAATTTTCATGGAATGCAGCTTAAAATGCTACGGAATGTTTTCTCTCAAAAATGTTCGAATAATTGTACATATTGTCCATTTTAATATTATGAAAAAAAATTTCGGCCATATATAGACCGATTTGATAGATAAACTTTTTTTTTCGAAAAAACTCCAGTAGATTTCATAAAAATTAGTTTTCTTTGCTTTATCAAACATTAGTGAAAGACACTTTTCAAAAACCATTAAGCATTTTACTCGCTTTGTAATAGCTTTCAATTATGTGTAGTTGGAATCTCCAAAGGTTTTAATGTACTATAATTAATTGAAATTTAACCGATATTTGTGTTAGGAATTACATATTTTTGATAATATATTGATGCATAAGTATTTTATTAAGGCTATTTCTATTATTAACTAAGATATGCTGAAATGGATATAATCTTGTAATCAGTTTTTTGGGCTCTAAGCAGGCTTTTAATATATTAAAAAAAAAAAAAATGAAAATAAATAATAAAACATTAAACAGTAGGGAGGAATCGAAATAAATTTCTAACTTCTAATCAGCTGGTTGGACTTACAAGGAATTTCACATAGACGTAGCAGAGGACAGTAACATTTTGAGTTAAGAAACAAGATCCCATATACGCTTCAGGAGCGGAGCTATGGGGGTTCAAAATAGGGTAATAATATCATAGAAGAGGTTTAATCACTAGCGATTTTTGTTCCTTACCCATTTTTCAAGATTTTAAATCCTTTAGAAAACATACATTCATGTACTATTTCTCTTATATATTCTTTCAACAATTTCAACTTTGCAAGATGATGATCAAGACTTTTCCATATATATCCCAACACTATGAACCGATTTTATCATATTATTTACAGTTTATTAAAGAACAAATGTGTCGAAAAAAGAAAATTTTAAGTAGATATCTATATTGAATCAACAAAATAAATGATTTTGAATTAGCAAGTTTGCAAAAATTAATAAACAGACGGACTGACTAAAGGACGGACATTAGAATTCTCTAAAAAGTCTCAAAAATCAAAAAGTATATTATTTTTTTAATTCTTTACAAATATAGAAACTAAATTTAAATATGAAAGTAAATATTTTCCTGAATTAAGTACCATTTTCGACCTATTTAACCCAAATGTATGAACGGATGGACATTACCATTCTGCAAAAAAAAACATCTTATAATTCGAAAAATGCATTTCTTTAATTACTAATAAATAGGAAAATTAAACGTGATCATTAAAGTGTTGATATCACCTTTCTCTGAATTATGTATTATTTTCAACCCGTTTTATGCCAAAAAAATCGTAAAATTCTAAAAATGTTTTTTTTTTTACCTAATAATATATAAAAAAGTAAAACGTAATCATTAAATATTGATATCACCTTTTGCTGAATTAATTCCACATTGGTGTATAATTGCCCCTTATACCCCGATGTGCTACGCAGGCGCACATTGCTAAATATAATTAATCTAGATTTTTTTTGTGCGTATTAATACAAAAAGAGGTTTAAATGTATGATTCTGTAACAGTAAAAATTTACCTATACTATTAATATATACGTAAACACTAAAAACTTTAAATAATTTAATATAAGTATTTAATAAATAATAAATTAAATACTTTGAATTTTTGCAGATATTCGCATATTTTTAAGGATGATATCTATAACCACTTCATTGCAGAAGAAATATTTTTTACTAACGTCCTTGGAAAAACCATATATGCTTTAGTTTCTTGTTGTTGTTTTTCAGTAATTATGAAAACAACTATTCGGCTGTGCCGAATCTTTGATACCCTTCACCATATTACCATCTTACCATCTTATCGACATCATATTACCATATTACCGACAATTAATAAAATTTTCGCCTTAACGTATGCTTGCATATTTTCTAAATCTAAATTTTTTTCAAACTACAAAAATTTGAATATGAAAAAAAAAAAAAAATAATCATAACAGGCTTTGCTTTTAAAAAAGAAACAACAACAATTCCATATATATTTATTTTTGTATGTACAAACTGACTGAATACACAAAGAACAACAACACCGTTATTCATTATATTACTGCTGTTGCTAACTAAACTACTTGTCTATACAAAAAACAAAAAACGTCACTAATAGTCATTACAATGCTTAATATACATGTTTGTGTATGTATTTATGTATATTCTTAACAAATATATTTTAGTTTTAAAAAATAAACAACAACAATTCCATATCTATTTATTTTTGTACAGACTGCATATACAAAGAACAACAACAACACTGTTATTCATCATATTACTGCTGTTGATAACTAAACTACTTGTCTATACAAAAAACAAAAAACGTCACTAATAGTCATTACAATGCTTAATATACATGTTTGTTGGTGTATTTATATTCTTAACAGATTTGTTTTTGGGCCATAACTCTGTTGATTATGAACGAATTTGGTTTATTAAAAAAACCGAAATTTTATAAAAATATTTATGACTGATCTATATAAAAATAAAAATCTATAGCTTGAACAAGGGCTTCAAAAATAAAAAATTCGTTTTCCCCGATATCTCAGTTATTACTGAACCGATTTATTTAATTTTTTCAGAACAAAAATTCAGAAAATAATTTTCGAGCCCCCTTTAAAAATTCGAAGTCCCTGGTATATGCAGAGGCTTCAGAAACTAAAAAACCGGTTTTTAAAGCATATCTCCACCATTTATAAACCGATCTTCCTGATTCAAAAAACTGAAATTTTATAAAAATATTTGTGACCGTTCTGTATAAAAATAAAAATCTATAGCTTAAACCAAGGCTTCAAAAAATAAAAAATGCGTTTTGTCCGATATCTCAGTTATTACTGAACCGATTTATTTCAATTTTTCAGAACAAAAATTCAGAAAAAAATGTCCGAGAATTCTTTGTAAAAACGAAGTCTGTAGTGTATACAGAGGCTTCAGAAACTGGAAAACCGGTTTTTTGAACATATCTCCGCATTGTATGAACCTATCTTGCTGAATTCCAATAGCAAAATTCTCGAAAGCATTTCCGATCGTTTGACATACATATTATATATGTCAGTTATCGGTGGGCTTCATAAACGCCATTTCAACCGACACACGGACGGACGGACGGACATTGTCCAATCGTCATCGCTTCTTACAAGGATTCCGAAAATATAAACTTTTTTGCTCTCCGACGAAAATTGTGGAAATTACAAACGGAATGACAAACTTATATATACCCTTTACACCTGTGGTGAAGGGTATAATGAAATTGAAAAAAGATTCGGCTGTGCCGAATCTTTGATACCCTTCACCATATTACCATCTTACCGTCTTATCGACATCATATTACCATATTACCGACAATTAATAAAATTTTCGCCTTAACGTATGCTTGCATATTTTATAAATCTAAATTTTTTTCAAACTACGAAAATTTGAATATGAAAAAAAAACAATCATAACAGGCTTTGCTTTTAAAAAAGAAACAACAACAATTCCATATATATTTATTTTTGTATGTACAAACTGACTGAATACACAAAGAACAACAACAACACTGTTATTCATTATATTACTGCTGTTGCTAACTAAACTACTTGTCTATACAAAAAACAAAAAACGTCACTAATAGTCATTACAATGCTTAATATACATGTTTGTGTGTGTATTTATATTCTTAACAGATTTGTTTTTGGGCCATAACTCTGTTGATTATGAACGAATTTGGTTTATTAAAAAAAAACGAAATTTTATAAAAACATTTATGACTGATCTATATAAAAATAAAAATCTGTAGTTTGAACAAGGGCTTCAAAAATAAAAAATTCGTTTTCCCCGATATCTCAGTTATTACTGAACCGATTTATTTCATTTTTTCAGAACAAAAATTCCGAAAATAATTTCCGAGCCCCTTTAAAAATTCGAAGTCCCTGGTATATACAGAGGCTTCAGAAACTGAAAAACCGGTTCCAAAAACCGGTTTTTAAAGCATATCTCCGCCATTTATAAACCGATCCTGCTGATTCAAAAAACCAAATTTTATAAAAATATTTGTGACCGATCTGTATAAAAATAAAAATCTACAGCTTAAACCAGGGCTTCAAAAAATAAAAAATGCGTTTTGTCCGATATCTCAGTTATTATTGAACCGATTTATTTCATTTTTTCAGAACAAAAATTTAGAAAAAAATGTCCGAGACTTCTTTGTAAAAACGAAGTCCCTAGTATATACAGAGGCTTCAGAAACTGGAAAACCGGTTCTAAAAACCGGTTTTTTTAACATACCTCCGCATTGTAAGAACCGATCTTGCTGAATTCAAATAGCAAAATTCTCGAAAGCATTTCCGATCGTTTGATATATATATATTATATATGTCAGTTATCGGTGGGCTTCATAAACGCCATTTCAACCGACACACGGACGGACGGAGGGACGGACGGACATGGTCCTATCGTCATCATTTCTTACAAGGATCCCGAAAATGTAAACTTTTTTGCTCTCCGACGAAAATTGTGAGAATTACAAACGGAATGACAAACTTATATATACCCTTTACACCTTTGGTGAAGGGTATAAAAATAAAAAAAATTATTTGCCAACAACTTGGTTGATTATAAACCTAACGATGAACCGAAATTCAAGAAAATGTTTATGACCGATTCATATGGGATTGGGCAAAAACGTATTTTGACGGATATCTCAGTTATTTCCCGTACTTTTTATAATACATTATTGACACAGTACGTAGCAACATTAGCTTCTTCTTAGGTTAGATATACAAGTAAAAAGTGTTCTAAGC
Organism: Protophormia terraenovae; assembly: GCA_951394005.1. Taxonomy (NCBI): domain Eukaryota; kingdom Metazoa; phylum Arthropoda; class Insecta; order Diptera; family Calliphoridae; genus Protophormia; species Protophormia terraenovae. The sequence goes on from OX596074.1 coordinate 36,969,172, forward strand.
TTCAAAGTTTTTTCTCCAGTTTTTGAAGGTTAAAGATAGATATTCTTCTTGTTTAAAGTTAATAATATGTTTTTGGAAATGTAAGCTCAATTATTATAAATTATTACATGACCTCCACATGAATAAATATCTACATGGGAATTTACTTCTTATCAACTATACTACCCCACAGCGTTGCCATAACGGCATTTAAAGTGCAATTCTAGCACTTTTTTTTCGGGTACTGCACTTTTTTGTGGAAAAAAGGTGCTAGATGCTTTTTAGCACCTTTTTATACTTTTTTTTAGCATTAAAAGTGCATTTCTAGCACTTATTTTTAGTTTTTGCACTTTAATTTTAATTATGGATCAGCGTTGTCAATTTTCAATTTTGAAAAAGCACTGAAACTTAGTAAAAAACGCGTATTTTTTCCAAAAAAAAACACTAAAATATTTTTTAAGTTTGGCTACCGTTATTGCTAAAATACCGTTGAAATAATTGGAAATGCCGTTACTGAAAATACCTATTACGCAAAAATATCTTTACTGAAATAGACCAATTTACCGAAATCGCTAAAATACTGTTACTGTTATTTCTCGGTTTAAAAAAAATTCAAATAAACGACCTTGTAACACTTGTCTCCACTTTATATTTCTCGGTTATAAACCGATAATTTATATATTTTAAATGGCCCTTAAACTATTATTACCGAAATACTTCGAAATACCGGTAACGAAATACCGATATCGCTAAAATATTCTAACCAAAATAATTGTGATTTGGAATTAAAAGCCAACTACCATATTATAATACATTACCAGGGCAAGTTTTTATATGCACAAAAAAAATTTAAATATGCGCTTGAAAAAGCACGAAAAAATGGTATAATATGCAGAGAAATATGCAAAAATAGCATGAATATGTATATAAAAACCAACGAATTTATGCATTTTTATATATTAATGTGTAGAAAATATGCACAAATATGCATTTTTTAACTTTTAATCTCTAATAGATTTCGATGTTTATAAAAATATAACTATTTTAATTTTAAGTGTCATTCTTGATGCTTCCGAATTTTTTTTTCTTCACAATATTTACAATATACTCATAATGCTCACCAAAAAAATTTTAGAAATCATTTGATTGAACTCCAAAAAATCACCAAAAAATTATGTTTTTGTTAAGAAAACTAACTTTTATATCCATTATATGCAAATTTATGGAAATATTTAAAATATAAGCATTTTTTGTGAAATCCTTTTGAAATATGCAAATGCTTACTTTCCAAGCGAAAAGCTTGAAAAACTTGCCCTATACATTACAATTTACTAATACATTTCGAAAAATCACAAAATATTATTTTCAGAAATTAAGATTGTTAAAAAAATGTGACAATTATCACGATACAACAATAGCTTTTCACTTTGGAGCAATAAACAATTTAAAGCATATAAAAATGTCTATTGAAAAATTTATAAAATAATTTTAAATAATTTTGTTAAAATAATAGAACATTATTTTAAAGGAATACAAGCACTGCGTAGATCTGGAATATAAAATTTTGTTTATAAAAAGGCTTTTTTAATTCGTGTACTGGATAAAATATTTTATTCCCTATGTAAGAGCTTTTATTGCATTTCAGGTACTTTTTTTGTTAGAATACGTCATTTTGACTTGTCCGACCATACCTTATTTGCGGTCCACACGAGCCTTTTTCATGCTCGCACATTGAACAAAATGTTGTGCGCACATGCATTTGGATAGTGTGGACCCTAGTTGTTCATGTTTTGTTCTTGTTCGCACACCGATGTTCGCACAATTGTTCGAGCAACGATGTCTGCCATCAAACGTCATTTTTTATGCGGAAGAGGCGCTGCATGTAAAAGTATCGAAGCGACACTGACGGCAAACAAAAAATTGTGATTTGTTCGACAAATGTTCTGCCCACTGAAAACAAAATGAACAAAATTGTGTGTGTTGCTCTGCCGACGTTTTGTTCTTGTGCGAACAAGAAAAAGGCTAGTATAGACGGTACGTTAAGAATATTAATTTTGGAGTGTTAAAAAAAGATTTGATCGGTTAACTATACAAAGATATTTTTAGCTATTTGCTTTATTTATCCAATTTATCCAAATAACAAAAATGCTTATTCTAATTATTTTATTTAAAATTTAGCACTTTTTTCTAAAGAATTGCACTTTTTAAGAACCATTTAGCACTTATTTTTACTAAATTGCACTTTTTTGATAGCCATTTAGCACTTTTTCTCAGAGAAGTTCTGGCAACACTGCTACCCCAACAAACCTTGTCAATTTATATTTGTTCATATCTAAACTTAATGAGAATTAATATACTAACGAACTAGTGGACTGATACACAAAAATGTATCAATACTTCTTGTGTTTGTTTCTGTGTGTTCTGGTTATTAAAAGTGGTTATAGAACTAACCAAATTTGTAAAATTAACTGAATGGTTGTAGTTAACTAAATACTTGTAGAATTGATTAAATGTTTAGATTTTTCATAAATATCGTTTCATATAAAAATATCTAAATACATATTATAATTGCAGTCAACCGTATTAAAATTTTGATTGTGGGTAACCATTAAATTATCAAACAGAAACATAAACGTTGCTATCATGAACACGATGTTATTAAAATCAATGAAAAACAGCTATACAAATATTGCATAGTTGTAGCAATCATGATGTAAGATTTTAAGGTTCGGATGTCACATTTAAAGCTTTTTTATTAATTTTTTAGTAAATTTGAAAATAAATAATTATTATCAAATTTAGCAGACTTTCCATTTACTAAATTTTAACAAGGTAAATTAAAAATAATAATTTTTAAATATCACAAAATCTTAAAAAAGTATCACAATATAAAATGACAACTCCTAAATATAAAAGCAAACAAAAAAAATCCATCTAAACTACTATGTTCAATAAGAAAAATATCACCAGCATTCTCATCTTCCTCATCAACTGTAAAATTGATGAGGAAAAAACAAGCTAAATGTATAACATGTAAAGAATATGTAGCTAACAAAGTTAGCAATTGTTAGCCACAAGTAAATGACAATCAACAACAGTCTTAAGAACAACAGCTACAAAAAATGTAAGAAAAAAAACGACATCATCAACATCACCAGCAGCAACAACAGCAAAAGTAAATAGAAGCAGTAGCAACATGATATGAAGAATAAGTAAAAACCATCTGCTTTTTTATGCTTTTGGACATGCCCCCTAACGGTGGTGGAGCCAATACAAAAAAAGCAACAATATGAAGTAAAACTCTTTAACTTTATGACTGAAAAGAAGAACATTTTACAGGAATTTTTCTTCTTGCTTTTCCAAAGCACAACAATGAGAAGAACAAGAAAACAAAAAATAACAAAATCCAGTAAATACCAAAATTGTATATGGTCTGGAAGATAAAATGTGATTGTGACACATGAGGAATAGAGTATACAAGGAATAATTGCGTTGAGAAACAAACATATTTCAATGGGGGGATGGAAGGAACTGTAAAATTAATTTAATTTTACAATAAGTTGTATAAGTTCTTGAAGCATTTATATGATAGTTTAGTTAGTCGGAGTTCACACACAGCAATTTTTCTTGCCGCAATTCTGACTTCGTAGGCGAGAGAGGTAAAGAGAATGCAAAAGTTTAGTTTTCCCTTCTCCTCTCTCTCCTATAAATTCAGAATTGCGGCAAGTAAAATTGCTGTGTGTGAACTCCGACTTATTAGGTAAAATCGTTTCAAAAATTTGTATTTTTGTAGAGATATAAACTTAAAAGCAAAAATGATTGTAGCATTTATATAGCTTTTATGCTTGTTATTGTGACTCTCAGATGGGGCTATTACATTAAAGCAATGGTTAGTTAAAGACCGATCACCATTAAATTTTAAATTTGGCTTTCGTTAAAATTAAAGAGATTTTTAGACGTGAGCTTATATGGAAGCTATGCTAAATTATGGGCGGACTTTCGTGAAATTTGGCACACTACATATATGCGCTTATAAAGAAAACTCAGTTTCTATGAATATTTTTTAAATGATTATTAGTTCAAGCCATTTTAAATCTTAAAATTATATTTCGGAAGGACATTTGTATCATGGATAGGGAAAATAATAGATCCATCCAAACAAATTTCGGCCTATTACGTACTTATACTAAAGTAAATACACGTGTCAAATTTTACTACGATATCTTAAAAATTTGAGCCTATACAAGTATAACATTGACAGACCGACATCCAGACAGAAGGACGGACGTAGTTATCTTGACCCAGGAAATTATTCTAAGTTAAACGTTGCTCTTTGAAATTAACGTTATATTAATATATTTATGAGTAATGCATACATTAGCACCAAGGCAAATTTATTTATCAGGTAAAGTCAGTTCTACAACAAATACAACAATACAAAAACAACAGGCACTTTTTAAATGGTTTGCTAGTTAGTTATGTCAAAATCGGCTGACTAGAAACAAAGCGAATTTGAAAACATAACAAAAAATAAAGTAAGCCTCAGAGAACCAAGCCGACGCAAAATTGTCGGCGGCTGTGTATCCAATTATGGTCGGCGGCGGCGACTTTCACAAGGTCATATCGGCGGCAGCTTATTTGTCAGCTCAAAATGTTTTTTATATTATATTACATAAATTAAGTAAATTTCTTATGTTTATTACTAAAAACTAATATTTCCGTTTAACATATGCAATTTTAAGTAAATTTTTATTTGTATTTTGTTCAGCCTTTCTAGCCGGTATGAGTCAGCGTCGGCGACGGCTAGAAAAATTATGCGGCGACTGGCTGCCGGTCCGCTTTGTTCTTTGGTAAACGTAAACAAAGTTTGACAGATGCAATATCCAAAGTAAAAAAAAAAATCAGCTGATTAACTGACTTTACCTGATAAATAAATTTGCCTTGATTAGCACATTATGGTGTTGTAAGTTATAACAATTTCCATTCATCTAATATATATATAAAAATGGAACTATGTTTATTTGTTTGTTTGGGCTTTACAGACAGCTAAACCACTGGACCGATTTTCTTGAAATTTTTACAGTGTCATATTGTAATACCCGAAAGTAAAATAGGTTACCTTATTTTTCGATAGAAGCAGGGCGAAGAGATGTACAATGTACATATATGTATATGTAAACAGGGTCATTTAAAGGTGTCCACGAATACGTCAGATTAGAAAAATTATAAATATTATGTAGTAGTTCAATGAATAAGAACAATGTAATAAATCTTACAATTTCGTTTTGATAACTCCGCTCACTGAGAACAAAAGTGCTTGCTCAGGAAACTAGGTATAAATGAGTTCTGGACTGAGCAGTCGAAATTTATTTGTGCAAAATTTCATCAGCAAGTATCATTTTCTTAATTAAATTAACGTCTATCCGTTTATCTGTCTTTTTGTCTGTCTCTCTGTCTGTTAGTCTGTTTGCATAAATTCGTCAAAAATACTAACATTAATTTCTTCTTGAAGACACTGGTTCTTTATACTTACTTTAACTAAAATTAGTTGGACTAACCTGATAAATTACAGTATCAGTAGCACCAGCAGCTTCAACAAAGCAGTCCAAATAACAAGAGCTTCCAACTAACAATAGCAACATCAACATAAAAGAAAATCACAAACAAACAACCAAAAAAGATGAAAAAGAAGACAAATGACAAACAAGAACAAAAAGAAGCTACAACCAACAAGAATGCAATACATTCTCAGTTGATGCGTTGTGATGTGTTTTAACATTCCATTACAGTTTTCATACTCTTGTTAGGATCTTTTCTTCCTTATTATTTTATTGTTGTAGTGGCCAATGTTGTTGTTTTTCATTCCTTCCAATGGTCAAAAAGAGATGCTAAAAACCCTTAGGTTATATTACTCGTATTTTTATGGTATGAACAAAATTTTCATCTGTATTTTAAATGGATGTAGGTGTGTGTGTATATTTGTAAGAATATGTATTCGTCAGAATTGTAGATGTCAAGCATTTTCATGATGCGCATCAACAACAGATTGTGATATATAAAGAAAGATGTTGCACATACTAGTATACAAGTATATGATGGTAGTATGTAGTTTGAGTTAAACCCCTCTTTATGTTTGGACTTCCTACACTCCATATCAAATGAACGAATGAGAAAACTGAAAACTTGATGACTTTGTATGACTTGAGTTGATAGGAATAATCACAGAGTTGTTGTGAAAATTCAACATCATGGACAGCAACAGCAACAACTGCTATAACAACAATAAAAAATGAATGTGCAACAAAAAAATAAATTCTCATTCTTTTCTGTGTTCGTCTAGTGTTGTGGATTTAATAGAAAAAGCATGGTGTTCATCATTGAATATAGGAGGGTTGGTAGAAAATTAGGGATAACTGTAATCGCAAGCCTCCATATTTTAAATTGTTTTCTGGGAAAATTTATTTTATTTAAAAACATTTCCTATTCATACCAAAACCCTCGTATATAAATTCTTATAAACCAATAGACTACATGCATGTATGTATTTAATGGTCTACTGCTAACATATTTTTTTGTTTTGTCCACTTTGATATGAGAGTATGAAATCTTAGTCATATCGTATGTGTATTTTATCTTATTGCCAGGTTCTGCTTCAGTTTTTTCTCCTATTTTTTGCAATTTGTTGCTTTTACCATGTGAAATTTTGTTTCCAAAAGGATTTTCTGTTGCCTTTTTTAATACAAAAAATTCATTTTAGATGAGTTGATTTTGAGTTTTCTTGTCAATATCAACGAGTTCAAAATGCGTGTATGTGTAGTGTTTTTCATTTCCATGACCATGTCTGTATTTTATACTGGCAATTGCAATTTACTATTATTGGATTTGTTCCTAAGATTTGTGTGTGAGTGTTTGCTTTTTTAAATGAAGAGATATCGAAAAAATTCAAATTATTTGCAGCATTTACAAACAATTTTTTTTTTTTCTTGTCTTATGTGCAAAATTCGATTTTTATATAGAGTATAATTTAATCAATTGATGAGTGTTATGTTTACTATCAGATCTTTGAAAATTTTTATTTTTAAAAATAAGATATCTTACTTTAATAAAGAAAATATTATGTAAATTTATCCACATTTGAAGTTTAAAGTTTATCTAAAAAGAAGTTTGAAGAGTTCACAAACCATTTATAAAATATTAGACAAAGGTATTCTAAAATAAAAATGATTGAGATGTTTAAATGATAACATCGTCATGATTTCATAGCAACAGTAGCTCAAAAACCCTAAAAACGTATTTTGCGATTTTTCTGCAAGTTTTCAATAATAACTAAATTAAATAACACAAGCATACAAGGTTTATGGTGCTGAATTGGAATATTCACTCCCTTTTTTCAATATTGTTTCTAGTTTTCGAAATATCAGAAAGTATTTTATTCCGATTTTCGACAAAGTTTTAAGTGAAAAATCGAAATGGGAATAAAAAAAATCAATTTTAAAGCTATTCAAGTACCAATCTTGTGGTAGTTCGGCAACAAATCTGTCCACTTTTTACTTAAATTCAAAGGATTTGCGATTATCGAAAAAGCAGACAAAACTTTCGAATTATCCTCAGCAAGCGGTAAATTACACGTTAAATTTTTTAAAGATTCCTTTTGTTTTCGAATATAAGTTTAAACCAATATTTCTTTGTACTTGTAATTTCTGACCATAATAATGTTCTTCCAACCATTTAATAACCTTGACGAAAGACCTTCTTGACCGTAGAGCAATATGTTTGTCAAACTTTTATAAAAATCATTATAAGGAAGTCTTATTCCTTCTACATATTTACGAGCAGTATACTCGCTACTTCGTTAGCGAAGATTATTTTTAAGAAAAACCATACTATATTATAAACTCAAATTGTTTTAAGTTTTAATTTTATAACTATACATTTTTGAACAATTGGGGGATTCACAAAGTGTGATATCATGTCGTATTGTAATATGTCCTAAAATATTTCAATGTATAAAAAATATTATTATTGCTTTTCCTTTGTAAAATTTTATGACATTATGACAATACGACATGATAGCACACTTTGTGAATCTCCCAAATATTTCTAATAGCATAAACATAGTGCGCTTCGCTACCCTATTGTATTGAAATGAAATAAAAGCATCGAAACAAAATTCTAAAACAAACAGATTAACAAACTCAGATTTACTTTTATATAGATAGCATTTAACCCGATCGTGCAGTACTCCTACAAAAACTCCAAATAAAAACTTGGTACCTTTTTTACTTAGAAAAAACAAAATGAATTACTAAAAATTAAGAAACCCTAAAATTCAATTATGACTCCTATCACCCGTGGGAACAGTTGTAATATTGGTGTTCTGTCATCATTCAAAACAATAAACTTTTAAATATTTTAGTTACCAGTTTCTTACATTTTTATTGTTCGAAGTTTTAAAAACTACCAAATTATTTCTATTATATTTTAATAGAGGGCTTGCGGATTCTAAACACAGAACGATATACAGTGGTTCACAGCTTAAATTATACAGTATAAAATTTTATTTTTAAAGCCACATAACAAAGTAACAGACTGGAATTTAAAATAAGATGTGGTATCATTAGAAAGAGAAAGATTTCTAGTTTAACATAAAACCATTATTTATTGTTAAAGTTTACCTTTAAGTAACTTAAAGATATGAAAACAAAAAAATACAATATTTTTATCTCACAGCTTATTTTATGCAGCCACTTATGACATCAAAAAATTTAAAATTACGACCGATAATTAAAAGTTTTATTATCTGGAATGGTAGTTTTAATTGTATGCAACAGATTAGAGGCGGTTTGTTACCGATGCGTCCAGTTCTTGTGTAATATTAGGTGAAATGTGTTTCTACTGCATTTTATTTTATTATGTAAATTTCCAATATGGACTACAAATTTTCAATAATATTGAGGTCTAGCGACTGTTTAGAGAGCGTCGTTAAATTGGGGCTTTATACACAGAAAAAAATATGACTAGAATTTTTTTTAATAAATCATTATTTGATTTTAAACGAAATTCTATTAAAATAATTATTTAATTTTAATATTTTGTTTTATTAGTTTTGAAAAATTTTAAATCTAATATAAAAGCAAAAACAATTTCCAGTGTTTTGACATTTTCAAAAAATATGTATAAAAAATATATTTTTAAAAATTATTAAAACCAAATAAATATTGCAAAATCTAACATTTGTAGGGTAAGTAATTTAATTTTCCTACAGATTTGCGTAATATTTGTAATAATTGATATTTATTTATCTTACACAGAAAAAAGTAAAAATGGACTTCAATTACGAAATTTGTAATATTAATTAATTTTTAATTGATTTTGCTCCAATAATCAAAATGATAATATTAATAACTAGAATAATTGATATTATTATTACTTCTTTTCTTTAAATAGATGCAATAAGATGAAAATTTTTAAAAATTTACTTAAATACATATTATTTCTGTATTTTTATAGACAGACATTGAATTTTTCTTTATATTTTATTAACAGCAGTCAATTTATTAAAAAGCAAAACTGAAAACCAATTAGAAAATTAATTATATTAATAAATATATATATATATATCATATAATTAAATTCCAATATAAAGTTAATTAACAATTTTATTAAAAAATTATTTGAAATATTTTTTTCTGTGTATAGATAATGTTTCCAGTAGATTTAACTTTATGACGCTCTCAAATACTTTTTTATTCTCGCAGACCCGCAAACATACATACTTTGATATTTCCAATGCAAATGGAGTAAAACAATTCCATGCAGAATCGATGAGGTATCGTACTACATATACATGCATATAATGAGAAATGTTCTACACAGATATTAAACAATTACTAGGAAAATAGTTGGCAGTACTAGCTGAGATGACTTTGGAGTGTAGACAAAAGTACTTAATCTTTCTGAGACAAAGAACTCGAGACCTGGTAAGTACATATATATAACAGCAGGTTTGATTAAGTCTCTTATTAAATTTTTCTAGATCCTATCTACCATTTTAACCAAGAAACCAACAAAACAAATGTATTCACTACATGTATGTATGGATTTCCAGGGATTTGAGATCCCCCATTTGGATACCGTCGTTATTGATAAGCGACATATCATTTTATGAGTCAATTTAACACTGTCTGTTTGTATGAGTTCAACCGATCTTTATATAAACTTTGTGCGTACATGTATGATAGTTCTAACTTTTAGCTATCATAAACGCTTTTAATTTCGAAGAAAAATGATCATTTACGATATAAATAAATTTTACAAGAATTGGTCCATACTAGATATCTACTACAGTCATTTAAATGTTACTTAATATAAACAAACATAGGTGAACAACTGGTCCACATTCTGGTTTTTGAAAAATACTTTTACATCTGGGTTCTTAGAAGATGTATCATATCTGATTTAAATGTGTATTTAATAGGGGTTGAATGTATTGATTTTGTCATCCACTTTGATTGATCTTGAAGTTTTAAAAACGAAAATTGTTTGTAGACTAACACTGAAGGTAGAGGAGAGGGAGTTGTATCTTCCCATGGATTGCATCCATCTTTTAGGATGAATGTAATCGTTGTTTTTTTTTAAATCATCACAAGGAATTTACTTCCTTAAACGTCTTTGTTCACATATTATAACAAATACATAGTAAAAAATTGATCTTAACACTCTAACTTATACTTTCCATCCTTATAGGTGAATTATTTATGTATTTTCGGCATCCCTAACTAAAGCAATCAATGCATTCCGCTTAAAAAACTAAAATTTTTTCAATAAAACATTTACGAATTTGAATGATTGATTTTACGAATTCAGTGATAGGTCCAATTTTAGTAAAAAATATAATTGGTTTTATAAATTTAGTAATAGAATACGAAATTTAATTTTTTTGTGTATATTAGCAAATTGTGCACAATACCAAATTTATTCTACGGATCATTATGTTGGCAATATCAAAAATATGATAATATGCCCTGATTTTCTGCACTCTGCAACAAATTATCCTTTAGGATCTAAATGTATCTACTACTGCCCATTGCTGATCCAATTAGTTCCTACTTCCCACCACCATTAACCGACATACAGGCTCAAAACATGAAACTGCCACCAACATGCTTCAGTGTTATTTTTAAGTTTCCTTGGTTCAGCTCGGTATTCGGTTCTCACTCCAAAAAGGACATAGTATCTGAGCCTAATATATAGAATTATAACTAATTAACAAAAAATAACCGAATTCCGAAACGTAAGATTCTTGAAAACAAATTCCTTGGTAAAGTTGATTATGTAGCTCTTTTGTTTAAATATTTAAAAGTCTTCTTCGAGAAACTCGACCTTTAAAATAGTGCTGATGCAATGCATGGCAAAAAATTTTGACGCAACATTGTTTTCCCAAGTCAACTTGAACTCCGGATGTCGGTTTTGGTGCTGAGATCCGTAGGTTGACCTTTGGTTTCCTTAAAATATATTGCAGTCACGATTATAAAAATGTTTATTCGGTACATCACTGCCTTTTATTGTCCAACCGATTTTCATGAAAAAAAAACTCATAATGATTTCTTTTACCATAGAAGCATATATTTTAACCATTTGGGTAATTTTAAAATGGTTTATAACCAATACTTCTTTCTATAACACTGTGCGTGGACCAATTTCACATTTACGTTGTAACTAATGCATTAACTAACAAAATCAATTCAAAAGTAGTACGCAGGACATTGCCAGAAATAGATACAAAAAATAAAGTCCACTGGACAACGTTGTACTTTTCCAAAAAGAAATGGCTGCATAAAATAAGCTGTGAGCAAAAAAAAATTTAATATATTTTTATTTTATAGTTATTTAATTGCAAATTTTTGCATTAAATGAAATAGTTTTGTAAAACTAGAGTTTTTCTTCTTTCAAATGATAACATATTTTTTTTTAAAGTTCCTATCTGGTGCATAGCTATGGAGCATTAAACATGAAAATATGTTCCACATAAAATAAGCTGTGAGCCACTGTATCTTTAATTACGTGCTTAAAAGTTAATTATTATTACATAATATTCAAACAGTAATATAATAACGAAAAGTACCTCAAAGTAATCTCTTATGGATTCTCATTCACTTCGGCCCATATATCTTTAATTTTATGTTCCCAGGTTCAATATTTTAAAAAATTTAAAAAGCACCATTAGAAGAATGCAAAAGTATCACAAATCCTCTTTTCTGGACTCTTGTTCATTTAGGACCATATATTTTTAATTTCATATTTGAAGGTTCCATATTATAGAAAATTCAAAAAGTACCATTGGAAGTACGAAAAAGTACCACAAACTTCCCCTCTTGTGAATTCTCCCTCACTTAGGACTACATGTACTTGAGTTCATATCTCTAAGTTTAATATAATAAAAAATGTTAAAATATTCATATGTATGTAAGGAGTGCGATCGATAAAATCTTAACACGGAAACGGTTGATCTTAGAGTATAGATTGTTTTTTTTTTTATTCAATTGATATTATACTACAGATTACAGAAAAATATAACCTTTTTATATTTCTGTCCACTATATATGAACTCGTAGAACTTTTTTTGGTAACCCTTCCATTAGTTGTTGTAAACACTTTGGAACAGTTTGCACATCTCCTTTTAAAATATTTGATATTTTGGAACACCTACCTTGTCCTCTTCAACCCTCTTTTCACAAAAGTTCAGTACATCTTCACTGGTCTTAGTTCCGGACAATTTAGAGAATTGACTTCTCTTGGTATAAAAACTATCTTATTGTTTTGACACCACTCCAGAGCTTTCTTACGTGGTGACATGATGCCAAATCAGGCCAAAAATATGTGGACACATTGTGCTCTCTTATCAGCTTGTCATACCAGGAATTTTGTATGACATTTTTCCTGCTTTTTTGTCCTAAACTTATCTCCAACATTTCCTCGATCATTAACAACATACAAATTTTGACCCAGAAGCTGCAAAAATTCTGCCAACACATACCTTTCGTCGTACAGTGTCCCGTTTCAAAAATAAAATGGAAAAAAATTTAAAACGATCCAGATTCGTTATATCTCAGCCAATTGCAAAGATTTTTACATGAGTGGTTTCTGCTAGTTGAGATCTACAAGATCATCGTATGTGTAGGTTATCTCTTTTAGTTTAAGAGATATTTTGCTTCAAAGATTAAAATTTTTAGTTTTGGACTTATCTTGGTAAAGTTTTTTCGCTATAGCACGTAAATCTTTTTCGTCACTCATTTTGATCAAAGTCACAACAAATCAACATGGTTGTCATTAAAAATAATAACTGACATATTTTTAAAAGGTAACTAGATAAAAAAAAATGTAAATATTGCTTTGGAAAAAAGTTATGAGGTAAAACGTGAGTTAAAATTTTTTTCGATCGCACTATAAAAAGAAAAAAAATTTTGTGAAAAATTTACCAAAATTCGGTACGGTTTTTATCCCTTAAACGTTAAAATTTGAAAAATCCCCTCTTAATGAATCTATTCGGTAAGAGACCAATCTCCAGCCCATATTTAACCGTTTGGGCTGTGTGATGATGAATCACCAAGTAAGTCAGTCAGTTAACGCACTCCGACGTTACTCTTTTACATATATAGATTGTCAAGACTTAGGTTTGATTGGTCGTCAACTAGATGAAGACTAAAGTCTTCAATATAAAAATTCTTGAATCGTCTACTTGAATGAGTATGATGATATGTGATTTGAGTATATCAAGGTTTATTATTAAAGGCAAAAAGCTCATAAAAGTTATATGACTGTCGTTGGTGTAAATCTTGAAGAAATACAAAAATTGTCCTGCTATCTGTAAAATTAAGCCAGTCCCTTTGACTTATAGGTTTCTTCCTTAAATGGTTTGATTCTGTCATATTGAGTTATGTGTGATAACCGTTATTAATTAAAGTAAATATAGTTAAAAGGTCTCCAGAGGGAACATGATTTGTGTAAAGCTTTTTTAATATTCATTTCAACTATTTCCTGTTTAACAGTGCTATTCTGGAATTTATGATAGTTATCATTTATGAGTTGTTAATAAAACATTTCTTGTCATCGGGTTTTCAAATACCTATTCTAAAGTTATTGTGACAAAATGAAAGCTTTTTTATATTCAAAATTATGACAATGTTACCAAATTTAAAAAAGTTCATTATGAGAAGTTTTTTTGTGTGTTAAAAGCAAATTAATTTCATAATTTATCAGTTTGGAAACAACTCCCGTTTGTATACAATTGACGGTTAAAATTAAAACAAAATGGAGCTAGAAAGGTAAGAGGCAACAAATTTTTCATTATTTTTGTATTTATTCCACATAATTTCAGTAAAAAGAATAAAAAAGAAAGGACTACTCCCGACCAATTACGGTTTTATGTAAATTTTTTAAAAAGTCATCGTCAAATGGTCATCAAAGGAAACATAAGACACATATGTTGGCTACTGGAGGTGGAGGTGCTATGAGGGGACTTTCCGAATTTGAAGAAATGGCGTTGTCAGTGCTAGGTGCTGAAGCAGTTACTGGAATTAATACTGTGGATACTATAGGCTTTGAGGTTAGTATAAAACGTTATAAGGACCATATGAAATGATATCCACAATTTGTTTAGGAAATTACTTCTTTGGAAGACAATAACACTGCTGATCTCACGATAGTAGCTTCAGAGGATGCTAGTTTTAATATTGAGGAAGCAATTAACGTCGGTGGTATAAATGAAAGCGAACCTAACATTTTAGAGGAACTTAATATCCACACACCAACAGGTATTATAAGAAGCAATAAATGTGCGATTAATATAAACATACAGATTTTTCATTTTCAGTTCAAAAATATTCTCGCAGAGCTGTTTCCCCAGAAAATCACACTATTAAAAAACGTCGCATGGAATCAATATATGACAAAATAGTAGAATCGATGAATACAAGAAATACTAACGAAATGCAACTTATTGAAGGAGTCACTCTCATGGCAGCTGCAACAGAAAAAATTTCATCATCAATTGACAAATTGAGTGACTGTATTAAACTACTGTCCACAATATTGGAAAACAAATCATAATTTTGTATTGTATTTATGTTGTTTTATGTTAATATGATCTTATTTAAATTGTACCTTTCTTAATTAATTTACTTTTTAGATTTTTTATTATTAGTCTTTGTTTTATTTATTGTTAATTGATTAACTAAAAAAATTAAATATTATTACAAGGAAGAAACATAACGTGCTCTAGTTCTTTCTCCATCTCTATAAAATTCAGTTTCTATTTCAGCCACATGATTTCTCTCATTTGCATTACTATCTTCGTCATCTTCACCTGCCATATCAGTTAATATTTTACCATTTATCATCATATTATGCAATATCATACATGAATAAATTATATTAACAGCCTTTTTGTGTTGATAATATAGGACTCTGGTCTTTGAAAGGCATCTAAACCTCCCTTTTAATACTCCAAAAGCCCTCTCTATGGAATTTCTCGCTTTTTTATGTAGACGGTTATATTGATGTTCCTTCGCATTTGATGGATTGCTTATTGGAACCATAAGCCATGGCTCAAGAGGGTATCCACAATCTCCTATAAGCCATGTATCGTCGACACGATTTGTCATTAAATGAATTCGTGCAGGTGTTGTAGTCCAAATAGCAGAATCATGGCAAGAACCAGGAAATTTTGCGTTCACTGATGTGAATAGTAAGCGATGATCACATATCTGTAAAATATGTTTCAGAACTGAACTAATTATTAAAAGGTCTAACTTACAGCTTCTACATTAATACTGTAGTTTCCCTTTCTATCCATATACAAAGTAAGTGGCCTAGTTGTATCGTGCTGTGAAGGTGCAACAATATTGATATGGGTGCAGTCAATCGCCCCGATTGTTCCCTTTATGCCAAATGTATTGTGGAATCTACAAAAATAGTTTTTGCACTATAAAATTCTCAATTTTGAAGACCACAACTTACCCTATTTTTATTTTAATCTTCTCGTCAAATGTTTTTGGAAAACATATTTCACTTTTCTTTCTTGCTATAATGAGATCTGATATAGCAGCTAAAGATCGGGATACAGATGATTGACTGAAACTTATATCAGTGTTATTACCCACACATGCTTGAAAAGATCCATTTGCAAAAAAATATATTGTGGACAAAAAACGCAGAACAAATGGTAATTTTGTTCTTTGCGTATCATATGGTTCCAAATCTTCAATGAGTGAAATGCACATCTCTTTTGGCAAACGATATTTTTTGATAAACAAATTATCCGGAATGTTAAATGGATTACTACTATCACGTAAATTTCGTAAAACTCCACGCATTCGAGTGTATTCCTCTTTTTCCCTCATCAAGGCGAATAGAAGAAGTTCTTCCATTTTTCAATTTAATTATAAAAACTGATTTTTACTATTTTTTTCAGAAATATTTATTGTCATGTGCTATTTTGAAAGTTATAATTATCATTGAAAATTAAAACAAAACGAGAGAAAAAGATATAGTCGGTCAAGCCCGACCATATGATACCCTACACCATTGTGTACATTATAATTCGGGGAGGGGTCTTGACTTGGAGTCAGATGTGGACCGATACTCATAAGTGTAAAAAAAAAACATACGAATACAGAATATTACGTTGATGCTGACATTTATATGAATTTATTCACTTTTGGGTGATTCCCGAAAGAGGGCCTTATATGGGAGCTATGGTAAATTATGGACCGATCTTTGTAAAATTTGGCACTATCATTTATGTTCATATAAAACTTATTTGTGTCGAATATTAACTTAATACTAATATTTTAATGGGATTTATGCCCGTTAAAGTCATTTTCTGAAAAGGGGTTTATATGGGAGCTATGGTTAATTATGGACCGATCTTTTTAAAAATCGGCACACTTATTTAGACTTATATAAAACTTATATGTTCCAAATTTCATTAAAATATTGCTATATTTAAGGGATTTATGATCGTTAAACCCTTTTCCGGGAGAACATTTGTATGGGGGCTAGGTGAAATAATGGACCGATCATAACCAATTTCAATAGGCTTCGTCCCTGGACTGAAAGAAACCTGTGTGCCAAATTTCATTAATTTTGATTCAAAATTGCGACCTGTAGTTTGATTACAAGGTTTACATGGACGGACAGACGGTCAGACGGACGGACATCGTTAAATCGACTCAGAAAGTGATTCTAAGCCGATTGGTATAAATTAAGGTGGGTCTTAGACCAATATTTTTGGGTGTTACAAACATCAGCACAAACGCATAATACCCTCCCCACCTATGGTGGTGTAGGGTATAAAGAGCTTTTTTTTGAAACTCAGAATAGTAAATTGAAGTTATTGTCATTAATGTGATTATTATCACCATAAATACATTTGTCACTCGCTCGAGAATAGCACTGTAAATCAAAGTTTTATTGTTTAATCAAAAATCGGCAAAATTTAGAAATAAAAACAGAATTTAATTACTAAATATTTCTAAATATACCAAGCAAATATAATAAACATAAATTAACAATTTTATTTGTATTATATACATATTTGTTTTAAAGAAGCTTCTTATAGGTTTGATATATAAAATTTCTGTTTTTTTAAGTAAATTTAAATAAACTACTTAGATGAAAAACAAATTAAACCTTTTGATACATGCGTGTTGTTCAAAAGCAAGAATCTAATTTCAAATGATAACCCAACAACGAACAATTTGATGATACCGCCCCCATACAACATAATAGTTTACTTAGTGCTGGTGCACGAGGAGACAACTCGTGGCAGCTTAAGAAAATCAAACAACACCCCTACAAAATCAAATTTCAACATGGAAAATAACAAAATATAAGCTTTAAAAATGCCGACAAAATCAACAGGTTTCGTAATGAAGAAGAATAAAAAGACCGTGGATACGTAAGCAGAGATAGGGCTAAGAAAAGTCAACAATATTGTTTTTTTTTTTAAATTAACAAATGAACAAAATTGTTTGCAAACCAAAAATGGAGCACAACATCAGACAGTAGTTAGCAGTCTTGATACAAAGTTTATTTATTTTTTTCCTCATTCTTTATCGTAAAAATTAACAATCACAAGACTGAGTATGAGTGCGGTAAAGCAACAGATGTATGCCTGTTTATAGAATTTAAACTCGAATGCGACGAATTTCAAACGTTTGAACCACCCAATAGTTACAAGCAGCAAAACGAAAAAATGCAACATAAACTTTAACAAACAACGCACTGAAAATTTTAAACTCACACATAATGTCCAGGCTTACCAATTTGTAATTATCTGGATATTCAGATTATAAAATTATATTTTCAATTACATGTCTGTAACTCAGTATATATATGATTTGGTATATCGATTTCTATAATGCTAATAGCCTTTGTAGGTTAATGTTGCTTAAGTCTTTGTATCGTTTCTATGGCTGACAGAAACCAATTTAATACAAATTTGTATATGACGCTTATTGCTGGTTATTTTCCATTTAATTTTTCTATCTATACAATTTAAATAAAACAAACTAGTTGGCAACTCATTTAAAAAACGTTAAATTGTTCATCCGAATCTTAATTAATTAACTCAACGCATTTTCATGTTAAAATGTAAAAACAAAAAAATTAGAATCTTTCAGATATTTTCTGCAATTCAAGACACAATTCCATATAAAGTGAATGTAGTCAAATGTAGTTGATGGTAAAATATGTATGTATGTGTTATGTTTATAAAAATGTAAGTAAGTTTGTATGAATATAAAAAAAAATTTGTTTATTATGTTTGATGTGCTGCGATTTCGTAATGCATTCCTGTGCGCACTTAATGCTTGACAAGGTAATACATACAACAAGAAGTTCAATACAAACTTGGACAAAAGACACAAATACTTGCAAATGTGGATTCGTATACAACGATACAGAATGTAGTTAGCAATTTTTGTTTTTTTCAGCTGTGATACACTTGGTATGTTCTGGTCGGTTATGGGTTCTTCTCATCCACAATAACCATTCTGCTATCAATTGGTTACCGACTAGTAAAATGAATATATCCGTTAATGTCGAAAAGGTTTTACCTAAATGCTCACACTAGCTAGAGAATTAGCAACGAAGACATTGAAAATATTTAGTTATTTTATTTATGTTGCAATTTATTATAAATTATATTTTAAGCTAATTTATCGAGCAGACAATTTGGGATAATCAAAATTTATATTGAGTAGCTGTTTTTTGAAAGTCAACATTGCGAAATTATTGCCAATACTTCCCCTTCAGCTTCACTGATAAATTTGTATTACCTTGCAATGTTGGTCTATTTCGTAATTTTTTAAGGCGCTCCTGATTTTTAGTCAGATCTGGACAGAGTTAAATGTTCATATTTTCTACGACTTGGCTTAGATATTCCCAATCAAAATGCTTTTAAATAAAAATATATCTTTGCCAATAAAAAAATGATGAAGTAAAATTTGATCAAGTGGCTTTTAAAATGTATGTATTAAAATATTTGTTATAGCCAAAAAAAAAAAACATATCACGTAGATACTGATTCTTAAAGCAGTCCTGAGAGCAAGCTTCTTTTTTCAAACATTTTGATAGAATTAGATATGTCGAAACAGAATTACCTCATTTATAAACATATGACATCAAATACAGTATCCAAAAAGTTAAAGTTGATCTCAAAGTTTATGATAGTGTAACTTTGGACCGAGTAGCGATAGAGCTAAAAAATATCCGGGGACCATATAACTGCAATTTGATAGCTTGTAGTGTTACTAAGACAGTGTTATTAAGAGGGCAACCAAAAATGTGCAAAATCATATTTTTTCCCAGGGCTTCAAATGATCCAAACTGTTAGTTATTTATCCGTTTCAGAAAATTTTAAGAATTTAATAAGATTAAAGTGTAAGGAAGAGAAATGAGAACATAAATTAATTAGATGCAGCCAGTAGAGTAAACTGAGTCACTGAGGTGGTGTCCCATATCTCACAGAGGTTGTCTAATTGGTACCTTACCAGAATTTTATGTCTGCTTGCGTTCAAGGCCACAACAACGACCGCATCTGTTGTATGGGAGACCAAGTCTACTTGCATGTTTCCCGATCGTCCAGTGACCTGTAAACAATGCTATTAGTCTCGATATGTCTTTGCGTTTGTAGCCTATTAGTTGTGTTGGTCGCCATCTATTTTTTGATTTTTCTAGATAGTAGGATTTGGCTTTTGATTGATAGTAGCGGGATTGTGACAGAAACCGCTAAGGAGGCATCCAAAGCAGAGTCTGCCCAGGCTAATTCGTCTGCCTATTCATTGTCATAGTGTTCGATATGCGCAGGAATCTAAACTTTAGTAACGTCATACTGTCGACTTAGTCCTAACATTTCCCTTTTACACTGTCTGGCTAGAATAGAGGTATTTTTGTGAAATCTGAGCGTTAGTATTGTCGCTTGGCTGTCGATAAATAGACCAATATTCCCCTGAATATTTCTATCGAGGATTAGTTTTCACGCCTTTCTGACGCTAGTATTTTCGCTTGAAAATGCTTGCCTAAACAGGTAGTCGATAAGAGTGTCAAATTCCGAGACCTTTGAGAAGACACCAGAGCCGACAAAGCAGTTAATTTTGGCTAAGCAGCATACAGAGCATATTTAAGCAATTTAAATTATACATATATAAGGAGTGCGATCGAAAACATCTTAACACACGTTTTGCCTCATAACTTTTTTCGGAATCCATATTAATTTTTTTTACCTAGTTATTATGGAAAAATACGTCAGTTATTATTTTTAATAACAACCATGTTGATTTGTCGTGATTTTCATCAAAATTAGTGACGAAAAAGATTTACGTGCTACAAATTATTAAAAAATTAAAAAAAAAAATCCAAATAGGTCATACAAATAATTGGCCACAGAATTAAATTTCTGCCGTCAAACTGTTTTTAATGTTATTAAACAATATCAAGTGAATTTGACCATTGATAGGAAACCCAGTTCGGAAAGAAAAAAAAATCCACATGTTATTTGGAAGGCCAGAAAATTTAAAGAATATTGAAAGGAACTCCAGATCAGTGCTTTGACTATTTGTTGAGAAAATTTAAAACTAATGCAGAGTTGATAATATATAAAGTCCAAAAAGTTCCAAACAGAAATGCTTCCAAAAATTTAGAAGCCAAGAATAGGACACGGACATTAAAACCAAATTTCAAAATACTCAAGTTGGGATCTATAAATACCAAAATATATATCAGGGAATATTTGCAAAAAGACTTCTTTCTTTCATAAGAGAGCTCAACGTGTCTACACATTTTTGGCCCGACTTGGTATCATGTCACTAAGGTAAGAAAGCCCTAGAGTGGTACCAAAACAATAAAATAGTTTTCGTACCAAGAGAGGTCAATTTTCCAAATTGTCCATAGCTTAGACAAGTGCGCGTTTGGGGAAAATGTGTCAAAAGTGGCGCTTAATGGAATTTTAAAATTAAAAAGTTTTGTGATAAATTTGGGTACCGAATAAAAATAGACAAAATTATGTATCAATATCAATTAAATTCTTTAAGCTAGGTTATTTTGTTTTTTTATAAGGAGCTGTCAAAGTTAAGAATTTTTTTTACATTTTTGAAAAATAGAAAAAAATTAAAATTTCATAAATTTTCAGTGTATTTATCTATATATATAAAAATTAATGTGTGTTTGTTTGTATGTATGTTTGTTTGAAGTCTATAGCCGCCGAAACGGCTAAACAGATTTTCTTGAATTTTTCACAGTGTGTTCCTATATGCCTGGAAGGAAAAATTGGCTATTTTTTATTTTAAAATTCCATGTGGCCGAGGTGCCACGCCCACTTACTAAGTAACTATTAAAAAAATAAATATATCTCGGAAATTGGTAATACTAGAGTCCTCAAATTTTGCACGAACAACTTTGACACCTATATGAACATTCTGGAAAAAAATAGGCGAACTAGCAATAGGGGATGTGGCACATACCACGCCTAATATTGCTTGCCAATACCAAATGCCGTAAATTTAGGAAACTATAACAGTTACATTTCCCAAATTTTGTACAATAAACTTAAGTGTCAATGTGAAAATTTTGTGCAAAAATGGGCGGAAAAGAAACAGCGGGCGTGTCATCTCTCATATAAAGTTAATACCAAAATTTTTATATCTGGGAAACTATAAAAGTTAGAGAGCTCAAATTTTGTACGACTAGCATTAGCTTCAATACGAAAATTTGGGACAAAAATTGGTACACTAGCAATAGTGGGCGTGGCACCTCCCATATAAAGAAAATATTAAATTATCATATCTGAGAAAATATAACAGTTAGAGTTCTAAAATTTTGTCGGAGCCACTTTGGTATCAATATTAATATTTAAGAAAAATATGGGCGGACTAGAAGTAGGGGCATGGTACCTCCCATATGAATTAAATGCAAAAATTCGTATATCTGGGAAACTATTGAAGTTGGAATGCTCAAATTTTGCACAAAGAATTTTGACATCCATGACAACATTTGTCTAATAAATTAGCGGATTATGATGGTATGGTCCCTCCCATAAAATTAAATACAAAAATTAGTATATCTGGGAAACTATTTTTCAATTTTTAATTTTCAAATTTTGCACGGGAAACATCTCTCTAATTTTTAAGAAAAATGTTATATTTTAATTACTAAATAAATATATTTTTTTAATCCTTTAATTACTATGTATTTCATTTCTGGAAGTGGCGAAGCACACCGGGTATTAGCTAGTTTTAAATAAAAGGTCTTTTGAGGTAAACATTTAAAATGAAACCATCAACTTCAGGTGTTTAAGTGTACTTTACTTCAAGCATTTGTAAATTATATTTTGTCCTAATATTTTTGTTATTTTTTTGAAAATTATCCTAAAATACACTAATTTTAAAATTTCATAGAATGCAACTTAAAATGTTACAGGATGTCTACTTTAATACTAATAAAAATCATGCGCATATATTGCCCGATTTGAGAAAATATACTCCAGCTTAATTGCTAGACATTTTCTTTGCTTTATCAAACATTAAACAGTGGGGAAGAATCGAAATAAATCTGTAACTGGATTTGCATGAAATTTCATACAGGCGTAGCAGAGGACAGTAGAATTTTGAGTTTAGAAGCGGGATCCAATATTCGCATCAGAAGTGGAACTATAGGGGTTCAAAATAGACACTAGTGTCATGGAAAAGGTTTAACCATTAGCGAATTTTTGTTCCTTACCCGATTTCCAAGATTTTTATATCACCTTAAAGTCCTTGATAAATTAAAAAAAAAAAAAAAATTTTAAATTCGAAAGATATTTTTTTCCACTTAGCGATTAATATGAAAAACCAAATGAAAGTATTAAAATTTTTATATCACCTTTCCCCAAATTAAGTGTCATTTTCGACACATTTAACCCAAATGTATAGACGGACGGACATTTCCCTGCTTCCAAAAAATATTTTAGAATTCTAAAAATGTATTTGTTTACTGATAAATATAAAAAATATCGCCTTTTTCTGAATTAAGCGTCATTTTAGTCCCATTTAACCCAAATGTGTAGACGGAAGGACGGACATTACCACTCATCCACAAAAACATCTTATAATTCTAAAAATACACATTTTACTTACTAATAAATAGAAAAGTTAAGTGTCATCATTAAAGTGTTGATACCACCCTTCTCTGAATTATGCAGAATTTTCAACCTATTTAACTCTAATGTATAGACGGACGGACAGACATTTCCGTTCAGCTAAAAAAAAATCTTAAAATTCTAAAACTGAATTTTTTTAACTAATAATCAATAAAAAAAATAAAACATTTAACTCTTCTATTTATTAGTAAGTAAAAAAATGTATTTTTAGAATTATAAGATGTTTTTTTGGCTGAGTGGTAATTAAATCTCTAAGATAAGCCGTTTCCAAGTTATTGAATATTATATATGTTAAGATTTTTTCGAAGCTACTCCTTAATATATATTATTATATTTTTGTATATTTTATACTTAAGAGCATAATGTTGCATTTCCATATTCTGCCTTTTTATAATTTGCTAAGGATGTTTACTCTTTCCAGAGCTTTCTGAAGATGACGTAGAAAATTTAAATTTGGCTTACTTATAAACCTATTTGTCAAGTAAATCCTAACGGAGCTAGACTTTGAAATTTTTATCAGGGAGCGCAGATACGGATTTATTTTTTTAGGTCTGTTTTGGCTTTAAACAATTTTTATTGACTATACTATTGTTTGCTTTCCAAGTCATATCGTAAACTGATTTTAAATTTCGTTCAGGGAGGGCATTCATGTCGATTTTTTTCTTTGTTTGTTTTAAAAAGTTTACTAATTTAGTACTTTAATATTATCCCATCAGATTCTAGTAGTTTCAATTCTTTAACTTCGATTATTGAAAAGAAAAGCGTCAAACTGTTAGTCATATATTATTTTTTAATGATTTTCGGATTTCTTCGTGTACATTTTTATTATTATAATATTATATTTCCTGTCTTGTAATATTTTTGTAAGATTTTTTTCCTATTTTACATAAAAGAAAAAAAAAAATATTTATTATAGCAGTTAATTTAAAATTGTTTGGGTTTAAGAGCATTTTTTATGTGCTTGAAACATTTTTGTTAGGACATATTATTGGTTGCTCTGAATATTATCCATTTTTCCAAAAACAAAACATATTTGAAATATTTTTAACATCATTTTCTGTGGTCTTTCGACTTTTAAATAATATATGACCATTAGAGTGTCCAGAGGAAAGCCTTTGGAAAGCGTAAAAATTTGCTTAATGCGAAAAAAATTATTTTAAACATTTTTAAAATTGATCCTCAATTCCCTACCAGCGATTGAAAAATCATGGGTCCCATATATTTTGGTCAAAAAAAAGGTTATGGAAAAAATAAGTACATTAAAGTACCTTGATTTGTATGATAACGAAGAATTTTGCATAAGGCTGATAAGTTTTAAACTAATCCCAAAAATATTTCGCTTCAATTATTTCGTTCACTTGAGATGAACCATTTTTAAAATATCTCCAAAAATATCGTTTTTGATCAACAGTATACATATTTTTATAACAAAAACTCTTAATAAAATCTCAATATTTCGCGAATGAAAAGCGATATAAGATTTATTTAAATCATTATTCCAAGTGCTAATAGTACGTTAATTTTCTTATAATAAAAATTTTGATAATGCTATTTAAAGAAGTCAGTATTTTTAATAGTGTTTTAAATATGGTCTAGTTAACGTAAATGAAAACATTTAACAAACATAAATTATAAAAAGCTTCTTTTCATTAGTTCTTTGTACAAAGAGAAAACAGATTCATTGTGGCAACCGAATTCTTCGCCAATCGAATTTTGTCGGTTACGATTACCATCACACAATTCGGTTGTCATTATTGCATAAATATGGTACACGTAACTGTTTTAAAAAGTAATTCAATGAGATGAACTAATAAAATTAGAAACTATTGTGAATGAAAACAAAATTTGGTTTTGAAATTTGCTTTATTGAAAAAAGAAATGGATAAAACAATTCCTAAATTATATTTAAGTATGTGGCATGTTAAATAATGAGCATCACTTATTTTTAAAATATCTATGAAAGTAACAGATAATTTAATCCATTTGTGTCACATTTCCACATGGTCGAAACAGTATTCTGTGCAATAGTATGCAGCCCTCCTTAATAACTAAAAGACGTGTACACCATAACAAAAGTTGACGCAAAATTCTATTGGCGACAAATAAATACATTCTGCATAAAGTATTCAAAAGCCAATTGAATTTTATTTCGCATCTGCAACAAATTTTCATAATTTATAATTTTTTTTTTTGCAATATATTTAATCAAAACTCGATTACCTTTATTTTATATCTTCAAAAACCAGGAAACAACACAAAAATTTAACTTTTAGTTGCGTGGTAGCCAACACGACAGAGCAAAAGCCAATTTCTCCATATTTCAAACTAAAGTTAATATCGTATAAGTTGGATTATTTTTATGAAAAGTTTTGATTTTATGGAATACTTACATTTTCAGTAAAGATATGTCTACCACACCAGACTTTCTAAATATATATGTAAATAATATTTATTTAAACTTATAAAACAAATTTTTTATGTTATTGTTGAATTTTTTTATTCTTATTCAAAACAAAATTATTAATTTTTGAAAATTTATTGTGTGAAAATGTCAAAAATTAATTAACTAATTATCGATTGTGAGCCCCAAATTTTATTTTCTTAAAATCAAAACGAATTTTTTAATTACTACAAAAAACAAACGATAGGAACAATTAATTCTTAGTAGCAAATCGTTAAAATTATACTTAAATTCGGTCGACTCTTTTAATTTATAAATAAATAGAGAAGATAATTTTCGTAATAAAGTTTACTATTGTAAGAACCATTATTTCATCACAATTAAGTGCAAAGTATTAGAAACATGGAAAATCTGTTGTATTTAGCAGTTTTTATCTATTGTTATTAAATATCAAGTGCTTTTTTTGCTTTCGTAATCGTTTTCCAATCAATCTATTTTCTGTGTGTAGTAAATCCCTGATAGAAACTGATCATGTTTATATAACTCAAAGTTTCGACCATAATATTAATATTTTAAGAATTTGCGTAAAATTCTAAAAATAATTTTTTTTTTCCAAAATACTAAGAACTTGAATTTATTTCAGTGCAATTAAAAACAAACAGTGGAAGTAAGAAGTCAAATACAAATATTCATTACATGATTTTTTTCAAACACTCACTTATACATTCCTACATGTATACGTTATACGTTTGACTTAAACACAAATAAGGTAATTTTGTTCAAAAGAAATCAAACCGAATGCACACCATTTACACCATCAGTAAAGATCTCTTCTACATAAACAAATGGAATGAGTAAAAAGGTTTGTACAATGCAGAATATTTGATGTTACCACTTTATATGGTACGCCAATGTTTAATGTTGACAGCGTTTGTCAACGTAAGATAACACAGTGTAAACGTATTGTTTGTTTATTTGCAAGTATGTATATGTATAATGTTCATTATATAACACTTGAGTGTAAAATGCATTTCAGCGCTTGCTGGTTGTTCCATACAACGATTCGTATATTTATTTATTTTTTCGTATATTTTCGTATAATATTTTTTGTAACGCGTTAAAAGTGTTTGTTCATGTACAATTTCAGTTCAGGTGTTGGTTAATTGTAACAGCATCTTTCGCCCCCACATTAAAAAGCAACAAGAACAAAATAAAATCTACAAACAAACAGACATACAAATATGTTGATCTACAGAGTTACAGAATCAACTTAACAAACACCGAAAGATGAAACAAGAAAAAAAAAAAAAAACAAAAAAAAAAAAAAAAAACATACAACAGAAAAACAAGTAAAATTAAATTTACTTGGGCGGCAGGTGTCTTTTACTGTATTGTGTCAACAAAATGTTGAAATTACCAGTAATTAGTAGCTGCTGTTTACCGCCCTTCACTCGTACACCGCCAAATGTACATGTAAATATTTATAATTGAAAATGTCGGCTTCATTGTAGAGCACAAGGTTTTTTTGTTTATCAATCTTTCGTTTGTTAAAAAAAAAAAGAGTTTCGTAAGAATTTTTCATTTGGATTTGTCAACAATATTTTTGTAAATTTAATTGGAATTTAAAAGTTTTCAAAGAATTGATTGTAGAGAATGTTAGAGATTATTGGAGTAATATTTGTCATGTTATCCTGTGATCTTAGATTCCAAAGAATTACCAAGAATAGATGATGAGACACTTTTTCTTATAGTGACCAATTTTGTGAAATGTAAAATACTAATTTCAAAGAATACGGACTTATTTAAGTAGAGAGAAACAAATTCATTCGTTTAGATTTTATTTAATATAAGATTTGTAACTTGTTTATGGTGAACTATAAATTTCATATTCTGGAGATAAAGTACGAAAAAGTTCTGTATTAGTAATGACATCGCACTGGATTACTTAATGTTCCCGAGGTTTTAAGTCTGTTTTGAATTGTAATTAAATATTTACTAATCTGGTTAAAAAAATCGACTTCTTGGCTGAGTTGTTTTCAAGAAGTTCATACTTATCGGATAGCAATCAGAACAGCTCAAGCCCGGAAGGTTATTAGTAACTACTGTTGAAAATGTTTTGCAGATTTTCAACTTTACTGAAACTGAATTTAATACTTAGTAAATAAATATATGCTATATCTCGTTGATTTGGCCGAAATAGTCAAAATAGTAGATAGTTTCAAAGCTTGGAATAAAAGAGCGTACATTTTTCAAAAAGTCAGTTTTTCGTAGAAGCGCTTCAAAAAATTTCGAAAGATACAAATTTTATGGACAATAAAATATTCGTAAATAAAAAAGGATCACAATATTAAATTAAATCTTTGTTTTACACTCTAATGAAATGTGTTTAATATATGGGGAAATAACTTAGATCTCAATTTAAATTTTTCACAAAATTTTTAAGAATCGCGATTTGTATTATATATTTCTATATTTTTAAAATTTTTCTAGGAAACCCCAAAATATGGCGCACTAATACCACCAAACATTGGAAGTATACAAAATTTTATTTTAATAATAACTCAGTAAATTATATTACGCGTAATTTTTATCAGAATAATACAGAAATATCTAGTTTGCAAATAATCTTATATGTTCAACCTTAAACCGCTATAAATAAATCTAAATTCTAGTTTTATTTTCTTTTTCTGCATTCATATTAATACCCTACATCACCATAGGTGATTCGGGTATTATTGTATATGTACGGAAATAGTAACACAGAGAAAACATTTTAAAGTAAACCATTCGACTCAAATCACTTTCTGATCGCTCTAAAGAGCGATCCGTTCATCTACTCGGCTGGCTGGCTGCCGGTTCATAAAAAGCTTGTGCGCAAAGTACAATAAAAGAAGTAATAAAATTTGGTAAATTTGATATTTTTTTCACAAGGACGAATTCTATTGAATTTGGTCATGATCGGTACATTATTTCACCCAGCCCTCATAAAAATATGATTAAAGTTAAAAACTAGTATATTTGTACGTAATTATTATTATGATAACATTTTATAATTTTTTCATCATTTAATGATCCGATTTAATAACACTTATAACATTTTCTTATAATAATGCCTCCTTATTTCTTTTTTCTAATTATAGAAAATTTAAAAAGTTCTATTTAATGAACAAAAGGGTACCACAAAGTCCTCTTGTGAATTCTCACTCACTTAGGTCTACCAATCTCTAATTTCGTGTTTCTAGGTTTATAACTATAGAAAATTCAAAAAGTACCATTTGAAGAACAAAAAAAAAATAAAAATAAATAAATAAAAAAAATAACCTTTTATTTTCATTCACTTAGGACCACATATCTTTAATTTTATGTTTCTAAGTTCATAATTATAGAAAATTCAAAAAGTACCATTCGAAGAACGAAAAAGTACCACTATTTCCCCTTTTTAATTCTTTCCCACATGGGACCATTTAGGTTTAATATAATTAAGAATACATTAATTAGTTTTTTACCCCTTTTTGATACTTTTTTTACCTATGGAAGTGTCAAAAATTGTATTCCAATGAATTTCTAAGTTGTAGTGGTATCCTCATTAAAATACTCATATGTATATGTCAATAAATATAAAAAATATTTTATGAAAAAAGTACCAAAAATTGGTACAATTTTTACCCCTTATATGTTCGAACTAATCAGGGATGCCAGATACTTTTTTTGGTCAACCCAAAATTTTTAAAAAAAATTTTCCAAAAAAAAACCAAAAAGAACAAGCGCGAATTATATTCGGCCAGGTCGAATCTATATACCCACCATCAACTTTTTCAAATTTTACGTTATATGGGAGGGGGCGGTAAAGTGGGCGGACCACGACCATTTTTTGTTTCCGAGTTTACATTTGTCCTTGAACTATTTGAACACAATTTCGTTAATTTTCACCTTATATGGGAGGTGGGCGGTAAAGTAGGCAAAAAAAAATATATATGGCTTAAAAAAATAATAATATTGGCTTAATGGTTGTAGAAATAATTAAATGGTTGTAGTATTGACTAAATTTTTGGATTTTTCATATATATCTACGGTGACTATATTTTTTTCAGCAAAATACAGAACAGGAGAAAATAAAATACACTAAACACCATTTTCTAAATCAGGTTATTTTTAACCGTCAAAATTTCAATTGTCAATAAAGTTTTATTATGTATTTATTATTATATTGATTGTTAGAAAAATAAAAATTTATTAATTCAATTTAATAAAGTACAAAAAGAAAGCAAATAATAAATACAAAAAGACGCAGCAATAAATACATACATACTAAAATACATAATAAATAAACATAACAAAATAACATAAAATACACTAAAAATTTATTTGTACTTCAAAATATGACAATATTTAAAAGAGCGTTTTAAAATCCATTTTTAATATTACAAAATCAACATGAAAAAAAACTAATAAAATTAATTTGTAATTCAAAAAAGCACAAGTATCTATTTTTATTTGAGTCTTTTCATTTGTCCAAACATTATTTAAAACGGAAAATACCCTTTCAGTTGGGGCATTTGACCCAGGTAAACATAAACAAAATTCTACAATTTTAAGAATATTTTCAAAACAAACCCTTTTTTCATGAAAATGTTTGAAAATTTCTACCCAACGTTCTTCGGTAGATGTTTGATCGTTATTCCATTAGTTTATTTTTTCTAAACTAGTATAGTTTTTAATAAGTGAAAATTCATAAAATAAATTAGAATCATTAATGTTTAATTCTGTCCTTTTTTCCATTATAAAAACACAACTTATTTCAACTTCGTCCCAAGTAGGAACTTCATGAAGAAAAACCCATTTTAATAGTACAAATTCTTGATATGCAAAATCCCATTGATTTAAATATTCAATACAATTTGTATAAAAATAAGCTGAGTTTTTTTTTTTTTTTTTTAATTCATTAACGTCTATTAAATTTTTCTCATGTAACTCATTCAATATTTTTATACCCTACACCACCAAAGGTGGTTGGGGTATTATGTGTTTGTGCAGAAGTTGTAACGCAGAGAAAAAATCTTCCGACCCCCACCTTAAAGTATACCGTTCGACTCAGAATCACTTTCGCAATTTTGAAGATAAATTGATGAAATTTGGTACATATGTTTTTTTCAGCACAAGGACGAAGCCTATTGAATTTGGTTATGATCGCCCATTATTTCACCTAGCCCCCATACAAATGTCCTCCCGGAATAGAGTTTTAACACTTATAGATGCCTTAAAAATAGGAATATTTTAATGAAATTTAGTACGTATAAGTTTTATATCAGCAAAAATCCGTCTACCAAATTTCATGAAGATCGGTCCATAATTGACCATAGCTCCCATATAAACTCATCTCCCGAAAATCACTAACGTGCATAAATCCCTCACAAATGTTTGTATTATGTTAATATTTAACACAAGTAAGTTGTATATAAATAAAAACAAAATTATGTGGATCGTAATGGTGTAGGGTATCATATAGTCGGGCTTGACCGACTATATCTTCTTCTCTCGTTTTTACTGCTAAAGGTAAAAATATTGCAGCCCTTCGTTGTGTAACTTTAAACTTAAGCTTATTTATAAAAAGAGAAACTTTTTTACGACTCAATCTGCTTTATATAATTGTGAAATAAAGTGGCTTGGCAATGTATAAATAAAATCCAGGCTTCAGAAAAAGGATTGTCAAAAAATGCTTTTAAAACAGATGTGCACTTTGGTTGAGATTAAAAATAATCCTTTAAGGGTTTAAAAAGTTCTAATATTCTTTCAATGGACGGTTTAAGAGTCAGCCACCTTGTCTTGCTATATCCAAGTAATTTTTTATATTCTATGTCTACTGTATCACAAATTAATTTAAATTGTTCAGCTCGAACGGTATAAATATAAAAATATGAATAAATTTTGACAACAATAACTTCAATATCTACCGAAAGACATTCAGCAGCCGTTTGAAGACAATTATTTAATACATGTGCAGCACAATTGACTCCAATAAGAATATTTCCAGTAGATGAGTGTACTTTTTTAAAAACATTATTTTGTCCTCGTCTTGCAGCTCCACCAAAGTTACAATTTGTATTATCTGCACTTATAGCAAGTATTTTTTTATTTAAATCAAATTGAAGAAGAGGATCGCAAATATATGTTATTAAAATGTCAGACGTTTCTCCTGGTAAGTTATCAACTTCTAGTATTTTTACTTGCACACTTTTCAGTGGTATAAAAAACGAACAAGTATTGGACATATTTTTATGTTGTTATGATTTGAACAATCATAAAATATTGTCACCAAATTTGTTTTTTCTAAATCCTTTTTAATTTCGTTGATTGAATTAGGTGCCAGGATTTTACAAACAATAGATTCACACTTAGTACGACCGGAGGAATATCTTTCATCAAAACAACTTTTAATAAGTTTCGATGTGCAATCGTTTGATCGGAACGAATGATTATGTTTAACACTATGAAATGCCCAAGTTCCTTCACTAATACTAGTTTTTCTTCCACATTCATCAATATTCTTGGACCACAAATAATTTGAAAGAGTTTTGCTAGAAGAGGCTGCAATGTCGGCAGCTTTTCAAGTTTTGCCCCATTAGCAATAGAAAAAGTTGACATACATTTACAACATTGTATTTCGCTGGAGTTTTTTGTTTTTTTAATAAAAGAATATTGTTTTTGCAAGTTATCATTAAATGTAAACTTTCTTCTTGCCGACATAATTTTTTAAATCAAATTAAAAACACCAATTTCACACAGCACAATATTTTCATCTGACGCACGTTCAGTGAGATAATTTAACTGAAGTTGTAAACAAAAACAAAATCAATTGTTGAGGTTTGTTTTTCCTATTGTTATTTGATCTATCAAAGTATGCCAAATGTCATTGTTGATTTTGTTGCAATTTTCAGCAGCTACGTTATTTTAAATGACAGTTGATATCGACGCTACTTATTAGTGTTGGTAAATGTTTATAGTTGAAAAAACTGTATTACCTACATTTGTGTCAGAATTTTTTAATATTTATGTATTTCTTATGTGTTTTTCTATTCGTTTTTTATGTAAAACTGAAAAAATAACGAAATACTGAACAAATACAGAACACTAAACAAAATACAGAACATTTTCACGTTTTTTAGCAAAGAATAATTTATACAGAACAGGGCTCTAAAATACAGTACTGTTCTGTATAATACAGAACGTCTGGTCACCGTATATATAAACATATTTTTCTATGCGTGCATATAAACCCTTCTTCTTTTACGTACATAACACCTATAACAATTTTAGTATCAACATTAGTATATTTGACACAAATAAATTTTTTATAAGTGTAAATGACAATGACTAATTTTATGAAGATCGGTCCATAATTTACCATAGCTCCCATATAAGACCCAATTTCGGGAATCACTCAAAAGTGCATAAATTCATGTGAATGTTAGTATCGATGTAATATTCTATATTAGTATGTTTTATTTTATACTTAATACAAGAATCGGTCCACAATTGGCCACAGGTCTAGAAAAAAAGACCGTTTTCTGAATATTAGTAGAATTATGCGTATGTATAATGTTGTCGGTTACTATATTTTGGCGGTCAGGGCTCGATATTCTGTCAAGGCGTCAGATAGTCAGTAGAGTGGGATAAATGTACATCAATTGGCTCAACTTCATCAATTGGTTGTTCAATGTTATAATTAAAATTGATTCATCTTTTAATTCTTAAATAAATATACTCTAAGGTATTTTCAGGTAAAGAGTATATTAAATATATATATATTATGCTTAAGAGCCTTAATATCACTTTCGGAGTTAGCCAACAGAAAAAAATATTAACAATCATAAAAGAATTCTTGGCGAATTTTGAAAAAAAAAGTACATACCCTAAGTGACCAATTTAGTCTACTCTCTATCCCTCTGCTCCTTTAAATCATCTCGAAAATAGTTTAGCTCTAGACATGTCAAATTTTTATTGAGATATCTTTAACGGATCAAAAGTTACAGAAGTATTATAAAAAATGTTTTGGAACAACTTTGTTACATACAGAAGAGGGCGATGGTACTTGTGGGTAGAATAAGAAATTATATTTAATTCTTGTAAAATGCGTTGTATTTCACAGTTCTATCGTTCCCGAATTTTGTGAAAAAAGTTTTATAAAAAAAAAATTTAATTAAAAATTTATTTTATTAATTATTGACACTTATTATTGTATAAAAAATATCTAAGTATTGCCGTTGCTCAATACGAAGAAACCAAAGAATACTAAGAAAAGAAGGCTTGTCAAAAAAAAACCTAACTCTGTTGTCAAAAAAACATAACTTTAAGATTGGTTAGTCAAATTTTATTTATATGTATTAGTGCTGAAACCACTTTCACCACACATCATAATCGTACATAGTTGCACAAAAGAGTATTAACAAATTATTAAATATAATTCATCACAATTATATTCGCAGATTTTTATCTTTTTATGCGGGTTACATCCACAAATCGTAATATAATTACATTTCTTTGCTTTTTGTTGATGAATATGAAAATAATTTAAAATTATTTTAAAATCTGTTTTATTTTTAATACCAAAAGTAGCAACATTGTTCGTTCAATTTAAATTTCAACATACAAAAAAGGAATGTCAAAAATAAAATAAAAAAATATTTTTGTCAGTTTGTGGAAAATATTCGTTTAACGGGAGTTAAAATACTATA
Source organism: Protophormia terraenovae (assembly GCA_951394005.1). NCBI lineage: Eukaryota > Metazoa > Arthropoda > Insecta > Diptera > Calliphoridae > Protophormia > Protophormia terraenovae. The sequence goes on from OX596074.1 coordinate 37,003,979, forward strand.
AACGCGTGTGAAAAATTAATAAAAATATCGTGTGTTTGTTGAAAAATGTGTCGCGTGTGTAATTTTTCTTAAATTTTAAGGAAAATATTTGTTTATTTTGTGTTGTTTCTCTCTCTCACAAGTGTGTTGAATTCACACAGAACTTGTATGTGAAGAGAGAGAAATGTTGTTGTTGTAGGAAAGAGTACTATTTTCCCTTCTTAGTATTCTTTGATATTTACTATGTATTTAAAGAGCAATTTTACATTCCAAATGAGTAAAAATTATGCGACCGACAAAATAGGCATCATTGTCAACATCGACTGCTTTTCTCAAGACACTGAATTAATTTTCAAAGTATAAATATTTGAGAATAATACCCAATTTACAGTTACACTTGAAATCTCGTTTGAACGAGATTTCGAAAAAATAAAATCTATCATGTTTACATTACAGTTTTGTAGATTTTGTTTTGACAACTGCTTTCTATTAAAATTTTACACACGCACTAAACACTTAATTAATTTTTATTCTTCAAAAAACTCTTCTTAATCTAATTTTATGCTTATTTATAAAAAAATTTCAACAAAAATGTATTTATTTTTTAATTTTAAAATATTTGTTTAAATACAAAAGTCATTTTTATTTACCACATTGTTGTATTTTACTAATACACCAAAAAGAAAAACAATGTTGAAAAATTAAAATTTTCAAAATCTAATTAAATTATACTAGATTTTGTTTGAAATCTCATTTAAACTAGATTTTGTGCCAATGTAAATGGGGTATAAGGAGAGTCTTGCAGAATAATATTTGGGAATACACAATTTTAATAATCGTTAAATTTTCTAAATAATATTCCATCGATAATCATGATGTGTTAGAAAACATTTTTCTAAACAATATATTCAGCGTTTGCGAAAACTGTAGCTATTACTACCAGTCTTGATAAGATTTATAAAAATATGACATAATTAATTAAATAAAAAAGATGCTGTAAAATTATCATAATTTGCTTTTAACTTTGACGCTTTGTCTTCTATTTAAGTGTTTTAAATTAATCCGCTTTTAATTATAATTAAAAAAATCCTAAATAAAAGGAAAAGAAAAACACCTAAAACTATTGTGTACATACCAAACTATAAGTCTTAAGTATAAAATACCATGCAAGTTTTTCTTTATTCTTACAAACTCCTTTATAAATACACCAACTACTACTACTATAATATCTTCTGTTGCTCCTGCTGCCCTTTCCATTACTTCTACTGTTACAGCTTATGAATGGTTTATAGCTAAATATGTATGAGTTTAGCAGAAATATAATGTACTAAAAAAGGAAATATACATACACATACAAAACTAGTATTATAGCTGCAAACGAAAACCGTAAACTCCCATTTATCCTCGACAGTGGTGTCCTTGTGTCATCTTAAATCTTTGTCTATGTCTACTGTCGAAAAATCTGCTTTTGTGTTACTTACGACTTATGAGCGTATGAACTGCAAAAAAAAGAAACAACAAAAAAACCCGATTTAAAAAAAGAACAGATACTATGAAGAGAATACGTAAAACGTAAAATTTAACCACATTTTTGCCATCATACTCGGCAATAAAGTACAAAAGTTTGTTAAATAAATCAAACCCTTTTTGGACATTTATGATCGTAAAGTTGAAATAAAATAATAAAATAAAATATATACTTATGTATGTGTAAATATATACAAAATTTATATGTGTATGTATTCTTACATATACATATTCACTAAAAAAGGATAATAAATATATGGACATATAGTAAATACTTATATTACAATTACACAGCTACTATGAAAGCAGATAAATTCGCTCTTATAAAAGCTTAAACAGATTTATGATGAGACTCATGTTGTTGTTTTTCTACACATATATACATTAGAGTGCTCCAAGCTTGTATGAAGGAAAAAAATGTTATCCTACGGCCGTCCCTGTAGGATAACATTTTTTAGGTCAATACCTCTTATAGTTTGCCTGCACCTGCATTTTGAATTCAGCGGATTTCGAGAAAAACCCATTTTTATGTAATATTTTGGAAAATCAGCCATTTTATTACATTGTTGAGTATTTTAAATGGAACTTTTTTAAAATTTTATAATTCATACAATTCTAAATATAAATCAAGAGTTTCATACAATTTCGACGACATTAACCCATAAACTTTAAAGGTCAAAGGTCAAATTTTGTAATATTTGCAATTTTTGATAGAAACTAGTCGAAATTTTATCTATTTTTCGGTAGATTATCATAAAACTTAAGAAATTTATTTATTAAAACAACCGATATTTACAATAGTGAAAAAAATTAAATTAACCCTTTAAAGGCCTTGGGGTCAAAATGACTCCGATGTTTTAAAAACATGCCAATTTGAATATATTTCAATAAAACCCGTTTGCAATCCCATTAATTCAGCAAATTGATAAAAAAAATTGGGTATTAACCCTTTTTGAAAGGTTCAGCAAATCGAAAATTTAAATTATTTTTTATCAATTTGCTGAACCTTTCAAAAAGGGTTAATTCGAAACTTCGTTTTTTTCGAGCACTCTAATATACATACATGCATACTTATGTATATGTACCTAATAGTAAATAAAGACAATGTCAAAACAGGACATTTCATTTCGAAAGAGTTTCTTAAATTAAAAAAAAAAAAATGATGGATCATAAATTTCGCTTAATATATATCAAGTGTGAATCGGATATTATAAATATTAACAATAGGCTGTATAAGATATTGGCTTTGAAAATGCATCTGAATATATAAACATAGTGCTATCATGATTTCTTCTAGTGAAACAACCATAGAACAGTAGCTTAAAGTTCAGCCTTAGAGTTTAAGTAAAAGCTTCATTAATTCTTTTTCAAAATACCATAACAATAGCAATATTAAATATGTATTTATGTGAAAAATGTGAACTTAATTAAATTAAAATACATTATTTAAATAAATTTCTTTTATGTTCTCTTAACGTGTATTAAAAATCATATAAAATTATTATTTTATAGCCAAAGTTTGAACTGGCAAATGGTACATTTTACGCTTACGCAAGAAGTTGTAAATCATACGATTAATTACTCTCGCTCTCTTCTCTCTATTGCTAGAAGCATTTTTCCAAATTACTATATGTATATGTTGTATATTTTCCCATCATATTCATAATTTTATCCGTAACCCCATGAGATGTAACATTGAAAACGATTCTTTTATATTTGCTGGAAATGTGTTGAGGAGAAAGAAAAATAATACAGTTTTATTAAATATAAAAATACAGGGTAACAAAAAAATATTTTAGACCCCCTTCCAATTACTAATTTAAATTCTTACTTGTATTAATGTTTGGTTGCTAAAGGCAGCGAAAAAAAGTTAAAATCACACCTACTGATCACAAATTTTTGTATAATTTGAAGATATTTTTAACAACAAATCACCCTGTTTTTAAAAGCTAATTTATGTCATTATACCAACTAACTCATACATGCATACAAATACATAAAATCCTTTCATATACATATATTTTTACATGTGAATAAAATAATTTAAATGAAAATTGTGTAAGCAATTTTACTTGTATATATGTATGTTTGTATAGAATAGTGTAAAACATGTGTATGTATACGCTACATTTACCATTACAAATGAATTATTAACTTTGTGTATGTATGTGTGTGTAATTAGTTTAATTTATAGCGACACATTTAAATCTATCTATCCCGTACTGTAGACAAACATTTTTATATTTTTAAGTAAGTAGTAAGTGAAATGAGTAGATGACACATTAAATACACTATAAGGATAAAAATATAATAAGATCCACAGACTGATGTGAATTACAATTATTACATATGTTTATTAGGGTTATAACCACTCATTTCTCAGAATTGATTCCGGCTTACTAAAATACAGGACCTTCAAATACAATATAGGCTCAGTTCATTGACTTACAAAAAGAATTACATCACAAGTTCTATAACTTTTTCTCTTCCTAAAAAAACTGCTTAAGAAAATGAGTTTTCTAAGTTTTAAAACCTATGCGGATGATATATTTGCAGTTAATTCAGGAATTCATATCAAGATTTGAAGTAATTTTCTCGAGATAATACAAAATCGCATATTTTAGACCTCCCCGTTTTAATGAATCGGAATTGGTACTAACAGTGGAAAAAAAAATTTATATCATCCTAGACGGTAAAATATCCTGGAAACTTAATTCTCTGGCTATAATTTAAAAAGTCCTAAATGCAATTTATGTATCCAGAAAGTCATTGGAGACACATGGGAAATAAATCCTCAAACCAAATCTCTTTTAATCACTTAGGTGGAAATCGCTTCTCAGGAAAACTTTACTTACCCAGTAAGCCAACAATTATATTGCCAGAAGGCGATAACTACTTACAATTCTGGTGAAACCTTCAATATTTTTATATGACGATGTCCACGAACTCATGGGTCCCCATTATTAAAGTATTTATTTTAAACAGTAATATAAGTAGTTAATCAAATACTTCAAAACTACAAATACTACAAAATTGGTATAAAATAAAAGATAAAAGTAGTAGAATCAATTGAGATCTTAACCAAGCCAAAAACTTTTATACATGTTTCTTCTTACGCCATGTCCATGCAAAATTCATGTACATCGCACAGTGGTCCAAATGATCAATCTAGCCGGACAAAAGTCATAACTCGCTTTTGCAAAGCCGTACCGACATGAAACTTGGTACGTTTATAGATTTCATCAATATAAACAATTAGAGAAAAAAAAAAAAATCAAATGTATATGTGTGTGTATGAGTGTGTGTATGTAAGTTTGTTTGTAAATTAGTTTTTTTGGGGGTCTGTTTGAAGCCTAAAGACGGCAAAACGACTGGGCCGATTTTCCTGAAATTTTCACACCGTATTTCTGTATGTCTGGAAGTTATTATAGGCTAATTTTTATTGAAGAGGTTTAAATGGGTGAAATGCCACGCCTACCTTAAAAATTAAGTATTGAAGGTCTTATATCTTGGAAACTGCAACAGTTAGAGTCTTCAACTGGACAACTTTGATATTCAGTGGACAGTGGACGTGTCACCTCCCATATAAATAAAATACTAAAATTCGTATATCTGGGAAAAATATAAAAGTCAAAGTCCCCAAATCGTGTATGATGAAATTTGGTGTCGATATGAATATTTTGGTTAAAAATGGGCGGACTAGCAATAGTAGGCGTAGCACCTTCCATATAACATGGACACTAAAACTTGTATATCTGGGAACAGCTAATTTTATTTATATTGTAATGAGAGTAACAAAGCACGCTGTGTATAGCTAGTCTCTTTATATATTATAACTTAAATTAAAAGAAGAAACTTTAAAAAGAATTATTTAAAATTCTTTTAATATATTTAATAAAAGTATACAGACTTATAAAGACTTGTTCCAGCAGCAAAAGTCAGTTCTTCTGCCGACCAAGTCTCTAATAAAGGAGCAACATTTCTACGCTTTTTTCTCTCAGTTTTATATAAGAATTCCTTAGAAGGCCTGCCATAATTGGAGGTCGAAGGTTCATCCAAGCATCCTTCATCACGAGATGATGAAGAAAATTTAGGTGGAATATTAAAATAACCTTCTAATCAATATTTATTTGTATTTTCGAACGTCAGCCTTCTTCGACTGGCTTGCGCCCACTTTTTCGTTAAAATGTATGCAAACATTCGAGCAGATTGCCTTACTTTTCTGTAATCTTAGCAGCAACGTGTTTAACAACAGCATCAGTTTTCTTAGTTAGTTGTTTTTCATTACGCCAAGTATTATACAACTCTTTCCTTGTAATGGACACGTTAAACTCTAAATGAAATAAAAATCGTTTGGGCAAAAACCGGCAGCTAATTTTTTAAACATTAAAAAGCTACATATATATAAATGACGACAACATAAAAACTAAAGCTTAAGTACGATAAATTACCATTTGAAATTCTAATTAAATTCGGACATTAAACAAAAATTTCACTTTTAAAACATCCATGTACATAATTGCATTTTATTTCTAAACAAAACATATCTTATGAAAAATTGAAACAGTAATTTTTACTCACACCTTTGTTATATTAATTTCACCTAAAATTTATTTTTTTAATTTTTGTTCTTATTATCTGTTTACGACAATTTCACTTGCACTATTAAATGTCACTTGAGATATTAATGCTTTAGCAAAGAAACAATTACTTGTATTTGAAGCAATATATCAATGCTAGTGTAGCTATTTAAAAAAAAAAAAAAAATATGCCGTTATGTACTTTGGACACTTGTCAACATATTACTATACAAAAAATTTGCTTTTGAAATATTTAAAAAAATTACTTTTGTCCGGCTAGATTGGGGTTTTGGACCACAGTGCATCGTTAATAGTTTTCATATACAAATTAAAATTATTTCCTAAGTGGGAAAAAGTGCTAGAATTTACTAATAAGAAAAGTGCTAAAAACAAAAACTTTGTATTTGCTTAAAAAAAGAGATATATTAATTATTTTCAGAGTTAAAACTAAAAAAAACATTTAATAAAATAATAAAAATACATTATGAGATTTATTCTCTAGAAATTAAACAAAATTTTTGAGTGGATTTTTCTAAATTTCTAATTTTGTCATAAGTTACCAATGCATTATGTATTATCTGAATTATCGGCTATATTCTACATTTCGTTTTCATGTGAAAATGAAAATTTTCACAAAGTTTGTGTAATCAATTTCGAAAATTTGGTTTTATTCGATTTCATTTCGTTTCATTACATTTTTCTATGTTCTGAAAATCGAAAATACCTTTTTGTATACGATTTTAAATCGAAAGCAGAAGAATAAGTGAAATGCATTAAGTTTCTGCAAATTTCAGCAAATAAGAAGGTTATTGTTGTTTATGGCCGACCATATGATTTCTATATCAGTTGTATTTTGTGATTTTGGGAAGGGGTCTTATGTGGTCACTGTGTTCAATAAGACTTATTTTTATTATCATGTCTTGATATTAACATTTATATGGTATTTATGCATGTTGAAGTTATATTCGAGTGTGTGACCTTATATCGAAGCAATAGTCAGTTATAAAAAGATCTTCGTAAAATTTGCATACTAATTTATTACTGCATAAAATATGTTTGTGGTGAATTTTATTGAAATAGTAATATAAAAGTGGACAATTGTATGGAACTTCGTGGAATAACTGACCGAACATTCTATAAATAAAATCATATCAAACAAAAAATAAAAAAATCATATTGTCAAATTTGATTGAATTCTCTTTACTTGAGTTGGAGGACAAATTTTACACGGTCTCCCAGTATATCCCTAAATCTAATGACAAATTAATTTAAAAAGATTCATTTGTGTATGAATAGCGTTTAAACCATTTTCCGGGAGGTCATTTGTGTATGGGACAAGTGAAATAACCTCTACTTGCGTACAAGGTTTACTTACATGAACAGCCTAACTAACGGACACACATGAAGTCTGGGAGAAAATGCATGTTTTTATTAAAAAAAAAAAAAAAACCTAAAAAAGAAGCATGCTTTCAATAAAATATCTTCGAGAGTACGTGGTTTGCACAAAACTATTGAATTAACATCCATCCAAACGTTTTGCATACATGTTTGACGTAAGAGAGACCCAATTTGATTGAATTTAAACCACTTTTTGTTGAAAATTTCCCTAAATTATAATAGCAATACTCAACTTAATGGGAAATTTAACAAAAAAAAATAATATTTTTACATATTTTATTTTTTATAAACTGTCAGTTACAGGAACAAAATTAAAATGAAATCGATGAGAAATGAAATCGAATATAATTTCATTCGTTTTACAGAACACAGTGAAAACGATAGATCGATTTCATTTTCACTTTCGATTTGAAATCACTTCGAAATACAGAACATGGACGTATGTGTTTTCTGAATAATGTTTACTGAAAATTTGATTTTTAAAATTTCATTTATTATTAAAAACCAAATACAGTAAGGTTGTTCACGATATTCTGGTTATCAGGTTATGCGATTATTTGGTAATATTAAAAACAACAAAAAAAAAAAAAAATTACTTGTTACAATTTTTATTATTTTCCTTCAATACAAATAAACAGATAATCAAATAATTTATAAACAAGGATATGAGTTGGGCAAAGTTGGTTATTTTTTTAGTAAAATTTTCTGTTTTAATATAACCACATAATCACATAACTTGATAACCAGTCTATCGTGAACCACCTTAGTGTAAACTTGAGAATCTGAGTAATTATTGCAGACCAGAAATGCTTTTTTCTGGTCCACCTTTGTTAAAAAATTCTATCACCATATATCTTTTATTTAATATGTGAAACACTAAGTATTAAGATATTAAATTAAAATTTACATCAACTAACATTCCATATTTTAAGTTTTTTATCTAAAAAGAAAAAAAGTTTGTACTCTTTTTACTGACACATTTTTGGAACAAACTTAACTGAAAACGAGAAAAAAAATGATAGTCGGTCAAGCCTAACCATATGATACCCTGCACCATATGTACCAAAATTCGGGAAGTTGCCAACTGTGGACCGATACTTGTATTAAAGTGTCAAAAAAACTTACTAATATAGAATATTATATCCATACTAGGGTATTCACTCGAATATTGTTTGTTCGATTAATCGATAAATTAAATTTAAATATTTGTTCGATTAAATTAAAATCAAGAATTTCGAGTAACAATTTATTCGAGTAAATTATGCAGATTAATCGAATAATTTATTTTTTAAAATTTCCCTTCTTTACTAGTATTAGTACTAAAATAAAACTATAACACAAACACCTTTTGTGTTATAGTTTTATTTTTAATTTGATTGAAAACAACTGATGAAAATTTTCATATTCTGTTTAGATTCTAATTGTGGCGTCACAATTTGGAATTTAATTAAAAAAATTGTATTTTGTGAAAAGAACCAAACATATGTATGCCTAAATTACAAAGCAAATATATAAACAACAACAATGTAAACGTCACTTTAAAAAATTATAATGCAATTTGGGTTTTGAAGTGATAAAAAACTTTTTATATTAAATGTTTCATAAGAAGCAAATTGGAGAATTTTTAACTTGATTTGGAAATCATATTGATCATTTTAAAAGCATTATATCATGGTCTCAAATTTGACAACCTAGGTCAATTCTCACAAAATTCATTGTTTTAAAATATTTCCATATGTGCGTATACGTAACACACAATTGTATTGTCACGTTTTGGTTGTTGAACGAGATAATATTCCCAATAATCGCTTAAATATTAAATATTGTTTATTTTTAAAAAATTGCCAAAAATTTATTTGTAAAGGCTCCATTACTCTACCGTAAATGTAAATGTAAAAATGTAAATGTAACTGGAAACGTAAGTGGGTGCTTACTCAAAAAACGTAAATGTAGCCAGTACTTTGTTGTTGTTTTGTTCACATCAACCTCAGTGATGTAAATTACACATTTTTTCAGTAAATGAAATTCAGTTTAAAAATCGCTAGATTTATTGGTTTGTGTTTTAGCGACTTGTATACAAAACGAAATATGTGCTTTTATTGCAAAATTTTTAAATTTTAATTTATTGATTAAACTCCGCACTTTATTTAAATTATTTTAACAAGTTTTTTCCGAAGAAAACAGCAAAACAAATTGTTCAGTTGATAAACTTATTATATCGATTTTTTACGCAGATTTAGTATATTGAAATAAAAAGATGTCAACACTGTCCTTTCAGCTGTCACGTAAAAACGTAGAGCGACCAAATTTGATTAGGTTGCTACGTAGCATTTACGTTTTTGAGTACACAAATACACATAACTCTCATAAGCAAAACGTGTCACCTGATTCGCAACATTTACATTTACGGTAGAGTAATGGAGCCTTAAAGTCTTTTAATGATTCTTGCAGAAGAGAAAGACCGATATGTGTTTTATATATTACATAAGAAATAACGAAAATATTATGCTAATATGCTTTTTTATGCAATTAGAAAAATTCATTTAAATATTATGCTAATATGCTTTTTTATGCAATTAGAAAAATTTATTTAAAAAATTGACTCTTTTCATGAAATCTGCTCTCCTGCATTCGTTTTTGGCCGGGCGGGAAGCAGTTTAGTGTCAAATCGTTCTAAATCAATTTTTTGATGAAATATCGTCAAAAATTTTAAAAAAAGCTCGCGTGACATTTTTTTATTAATCGATAAAAAATTCTACTTTTTCCAAAATTCACCATTTTCGACCAATGCCTGATGTAGGGTGCAAGCCCAAATCAGTTCAAAATTTCTACATTAGCCATTAATGAAGCCTTGTTTTTTGAAATATATTAAGAAAAAAACTTTGAGAAAAAAAGTGAAAGAATTGTGCTATATTTTTGTAAAAATAGCCATTTTTTATACCAATTTCAGAGTGCTGACTTTGAATAATTTTCACGTCTAGATGCATTGAGATAATCAAAACATTCTTTCAGTATGTTATTTTGAAATATATAGCAAATTACAAAATATTTTTAAAAAATTTTTACCTCATAGACCTTAGGACTTATTCCCGAAAAACGAAAGAAAGTCGAGGCAAAAAATCAAAAATTTAAAATTCAAGTGTAAATATCTTTTTAACTATAAGAGATAACTTGGGTAAGTAAGATTATTTTTTCTTTATCTTGCAAGCACTTTACAGAAATTTAAATCTTTAAAATCGGACTTCATTTTTATAAGTTACGATTTTTTTAAAACTTTTACATACTCGAGGTAGTCAATTTTGACACCCTGTAGATTTTCTTGTATTATCACAGGGTGACTGTAAGATAATTTTTTCAAAGCTTAGGTCCTCCTCTGCAACTCTTCTATACAGTTCAATTTAATCCAACCAGTAGTTTAGTAGGTACAGATTTATTACCAAAAAATTTGCGTTTGACCCCACTGTGTGGTGTAGGGTATAATGAAGGAATTCAACTTGAATCAACTTTTAGATTAAATTATATCATTTCTTATTGTATTTTCTAAGTTTAACTATAATTTTAATAAGAAAGGACTTTCTATTGTTTAATTCGCATTATAGAGTTTTGGAATGGAATGTTAGGAAATGCCGTCCGGATTACCGAATAATCCAGATTATTATAGAGTCCATATAGAGTTATTATATTCATGAAATTGCATAAAACTTTTTTTCTTTAAATGAAAACCTCTAGCAATTTTTGGATTTTCAAAAATGCCTTAAATTAAATTTCAACAATGAAGACAATAATTTCTTATTTCCTATTATTAATTTTATTTGCACAGAATTATCAATTTAAGCATTTTGTGTATTTATCAGCAAAAAAAAAAACAATTTTCGCCTGCGGCGCTTCACACTCCAAATCATAAATAACTTAACAAATTCTATGGGCTTACTTCTAGTAGAAATTATTTATGAATATAATTATAAAAATTTTTGGAAATGCTTAATGAAAATGGAATTATAGTTCAAAAATACCAAGAAATTACTTTAAAACATTGGATTATATTTCAAATGAAATATAATACATATTTGTATGGGATTTTCTTATACGATTTTTCATTAAATCGTTTTGCTGGTAGGCGTTCTATATTCTGTTTATAAATGTATTAAAATTTGTTTAAAAAATATAAAAAAATAACGACAACTACACCATTTTTAACAGTAATTTTGAAAAAAACCAAATGAAATTTTGCATTTAAATTTTAGACAAGATCATTTGAAAATTCGATTTTTCATTTACATTTTTGAAAATAACAATTGAAAATAAGATTTTTGTTTTACCATAATTAATAGGACTTCTTACTCAAGTGTCTCCACACCACATTAAACAATATTTATGCTTGTTTCCTAGTGTCTGAACCATTTTATTATTATTAATAATTTTTTTTTTTTTTTAACCGTCGATTGACTATATCTCTCAGTGGATTTAATTTAAGTATTAAATCTTTTTTCTAATATTAAAGTACGATACAACATAGTTACGGCAAGGGGTTTCTCAGTCAATTTGAATACACGATATTAATAAGTAATCTAATCCACTTTTTTTTGAATTGACTAGTTCTCGCGATAAAGTGGGATTCAAAAAATATCAAAAAATTAAAATCTAATATTTCCATAACGTAACAAACCAGCAGGAAAATATGTTAGTGCTTCCTCCCAACAGGCCTTTCTGAATGCCTCCGAACAAACTTTAAACACATTCCTTTTTGCCTTCTGTAAAAATTCCTTAAAGAATGCCTCGGCTTCCTTTAAAAAGAAATCTGGTACTAATTCTTGTTTCCATTTCATTAGACGCGAAATAGAAGGTGTCATTCACCTACTAACTTTCTCATTACAAACTCATTTAGTTTTGGTTTAATTGTCGATAAAGAAGGTAGTCCGCATGTCTTTTTTTAATATATTTCATACTCTTTTTTAATAGCATTGAAAATATAAGAGAGCATATTTATTTATTCAAGAGTCCTTGCCAAACTAGTCGTTTTCGAGATATACTTCATTTCATTCATTATCTCTAGAACTAGAGTCAATTCAAAAAAGCGAATTTAATGATAAAACACGTGCCGCTGAATCTGTGTTTTCCTATGTATTTTTTAACAAAATTTACTGATAATTACAATATTAAACTTAACAAATTATATAAACTTTGCCATAATTCAAATTTAAAAGTTCCAAAAAATTTTTTTTTTTTTCCATTTATAAAACACTTTTTACCAATACATTTAAACATTTATTCTTCTTTAAATTTAACTCTAAAATGATACTATTTCTTTCCGGATTCTTTTTCACATCTTTGTACTTTTTCTGCTTTTGTTTATTTTTAAATTTATATGATTCTTTGTAGCTCGTTTTTTAAGGTATGATGGGATATTGTCCTTTTGCGCAAATGTCCTTTAAAAAATACAAAAATAGTAAAAAGCATATCCTTATATAAATTTTGTTACTTTTTTATATATGTAAGTGAAAAAAAAACAAAAAAAAAAACATTTTAGTAAATATACTTATGTATGTATTGCAACAACTTGTATAAAATAACAAAAGAATTGGAGATTTAGGTGAAGCAGGGAAGGACGAAATGTTGTTTCAACTACTGTCCTGTTTGGACATAATCGCGCCTGCATTATTGGTTGATGTTTGTTGGCAAAACTTGATGTTAAACTGTACCCATATATACCTTTACCATACTGATGGTTTTGCTCTTGTTCTGTTGTTGTGTCCTTTTTAGCTTTGGTAAGTGATGGTCGTCCTGTTTGTTGTAGTCACCGCAATATTTTTGTTGTTGCTTTATGCTGCTGTATAACAACAATGTGGATGGAAATTTATTTTGTTTGTTATTTTTGAAGATTATGTGTATTTTGTATCCTGACAGGGATCAGCATAAAATGTTGCAAGCTGAGCTGTAATATTTTTTTTATTTTGTTTGCAATCTCTAGTGTTATTCCTCTTTTATTCATCTTTTTCATGCTCATATTTTTTGTTGTTGATACTTTTCAAAAATTCTGAGGTTTTTCCTTAATTTTTCGTTATTGTTGCTGCTGTTGGGTTTGCTAAATGTTTGTGCATCTTTTATATTTTAGTCTATTTGATGTTACTACAGTTTTTGTTACTTTTGGCTATTGTTGTTGCTGTTGATTTAAATGCTACAACTAAGTAATTGTTGTTGCCTTCATAATGTTGTTGTTATTTTTTCTAGAATACCCAGTCCTTTACCTATATACATAAACAAATGAATTTATATATGAGCAAGTGTGGGTAAGTGTTTGTGTTTGAAACCTTAACTTGTTATTTAAAATAGCTTTTGCCACTTGCCATTTAGTTGTTGTACAGATAGTTTGGTTTACTTAAGGTGTGGAAATTGTTGTTGCGTCTATGTATGCAAACATGACTAAAAGTTGTGGTGAATTTGTAATTAGACATGTTGCTCAAACTGGCAGTGTTGTAAAATTATATAAACATAGTTAATCTTGGAGGTAAGAAAATTATTAAGAATTGTTTTTACTAAAGATTATTAGGATTTTTCTTTAGCATTATTTAAACAACCAAATAATAGACAATTTTCGAATAAATTTTAAAGGATTTAAAAATTATATTAAAAATTTACTCAATTTTTTACTACTTATACAATAAATATTGTACCCCAATCTGCTTTGATTTACAGCTTTGGAAAATTATTTATCAGACCTCACTGACAAACTACATTAGGGACATCAATTGCATAGCACATTTACGCTGGTAGTGAGTGATCTTTGAGCTAAGTAGCTTTAATGCTACTTTATAAGTACAGTGCTATCATCTACTTACATTAGTGATTTTTGTATGTAAGAAACTATTAAGGTTAATAACCTCAGGTGATAACTGAAGTACAAATCATTTTGTAAATGAACCATTCATTTTATTTTATTGCATAAAAATGATAAATAGAAATTGTAAATCCGACTATGCAGATGAAGCAGCCAAAATTATATCTAGAGACCGATGTTCACAATTGATATGACTTTTAAATTAAGACGATTTGCATTAGATAAGAATTTTTGGATACCAACACCATTTGTGATGACTTTAATGAAGTATTAAATTTCATATAGCGAAACGGATGCACTCTATAAGTAAGTTTAGTATTATTCTATAAGCTAACCTGACCTAACTTGGATCTAATCTGCGTGCCATATCATCCGATGTAACACCGCTGTAAACAAGATGTTTTTAAAAGTTTCTCTTTTAACGAGCACTAAAGATACCTTCGTATCATTGTGCTGTTACTAGGCAAATAAGATATACCCCAGTCAAATAATTATATGTGCATACCTATAAAGTAATTTATTTTCTTCAAAAATAGGATTTTCAAATTCAAATCTTTTTTATACTTTTAATGTTTATTAGAGCTTTATAAGTCAAATGAAAAATTTATTTCTTATGTTATTTTGTGGCAAAATTTAATTGATTTTAAAATTGTTCATAGAAAATAATTATATGTGCACGACAAGAATTTTATAAAAATCCTTTATTTAAATAAAGTTAATTTTCAATATTCATGAAAGTTGTTAAGGAATTGTGTTATCCTAATATAACGTTACCAGATGCATACTTCGTTATACCGATTCGTCCTTTTTCCTTTACATATATATAGGTCAAAACTGTAGTATACTTATACAAAATCAATTTGAAACATTTGATATTGTCATATAGCTCTGAATCTAAATATATCTCAGCATACAGTATTCTTTGGAAATCCTTATGTCATGAAGGTCTGAGGATCATTACTGGTCGCTGCAGAAATATAATATTTTGTGACTTAAAAACCGATTTTGAGGCCCGATATAGTAACATCGTCACATTAATTTACTGAAAAATCTATTTTTTTTAGGAAATTCATCAACGAAGCTATTGGATTTTTTGTCCAGTAAATTTATGTTGTGCTGTGAATTAATTTAGATATGTCCAATAAATATTTTCAACTTCTATCTAGAACTAAAATTGACTTATATTATGTGCGATTGACACTATGATTACGCTTCAAGCATGTCTTTTGTAGACGTCGAATACCCATGTAATATTTTTGATAAACTTTTGGATAATTTAAATATAATATTTTTCATCTTTTATGCACATGAACTCATGGTGTAATTAAAGTTTTTAACCAAAAAATTATATTTATCATAAAATCCTGCGTGTGGATTTTTGTACCGTTATTAGTTATGTTTTTGCCACCCAAAGGTCATAATTTTAAACTAAAACCTCTTTTATTATTTTATGCTTACGTCCAATTATTAAAACCCGTTCATTTGGCCGTTATTTTTCTGTAACACATGTTTGTTTTTCTTCGAAAAATGTCCTTAAGCCCCGCTAATCAGCAATAGATTATGGGTTACCGCTCCTAGAATGATAGCAATTTCTCAGATTTTTTGAAAACTTTCAACAGTATTATGATAAACATTTTCTGTATACACCATTTTTTGGAATTTTACATAAATTGTCGTCTTACTTTAATAATTCAGCACTTCAAATGACAGTTCATGACCTGGTGACATATTTTGACTATAAATTAAAAAAAAAAAAAAAAAAAAAAAATAAAAAAATTTTGGTATTTTAGGTCTAATCATTTTAAATATTCCCCAAATAACATTAATTTTAACTTTAATTGGTTAAACGATTCAAACTGTGGACTTCATGTCAGTCTGTTGAATAAAATTTTCAATTTGCACATATAATTATTTTCTATTAAAATTTAGAGAATGATATGTTTATTTTAACGGTACTATAAACACAATGCCAAGAGGAACCTAAAATTTTGCAAATAGGGACATTAGGTAAGAATGAAAAAAATTTTAAACTAAAGAAATGTATATCACTCTTGGAATATATAAAAACCAGAAAACAAATATTGCACATATAATTATTTGACAGAGGTACGTATGGCTTGTTTTTAATTCCAAAATCAACTTTGAAAAGATACCTTTTCGAAAAGTATAAAATTAATTTATTTTTATTTTATGTTTATTTTATTTTGATTCAATTCCAATACAACAAGACTTAAAGTCTTATAATTACAGTATTGGACTTTTATAACGTAAGATTACACAATTTTATAATTTTAATATTACAAATAGATTATAAATATTCTCAATATAGAAAATTAAGCATATATAGTGGTATAATGATTCAAATATTCGTATCACAAAGATAAACATATAGATAAAGTACAATCATATGTAATTAACAATAATATTCATAAATTTTTCTCTTAAAAGCTGTTGTGTTGCTTACAAATTGAATGCTTGTAAACATACCTAAGTATAGCATTAAAAGTCAATTTTAGTTTTTTGGTACTTACAGAATCACAACTTGCAAACAGTTCACTGCCAAATAATAACGTGGGAATAAGATAAGATTTAGCAAGTAGAATTCTAATATTAAGTGGTGTAAAAAACTGTGTATTCCAAAGATTTCTGAGCATTGATAATGTTTTTCCAGCAGCATAGTTTATATGATCACTCTAAGTGAGAGTATTATTAAATATGACACCCAGATTTTTTGCACACGTGACATTTTCGATTACTAGATTATTAATTATGACTATTGGTTCGCAAAGTAATTTACAGTATTTTTTCGATAAGGTAATGCATTTTGACTTATTCGGATTAATACATAATCCATTTATACAGGCCCACTCATGTACATGTTTTAGATTAGAATTTAATTTTTCAATACATACATTTATATTACTGACATTTTTAATAATGTAAAGTTGAATATCGTCCGCGTAGATATGAATTTTACAATATGAAATTTTTGTAGCAAGATCATTAACATATAGGCTGAATAGTAGAGGTCCGAGTATAGACCCTTGTGGAACTCCTTTCGAGATGGGTAATATATTAGATATTTGATTATTTGCAAAAACAGACTGCTGACGACCTGACAAGTATGATGATACTAATTTAGTTGATGAATTTGAAAAATTAAACAATTTACTCAATTTGAGGCATAGAACTTTATGATCAACCATATCAAATGCTTTTGAGTGATCCAGTAGAACAAGAAATGATACATCACTGTCATCAATATGTTTACGAATTTCCGCTGAAACATCAATTAGTACAGTAGTACAACTGTGTCCAGAACGAAATCCTAATTGCCTACTTGTCAATAGATTGTTTTTATTAAGGTATCTACTGATTTGCTTGTGTATTAATTTCTCAAATGCTTTGGATAGAAACGGGAGGATTGCAATTGGCCTATATTCATTATTCAGTTTCGGTACAGGTATAATTTTAGTATATTTCCAACATTGAGGGTAAGTACTTTTGGTAATAATAGTATTAAATATATGTGCTATATATGGGAGAATTTTGTGGATTACAATTTCGAGAAATTTTGGGTGAATGTTATCAAATCCCATTGCATTTGATGTAATTTCAAATATACTATCCATAACTTTTTCATGGATTATACAATCGAAATAAAAGTTACTATGAGTG
The DNA here is from genome assembly GCA_951394005.1 of Protophormia terraenovae. Classification (NCBI taxonomy): domain Eukaryota; kingdom Metazoa; phylum Arthropoda; class Insecta; order Diptera; family Calliphoridae; genus Protophormia; species Protophormia terraenovae. The sequence goes on from OX596074.1 coordinate 37,021,976, forward strand.
GTCTTAAGTTGTATGTTCTCATAAAAGTTGATACAGGATGATATATGGGGAAGATTCGTGAAAGATTCATTCATTTTATTAATATCTACACATGGTCCAACTTTTCCTGACACTTTTCCTATTCCAATTTCACGTATGGTTTTCCACGTTTTCTTCGAGTCTGTAGCTGAAGAAAAACGGTTGGAATAATAGACAATTTTGGCAGTTTTAATAATTTTGTTTACTATTTTACGTGCATTACTATATTCTGTATATAGTTCAGAAATTTTAAACACTTTCCAACGCTTATAAGCAAGATCTCTGCGAGCAATTGCTGACTTAATTTCCAGGTTAAACCATGATTTATTCTGATTATTTTGCTTTACAGTTTTTACAGGAACAGTTCTTTCAAAAATAGTAACCAAGTTATGACTTAAGAACTCAAGTTGACTTTCGACCAAAGGCATGTAATATATTGAGTCTCAGTCGATATTGGTAAGTTCAAAAATCATATTATTTTGATTTATGTTTCTAAAATCGTAATAATTAATCTTTTTATTTGTATGTGATAAATTCAAGTCATATGTCATGAATATTAAATCATATTTTAAGAAACACGGTACCGATAATTGATCATAGAGTAATACCTTATGTATATTGCTCACAAAAAATAAGTCGAGTAAGGTGTTAGATGAGAACTTCAAATGTGTAGGCATCGATGTGTTTGTTGGAACCATTCCAATGATTTTCATGCTATCAACTAAATGGTTTTCCCTCAAAATGTTGGAATTAAAATCACCACAGATCACCACATCGTTATATTTTACTGTAAGCTCTTGCAAATAAGTCATAAAATAGGTTGTATCAATATTACGTTCTTAAGTAATATGTTCTTAAGTAATTTTTTTTTTACAGAATAAATAGTGTAGACACTTACTGCCAAAGAGACAAAAAAAAAAAAAAACATAATAATAATAATTCTTGCGATTTTTAATTTCAAAATCATTTATCTTTGGACTCAGGAGAGATATTGACTTCTAGTCTTAAAATAATCGGATAAAATATTGTCCTATATATTAAAAAACTATATATATATGTATATATATATATATATATATATATATATATATATATATATATATATATTGAGTACTTTAAAAAGATGTAAAAGTATTTTAAATCGCGTAAGATAAATTTTGCAAGCGATGAAAAATGTTCTATGTCAGAGGTACCATTTTTTGAGCCCTAATGGCTCCACTACTGAAGGGTATTTGGATCCCCACTTCCAAACTTAAAATTATAAGCCCCTATGCTACGCTTGTAAGAAATTTTATGTAAATTCAATCAGCCTTTTAGAAGTTACAGATTTATTTCTAAAAGATTTCGATACTGGCCCACTGCTCCCTGTTTGAGAAGTCCGAGGTACTTAGATGCTATTTTAGACATTTAAAATATGCTTATTCCAATAAAGATTCAGACTGCATCGCGTAAGCATACGCTATAAAACTGCTTAGTAATAGTCATTAGTTTTTGGTATTTCTGAAAAATATTTTAGTGAATTTATAAATATGAATAGTTTGTTAAAAAATATTGATATTATTGTAAAATGAAAATTTTCGATACCCAGATAAAGAAAGAACTGAAAGAATCATGATTTTAACATTGTGTTATCATTAGAAGTACTTAGTGGTGAAAAAGAGCTGCAGAAGTTCTTTCTTTAACCCATGGTTGTCATTGGAAGGATTTTATTCTTTTATACTTCTTGTTCATTGCTTTTACAGCACTTCTCTTAAAATTATATTCATAAATTTTTTTAATAAAAGTACTGTTTTTTCCCATTAAATAATAATAAAAATGCTTTAAAATTTGTAAAATTAAATTTTTGTTAGAAGTTATTACCACTTTACCCCAGTAAAAATTTATTTATTTTCACTTTCTTGAAAGTTGTTATTAGGAGCTTCCAAAAAGGTTTAAAACATGTACTTTGTTTCACTTTTGAAGTTAAAAATGTTCTTTTTTGGAAGAACATCGTTTTTTGCTGGGTAAATATAAAAAAAATAGATTTTTTGTGCGAATTAATACACAACAATGCTTAAATTGATGATTCTGTAAAAATAAAATTAGAAATTTTTTAAAATGAATGTTAGCAATCAAAAAAGTTTAAAAAAATGATAAAATCTAAAACGAAAATTTTGAGGCTAAAAGCAAAATAAAAAGGCTAAACTGGCAACGCTGAACCTTTGTGTTTTCTACGTTTTCCAAAAAAAATATTTCAGTTTTCTCAAGCCACAGGTTTCTTGATCCCAATTCAAATGCATACACTTATGTGTGTAAATTTCAAACAGTACCATCTGTAATAGCAAATATATAAATATCTTATATCACAATGACTTAGACAAAGATTTACCTGCATATTTAGACGCACTATCAGTACAGTTAACATCAAAGTACAACCCGTTTTCTCCTTATTAGGGCATACATATGTATTACGAATGAATTGTGTAATCATATGTGAACATATTACAAGAATTAATCTTACCTTAGCGAAAGGTTTCCCAAATGGGTGTCGGTAGCCACATTCCTGGGGGGTCCACTAGAGAGATCGAAAATGTGTATGAAATTATTGTACATGATATACATATTTCACGATCAGGTTATCCAATTACAAATATTTGCTGCGAAAACTTTATCTAAATTTTATAAAAACCCTTAAGAAATATAATTGTTAAAATCCCAGGTATCGATTTAAGTGCAGAATATAAGAAATTACTACCGATATCCGTTGGATTTTGAAGGGTAAACTGCAGAAGAGACAGTTGACATTTTCTTTTTATACAAATATGTATATCTTTACAATAAATTTACAGAGAACTTTGCTTATATCTCAAAAATGTTAGACATGTAAATAAATTAATTAAATTTAATTCAAAAATTGTTTTTATTTGCAAAAGCTCTTAAAAATAAGACATTTTGAAATCCCTGTGCCAAAATATTTCTCATTTCCACTGCTGAATGATAACTTGGATTCATCTGATGTTAAAAAATAACATATAGACCCAAAATTTCAAACCAATTTATCTCGTAATGAATTATCCGTTTACACGTTGTTTGAGAATGAAGCGTTATTACTTTTGCCACAATTTTTACCTACAAGTTTATGCAAAAAATCCAACTTTAGATCACGTTTGGATATGGAAAATTAAGTAAAATTTTTTTTGAAAAAAATGTCTATCGATTTTAAAAAGTCTGTAAAAACTAAAACATTTGTTTTTGGTAATTCTGTTAACGCAGTGTTATTTAAAATAAATTACTTATTAGTTTTTACCAGGGACCGTAAATAATCGTTATCCAGAAATTTTTAACTCCATGTTGAAGTCAACGGAGATCTACACTGTCATATACCAATAGATTCGTACTGGAGTGCTCTTCCAGAATCTATGGTGATCTCAAAAAAAAAAAAAAAAACGATTTTACAAAATTTACGTCATAAGTAACGAGACGTCCCGCATTTGGCGGGATTATTCCGCTTTTTAAACTACGATCGCACCTAAAATATTTTTTCTCGCTTTTATTAAGAAATCCCTCTTTTCTAACTCTAAAGGCTCAACTACATAGAATATTCATTTATACGCAACATATAAATGATATTAACATATAAATGATATTAACCCAGTCGTTGCATTATTTTGTTATTAAAATTTTATATAATAAACTATAAAGATGTAAAAATTCTATTATGTTTTTAGTTGAAATAATGAATTGCAAATTAAAATTTCCGACTTAACGAAAAAATATTAAAATAAGAATAAAACAACCGACAAAATATATTTACGTACTTCGGCACTTCAAAGTTGAACATTTCTCATCTTTGGTTCTGCTCAATATAAATGCATGTATTTAACTTAGCTGTCAGTCGCAGTTGAAGCGAAAGTATTCTATGTAGTTGAGCCTTAACAATTACTTATTTGATTTCCTTATTTACGTTTGCTATAACAATCATACCATATTGTTGCAAAAGGAACATGTTGGTTGTGGATCCCTGGATATAAGGTAACTATGGGTAAATCTGGTGTGCGTTAAACGAAGACGGGTAAAACATTTGTTTTGGAAACAACTCGTTGCGGTTGGGAGATTAAGTGGTATTTTATGAGGATTGATGTTGCTATATAGGTGGTTGTAATTTTTCCATTTACTGATCATCGAAGAGTTCAGATTATTTAGAGAGGATCTTGTTATGTAACATTTCGACTGAGGAAAAAAAGTTATTCTAGGAAGCATTTCTGTTTTTTTAGCTGCATAATCGGCAGCTTCATTACCATTAATTCCAACGTGACTGGGTATCCAAAAAAGTTTTACTTTTTTCTTCATTTGAATTAGAATTTGTGTATTGAAATAATAATTTCATTTTTATTTTTAGTGTTTTTAATAGCTTCGAAAACAGATCGACTGTCTGTACATATGACGGTTTTCTGGTTGGACCTTTTTTGTAAAAAGAGCTTCACTAATTGCAATTGCTTCCGCTTCGAATATTGTGGCGTTTTTGGGTAAAAGTCCTGTTCTTAAGGTAGATAGACTTTCGTCTACAACTGAAAACCCCACATTTGTGGTTGTTTTAGATCCGTCTGTATATATAAATTCCCAACTGTTTCTCTTAAATTTGGCGAAGGTTTCACTGAAAAGTTGTTTCGGGTGCAGTATGACTTTTGCTGTAGGAAAGCAATTTATTTTCAAACAGTTTGGGTTCTAAAAAGCACGGAGGAAAGTTTTCTGGTGGTGATGTATATTTTTTGTATTTAAATTTTTGAGTTATTTTATAAAGATAAAATAGGGCAGATGGAAATTTTTGTTCTCTTCTTTTTTTCTATAAACTCGAAATATGTTGTTGAAGAAGTGGGGATTTGCCGAATAGTATCTTGTGTAGTAAACGGAATTTATTTTTATTAGCATGCATGTGTAAATTATCTATACCAGCTTCTGCACGTAGATTTTTGACAGGTGTTGTTCTAAAGGCTCTTAAACTAGCTCTGATGGATGCGTTTAGAATGCTGTCTACTTTTTGTAAATTAGATTTTGCTGTTTTTTGATAGATGACCAATCCGTCACACTGCACATAATGTCAAAATGCTAAGAACAGTAAATGAGAGAATGAAAGAGAGGAATAGTAAAGAAAACTCGAAAAAAATTTTGCATAGGAATACAAAAACAATTTGGCAGTTCCGCGAGGTATGTAAATGAAGAAATTGTAAAACAGCTGTTCTTACGAGTATACCAATATCCTACCTATATCTAAGTGTAACTAAAAAAAATTTTTTCGAATGGAAAGTTGATAATTTTTTACAAATCGTTTTTGATAATTAAAAGTTTTAAATATTTTATTACGCGGATCATCTTCTCTACTGACTAATCTTAAATGTAATTTGTGTGTTTTTTTGATGACTTCGATGTAGGAAGATCTCCCAAGAGATAAGCATAATTAAGCTTGTTAAATTATTTACAAATTTTTTAACATATCCTCAATTACATAGGTCAACTGCAAAAAAGGCTTGAATAACTACTATATAGATTTGATGTATTATGGTTCCAGTAGTCCAAATATGGTCCAATTTTTAAATTCCATGGAGAGGTTTTTTAAAAAAAAAAATTTTGTAAATTTATAAATTATTTTAGACGTTTTTCCACATAATTAATGATAACTCAAAAAGTGTTAGTCCGATATTATTGAAATAAACTCAGAAAAATTTATATTTATATAACTTTTAATCTCCTTATATATTGCATTTAAATCGGCTCAGTAGTTTCGGAATTAAAACTAGAAACACGGAGTGTCCGTTTCATACTTTTCTGCTAATATTTCTGAAACAAAAGCATGTACGACATGGACATTTTGTATAAATAGTATGAGAGTCGATATAAACTTGGATACCAAAAATGCCCGTGGTCCGCCCACTTTATCGCGCACCTCCCATATAAGGGGAAATGTTAACGAAATTTTGTACAAGTAGTTCAAGGATCAATGTAAACTCGGAAACAAAAAATGGGCGTGGTCCGCATAAAAAGTTGATGGTGGGTATATAGATTGGGCTAAGCCGAATATAACATTCTCGCTTGTTTTTTAATTTTTTTTTACTAAATTTATATTTTTTGCCTAACAATTTTTTTTTCATAACTTTGAAACTATTGATCGCATCAAAAATAATGGTATACATCATTTAAAAATATTGTTAGCCAAAATTTTTGTAAATTTAGTTTAACAAAATCGGACAAGTTGTTTTTGAGTTATGGCAACATAATTGGTAAAATTTCTCAAAAAACTAAAATTTTGTGCAAATGAGCGAATTCACTTAATTGCGAATAAATGCGAAAAGAATTAATAGATTTTTGTGATCGATATCTCATTTTGTTGCTATTACATGTGGCTTTGCGATAAAGCAATAAATCTGAACAATTTTTGCCGTTTTCGTAAAAAATATATTTTTTGTTTTATTTTTTTATTATAACTCCGAAACTACTGAGCTGATTGAAACGCAATATATAAGGGGATTAAAGGTTATGTAAATATATATTTTAAGTTTGTTTCAATAGTATCGGACTAGGACTTTTTGATTTACCATTAATTATGTGAAAAACGTCCAAAAAAATTTATAATTTTACATAAAAATTTAAAAAAAACTCTCCATAGAATTTAAAATTTGGACCATATTTGTACTACTAGAACCATAATACATCAAAATAGTAAAATGGTTTTTCAAACCTTTAGAATTTTTTCAATTTTGTTGCTTGTGTTATCTACCAGTGAAGGAAAAATCTCAAGCCTGATATATTTTGATCAGAAAAGTTTAGAATTTTTTTCCAGAAATAGGTTAAAACTTTAATATTTTTAAGAATATAAGAAAAAAATATAAATAAATTTTGGAGGAAGAAATTCTATTCTTTAAAAGAGATTTTTAGATTTTAAAAACTCATTTCATGAAAACATTTGTTTGGGGGTTATTTAAATAATTTTTACCAATTTTATTTGCCAAAATGTGCCAAAATAGATGTTTAACACCAACTTTGATCTCAAGATTAACATGGATATTTTAATATTGTACCTTTAATAAATATCTGGAACCATATAAACGATGTACCTTTGTTTCGGACTTGATATTTTTTTTATTTTTGTATAAACTGAAAGTTATAGAAATATCTCAATGTTTTCGATTAAATTTATTTAAAGTTAGTACTTCGAAAACCTTTTGTTAATTATTTTATTTTAAGTGAATATTTGTGTTTAACTTGTTGGCAGCCGATTCAAAAAGATGAAAAGGAAAAGGTATCGGATTATTTTGATAACGGTTTTTTAGAGGTAACGGTATTTTTAGTAATTTCGGTAACGGTATTTAGCGTTATTGGTATTTCGAGTTATTTCAGTATTTTATGGGTAACTGTTGTTTCAGAAATTTCGAAGTATCGGTTCAGAACCATAAAATATAATCTGCTCGTATTATAATAACGAGCTGGTGTAGCCAGTACTCCGTAATTGAATTCAGTCTTGAAATTTAACTAGGAACATTTTGAAAACATTTTCAAAAACACGTTAAAATTATAATTTTTAATGCTTCAGTTTGTAGGAATATATTTACTTAATACGGTGTTTAAAATTTTGATGGGTTGTTCTCAATTTCCAACGTCTCAATTGGGTCGTGAACTAAGTGCTTACAAAAGAACAACTGATTTTTAATTGAAATATAAAAAGAAAATCCCTCTTTTTTCACAAAACTTTTCAAAATCCCGCCTTTTCCACACAATTTTGTTCAGAATCCTCTGGTCACATTAGTCATAAAACGAAACTATTTTGAGGAGTTTTATTTTTTCCGTCTCTGGTCACATTAGTCATAAAACAAAACTATTTTGAGGAGTTTTATTTTTTCCGTCTAAAATAAAACTCATTTTGATTTTACGTTAAAAAATAACTGTTAGATGGATTTTTTATTTTTTAATTCACAAAATAATTGTTATAAAAAAACTTTTTTTTTGATATCACTTTTAAATGTATCTGGTTTTTTCCTATTTTTCATTTCTACTATACTAAAAATCAAAATGTGCCAAGAGGTCCGCGAAAAAACAAAAAATTCTAAATGAATCCGTAAAGCATGGAAAGGTGGGAATCACTGCTTAGCATATCATGTTTTGTATCCTTTCTTTAGTGTTAGTTTTGTAATTTTCGAGCTTGATAAATGTATTTTTTTGTTAATTGTATTTAAAACAAATTTTTAGAATTTTTTATATAAAAGGTCAAAATAACAAAACAGTAATAACACTGGTCAACAAAAAAATCCTCCCCCATAGACGAATAGTTGGACTAGATGTATTTTGATGTGCTAAACACGAATCTGCTTATCGGTTTTTCTCCATCAGGTCTGGATTTTTTGTATGGGCGTGTCTAATATTTCGCCCATAGTAAAGCCAGTACTCTAGTATATTTCCTCATAACTCAAGAACGGTGTGTACGATTGATCAAAGTGATACACCAGAAGTTGCGGACTAAAACTATCTTCAAATTCCACAAACTTAATTTTTTTATGTGCTCAATAGTTTCGGAGTTATTTTGAAATAAGTGTCTAAAAAAAATCATTTTCATGCAAAATTTTAGATTTTTTTGTTATTAAAATTTCTTTTAATAAATGAAAACATCTAAAATGTTACAGTTTATCATCTTTATCTTAAATATGCTGATGCTGAAAATAAAATAAGACATGTATCTTCAAAATTTTATTCATAGTTAAGTAAAAATACCCATGTTACATACAATTGAGTAGAAATACAGTGGTGACAAAACAATTTTTTTTATTTTTTCTTGAAACAAAAATAGGTGGACTAGGTGGATTCTGACGAGTTAATGTTAAAGTGCAAGTGTTAAAGTGACACCTTATTCAGCGGTCACACTATAAAATTCGAGAATTGTTTGTCAAACTTAGGCTATAACTCAAGAACCCTTTACACGATTTTGATAAGTGATACATCAAAAGATGCATACGAAAAGATATGATATATTCAAGATATGTCAACAATATTTTTCATTCGCTCAAGAATTTCAGAGTTATGGATCAAAATTTTCACCACTTTTCAGAAAAATAAATTTTAAAATTTTCGGTTCTAATTACCAAATAACTACGGATTTATTAACTGGACAAAAAATTATATAAATTCAGCTCAAAGACTATATATTAAAGTTCAATTTATCTTAATTGGACAAACCGTTCTCGAGTTATACAAGTGTGACTGCCTAAAGGCGCGGTCATAGTAGGCATGCCCATAAGAAAAACTTAATGCGTGATAGAAAAAAAAAGTATTTTTTTTTTTTGTCCATTAGTGTATTTCCACTTAGCTATAGGTATGCATGGGTATACTAACTTAACTGTGAATCCAATCAAGATTTGTGCATAAATTTTTTTGATACGTGGCTTTATTTACTTGTAGTTTTGCCAGCTTTGAGATAAAGGTGATAAACTTAAATATTTTTGATGTTTTCACTTTAAAAAAAAAAGTTTTATTAAAAAAAGATTTGCATGAAAAAATTTTTTTCCGACACTTTTTTCGAAATATCTCCTAAACTATTGAGTGGATAAAAATTTGATAGTAGAGTGATTTAAAGCTAATTTTAATCCTTGTATTTTTGGTGTATCATTTATATAAATCGTTCATACCGTTCTCAAGTAATAGTGAAATATACTCGAGTAATCGGCATATTTAGGGCACAATATTATACACGCCCATAAAAAAAAAATCCCGACCTGATGGAAAAAAAACTGAAAGCAGATTCTAGGTTAGCATGCGGAAACTCGAAGCAGCTCGAAAAAAAATTGTTTGTCGACCAGTGTAATTCAATCATGGTAACTAATTTTTGTCAGTGAGGAATTCCGAATTATATTTCTATATAAAGAATCAGTGACCGCTGTAATGGAAAACATGCTTTTAAATTTAAGAGCTGTTATACAAATTAATTGCTTCAACTATTTTTTTTTTTTTTTTTTTAATTTGCTTTTCCCTACCGAATTTGTAGAATTTATTTTATAACCTAGGATAAAAATAAAATATCGATTGAAGTCTAAAATGTTTAATTATTAAAATAAAATTTTTGTAATATCAATAAATAACTTGTAACCGTTTTCCAACCAATATTTTGTCTGTGTGTAGTTACTGATATTCTCAAAAGAATACAAATACAAGGTATTTACGTTCGTTTTACATTTGGTTTCAGCAAGAAGGATCTGCGACATAAACGGCACCGAAAACTGCGGCTTTATTGATAAATAATTTTAGGGATCACCTAGTTTTTAAATGTCTATTAAAATATTAATCCTTTTCTGCAACAAGAATGACAATTTGATTTTTATTTGCTATGAAATTGAAAGTTAATTTATACGTTTTAAAATGTTAAATTTTTAAGAGCATAAAACCGTTTTTATAATTATTTTAAAGATATTCCATCAAATAAATTTTATTGTTTTTTTTGCATGGTTTTATATATATAGGCATTCAAAGGATTGAAGCATTTACAAGTACACCGATTTGTGCAATAAATGAATCAGATTAGATCATGTAAAAATGTTTAATACACCACCATACGTATTTCATGGGTAATTAAAAAGAGCCATCATGATGGAACCAAGTAAGCCAGCTCCCGATTGTTTAAAGAAAATTTACTAAAGATCTAGTGTTCGACATTCATGATGTTCTTATAATTCCTTTTTTTTTTTTTTTGGTTTCTTTTAACTAGAATTTTGCAGCATTTTCCTTTATATTTGTATACTTTTCCAAATCCTGGTCCAAGGTAAGGTGAACTGAAAATATATACAAATTAAACCAACTCGTTGTAAATGAACTAAATCATACTAAATATTTGTACACATATATATATAAGTTTGTTAATAAATTACAAACGAAACAGTTAAAAAACTGAAAGAAAATCATAAAAATATAGAGAAATATTTTATATAGAAAAATCCTTGAAATTTTGTATAAAATATTAACCAAAAGCACCATAAACCGAAACTTACAAAAGATATATGATTGTTTGTATGTATGTATATTCTTACACTTAAACACATACAAAGAACATAAACTAAAACAAACAAAACTACAAATACTTGCACATAAAACAGTAAATCATCATGGTTGTACTAGTACATAGTACTAAAAATAGTACCTACTCCATTTAAAAAAATAAAAAAAAATTTTAATGAGTTTTGTTTTTATTATTGTTGTTGTCATTTTTTTATTTTTTTGGACTTTAGGTTTAAGTAAACATTAAAATAAATAAATGACTTGACAGCGACAGTGCTAAAAATTCTTTGCGTTTTATACAATATTTAAAAATGAAGAAGAAAAGAGGCAGCGATACAAAAAAAACGTAAAAAACTCAAACAAACAATGCAACTTACATTAGAGAGAGTTAATTGAGAAGTATTTTTAAAAAGCAGTGATCTTTCTATAAGACATTTATGATTGTCATTTTACTCGAATTTTTTATTTATATAAGGGATAAATTTTTGAGTTATAAATACTGTTGCACTTAAATCACTTATCAATTCATCCACTTATGTAAATACCCAGTATAACGCTTGGACATGTAGGTATTTGTTATATTATTTTTTATTTTTGTCTTTCTTTATTTAGTTTAGTTCAGTTACATTTCTGTTTTGAAATGTGCTCTCAGAAAATTGTTATAAATATTTCTAAGGATGTGCGACTTGATACGATTTGGACCCAACAATAACAACACTTGACATCATGCTACAAAACAAATCAAGAATTGTGAAAAAGCTGAAAAAACATCAAAACAAAAATGATATAATAAAGAAAAATGAAAGAATAGAATGTGCAAAAAAAAGAAGAAGAACAACAGCAGCAGTAGAAACAGGTCCAATAATAACGATTTCATAAAAATTGCGCAATTTAAAATGTCACAACATAAATTTTGTTTGCGCTTTCGCATCGCTTATGCACCAATCTCGTTCCTTTCGTCTTTATCAAATAAACCAAAAACTTAACTACAAATATACAAGAAATTATTTCTCTTACAATAGAATGAAGGACATTTTATTTACAAATACACAAATATGTATGTGTGTATTTGTTATAAAATGTGTCCAGTGAAAAGATCCTTGTTTCTAATACAACATCACAGTAGAAAATATGAATACAAGTATTTGACTGTATTTCTATTGCACGTTTTTAGTATTGTTGGAATGAAAGTATGAGCTTGAGCACTGCAGCAAACAAATAGTGTCATTTCGTTTGTAAAGTCCAAGTTGTGTCAAAATAATTCTTAAATAATAATAAATAAACAAAAGAAAAGCACCCAGAATAATACAAAATAAGACTAATATAACAAATGACAAAAGGAAATGTTATTCTTGTTAAGGATAAGGTTTGCTCATCTTTTTGTTAGAAAAGAATATAGCTATTGTGAAAGAAAGAGATGAAAGTATTTCTGACATACATACATATATGTAAGTATAAAAATTCACTATTTATGCAGCATTTCCATGAAATAGATAGAAAAATATAATTATATTAAATTACAGCAGAAAGCTGGCCATTGTTAAACACACATAAATATATAGTTATCCTATAGGCATTTTGTAATTAAGGATCAAGGTAATTGTACCAGTCATATATAGTTTTTCTTAAATATATTTTTTTTTTTCTTATTCAATAGATTCTCTTTAGTAGCATTGGTAAATCAAAAGTTTTGAAATACAAAAAGCTGGCCAATCACATTCTACCTAAGTATACTTGATATAATTAATAAGTATTACACTAGTAGGAAAAAAACATATTGAAAGATGTATGATAATACTGGACAAAAAACCAATTTTTGTATCCTCCTTTAAACAAAAATAGGTAAATTATATGGAATGTGACAAGCTGAATCTGCCCAATTTGCGTTAAATTTTTTTTCTACCAGGTCTTGATTTTTTTATGGGCGTGTCTAATATTCCTCTATTAATAAGTCAATTACAAGAGTTTATTTCACCATAATCCAAGAACCACTTGTACGATTTAGATCAATGAAACCCCAAAAGATGCAAACAAAATTATTCTTTAAGTCATCTTAACATTATTATTTTATTTGCTCAACAGTTTCGGAGTTATTTAAAAATATTTTCCATAAACCATAAAATTAAGGAATGCGCACGAAAAAATCCGTGCATGCAAACCTGCTTATAGTAACTAAACCAGTGAGCGAATTTTTTTAAAGTGATATTTTTATTAATAACTTTTATGTTCAAGTTCTAAACATAAAAGAATAAATTCGTTCCTGTTCGTTCTTAAGGAAATATCTGATCTTTTTCAGAATTATTCTAATTAAAGGTTTTATTGTTTTTCGGTAATTTTTTTGCTCGAATAAGTCCATTTATTTTTAAACTTCATTAAATTTTATGCTGAGCTTTTTATGTTTTTACTAGAGTCCAATATCTTTCAACTGCACAGAGTTTCTGACAATTTGATGGTGTAGCCTCTTTCAGTACAAACTCTTACAATTTCTTTGTTGCAACTCCACTGTTTTGTTGTTGTAATGAGAAGAAGCGGAAACATACCAGAAAATAACGGATACACTGAATTTTATTAGGAAAGGGAGAATTATTTTCCAAAGGCACTCATACACGTATATTTCTGTGTTAATGGAACCATTTTTTAGGAATGAAGTGCTTCATTTCTGCGTTTGCATATTACTTCCTAAATCAAAAACATTCTTGAGAATTTTGATTTCTTTGATACACGAAATTTTTCTGCCATAATCCCTCAATCATCTGCGACATTGAATTCCTGGCTAGGAAGTTGAAAAAAGGCACCCTGTACGAACGTTTCATCGTCTACTATACAGAAATCAAATTTCTGAAAAAATTCTTCCGAAGTACTTTCATGTTATTTTTTACCTCCAAATTCTTGCTTGTGTTTCTAACATGATTTTTTTCTTACTTTATACGTCTTCAGTTCAGACTCCCTTTCAAATTTTCTGATAAAGATTCAAAGCAATTAACTTTTTCTGACAATTTTCTTCCAGAGATGAGGTGATTTTTTCCCAAAATCCTTACTATTTTGCCTGAGTCCTACAGCCTGAAGATACTATTTGTCTTCCATTACCAGGTTACCATTCAGTGATCATGACTTCTTTGTATAATATTATGACCCAAGAAACTGTATTTTGCGGCACAACATCCTTCCCTGCAATTATTTTATATGACCAATGCAAGATTTCATGAAAAATTTGATTTATGTGTTTAGGTGTTTTTTGTTAAACTTCCATTTTAAGACAAACCAATTTTGCTATTACCATGAAACTTAAAACATCTCAAATGAGCATAATGGCAAATACAAACCAGTTAACATAATTATGAATTTTTCACCACATCAAGAGTTATAAGCCCAAGAGCATGCACGGATTTTTTTCGTGCGCAGTCCTTATATTACAGAATTTTTATTTTCAGAGTTATAGGGAAAAATCACAAATAAGCGAAGTCAAAAAAAGAGAAATTTAATTTTTAAAATCAAATATCAAATATCGGTTTACAATTGTAAAAGTTAAAAACTCCGATATGTTTCTCACTCTCTTTAGTCTACTGTAGCGCCGTCCGTGCTCCAGCTACATAGCCATAAATATTCTGTAAGCTTAACTCCTCCTCTGACAATTTTTCTAGCTTCAATAAAATTGGGTCAGCAGTTTAAAAGACCGATACTTATTACCATTCACTTTTTGTCGTTTTCGTTTTAAAAAAGTCTTCACTTTAGTATGAAAAACAAAAATATTTTCTGACACTAATTTTGCATCTGCATCTTTTCTTGTTATAGCCATCTAAACCGTTCTTGAGTTATGCTAAAATATATTCCTGCAATCGCCTAATAAAGAGGGAAATATTAGACATGCCTATTACAAAAAACTTAAGACCTGATTGAAAAAAGTTAAGAGATTCCAGTTCAACTCATCAAATTCCATTTAGTTTCCCTATTTTTGTTTAGGGGATTTTGTACACGAGATTTTGGACTTAAGTAACTAAAACTGTCAGGGTGCTTATTTCAAAATTCTATCCAACTTTAACATTTTTCGATTTTCGCAAGAAAATTTGTTTATTGTTTTTGCTTCTTCTTTATGTGATTTATCAAAACGAAAATGAAGAAAATTAAGTATGAAATAAATTCGAACTCCTAATTCGGGTACTTTTCCATCCACTACACTATGCGACAAAGGTTGGGTAATTGAATATTGCCTCAATAATTCCAATGCGAAATGAAAGTATACAATGAGTTAAATAAAACGTAGTCAACCAGCCGTTCAGCCAGACGGACAGACGGACATGGTTAGATCGATTTAAAAAGTAATTATGAGTCGAGTGGTATACTTTAAAGTGGGTGTTGAATAACTTTTACTATGCGTTACAAATATCAGCACAAACGCATAGCACCCCAACCACATATGATGGTATGCTATAAATATCCATATTTCATACTAATTTCTGTGTGCTTTTTGAATATTTTTCACTTCTTTATAAATAGTAGGGCAAATTTCAAAATTTTGATTTTGAGTAAAAATAATGGCGTATTTTGTTTTTTAAAATTCCAACTCCTTCCTCTGCATATCTTCGGTTAAAAACGCACATTTTGAGCGCCATTTTGCGCATAGTCGAATCCAATTGATTTATAAAAAAATTTCTTTTATACATCAATTCTACATAAAATTTTAGTAAGAATGAGCACTATTCAACCCGCTTAACATGCATGGTGTTCCAACTAGGGTGTTCGAAAAATTGACTTTTTTAAAAAAAGTTTTAAAAATATATTTTTTTTTTACAAATACAATGAAAATATACTATTTGCTTCAAAAAATGGAGCTCAAAATGTGCGTTTTTAACCTAAGATATGCAGGAGAAGGAGTTAGAATTTTAAAAAACAAAATACGCCATTATTATTACTGATGCAGAAACCTTATAAAAAGGTATGATATCCAAATATCAAAAGAAATTTTTCTTTTCGAAACGAACCCTAATAAATAGAGATAATCGAGATATAAATAGAGATATCGTCACTGAAAAAACTATTTTTTATATATAATTTTTTAACTATAAAATTTTAAATATTTATTAGTTTTTTTTTTTTTTTTCATCCGGAAAAACTTGCTATTTTACAAAAATAAACTATAATAAGTCTTTCAATACAAATTTTTCATGGAATATTGAATAGATTTTGTTTATTAAATGTGTGTTTTTATTTTATTGTTATCCTCTAAATAATTTCAAATAAAATAAATTTCATTAGAATGCATCACCTGAAAAACACGAAAAGTTAGGCAATGTAGGTTTTGATAGGATATCAAGCGCTCTAAACAATTACTTCGTTATATAAGAAATTTTTAAAATTACTTTTTTTTTTTTACTTAAATAGATCTCATTCTGCTCTTTAATATTTAAAACTGTAAAATTTTAAGCTAATCTGATAAAAGAAACCCGAGCCGAGAATTAACTGAAAATTTTGTAAAAATATCACTTTAAAATTTGTTTAAATGTTCTTATAATTTAAGTCTGGAATTTTAAAATGTGATAAAACAAAATAAATACTTTTTTATCATTTGATATCTGCTACAAAATTACACTTTTTATTTTCACTCGAAAAACGATCTTCTTGAGAACATAACAAACTAATTTTAGAAAATATTTTATGGGTAAAGATCTCGTAGCTCCCTTTTAGTAAATTTTAGTAAATTGTAATGAACAAACGAATAACTACTTATAGAGTGTAAGAAATATACTCCACTCATGTGTATTTCTCAACTACCACAGTAAGAACCAAGTATACAAAGGTAAATTGGAATATATTAGATATGCTAGGGATAGGACTGCGGGAGCCTTTGTTTTGCTAGCAGCAGCGGTGTGGGGGGGTTCGGTCCTCTCCTAGTTATACCTATAGTCTCATTACATTTTTATTATAGACTCCCTAATTTTTATTATATTACGTTCGATGTTAGGGCCAGTATGACTAGAACTATCACTATCAGTTTTGCCCCACTCTAGTCATAAAATTTAAAAACCTATGAAGGTGTCAATAACTAAACTATTTTTAAATCTCTCTCAGATGTTTTAGAGAGATTTAGCCTCATTACCCACGCCGACCTAAGTTCCAATGGCTATATTTTAATTGGAACCCCAAATATAAAATCATAAAAAAATAGTCTTACTCTACATCATTGTTGCTGTAAGAAAACACCCTTATTGTTTAATTTAGCAATTCATATTAAAGAACAATATTTTTATTTAACTCAATATTAAATCCAAATATAAGTAAAACATTGTAACGATTCTCTTAAAAGCTATCTTAGAAAAATTCGAGAAGAGTTATTTTAACACGAAAGAGAGGAAAAAATCTTCAAATTGATATTCTAACATATGATAATTATTGTTTGTAAAATAACAATAAACAATATAATTATAGTAAAGAGAGTGGTCAATGATGGGTTAATTTATAAATGAGTTGATTGGCAAAAAGCAAAAAATGAAATAAATAGAAGCAAAAACCATAACAAAAATTAATTAAGAGCGCTGTTAATTACCATTAAAAATTTAACAATAAAATTAACGTGTTCGATGAATGTTATTGCTTATTATGTTATCATAATAAGAGCATAATAAGTTGTTGCTTCTATTTATTAAAATATATAATTGCAAGATTTAATAAAAAATATGTTCGTTTCAAACTTACCGCATCATGCGAATCTGGTGAAGGCCTCCAACAGGAACTGATGATGTAGGTATTGATGAATAAAATTAAATTTTGAAAATTATCTTGCTTTATACATGTTTTTGCCAATTTTAGTTGGTTAGGTTTAGTATTGTAAATAGGTATGTAGTCTGTGATATTATTTAATTTTTATATAGCCAATTTTAATTTCGTTTAACACATGTTAGATTTAAGTTCTAAATGGAAAAAATACTGTGATTTATAGATAAGGTAATTGATCTGTGATATAGGTTTAGTTTAGCATAAGATAATACAAATGTAGCAAAGAAATTTAATAGAACATTTTATATTTTAAGTATGCCAATTGACATTAGAATTGATATTGAAATTATTTAGGTTCTACATTTATATTACTTATGATTTAAAATTTCTAGATTAAGAATAAGATATAAGTTGGATTTAGATGATTATTACATTTGCTTTAATTTAGGTTATTTTAGGGAAATTTAGTTAACAAATTTTTTTTTTTTATTAAAGTTAAAACTTTTCGGGATTTGTAATGCGATATTTGGGATGAGGTGATAAATGTTAGTTAAGCTGGTTTTGTTTTATAAGTTTAGTTGTTACATAATGTATTAATAAATTTAATTAGGGATCGTTTTTGCAGGTTTTAGACTCTGAATTAGAAGATATTTGTATAGATTTAAAGTTTTAGAAGTTTAAGTAAATGGAATTAGTGACTTTTAGTATATAATCTATTGTGGCAATTCAAGATAAAGGTGTTGAGTTTTTAGTAGTCTTTAGTGGCCAGTGGATGAAACTATTCAATGGAGGTTTTTGATGGTGTTACGTAACATAGTTTCACATGTGACTTTCTTTATGATGTATTGTAGAATTAAATTTGTATAGTGGCAGGAACGATAGAATTATGGGGCTTTCGGTAAGAAGCCCCCGTATAATCGTCAAATAGCTCCAAAACCACGAATTTAGGTTATAGAATTGGCACGATGTAATATAGTTTAGGTAAAATTTCAATAGATTCACTGAGGCGTAATAGGAATCATTCACAAATCCTGCAGGAATATTTTATATAAATTTGTTTTGTTTAACTAGGAAATTTTAACGTTTAATAAATACCTTTGAATTTATTATGAATATGTAATAAATTGTTTATAACTTTAGGTTTAGTAAATTTCACCATAAAAAACGTGTACTATAACACTAACACTTTATTTTAATTATTATTTAATACCACTTCAATTAGAGATGTTTCTCGATCAAATGTTATGTACAAAAAGAACGTATGTTTTAATTTCTCTTGCCGACCACACCTAGTTTCTTGGAAATTTACTAACGCTTAGTGTTGTAAGATAATTTAATTTAAGTTACTTTTGTAACAAAAGGTAGTTAAGACTTTACTAATATTACGTCCTAGAATTTACTTTCAAGTACTTAATTAGCTTTCTAGCGATTTTTTTTCCTTTATCATAGACAAAAACCTTCTACTACTATTTACAACTATGTGCTCTTACAAATATAATGGGATTAAAGAGAATGATATTAGCATACTGTCAGCTGTAGTTATAACAATTATAGATTTAAAAATTTTGCTGAAGATAAAATCATTAAAAACACTAACAAAAATAAAAGAAATTTATAAAACTGTTGTTGTAAATATTAAGTTTTACTTATAAAAATCTCTCTTATTTATTTAGGTATTTATTTAATAGTAAACTTAAGAGAGATCAATATATAACGTAGAAGAAAAAAAATCATCAATAGGCTAATGTTATAACCTTTTATTAGTATGATATGATAATGCGACAAAAACACAAATTAACACTATACTTCCCGTCAATTCAAGCAATTTAGGTTTAATAAAAAGAAAATAATTATATATTATAATTAACAATATATTTTGTAATATTTAACAAGTACACTACTAGAGTTTGTATTATCATTTACCTAAATTGAAATTTTAAAAATATGATCACAAGTTTTGTTATTTGGTTCTATTAATATAATTTTGTTTTAAAAGGTTTCATATGCTGTTATTTTTATTCTATTGAGGAAGAAATATAATATTAGAACATTTATATTAAGAAATGGTAAAAATGCGGTATTTTCTTACATTTTTAATACGCAAAATTTTAGTAAAATTTAAAAAAAAAACTACATTTGCTATCAAAGAAAATATTTTCCTGAGTTGGGAAAATCTGAATTCGCCGTGATGTGTATTATTTATTTTTTTTTTTCTTGTGGCACCAGATTAATCATAAAGAAAAATTTTTAAATCAAAAATCTGAAATACATTTCGTATCAGAAACTACCATTACAAAACCAAACAATTTTGTCGTTTTACGATAGAAAATTGGATGGAAAAGGTAGTTTATTTTCGGAGGTCTTTACCATGATAAGTACCAATTATTTTTCCATTTAAGTCCTCCAAAATATAATAATGGTTACCTATTTTCTCTTTTATCTTAGCTTTTACAAATAACGGTGAAAGTTTAGCATTAAAGTGCTTTTCAAAACTACTTTGGGCAAAGTTTCGCCGAAATACTTCTTCTCCTACTTCAAAATTTTGTCGTCTTGCACGAAGATTATAATGATGTTGATTCATGTTCTGTGCCTGTCTTATACATTTCCGTATATCCTGTCTGATTAATTGTAAATTATCGTCCCTAGAAATTTTAGCTGTAGGTTCATCTAGTAAATGTAATTTCCGCAACAACTCGTAAGAAGTTGCGTGCGTAATCATGTCAAATCCAAATAGTGCATGAAAAGGAGAGCTATTAATAGACTGGTGATAGGAATTACGAAGAGCACAGCTGATCTCAGAAAGTTTGTCATCCCACAGGCGATGATCTGATTTAAGGTAAGCTCTAATTCCAGCAATAAGCGACCGATTTACGCGTTCAGAGGCGTTGGATTGGGGGGAGTATAACGCTGTGTATATGTGTTTAATTCCATATGTTGTAAAAAATGCATTTAAGTCGTTGGCACGAAACTGACTGCCATTGTCACTTACGATGGTTTCTGGAACACCATATACGTGGAAAATATGCTTCTTTAGGTATTCCTGGATGGCAGTTGAAGTAAATTTTCGTAATGGACACAACCAGTGAAATTTTGTTAAATGATCCAATACAATTAAGAGACCAGTGTAGCCAGCTTTACTACGAGGATATGGGCCAAGGATATCGACGTAAAGGCGCTGGAATGGACGTTCGGACACATTTGTATTTCCCATTGGTGGTTTCATGATAAAATTTGGTGCTTTTGTAGTTTTGCAAATGTCACATTCACGGACATAATTCCTCACATCTCGAACCATTCCAGGCCAGAAAAAATGTCTTCTTAAAAGCTCTAGTGTCTTGGCCATTCCTCCATGAGCTTTCACCGGTGTATCGTGGGCTTTGTGTATTGTATCTTTTCGCAGATGATAGGGTACCCATAATTTCCAACACAACTCTTCTTGGCCTTCGTTTCCATTGTAGTGTTCATTTCGGTAATATACATACTTATCAATAATTTTTACGTCAGGGTATTTTTGTGGATTGCTAGTCACCTTTTTCCTTAAGTCTTCGTAATCAGCATCGTTGAAGTGGGGTGACTCTAAACAAATATCAGGCTCAACGATTTCTAAAGCTGCTAGGTTTTCAGTAGGGATCCTGGAAAGAGCGTCTGGTACCACATGGTCTTTACCTTTTCGGTGGCTGATACTAAAATTGTAAGCTTGGAGCTTAAATACCCACCTGGCCAACCTTCCGCTCAAATCCGTTTGCCGCATAAGCCATAAGAGACTGGAGTGATCAGTTATCACCTCAAACTCCTGCATCTCCAAATAACAGCGAAATCTTTTGATTGCTTCCATTGCAGCAAGACATTCTTTCTCCGTGACGCTGTAATTTCGTTGCGCTGAATTTAATTTTTTACTCATGAATGCAATTGGACGTTCTTCACCTTTTTCGTCCAACTGCACCAGAACTGCGCCGATTCCGAAATCACTGGCGTCACAATGAAGAAAGAATTTCTTGCTAAAATCGGGATTCGTTAGCACCGGAGCCGAGGTAAGTAACCGTTTCACAGTCTCAAATGACTTTTGCGCCTCCTCTGTCCACTTAAATACTTTCTTTGTTGATAAGACTTCAGTTATAGGATATACCACTGACGAAAAATTCTCGATAAAACGCCGATACCACCCCGCCAATCCAAGAAATCCTCTTACCTGCTTCAATGTTTTAGGAACAGGCCAGTTATTTATTGCTGATACTTTTTCTGGATCAGTGGTGATACCTCCGTTTCCTATGACGTATCCTAAGTAGCTAACTTTTGTCACGCAAAATTTGGATTTGGACACGTTTAAAGTTAAGTTGGCTTTTCTAAATTGGGATGCTATACGAATTAAAACTTCAATGTGAGATGTAAAATCTTCAGAAACGATAACTAAATCATCCAGATACCCAAAGACAGAATGCCGTAGATCTGGTGGTATGATCTCATCCATGAGTCGACACATAGTCTGAGGAGCATTACACAGTCCGAAAGGCATAACTACGAATTGGTAGAGGGGCCTTCCCGGAACTGTGAATGCCGTCAGACTCTTGGACTTTTCGTCTAAGGCAATCTGCCAATAGGCATCTTTCAGATCCAGCTTTGTGATGAGATTGGCTTTTGGAAGCCTTGCGAATATTCCCTCAAGGTTAGGTAGCGGATAAGCATCCCTCTTAGTTACTGAGTTAACCTTACGTGCATCTAGACATAGTCGGACTTTGTTTGGTTTTACAACCAAACGCATTGGTGAACTCCAGGGGGATGTGGATGGTTCTATCACCCCTAGCGCCAACATACGATCTAGTTCACCAAACATCAGTTTCTCAACCGCGGGAGAAACCGGATAGAACCGCGACTTGATTGGTGTAGCGTTACCTACATCAATCGAGTGTCTAATAAGACTGGTTCTCCCCAACCCTTGTTTTTCAAAATTCGGGAAGAGATTTATAACAGCGTTAAGCTGTTGACGTTGGCTATCGGATAGTGGATATAGATTTTCATCTAATTGAGATTTTTGTGACGAATTAGAAGCGGACAAATTTTCGGACTTCTGTGTGAGAACGGAGAGATCGGACAAGGACAAGTTGGATATTTGGTTAAAAGAAATTATGTCTACAGATCCAACAATATCTGGAAACAATGCAAACTTCTTCCAGAAGTCAATCCCCAGAATCAATTTTTGTGATATTGAAGGTATCACAAACAATTGAATCCTTTTACTTTCATTTCTGAAGAAAATATCCACATCAAGCCAGCCACAAACAGGTTGTAACTTGCCATCAGCAGTTTTCACACTAAATTTACACTTCGTAAAGCAAGAAAATTTAGAAAAATCATTTAACGCTAGATCAGAACCTATACAGCTAATATTTGCTCCCGTATCGAGCAAGCCTAATTCTTCAAACTCTAAAAATTTTACTTTTGCGTAATATCTCAAATCTTTTGGATTTGAAATTATTGCCGAAATTAAAAGTTTTCCGCAAAGTTTTTTCTTTTTATAAAATTTACGTAAGCGAATAGTAGAGCGTTTAGGTTTTTTATTCACATTTTGGGACAAAGTACATATGTTAAAAATCTCATCTCTTTTCTTAAGGTATGCTTCCCAACGTTTATGATAGGGGAGTTTAGGGGATATTAAATTGGAAATATCAACATCATTGTATTTATAATCTTCAGGTCTTTTAAGAATAGAAATGGTTTTATTTGGTATTTTTTGAGAAATTGGTAAGTCAGAGATTAAGTTGTCACATTCAGTATTTGTAGATTTGTCATATTTGGTATTATAAGTAGAGCCGGTATTCAAGGTTTCTCCTTTGGGAGAACAAAAGGTCGTAAGTTTTTTGTATTTTGATTTCTCTTAGCTAAACATTTTGAACAATTTGGTTTGTAAATATTTTTCAAGCCGCAACCGTAGCAAAATACAGTTCGGTCCCTGAGACAATTTTGCCAGTGATGGCCAACTTCGTCACAATTCCAGCATGTGGTTGTGATTTCGCTGTTTTGAATTGCATTTACTGAGCAATCGAATTCATCGTTATCGACGATATTTTCATTATCGCAATCCATCTCGGCAATGTAGCGACGTGAAACGGGGTTTTGGTTTCGTACTGCATGGGCTTTGCGAACCGATTCTTCATTTAAGAAATGCTCACGCATTTGCACCAGCTTCCTTAAATGTGAAATTGAGTGAATGGGTACGTAAAGTAAGTCCTGGCGAATTTCGGGACGTAAGTTTCTGGCAAGAATTTCTATTAATTCCATATCAGATATGGGAGAAGGCAGACGATCCATTATGGATACAATGGATTCAAAGAATGTGTCGAAAGTTTCTCCTACCTTTTGCTTACGATTCCGCACTTCCTCTCTAATGTCAAATGACGATTTATACTCTTTGTACTGGCACCGAATCGCATCGCAAAAGTTATCCCAGTTGATAGATTTAACCTGCTTATGGTAACGCCAATACCAATCGCGCGCTTTCCCAGTGAGTAGAATATGCAAATTCTTGCAAATTACGCTAAAATCACCATTGAAATTTTCTTTGGTTAGGGACCTTATGCGATATAGAAATTCTTCTACATGCAAACCATTTGGGGAACCGTCAAATTTTAAGTGCCAGTTTTGAATAACTGAAGTTATTTTGTCTGCATGCATGGAATTTGCACTTAAATTGGAAACCAGAAGAGGCGACATTGTAGAGGGATTATTGTCGTTTAGAGGTGGTTGTTGTCTAGAGGTTTGTTGAAAGTCAGGTTGTTGTTGGTAACGTTCAGTATTAGAGGGATTATTTGGCATGGTATTAGTGTTATTAGGTAAAACGTTCAAATTTCTCAATAAGCGATTTAAATTTTCCTCGATTAGTTTATTAATTTCATTGTAATCCACATTTGGAGTACTTGGTTGAGTTGTAAGTTCAGTAGTTCTAACAGGGGAGTTCACAACATTTTCATTGCGCAAATTCGGATTGGTTTCAAAAACGTTTATGTCATGTTCAGGGAAATTTACAACTTCATCACCTTGAGAACTAGTCTCAGGAAAAATATTTCTTTGTGACCGGGTGTTATAGTGCTTAGCCATAGCACCTCTTGGTTTGGCTTTAGCAGCTGTTCTTGCGGTTGTAATTTTTGAAACTATTATGAGCTTTCTAAGCTCTGAAAGTTGACAAGACCGTTTACACTGGGGACATTCTGAACTTGAAGACAACCGTAAAAACAACCGTAAAAACAATGTTTTCCAATAAAATTTACCCTCTGAGAGGAACAAGGTTTTATACTCCAATCACGGATTTATATTCTATCTTAAATGTATATACTATATATCAATAATCTTGAAAAGTAGTGTAAAACTACGAACATTTTAAAATTGGCCTCCTTTATATAATTTTTTCCAGCCAATAAATTTTAATTCTTTTTAGAAAAATTTATGAAATAACGAGTTATCTTTGTTTATAATATAATAATTTTTTGTTTATTTTTTTTTATTTTTTCAAAAATTTAATATTTTGGAAAAATAACAGAATGAAATATAATGTATTAAAGGAACAATTCTGTGTAAATTTAAAACCTATTTCTCAAACTAGAAATGTTTTCAATAATGTTAATTAATTCCTTTTAAAATGGTATTAATTCAACTATAATCTGTGTTTAAGATTGAATACAAAAAAAAAAAATCGATAGTAAACAAATATTTGCTCTGATATAATTTTATTTTATTATTTATTCCTTTTTACGAAAACAATCTTTATATCTATTGAGGTAATTTTTCAATTTCAAATATGCTTTTTGAACAAAAAAAAAAAAAAAAAATGTCCCAGTTATTTCTCTACAAAAGAGCCATTTATTAAAAGTGTTATAAAAATTTGTCCAAAAAACAGTATCTATAAAACATATAAAACGCTCTCCCTTTAAATAACTCAAACTCTCTGTGAGAGCCTGAAACAATAAAAGTTCAAAATGTATTAAGCGCAATTTTTTTTTATAAAGGAGAAAAACTTTAAAGAAGAGAAAACGAACATCTCATTCTTGCAAAAAAATCGAATTCAAGAGACAATATTATAAATTATTAAATTAAATTTTACTGGATATTAGTTCATCAATAATGCTATTGTAAATAGTTGAAAAAGATCAAATAGTTTTTAGTTTGGGTATATAATCTCTATTCTAATGTACACAAATTGTTTCTTAATACAATGAAACTTTTCGAATAAAACAGATAATATCATAAATACTAAAAATTTTATGTCGCAAAGTGTTAAAGGGTTTTCAAAAAAACTTAGAATTAAATTTATTTAGAATTAATCGATTATTACCTCAAATATACTATTGAGAAAATCTCAAAATTTTTTCACAAAAATATAAAATTTATGTAAAATAAGCGGGTGTTTTCCAACGCAACAAAATGCTAAAGTAAGACAAAACTAATAGAAATAAATTATTGACACTAGTTAACAAGAACCGGGCTATAGTGTATTGCACAATAGAGAAAAGTATTTTTATGAAAATTCTTATAGCTAGAGCGGGATATGTATAATAAATTTAAAATTTTTTTCTTTTTTTTTTCACCTAATAAACTCCACTAAAGAACATTGGTCATCTAATCACAAACAGCAAAATAAATGAAATCCAGAATGTACTTTAGTTGCTACTATCGCCTTAAAAAAAATGTACAAATACTTTTCCTATTACACAACATCGCATAAAGTAACCTCTTATCTGAATAGACCAAACAAATTTTTGAAAGGATCCTCAAGCCTTAAGCGGTCAACTTATTCGAACCTTTTACTACTCAAATAGTTGAAATATCCTGCGAAACCTTAAAGATTATTCTCCAAAAAGTTCAGTATTTTCCAGATAAAAGTGAAACTTAAGCTAAATATTGAACTCTAATAAAATAATACGGAATTTGGTGTAGAGCCGACAAAACTAAATGTCCTATCGGCCCCACGTTGGGCGCCATTATTTATGTAATGAACAAACGAATAACTACTTATAGAGTGTAAGAAATATACTCCACTCATGTGTATTTCTCAACTACCACAGTAAGAACCAAGTATACAAAGGTAAATTGGAATATATTAGATATGCTAGGGATAGGACTGCGGGAGCCTTTGTTTTGCTAGCAGCAGCGGTGTGGGGGGGTTCGGTCCTCTCCTAGTTATACCTATAGTCTCATTACATTTTTATTATAGACTCCCTAATTTTTATTATATTACGTTCGATGTTAGGGCCAGTATGACTAGAACTATCACTATCAGTTTTGCCCCACTCTAGTCATAAAATTTAAAAACCTATGAAGGTGTCAATAACTAAACTATTTTTAAATCTCTCTCAGATGTTTTAGAGAGATTTAGCCTCATTACCCACGCCGACCTAAGTTCCAATGGCTATATTTTAATTGGAACCCCAAATATAAAATCATAAAAAAATAGTCTTACTCTACATCATTGTTGCTGTAAGAAAACACCCTTATTGTTTAATTTAGCAATTCATATTAAAGAACAATATTTTTATTTAACTCAATATTAAATCCAAATATAAGTAAAACATTGTAACGATTCTCTTAAAAGCTATCTTAGAAAAATTCGAGAAGAGTTATTTTAACACGAAAGAGAGGAAAAAATCTTCAAATTGATATTCTAACATATGATAATTATTGTTTGTAAAATAACAATAAACAATATAATTATAGTAAAGAGAGTGGTCAATGATGGGTTAATTTATAAATGAGTTGATTGGCAAAAAGCAAAAAATGAAATAAATAGAAGCAAAAACCATAACAAAAATTAATTAAGAGCGCTGTTAATTACCATTAAAAATTTAACAATAAAATTAACGTGTTCGATGAATGTTATTGCTTATTATGTTATCATAATAAGAGCATAATAAGTTGTTGCTTCTATTTATTAAAATATATAATTGCAAGATTTAATAAAAAATATGTTCGTTTCAAACTTACCGCATCATGCGAATCTGGTGAAGGCCTCCAACAGGAACTGATGATGTAGGTATTGATGAATAAAATTAAATTTTGAAAATTATCTTGCTTTATACATGTTTTTGCCAATTTTAGTTGGTTAGGTTTAGTATTGTAAATAGGTATGTAGTCTGTGATATTATTTAATTTTTATATAGCCAATTTTAATTTCGTTTAACACATGTTAGATTTAAGTTCTAAATGGAAAAAATACTGTGATTTATAGATAAGGTAATTGATCTGTGATATAGGTTTAGTTTAGCATAAGATAATACAAATGTAGCAAAGAAATTTAATAGAACATTTTATATTTTAAGTATGCCAATTGACATTAGAATTGATATTGAAATTATTTAGGTTCTACATTTATATTACTTATGATTTAAAATTTCTAGATTAAGAATAAGATATAAGTTGGATTTAGATGATTATTACATTTGCTTTAATTTAGGTTATATTAGGGAAATTTAGTTAACAAATTTTTTTTTTTTTATTAAAGTTAAAACTTTTCGGGATTTGTAATGCGATATTTGGGATGAGGTGATAAATGTTAGTTAAGCTGGTTTTGTTTTATAAGTTTAGTTGTTACATAATGTATTAATAAATTTAATTAGGGATCGTTTTTGCAGGTTTTAGACTCTGAATTAGAAGATATTTGTATAGATTTAAAGTTTTAGAAGTTTAAGTAAATGGAATTAGTGACTTTTAGTATATAATCTATTGTGGCAATTCAAGATAAAGGTGTTGAGTTTTTAGTAGTCTTTAGTGGCCAGTGGATGAAACTATTCAATGGAGGTTTTTGATGGTGTTACGTAACATAGTTTCACATGTGACTTTCTTTATGATGTATTGTAGAAGTAAATTTGTATAGTGGCAGGAACGATAGAATTATGGGGCTTTCGGTAAGAAGCCCCCGTATAATCGTCAAATAGCTCCAAAACCACGAATTTAGGTTATAGAATTGGCACGATGTAATATAGTTTAGGTAAAATTTCAATAGATTCACTGAGGCGTAATAGGAATCATTCACAAATCCTGCAGGAATATTTTATATAAATTTGTTTTGTTTAACTAGGAAATTTTAACGTTTAATAAATACCTTTGAATTTATTATGAATATGTAATAAATTGTTTATAACTTTAGGTTTAGTAAATTTCACCATAAAAAACGTGTACTATAACACTAACACTTTATTTTAATTATTATTTAATACCACTTCAATTAGAGATGTTTCTCGATCAAATGTTATGTACAAAAAGAACGTATGTTTTAATTTCTCTTGCCGACCACACCTAGTTTCTTGGAAATTTACTAACGCTTAGTGTTGTAAGATAATTTAATTTAAGTTACTTTTGTAACAAAAGGTAGTTAAGACTTTACTAATATTACGTCCTAGAATTTACTTTCAAGTACTTAATTAGCTTTCTAGCGATTTTTTTTCCTTTATCATAGACAAAAACCTTCTACTACTATTTACAACTATGTGCTCTTACAAATATAATGGGATTAAAGAGAATGATATTAGCATACTGTCAGCTGTAGTTATAACAATTATAGATTTAAAAATTTTGCTGAAGATAAAATCATTAAAAACACTAACAAAAATAAAAGAAATTTATAAAACTGTTGTTGTAAATATTAAGTTTTACTTATAAAAATCTCTCTTATTTATTTAGGTATTTATTTAATAGTAAACTTAAGAGAGATCAATATATAACGTAGAAGAAAAAAAATCATCAATAGGCTAATGTTATAACCTTTTATTAGTATGATATGATAATGCGACAAAAACACAAATTAACACTATACTTCCCGTCAATTCAAGCAATTTAGGTTTAATAAAAAGAAAATAATTATATATTATAATTAACAATATATTTTGTAATATTTAACAAGTACACTACTAGAGTTTGTATTATCATTTACCTAAATTGAAATTTTAAAAATATGATCACAAGTTTTGTTATTTGGTTCTATTAATATAATTTTGTTTTAAAAGGTTTCATATGCTGTTATTTTTATTCTATTGAGGAAGAAATATAATATTAGAACATTTATATTAAGAAATGGTAAAAATGCGGTATTTTCTTACATTTTTAATACGCAAAATTTTAGTAAAATTTAAAAAAAAAACTACATTTGCTATCAAAGAAAATATTTTCCTGAGTTGGGAAAATCTGAATTCGCCGTGATGTGTATTATTTATTTTTTTTTTTCTTGTGGCACCAGATTAATCATAAAGAAAAATTTTTAAATCAAAAATCTGAAATACATTTCGTATCAGAAACTACCATTACAAAATTTTTATTAACTTTTACTTTTTTATTAAGAAAGCCGAAGAACGCTGCTTTTAAACTATATAAAAATCTTTTTTCTATTTCAAAATTTCAACATTGATGTATTGTTTTTTTTTTTTTTAATTATATTTTGTTTACAATAAAATGAGAAGCCAACCCAAAAAATCGTTTAAGAACTCAAAGTGTATTAAAAATTTTATCAACAAATGTTTCATATCATCACCGAAAATGCAAAACTACCTAACATCAAAATTTTCAAATTTGTTTTTTTGATGAAATATAGTTTATTTTTCCAAAATACTTGTGATCACATAATTTCAGACTTGCAGTTCAAAAAATAACGATTATATTAACGAAGACAATGACTTTCTTAAGTCAAAACAACGTAACATCGCATTTGTTAAAAAATTAAAAAAAAATGCTTTTCTTTTTTTTACGAATTTAGATTGCAAATTATTAAAAATATAATAGCTATTAAAATTTTGGAGTAAAAGTTATAAAAAATCTTTTTAATTATAATTTTTCTAAAATTTGTATTGATGTTAAGTTCTTAACTTAAAAAATATTTATTAAAAATAAAAATATTCATCATAAATATATTAGTCGATATTTAAGGATGTAATAACCCAAAAATATTGTTTGTACATCAATTTGTTTTGATTTTAAAAAGTTGTTTGTGCCTCCTGTAAAGTTATTAAAAGTGATGTTACGTTGTTTTGCATTTTCGGTGACGATATATTTTAAAGCAAATAATTTTTTCTTCTCTTTATTTGGAGCATACTTTCTGGGGCATTCCACATAAAATCGAATAAGTTCTGCAATTTTTGTTTTGTTATGTTGTTGTGGTTTTTTAAAATTATTGCATATTTATTATTTAGACTTTTGTAGAATATGTTCAATGCAATTTAGGATCTCGAAAATTAGGATCAAAATATGAACAAATATATATTGACAACAAGCTTGACTCTTCTACTTTTCAGAAATGCTTAAAAGAAAAAATGCAGGAACCTACCAAAAAGTTTTTGAAACATAACTTGACATTTTGAGAGGTATTGGACATTTCTTAAAACATATCTATGATGCTATTTATGTCATTTCCCGAAAGATTTTTCACTGCAGCAGAGTGTGTTTAAAAATGAATTTCCATATATGAAATGTTTCAAATCTTTTTCAAATAATGTAAAAAAAGTTTAAATTTACATAAAAAAAGTCGTATGTTTTGTCTATAACTTTTCAGGAAAGCAAAAAAACAAATTACTTTTTGTATACAAGCCATATACAATTACATGGTACTTACTTTTAATAACAGGAAATAATATAAATTAATTAAAATTGGAAATGGATCTTTAAAGCTTTCTGATGGTGTAATAAAATATTTTAGGAGAATTACACGAAAAGAAAATGATTGAAATTTTTGTTGGAAAATCTTAAATTTTTAATGATTTTTAGTAAAAACATTTTTTTTTTTTTTGTGGAAAATTATGCATATTTTCAACATTTTTAAAATTTGTTCCTTGAAAAATTTGTATTTTATTTAGCATCCAAAATTTCCATCATTATGTACAATTTAATATTTTCTAAGAAAAATATTACAATAGCCATAATTTACAGGAAAGTGTTCCCGTACTCAAAATTTCAATGTATATACAGTAGCGAGCATAAAAAATGCAACGTTAGGCTATATGATTTTTTATCGTACACAGAAAAAATTATTCCAAATAATTTTTTAATAAAATTATTAATTAACTTTATATTGGAAGTTAATTATATGATTTATTAATATAATTAATTTACTAATTGGTTTACAGTTTTGTTTTTTAATAAATTGACAGATGTTAATAAAATATAAAGAAACATTTTATATTTGTCTATAAAAGTACATAAATTAAGTAAATTTTCAAAAATTTCCAGCTCATTGCATCTATTTAATGAAAAGAAGTAATAATAATATCAATTATTCAGTTATTAATATTATCATTTTGATGATTGGAGCAAAATCAATTAAAAATTAATTAATATTACAAATTTCGTAATTGAAGTCCATTTTTACTTTTTTCTGTGTATTGATTAGGGCTAGAACGTCATTACATTAACCAATTCTGTTGTGATTTTATTCTTTGCGGTCTTAGCCAACTATTGTATGTCATTTTGTTCCAAATTGTTACGCATACGAACAGTTAATAAATTTTTTTTTAACGTTGTAAATTTAAGGGAAAAAAAAAATGCAACTCCTAAAAAATCACCAGATTTTTTTAAATTTTGATAAAAATAATTATTGAAAAATGCTGAAAACTATGATTTGGTATTATTTAACGGCAAAGGATATTAATTATATTAAAATAACACTATTTTCTCCATACTTTTTAAGAATTTTCGAATATTTTTTAATAACATTCTGATAATGGCAGTGAAATAATATTAATATGTAGTTCTAATATAAAGATTTTTAAATATTATCTTAAAGAATGAATATTGAAACGATCATGCCTGTAACAATTGATACCAGTCATTTAACAGTAGATATTTTATATTATCTGAATAACCACATTTGGCCATTCAAAGCTACTATTGGCAGCAATCGTTGATTTAATGATGTAAATATAGAAACTGGATATCCCTCTAACATAACACATATTATTTACTTATATAAATCTACCACCTTTACTTTAAGAGGCAGGTCCTTTATTATTTTTACGAGTACTGTATAATGGAAATAAGAGTCTATTACGATAACTTGAATTAATATGACTCTAAACCCATATATTTAAATTTTAGACAGTTTAGGTAGATATACTTACTTAAATATTAATTTCCAATAGTAAACAAGTCCAATAGTCAAATCATCACGAAGAATGTACTTTTAATTATTCAACATATGAAGAGTTCAAAATTGGTATATTTCTTAACTGTTTTTCCTTGTGTTAGAATTTGTTCCAGGGCCAAAATCAAGGGATATTTGAACATTATTGCGATACCGGGCATTCTATAATGTCATATCATTGCGAAAAAAATATTTTAAGCTGTTGATTCCATTTCAATAACGATCGAAAGTGATTGCGTTATTTCGGTCGAAAGATCATACTCAATTATAAATTATGAAGATAAACTAAACTATAATAAATATTTGATCGCTTATTTATAGAAAATGTTTGTTGGTTTTAAAACAACTAACAAAATAAATAATAATTCCAAAAATATCAATCTCTATTGGAAAATGTCCAAAACAGTTCAGAAAAATATCAAAATTTAATAAAATTGGAATTTATTGCTAATATTTATATTATTTGTAGATTTCATGTATCTTAGACAATATGCAACGATTGAAAATCATGTTTTTTAACAACACTATAGTTTCCAGCCCTTTTCAATCAAAATTTTTATCAAAATTTTAAAAATCATGTTTATTTGTTTAGAGATGCATTTTTTTTGCTCGCTCACATTTTCAACTGCGTTTACTAAACGTTCAATAATTTTCGAACGCACAAAAATCCCCGCGTGGATCCGCGCCTGCTGTCAAGGCAAAACAAATTCAAAACTCCAGCACGAATATCTTTTCAACTGCAAGAGATAACTTATACGAATATTTTTTAAACTTTTATATACTCGAGATAGTCAATTTTGACATCCTGTGTTCCATGCAATTCGATCTGAGTAGTAGTTTAGGAGATACAAATTTATTACCAATATTTTCTAAGA
This sequence comes from Protophormia terraenovae, assembly GCA_951394005.1. Taxonomy (NCBI): domain Eukaryota; kingdom Metazoa; phylum Arthropoda; class Insecta; order Diptera; family Calliphoridae; genus Protophormia; species Protophormia terraenovae. The sequence goes on from OX596074.1 coordinate 37,055,693, forward strand.
AGCTAAGTAGTCGTAGTTCGTGGCATCCAGACAGTACTTTCTTCAAGGATATACATATGTACCTTCTATCAATATACACTACAACACCATAGATGGGGAGGGTATTATACGTCTGTACTGATGTTTGTTACTCCCAAAAATTTTAGTCTAAGACCCACCTTTATTTGTATCCATCGATTTGAAATCATTCCCTGAGTCGATTTAACGTTATCCGTCCGTCTGTCTGGCTTTGTGCGCAAAGTGCAGGTCGCAGTTTTGAAATGAAATTTGGCACGAATAATTATTTTAGTACAAGGACGTTTTATCCTTGAATTTGGTTATGATTGGTCCATTATTTCACCTAGACCCTATACAAATGTTCATAAAGTTCGGTCTATAATTTATCATAGCTACTGTAAACCTCTAAATATACATGATGTAGGGTATCATATATTCGGTCTTGACTGACAATGTCTTTCTTTGTCGTTTTAATTGGTGCAGTAGTTCAGACATAAACACAGAAAAAATAAAAATGGATTTTAATTATGAAATTGCTTATATTAATTAAAATTTTTATTGAATTTGCTCCAATCATCAAAATGATAATATTAATTATATGAAATTAACTGATTATTACTATAATTTTATTTAAAATTATAATTACATTAATTATTTTTATGATTGGAAATTGCATTAAAATCAATTCAAGTATTTATTGACGTAATTTAAATATTTATTGAGTTAGCACCTTTGCAAAATTCTTCCATCATGCGAAAAAAAAATTATAATTTTATTAAGTATTTCAGGAGTGTGATTGAAAAATTCTTAACATACATAATATTCAATAACTTGGAAACGGTTGATCTTAGAGTTTTCATTATTTTTTTTTTAATCATTTGATAATTTAGTACAGATCACAGAAATATATAAATTGTATGGTTCTAACCACTAATTATAAAATTGTGGACCATTTTTGAAAACCCTTTCTTTGGAGATTTGATAGTTGCTTCAGACACTTTTTTGGAACAGTGTGCACATCTTCTGTTAAAATCTTCGGTATTTTGGGACACCTTTTTTGTGCTCTTGAATTCACTTTTCACAAGAGCTCAATATCTCTCCACTGGTCTAAGCTATGGACAATTTTGAAAATTGACCTCTCTTGGTACTAAAACTATGTTATTGAATTGGTACCACTGTAGTGACGTGATATCAAATGGGTCCAAAAATATGTGGACACGTTGTGCTTTCTTAAGAAAAGAAGATGTCTTTTTTGCAAATATTCCTTTATGTATATTTTGGTATTTATAGATCCGAATGTATCAAATGCCTTTCCTGTTTTACCGCAACTGCAAAAAGCTAGTCATACCATGAATTTTGTAAGAAATTTTTGCTTCTTTTGGGTCTTAAACTTATCGCCAACATTGCTTCGAGCATTAGCTATAAAAATTTTTGAGACACAAGCTGCGAAAATTCTGCCAGCAAATACGTTTCTTCGTCAATTATACAGCTTGAGCATTTTTGTATGAACTTTGGTTTTAAATTCCGAGTCCTATTTTTGGCTTGTATTTTTTTTTTTTTTTTTGCAGAATTCCAGTTTGGAATTTTTTGAACTTTATATGTTATCAACTTTCACATTAGCTTAAAATTTTCGCACCAAATAGACGAAGCACTGAAAAAACTGAGCTGATTTTGTACCAGATGTGTTTGGAGTTCCTTTCAATATGCCTTCAATTTTCTGGCCTTCCCAATATCATGTGGTCCTTTTTTCTTACCGAACTAGCTTTCACATCAATAGTCAAATTCTCCTGATACTGTTTAATAACTTTAGAAACGGTTTTACGGACGATATTTAATTCTGTGGAAAATTATTTGTAATACCTATTTGGATTTTTTGAAATTTTTTAATAACTTGTAGGACGTAAATCTTTTTCGTCACTTATTTTGATAAGAATAAGGACAAATTAATATGGTTGTTATTAAAAATAATAACTGAAGTATTATTCCATGATAACTAGATCAAACAAAATTTTGAATATTGATTCCAAAAAAAGTTATGAGGCAAAATGTACGTTAAGAATTTTTCGATCTCACTCCTTATTTCCCTTTATTATAACTTTTTAATATACAATTTTAAATATAGATTATACAATATAAAAATTTACAATATATAAATATACAAAATAACAATTTCAACTAGTAAAGTCATCAACTTCAGCATATGCATAAGTATGTACTAACTTCAACAATAGAAATTCATTTAAAATTCTGGACCGTTAACTGCATAATCTGCAAAAATAAAAATATTCAATTATAAGTGACAGTTTATTTGCCATATTATCAAGATTTTTACAATGTTTACCTGTATAAAAATTTGTCGAAGTAGGTCCAGTCTATTTTAGGCAGTAGTAATAATAATAGATCAGCAGTAATAGAAAACCCGATCATTTCATGGATATTAACTTCATGGAATGATGGTGCATCTAAAATTAAAAAAACCGAAGAAATTTATACATGTATACATATAAATTTTACCATTAGTTGAAAACTATAATACTTAACGAATTATAGTTAATGTTGGTCCTGTTAGTTTATATGACCATAAGTTCTAAAAGCCAGGCATTTTCGGCATTTACAAAATATTTTTAATTTATATTCTTTGCCATATTTTTAATTTGTTTTGAATTTTCAAAACAAAAAATTTTATTTAAAATGACAAATTTTTCATTGTCTCTTTTTTTAATTTTAAAAATTCTTTAAAAAAGTAATTATATTAATTAAAAATTTTACTAAATTCTAAAAAATATTGAATAAACAAATTTATTAAACATCTTTAACTAATAATTTTTTCTGTGAAAGTCAAGTAAAAAATATAATAAAATAAACAATATTAGAACAAAAGTGGGTGTAAAAATATTAGAACAAAAGTGGGTGTAAAAAGGGTGTGGCATCCATAAAAAATGTATTATAATATTATAGTAATGATATTAAGTCATTTTATTTTCCGCAACAAATGACATTGAACGGAGAAAACTGAATTATATACTCTTCTTGTGCTCAATTTTAAGTTCCCTTTACCTTTACGTTTATTAGAATATCAAAAATTGTTTACTATTGCAATCATGATGGGATCAACCCTACTAATTGTTTTAGTTAATAGTTATGAATTAGACCTGACCTAAGTCTAAATTATTCATTTTTTAATTTTTCGAAAAACTTTTAACTCATACATGTTTAACATAACATACATATTTAATTTTTAAAATATAGAAGTATAGATGTGAATGACCATTTTTACAACATCGAAAAAAATTGTTCTAAATCAAAATTTTTTATCGGTTCAAAAACAATTTAAGCCATAATGGTTAACATTATTTTAATTATCCTCTGTAATAGCTCACCTTCAAAATGTTGTTTAGTTACTTACATTAACTTGAGAAACTGCATTCATTTGTTCATATTGCAATATATAAAAGTCTACTGTCTTTCTGCTCCAAAAACATACAATACACAAATAAATTCTACTGATGGTAACATTATAAGTATTTTATGATGGTGGCGAATGTCAGTGATGCGTACACAAAAAGACACACACTTAAATTTCTACGAATAAAATATAATAGTATTTTCTTAAACACAATACTTCCACCTCTACCTCTCTAAAGTACATATAATGATTCTTAAGGTGGGAAAAAATTGTATAAGAGGTTGCCCCTAGAAGTGCACCACAATATATTTTGTATATAATATCAAATAATTTCTTTTAGAAATGTTACCTGAGTAGTATTGGTATGCATAAGGTCTTGATATTTTAATGCTTTTTCTAGTAGAGGAGTATGAGTTCAATAAAATCTATGGGTAATGATATGAAATGCATGATGATGTTTGTTTCTACTGTATTTAGTGTTGCCATGCATTTTTTTGATCTATGGACTAAAAGAATGAACATTTCGTTATGTTTTTCCTTCTTTATTTTATAATTTTGTATTTTTTTTCTGTTTGTTAGTTTTTAGAATTTATGGCAGTTTCTTTCAGTTTCTTCTTTATACGATACTTCTTGCGATTGTTCTTCATATGGGCAATTATAAAAAAATTTTTGTTTGTTATGAACAATTGTGGTCAAAATTACACATAATATCAAAACCTACTGAGTTATTCAAATAAAATTTATGATATTTTCAATATTTGATGGTATTAGTGCAGCATATTTTAGGGTTTCCTAGTAAAATTTTAAAAAATTTCTTTTCAATAAAAATCGCGATTTATACAAATTTTGTGAAAAATTTGGATCGAATCTAAGTTATTTCTCCATATATTGATTGAAAATATATTTTGTTAGAGTTTATTATATAGAAATGCTTTTTAATATTGTGATCCTTTTTTAACACAAGTAAATATTTTTTGGTCCGTAAAATGTTTATCTCTCAAAATTTTTTAATGCGCCTCCGAATTTTCATTAAGCACAGGCGCGGATCCACGGGGGGGAAATCGGAATTTCCCCCCCCCCCCCCAAAATGGATTTTCGACCTTAGAAAAATTAAAAATTTACAATAGGAAAAGGAAAAATTAAAAATTCTTTAAGGAAAATTTTCTTTAGTGAAAATAAATGAAGGCAGAATGAGTTTATCTTCAATATAGTCTAGGAATGGCCAAACTATGTTTAGAAAAAAGTATTTATCGTATTTTTTCTTCGAAAAATTTAAAGCAAATAAATGGGTTTTTAGAAATAGAAAAAATATAGGAAATGCAATTCCTATATATTTTTTTCATTAAATTCAAGCTTAAACTTTACATACAATTAAAAACTTATATGTCAAAAAAAAAAAAAAAAAAAATTTGTATAAGTGCTAGTTTCATGTCATATTGAACTAATGTTTTAATATTACTTAAAAATTTCGACTTTATGAAAAATATGTTTTATTTTATAAATTCATTTATTAATAAATAACACAAAATTTTCCCAGCTCTTTTATACAAAATATTATATTTTTTTAGATTTAATAAATTTTACATATGATAAAAATTTTGGTTCACTACACAGATTTAATTTATAAATAGTAAAGGCCTAAAAATTGTAATTTTTCAAGAAAAAACTTTCAACTATCTTTATTGAAAATATTCACAATTTTGTGTTAAGAAAAAAATTGTTTAAATAAAACTATTAATTTAACATTTTCCCAAGAAAATATCTACCATTTTCCTAGAGGACGATAACAAAAATATTACTTTTCGCTTAATATTTTATTAAACCTTCTAAAAATTTCTCTTGCTTTCCTGAAGAGTTGTTGTACTTTTTTCGCACACCTGTGTGAAAAATTTTCATATTCAAAAATTTATTTTTAAATACACCCTATAGCGTTGAAAAATTACTCGGGAAATGACATAAATAGCATCATAAATAAAGCCTATCAAATTTTGGAGTTATGCTTAAATTTTTTAGGGTCCTGTATTTTTTCTATTAAGATATTTTGAAAGTAGAATAATCAATTTTATTGTCGTATTTATTTCTTTGGTTTGAAATTTTTGGTGATTCAATGCATTAGAATTTTTCTGTAAAAGTCAACAAAAAATATGCAATCAATTTAAAAACATTTTTGTTGTAAATATAGCAAGATTTAGTTTTTTTAGTTAGATAAAAACTGAAGAACTTATTTGATTTTATGTGAAATTCCCCAGAAGGTATGCTACAAATAAAGCTTAAAATTAAATAATTTGCTTAAAATAAATGAAAAATTTTTTGTTTTTAATAAATTTTTTAGTTTTTAAACGATTTTAAATATTGACATCTCATTTTATTGTAAACAAAATATCATTAAGACTAAAAAGAAATACGTAAAATAGAAAAGTATTTTAATATAGTTAAAAGGTATGTTTTTCCTAATAAAAAATCTAAAATTTAGGGAGTTCCGAGATTTTTAGTTCAGCAACTAAAAATTGTTTTTTCGAATTTTCTCGAAAATTGGTTGGTGATGAACTTAAGAAGATTGTTTTTTGAGTAAAACTACAAGAATATAAACATTCAGACTGAAATAGTATGAAATTTTATAAAGTGATTTATTTACATAATTTTCACTAGATTTTCTTCACGGGCTATTCTTTGCCGAAAAAATTATTAGCGTATATTTTCCAGTTGACATATAATATATTCCAGTAAAAATTAAATTTAAGTGAGATTTTATTTCACATTTAAATATTTAATTCATTCAACCATCTACTTGATTGATTTAATCAATTTTTAATTAAAAAATGTTTTCTATTTTTAATTTTTTGTAGTTATTAGTGATTGATATAATAATTTTGGTGATTTATTGGATACTTGTTTTGGTGTTATCAGATTAACTTCAAATTTTCATCTAAGTAAAAAAATAAATTTTAAAAATTACTCACATAACGAAGAGATAGTTCAGTGTGCTTTAGGGAATGGTAAACACTGTCAAAACTCGATTTTCGATTTTACGATCAACTCTTTTCATTTCGATTTTCAAAATCGATTTATCGGTCCCCAAAATCGATTTTATTTTGAAGCAATTCTCGAGCAATTTCATTAATATTAGGATAAATTGTTTTATTATTTCTTTTTTTCCTTCAGAAGAATTAGACTATTGTTTAGCCAACTGCTAAACAATATTTTTTTGGGATTTTTTTTTTTTTTTTTCATTTTCTATTGGCAAACTCCACTTGGGTGCATTTTTAAATTTTATTCCCGCTAAATTATGTTTAAAAACGCGGACATAACTTTATTATTACCAACCAAAAAATTTTAATTTATAAGATTTTTATAATTCTACATATTCTTTTAACTTTTTAAAACAAACCCGATTTTTGAAACTAAATAATCGATTTCAGTATAAAATAGTTGACATAAAATCGATTGCAAATAACCGACTTTTTTTTCCCATGAAAATCGACTAAAATCGAAATCGATTTACCATTCCCTAGTGTGCTTGACATCCTATCCAGATCTAAATAGCTTAGCTTTTTGTGTTTTTCTAATGATGCACTCTTTATTTAAATTATTTTATTTTGAACTATTCAGTAGTATTACAAAAGTAAAAACACGGCTTTCATAATTAAAATCCTTTTAATATTCTCTGAGAAATGTTTATTTAAATACATATTTGTAATTTTGCACATTTGTTTGTAATTAAAAATAATAATAATTATAAATAACCAGTTTTCTGTCAAAAAAAAAAAAAAAAAAAATTGGTTAAAATTAAATAGTTCTAAAACTATATATAAAAACATAATTTTTCCAGTGATGATAAAAAAATTTCCCCCCCCAAAGGCTGGATCCGCGCCTGATTAAGCATAACAAACACCTACTAATTATGCCAATTATAGTCAACTTCATGCTGTCCACACGATGTGTCTTAGCGAAATGTGTTTTGACAAAAGTGTCCCATTTTCAATTTTCAACGACATTTGACTTAAATGTATGATCCCAATCAATTATATTTATCGCCACTCTTATATCTATACACCTAATATTTGTTTAAATTGCAATTTTCTATATAAAAATACATAAAGTGCAATTTTTGCATAATTTTTAAAAAGTCCATACAATTTTTGTATTAAATTTATTTTTAATGCTCCTCCGATTTTGTTATGTAGAATTACAAAAAACTAAGTTCACGCAATAATCCAAGCAATTCCATATGAAAATGTGAATGTGCCTCGCGAAAAACTGACTTTTTGAAAAATTTTCGCACTTGTTTTCCAAACTTTGAGACTATCTACTACGTTGACTATTTCGGGCATATCAAAAAGATATAGCGCAAAATATGTCCAATTACAACAAGTATCAATCTCTATCCCAAATTTTGTATTCGGTTGAGGGGCGCACAGACCGCGCTCAAAAAACTGGAAATTTTAAAAAACCAAAAAATTTTGTCATCAAAACTTTACTAACCTGTATTTAGTTGTTAAAAGTCTGCACAACAACAAAGATAGTGCAGAATTTATGTACAAAGTCCGATTAGTTTACTTATGAAAGAGTAAGACCAAAAAGTATCAACGCGCGAACAAAAATTGTAGAAGAATGGGAAAAACTTAAGTAGTTTTTATCAGTTTTTCTATATTCTTGTACTTTGAACAACAATCATGGTTAGAAAAAGAAACCTATTTTGGTAAAACTTTGCACTGTATTAGTTTCAAGTCTTTTGAGTTCAGATCTGAAATTAGTTTGTTTAAAATATCATTACCACAAAAGTTATTAAGGGTTTAAGTCAGTTTCAGCAAGGTTAAAAATGTTTGATAATTGCCCATATATTTAGTCCTGTCGTTTCCACTGCTATATTTCGTTTGTGTTAAACTTGTGTGTGTCTGTGTGTATAAGTGTCTGTACTTCTGATGGCATTTTTGTGTTGTTTTGTTGCAATATTTATGGATTTTCATTGGAACACAAGTATAGAATATGGTGGCTTCAAATGGCAACATCAGAGAGTGTTCACAATCACTTTCTTTCTTGTATGGGTGCCTCTGTGTATGTGTGTGTGTGTTTGTATTAGAGAGAGTGTTTGTGAAGAAAGACATAAAATAAGGAGGTGGCAGTAGCATTGAAGCGTTGTTCATGTCAAAACGCAAATGATTTATTGAACTGACAGCAGTGAATTTTTGTCGAGTCGACTCGAACTTCGATACACGAGTCACAAGACAACTAGTTTCTTTTTTGCTCTGCTGTTATTGTTGTTTATGGTATTTTTCATGTACGAAATTAGGGAATAGGGGGCCTGGATCTTTTGAACAAAGTCATTTTCAAGTCTTTAATTTCAGAAGGAAGTTCATATTAAACCATTTCTAAGCATAAAAATCAATCAAAATATGGAGACAAAAAATTGGTTTAAAATGGTAGTTTACTGCTCGCAAATTGTCAAGTAGAGTTTAAATGACAACGTTTTGACATGACCATATAACTCGTAAAATGCATAGAACCCATAATGGTACTAAGATTTAGAGTACTAGATACACTCTGTAGCCAAGAAGTACCTTGATAAGTCGTTTTGCCTTGTCACCGATATCCCGCATAGATTATGTAGTATGTAGAAATCTCCATATATCCTTACAACTATGGTTTATGGCGACTCTGCATGTAGAAATGCGCAGAGATTCAAACTAAGGTTATGCTTGAAAATCCACCTATCTTTAATAGTTATTCCCTACATTGAACGACCAGTCATAGCAGTAAAGGATTTCGAAGATAGAAGTGCCGCGAATCTAAAGAGACATATTTCGAAAGGCAACGTGCTAATAAGTAGATCTAGAAGTATGATGAAGTGCCGGTGAAAGTCTTAACTGTCACACAAAAGGAGTTTTGTCTTTACAGTAAAGCAACAACGCACAGTGGTGCCAAATGCAAAATTATTGGTAATAAATCTGTCTCCCAAACTACTGGTCGGATCGAACTGAAATGTATGTAGTCACCCTGTGATAACACGAGACAAGCTTCAGTGTGTCAAAGTTGACTACCTCGAGTATGTAAAAGAGTCAAGTCCGATTTCAAATATTTATACCCTACACAACCACAGGTGGTTGGGGTATTATGCGTTTGAGCTGGTTTTTGTAATGCACAGAAAAGCTCTTTAGACCCCCACCTTCACAGAAAAAAATATTTCAAATTATTTTTTAATAAAATTTTTAACTAACTTTATATTGGAACTTAATTATATTATCTATTAATATAATTAATTTTCTAATTGGTTTACAATTTTGTTTTTGAATAAATTGACAGCTGCTAATAAAATATCAAGAAAATTGAAAGATTTGTCTATAAAAATACAGAAATAAAATAAATTTAAGTCAATTTCCAACAATTTTTAACTCATTATATCTATTTAAGGAAAAGAAGTAATAATAAAATCAGTTATGCTTGTTATAGAGTATTCATTTTACTCGACTTTTTCATTGTTCGAATATTCAAATAACTCGAAAATGCAATTTTTAATTTACTCGAATAATCGAGTAAATCTTTAAAGTTACTCGAGTTATTCGATTAATTTATACCTTAAGATTTTACTCGATTTTTCAATGCTTATCAAAAAAGGATACAAAAATATAGCTTCAAATAAGAAATAGTCTTTCCAAAATAATGTATAATTAAAATTTGCGTAAATATTTATGAACATTTGTGTTTTTTTGCTTTGATAATGTCGTTGTTTCTCTATATTTAATAATGAATAATATAATTCATTGATAGTTAAATAAATAGGTCTAACAAATTTGCCCTATCTATTTGAAGCAAATTTTATATTAAAGGTAATCCGAAGTGCGATTTTGTCTTTTTAATTTGGACACATATTAACCTATGTACAACAGAGGTTTTCAGTTATATTCAAAGTATTTGTACAATATTTTTAAGTATCGGAAATCTACTAAACTCAGATTTATTTTTATGTTTTCTAATTCATCGTTCATTTCTTATTATTTTTGTTATAATCTAGTAAAACCGACTCAGTATAATATTCTACACAAATATTATAATTTTTGTCCGTTAGGCTGTGAAAGAATTGTGAAAATATATTTATTAGTTTCTGAGTTATTGCATTTTGAAAATGACAAAAAACACTTTGGACTATGCTTTTTTTAGATAAAGTAGTTCAGCGATTCTTAACATAAAGAACAAGTTTATAAGCTAAATTTAATTTTAAGTCCAAGTTCCTTCTATATAACAAATTTCATTCAAACCATCACCATCATATCCTCTACACTAGACTGAGCATTTATTGGTATATAAACTATGTGCTTTCATTCGTAGAACCAATAATATGTTTTCCAAATCAAGTTCAAAATCCTTCAATTTATTTTTTATTATTCATTATATTTATATTAAAATTATTTGAATTCTACTTTATAATTTTTATACCCACCATCATAAAGATTTTGTCATTCCGTGTGTAACATGTCGAAGGAATCATTTAAGATTCTGAGTCGATCTAGCTCTGTTGCAAGCAGGATAGGGCTCGAACGGGGCAACGTAGGAGGACGAAATTTGGCACAAATATTTGTCTTATATAAGGTTTGTTTGGTTGTTGTTTGATTGAAAATGGGCAAAATCGGTTAATAAACATAAAAGTTATGGGATAAAAACTAGAAACACAGGGTGACCGTTTCATACTTTTCTGCTGATATCTCTTAAACAAAAACATGTACGACAACTAAATTTTATATAAATAGTTTGGGATTTGATATAAACTCGGAAACCAAAAATGGGCGCGGTCCGCCTACTTTACCGCCCACCTACCATATAAGGTGAAAATCAACGAAATTGTGTTCAAAAACTTCAAGGACCAATGTAAACTCGGATACAAAAAAATGGTCGTGGTCTGCCCACTTTCCCGTTCAGCTCCCATATAACGTAAAGTTTGAAAAAGTTGTTGGTGGGTATATAGATTCGGCCGAGCTGAATATAACATTCGCGCTTGTTTAAAATGATGTTTATATTTTTATTAATTTTTGTAATTAAAAAAGACCTTTAACTATGTATTGTAATATATGCATATATTCAGTTCTTTTTACTAAATACATTTTTTTTTTTTTTAAATAAAACTCTAATTTGTGGTACCACTTTTAGATTCAAAACATTCTATACAAATTTTGAAATATTATTTTTAAGCTAAATTTTTTAGAAAACTAAAATTAAAACATCCTAAAAACTAGTTAAGAAAGAATATATTTAAAATATTTTTTACTCGAATTATTCGATTAATCGGCATAATTTGCTCGAATAAATTGTTACTCGAAATTCTTGATTTTAATTTAATCGAACAGTTGTTTGATTTTCATTTGTCGATTAATCGAACAAACAATATTCGACTGAATACCCTACCTGATTATTAATATTATAATTTTGGTGCTTGGAGCAAAATCAATTAAAAATTAATTAATATAAACAATTTCGTAATTGAAGTCCATTTTTACTTTTTTCTTTGTTAAAGTGTACCATTCGACTGTCCATGTAAACCTTGTGAACAAAGTTGTTGCAAATAGTTGAAATTTGTTACAATCGGTCCATTTTTTCACCTAGCCCCCATATAAATATCCTCCCGGAATAGAGATTTAGTGGTCATAAATGCCTTACATACATATCTTGCCAAGCACTTTTCAGAAATATAAAAATATTTAAACGGACTTGATCTATAGAAGTTATACTTTTTTTTTTAAATTTTACATACTCGAGGTAGCCAACTTTGATACCCTGTAGCTTATTTCGTGTTATTACTGGTTGATAACTTAGGTCCTCCTCTACAGCTCTCCCATGTATTTCAATTTGATTTGACCAGTATTTTAGGGGATACAGCCCAAGTCTTTCAAATTCCTAAAGTAATCAGTTCAACTGGATCAAAATCTTTCAGTGAAATAACAAAAGACAAACTTATCCCAGCAGTTACAGGCGCATTGTGGTTGAGGGAGACTAATATAGTATACATCCATCTTGACCTGTTAGAGGAATTTCTTGGTCTCTTCCTCTCAATGACGATTCCGTCAAGCTAGGAGCAAGACTTGAAGCGGCATCCGGAAACAAGATTCCGAGCAGATCTCAATGTACCCTAAAAATACCAGATAGACTGAGACAATCTTAAAACTGTTTAAAATGTATAATTTAAATCTTCCAACTAATAATGGGAAAATACCGCAGGTGTAGCTGCTTCAGAGGTTATGCTGTGTAGCTCAGAAACCTACATGAACACGAAAGCTTACTCTAAAGTAGAAGCATCAGAATGTCTTTTATGACGAGAATACCCTATTGGTAGACTCAGATGTGGCTGATGATGGAGGGAGACAAAATGAAAGAAGATAATAAATCTCCATAAAGCAGTATCCGGTGCCCTAATACACTCCCGTTTTAGTTATAGAAATGCTACGACAACTTGCCAAGATTTTGTGAATTCCAATAACAATAATCTAAATTTATAGAGTCTTAAGAATGTTTTGTCAATCCAAAAAGGATTGAAAAATATATATTGCTAACTTGTAAATTTAATTAACCGAGTTTTGTGTAGATCCATGTACAACTTCAGTAATAGACTACAGGGTGAAAACATCCACTGCTGCATTTAACCGGATATTTAAGTAAGCTTTCCATGTGGTCTGTCCTAGAGGGAAAAATAGGTCAATGTGGTCTACTGGTAAAGTTTCAACACTTAGAAAGTAAGGATTCGAAAATCCTGGTCTTGAAGAAAGGGTAAATTTTATGGGAGTTAATGCCGTAAAATTAGAGGAGTTTTTTTCCAAAACTAAGATACGTTGGGCTATCGATAGTTTTAAATAGGGTCTGGATGGTGTTATTCCTGCAAAACTGAAGAACTCCATAAACTACACGATTAGTTGGTGGATTTTAATAGGCTATATATTCAATTAAATTTCTTAAAGAACTTTGATTTTGGAGGAAAGTTAAGGTAGTATATATTCTCAAGGCAGATACAACCTCTCACTTGAAACCGTAAAACTTCAAACCAATTATACACTAATCTTTTTAGTTAAACACTGTAGAGGCTAAAGGATATGTATTTATATTCAGGTATACAAATTTCGATGACATGGGCCCTCATTACAAGACGTTCCTTTCTCGCTAACTCATCAAACCAATATCCGCTTTTTGCATTTTTCTTTTGAATGTTTGTGTGCAAATATATTTTTTTGTATTGTTTCATGTTTATGTATCCTTATTTAATGTATTTTTGTTTTTTATTTTCGTAAATTTTTTATTCAACATTTGTTGCAACTGTCTCTCTAGGTTATTTTATATCATATATAGTAAATTCCTGAAGCTGCTATAGTTGTTGTGTTTGCTGTTGTTGCCACTTTGTTGTTGTATTTATGTATGTAGTAAAATATAGTTGGCGCAAGAAATGGCACCGATGTGAAATGAAGTTTTGATTTAGTTCAAAAATTTTTATCAAAGAAATGTTGCATTTTTACTTTATTTTTGTTGTTGCCACTACCACTACAGCAACGTCTTGTGTTTCTTATTCGTTTGCTAGTCATATATACTACAGCTATAACTATTTTTCTCTCTTCAATAAATCACGGCATGGGATGTCTTTGATACGATGAGCAAAATACCAACACACATACATAAACATAGAAGCATCATTTTCTGTTTCTTCTATATATTTTTTTCTTTATGCAGTTTATGTTTTTTGGTCTTGGTACGTTTATAATTTTTATTTGTGATGATAGTTTGAGCTGTTGGAAGAATTGTTGGTTTGAGTAAATTTTTTTTTTGGGTGGGTAACCCTTTATTGGTCTATGTTTGCCTCCAACTCTTGCCCCTAAATGTTTTGTTATGGTTCATCTTTCTTATTCGCTTGTAATGGAAATTTTGATTTATGTTTCGTATCGTTTCTTATAGTTTTTTTTTTCCTCACATTTTTTATTCTTTCTTTCATTTTGCTCAATGTTATAATGCAGAAGTTCACACCATACAAAATATATTAAATATATCATAAGAAATGGAATTTATTTGAAGTTTTAATAACGTTAGTATTGAAGGGTGTATACAGTAGTATTGCTTGTATATGTATGTGTATGGTGTATGCAAGTGTATGTGTGTTTTGGTGACATTTGTTATTGAACCGGAAGTGATATTATAGAAAATGGTTGAGTTAAATAAAATATTTTCTTGTAAAAAAGGTAAAGATGTTTTTTTTTTTCCTTCAAATGACATGCATTATGAAATATGTAGTTATTTTAAATGCAAATTGAACTGCAGAATGCTAAGAAATTTTAAGTATTTCAGAAAGTTATATTATTTAAAAAATATGAAAATTATTTTTATTTCAAAAATAGTTTAAATAGAGTAGCTACTAAAAATAAGGTATGTATAGTAAATTTTTCTTCTTAAATTGTTTTAAAGTAATTTTTATCTAAAGCTCATATCCAAGCAAAACGCTGATACATGATACAGACAAAAGCATTAAGACAATGGAGAAATTCTTACAAATTACGGGTCATAAATTACCGTTAATATGGAAGCAGTCTAACCTATCTTTTTTTATGGTTAATATCAAGGAACTGATAGATTTTGACATAAGGAAAACAGGAGATATATATGTTTGCTCGCAGTGTGAATTGATATAGAAGGAACATTAATACTATACGACAACCACTAGACCAGTTTCAGATTGACCGTGTTCTAAGAGACTGTATTGATCACATCCTAAGGAAAAGATAGATTAATTTTGGTTTATACAAAATTCTCTGAGATTATGTTCAACGTGCTACACCATACGGGAACATATTGGTCATATAAAAAGTATCCAAGGTTTTCTGAAAATTTTTTTAACAAAATTTTTCTTAAATAAAATCAATGTTAATCATATACATATGTATATGTAATTATTGACCTTTTGCTATTTTCCGGTTAGCTTCATAATTTAATCGCTGTAGAAATTCTGTAGTTTATAGGTAAAACGTGATTTTTAGCGGGTCTTCGGTTGACCAATTATTTTACTATTAAGAGAGAGTTTTGCAGGACCCCAAACAAATATCACAAAGTCCCGACTATATGGAAGATACATAAAAATTTCTACCCATGAACAGGTCAAAGATGTGTGTGACTTGGAATTGTTAGGATGTAACACAAAGTATTTTCTGTTGATCAATTCAGGGAGCTCTTTTGTTTGCTTGATTCAAACGGTCGGCTTGTTAACAGTAAAATTCAGAATTAAAATTTTCGCAAAGTTGTAGCAGCTCATAGTGGATAATTCCCTTCAATCCCATTAAGCACTCAACATAACTTTGTTTGCATCAAAATAGACTTTAAAGTTGTTTGTATGAGAATGCCTATCTTTTTTTTACAATTTATTTCATTTATTTATTGTATCTGCCCTTAATTCGTAGGGCTTACAATAAATAGTCAAATCTTAAACTTTAAACTATTAGCTATCAATTGAGAGCCATCATGGGCCAGTAATATTTAATAAGGTGATAAATCTGTACTTCGGAGCCTTGATCGAGGTTGAGTTGTTGAGGGTTTGGGCTTTCCCGTGATATTTTGTTTCCCGGGAAACGGGAATAAAAAATTCCATTTCCCGGAAATTCCCGGGAATCCCGGGAAATTTTAAATATAAGAAAAAAGCAATGAATTCATATGAAAAATGTTATTTTTTCTATTCAGTACTTTAAAACAACATTATAAATCAAATTTACGATTAGTTCAGGTGTTTTTATACTATAATACTTTGTATTAATACCAAAGTTTCATTTTCTATAATACATATAAAAAAATGTATTATTAAATGTCACATTTTTCATATTCTTTATTAAAATATTTTTTAAAAAATTAAAAACAAAAAATTTAACAGAATTGACCACAAATAGAACTAAAAATAAAATAATGTGCCGAAATTTGATTTAAGACATTTTAAATAATTTTTGTATTAATACAAAGTATTATTGTGTAAAACCCCCCTTAACATAAAAAAAATAATATTGAAGTATGACTTCTAATTAAAAATTTAAACATTTCAAATAAAATAAGTGCCTATTGTAAGAAGAGGTTCCAAAGGTTTAATTCTTTAATTCACTTTTCAAAATCGAATTAATAGCCTGTTTCTCTATGTCGAACGAAAATCTAAGCGAACGAAAGCAAGTCGAACGAATTCGAATCAATTTGGGTTTCTGTATTTCCTACGCTTTCGTTCGCATGGAGTTACGTCTTTTCGTATTGTTGTTGTTTTATTTTTCTTTAAGAGTAACATTTTTTCGTAAATATATTAAAAATACTACTAAATTGTTTAAACATAAATACAACTAAGTAAATAAACAAGAAAAAATAAAATAATTTAAAAAAATTAAAAAACAAAAATTTTCTTTGATTTTTTTTAGAAATTGTTTTTTAGACACAAAATCGTAATTAATGGATACCAAATACATCAAAATGAATAATAAACATGATTAAGGAACATTTGCAATGTCCTTCTGAGAATTTTTCCTATTTTTCTTAAAAAAATTCAACCAGTCGAAAGCAAAATAGCAAGTGACTGATTTTGACATTTTTGTTCTTATCGTTCAAAATACAGAAACCCAATTTTATATGAAAACACTTACGTTTTCTTTCGACTTGTCGTTCGAATCATTGTTCGCATAGAAGTGAGTTAGAGAAACCCAAATCAGTTTTCGTTCGCTTAGAAGGCGAAAGAAAGCTTTCGTTCGACATAGAGAAACAGGCTATAAATATATTTTCCCAGTTATTTCTTTAAAGCATTCATATACTTAAATTCTTTTACTTCACAAGAATTAATTGCTTAAAGAATTCACTACCAATTATACAATTCAAGCTTAAAAAATATTTTGAATCATTAAAATTTTCTTCTATTCAAATCTATTACGAATTAGCTTTAGAAAATATTTTTTTATTAATTTAGTAAAATATTACCTTTGTTCCTGTACTCTAAATTGGGAGCATGCAGGACCCTATTTTACCGAAAAGTGTTCCCGTACTCGAAAATTAGGAAATGAGAGTGATTTTGAGAGAATAATGTTCAACTTCTTGCACGAAACGCCCAGACTTTTTCTTTGAATAGACTTAGTAAATTGTCAAATAAACAAAAAATAAAAATATATAAATAAAAACTTTGAATGAAAATAAATAAAACATATTTTGTTCTTGTTACTAAGAAGAAAGTTTCAATTAAAAAAATTAAGAACGGTCTAAAAAATAAAATAACATTCACTGATGAATTTCCAAATAGTTTGGAGTTTTCTTTATGGCTAAACAAATTGTTTTTTGTACATTTTTGAGAGAAACATCAGGCTTTTCTAATTTTACCCAAAAAGTACGGGAACAAACTTATTAAAAAATAAAATATAATGAATTCAATGAAAGAAAAAAAATACATATAAAATATTTAAAAAGATATGAATATTTCCATTCAATTTGCAGAAAATTTTAATTAAAAAAATTCAATGACTTCTTTATAAATTGATTCAGTAGATGTATGCTTTTGTGAATGGTGTTATGGAATGAAAAATTAGTATTTCTAATATTTAATTAAAAACTGTATACTTCAGATTTTTAGGTTAAATACTTTTTCATGCTAAAAATTTAAAAGAGATAAACACTAATCTATGGGATAAATATTAGTATAAATGGTTTTTCTTATCGTATTGATTCGTTTTAAATCACAAATCTAAAACACTTGTAAAATTGGTTCCCGACAATATTTTGAGGTCCAATGATATAGTGTTCGGAAATCTGATAAAAATTATTTTTCATTTAACATTTGAAAAACATTGTTAATCAATTCAAGACGAATACTTTTGAAAAATACATTCGTAGTCAAATATATTTACACATTTTAAAAGTAGAATTTAATAATTTTTGAAAAAGTAGCGGCATTTATTTATGATGTTAAAAGAAAAGTTCTTATCCATTTTTCATATAAAAATGTTTACATATTTAATTTTTGTACATATTTCAAAATTATTTAAACAGCTTATAAACGTAGTTAAAAACTCGTTTATTCGTAATGTGAATTTACAAAAATAAAACGTTTTTTTTTTCCTAGTGAAAAGTAGTAAAATTGGACTTCATCAGCGCACCGATGAAATGTTTTTCAATAATGTAAAATATAACTTGAATCGAATTTTATATTAATTTTATTAACATCTAAAAATGCCTTTAGTAAGTAGTATGTTTTCAAATTTTCACTGAGGTGATATAAACAGTAACACTTTTTGCTATAGGATTATAAAACTACATGAATATTAAATTTCCCGTTTTCCCGGGAAAATTTAAAAAAATTCCCGGGAATTCCCGATGAAAAATTTCTGAGAATTCCCGGGATTTCCCGCCCGGGAATTCCCGGACCCCAAACCCTAGTTAGGATGTTGGGGTAGTTTTAAGGCATATTTCTCACGAGTTTTTTCATCTTTTACTAGTGTTGCTTGAAGTACCCCATAATTGTATACCATTTAATTGCTGGTAAGCAATTTCGAGGTATAAATAAGATACACTACTGGCCCAAGAACACTAAACTGTGGTACTCCGAAAATAATCGATTTGTAATGTATGGCTCTAGCAGCTTATGCGTATTGAGAGGCAGCATTCATTTATCTTTATATATAAGACCTTTATGCCAAACTTTGTCAAATGCTAAGGAATATATAAAAAATATTGCTAAGCAAAATTGTTTTTATTTAAACAATTTTCTAGTTCCTCCAGTTAGTCAATTCACTTGTTCAATAGTTCCATGTTTTTCACGGAAACTGAACTGGTGTATTCCGTTCATTCAATATTGGTATTATCATTTTTTGGAATACTTTCTCAAATATTTTGGACAAACAAGGTAATAGGTTAATTTGATTGACAGTCGCTGATTTCGGTATCATAATGTGAAGTATTCCAAATTTTTGGAAAAACGCCTTGTGTTAAGATCGCGTTAAATAAAGTAGTTAGAACTTTTATTGCCACATTTGGTAGGCTTTTAATCATAGATGCTGTAATTAAATCATATCCTGGTGATTTCTTCAAACTAAGATTTTCATTTATATTTTAACATTCTCTTCTTGTTATTTTAACATTTTCTCTTTTTGAAGATTAGTCCTTCTATTTCTGAATTTGAAATATGTTTATGTGCTTCAAGGAAAAATTGGGTCTTTGAATGATCCAATAAATGTTGACGTAAAATCACTTACTAATTTATCAATGTCTTCCTCACACTGAATAATAGTGTTGGTGTGGATTTGGCTGCTAATGTATTTTTTTTTACTTTAACCAATTCGTTTTAAAGAATTTAGTATCAGTATTAAAATAAGTTTCAACTAGATTACTGTACAGCTGTCTGGCTATGGAATTTATTAGTAATGAGCCCCAGTATTTATGCTTGCCACAAGCCAGGAATCAATCTCTCAACATACTAAGGAATTGTTCAAATTAATACTTTGTTATTGAAAATTTTGAGGGACTGTAAGCTAAGCTTAAATTTGGTTTTCTAGCTCTGGTCTCAATCTATATTGAGGTTGCTTTCAAATATATCTTGGAATATATATATCCATGGAATAATGTTTTAGTCTATTCCTAACTAATATACAAGTACCACTATGAGCTATTCCATCAGGATGTTTCGAATAATGGAATATATAATTTGGAATATACAAATTATAATCATTTCATAGACCCTTTCTTTCTATCATAATTTTTTCACTAAAAATTCGTGTAATAAACCAAGTTTTTATATCTAATGATCTACTTTAAAAATTTTTCTATTGTGTTGCTTTTTTTGCAAAGTTTCACTGATAATAATTTGGTCAATCAAATAAGTTCAATTGCGGTAATTCATGTGGTACCCAGAAATCGAAATTCCTTTCGATGATCTACTTTAAAAATTTTTCTATTGTGTTGCTTTTTTTGCAAAGTTTCACTGATAATAATTTGGTCAATCAAATAAGTTCAATTGCGGTAATTCATGTGGTACCCAGAAATCGAAATTCCTTTTCAAATGATTCCCAACTCTCATAAGGTTAATGATTAGTCCGTCCGTTATATCCTAACAGATTGTGTATCGGTATTCCTCCACCAGTTTAAGCAAAATTTAACCACCTTTTCAGTCACTGACCGGCCAGAGAGATGTGTATCTTTGACATCGAAATTTCCCGGACGGAAACAAGCATACCACTCCTGGGTTGGCGTTCAAGAGAACTGAATGAAAACCAGTAAAAATAGAAATTTTTCTGTTAACAAGGAATTGGAAGATAGCATATGATGACGATAAGGAAATGAAATATCCAACGAGGTAAAATATTCATACGTTATTCTGGATCAGAAATTAAAATCAAGAATACATTTAGAGGACTGAGCCAAAAAATTCCACAGATATTAGTCAATATTTAGAAAAGCCATAGGTTCTAAGTGGGATCTTAAATCAAAAATTATATTTAGACCTTCAGATTAAGCTGCGCTTCAGTACTGTGATCGACATCCATGGACAAGAAATAAACATAAAAATCTTACAAGACGTTCAACGAACGTGCTGCCTAGAAATAAGTGATGCGATCAGAACAACGCTTTTATATAAGGTATTTTGAAACAATTCTATTTGTCAAACCGATAGATAAATTGCCTTCAAACGAGGAAAAATGGATCAACCTATACCATAAATCGTAACACCTATATATAATCGATGCGTTGGACAAATATACTCACATTGCGGAAATATAAGAGAAGATTATGTAACAATTTCTGCCAATTATATTACACTGATACCAGATCGTCATAATTCCAACTAAAAATTAAATTTTCGACTATATATTTAAATGAAAACCAAATGCGACATACTGGCATCTAAAAAACCCCAACCATAGTGATAATTATCAATAAATGTATATATTTCCTCATCACAAAACACAGCTAATAATGTTATTTTAATATTTTAACAATAATTTATAAATTAGTTATTGTAATACCATTAAATACATACACAAACATATGTATATAATATGTGTATTTTAGTGATGTTATTGGTGCTGTTATTATGGCTAAATAAACATGTCCCATGTAATGTACTCGATAATAATGATACATAAACACCGCAATGATCATAAAATATATACATATGTACATAACTATTTTCACATACATACAAATGCAAACATATACGAGGTAAAACTTAAAATTAATTTAAATGAATTTTATACTTATAATTAAATCAATCAAAGGAAGATTATAACTCGAAGATCTACAACAATAAGATCGTCTCTGAAAGTAAGTTGCTTTAAATGTTTTTATATATTTATAATATTTTATTTCAAAAGAATGTCGTTAAGAGTGGTGTATCTCTTAAATCATTTAAAAAAAAATCTATTCAGTATACACTCGTATTACACTAAACATATATTTATTACACATATACTATAACACCTAAATGTGAATGTATTACCTTACAAAGATCTCAATATATGTACATATATATACAAAAACACACATACATACTAACATAAATACATACGTACCTCCATGTTTTGGTTGATTTGCAGTAACATGCCCATCATCTTGTAAACTAATATTTGCCTAATAAACGAGTTAATTAAAGCTGAATTATGGCCATGTTTTTAGTGTGTTACGTATTTGTAAATGTATGTGTCACAGTATACTCTCGTATATTATATATTTAAATGTATGAATGTGTATATGAATAGCTACGCAACGCTATAAATACTATGAGTTACGCTGATTTATGAGCAACAAAGGATTAAGATTCAAAATGTACGACACGTAAAACATAAGCACGCAAAACATTCAACAAGAACAACTACAACAATACTAAAACAGGTTGTACTAATGAATACACACATACATACTTTTATAGGTATATGAACTGATTTATTTCATATACATGAAAATACCTTAAAATGATTCCCAAAAATTATGTGATTTGGAAAAAAGTAAAGAAAAGAAAAATAAAGGAAGGATTCATTCATAAGCAATTTTTTACACCTTCCAGCATTATTACTTATGTTGGAGTTGGTGGGGATTTTGAAATAGATATTGTTTACTCAAAAGTTAAATGAAGCACAATAGTCCTGAAGATAATGCAACTAATAATATTATCAATTTAAAAATAATTAGTTTAAGTATTTCGCAAATTAACTAAATTATTTAAAAATTACTTTAAAGTATGGAATATATTACTAGACATCTCATTTGCAAGATCCTTTTAGATCAATTAGGATGCAATATTATTACAGCTCTACTCGGAGACTCTATGAACTACTGTGAGTACTTTTAAATAAACAAGGCTAAACATATGAAAAATAAAGCTAAATATAAAATACAGAATAAAATTAAAATTTCATTGCCTATCTACTTGTAATCACACTGAATCCCGTAAAACCTTATTCTATATGCTCCATTTGTGAGCGTATTAGTCATAAATACCACTTTTGACCAGTTTCTGTATGTTTCCCTTCTACACTAATTTACTATTCGGAAACACAACCCTATAATTAGTAATATGCCAAAAATGGCTTTTTGCGAAAAAGAACTTTTTTATTGTTGAAAATGGATTTTTAGGGCTTTAGCAGCAACTTTTGTTCTGTGACTTTTTCATAATTCCATTGTTTACAAAATTACCGTTATTTTAAGGTTATTGAAGAAAATCACAATTTTGACCTTTAAATTTCCAGAATTCGACCAAATAATGTTTGGCAACTTTGTACAAAATCCTTCGGCAACTATTTTTGCTGAACATATGAACTCATAATATTTGCAAATACAGGGTGTTTTGATGCATTTTTAATAAAAAATGAAGTTTGCGCCATCTAGCGGCAATAATTTGTAGTAACTATGTTCAGCAATTAGAAAGGTAATTTTAATACCTTTCCAAACAAAAACTTTTTTTGAAAATCGGTTGAAAAATAACCGGAAATCAGTAAAAAATTTTCTAAACAAAAACAGTGATACAAAGAAAAACAACTAAAAACAATAACATTACAAATGTAAACAAGCGCGAATGTTGTATAAGAGGTGGGCGGTAAAGTGGGCGAACCACGCCTATTTTTGTTTCCGTTTATATCGAACCATGAAAATGTTGTTATAGTACCATGCTTTTATTTAAGAGAGGTATAGCAGAAAAGTATGAAATTAAGCTACAACGGACACTCTGTGTTTTTAGTATTTTGCTCATAACTTTGTTTATTTACAGATTTTACTCATTTTCAATATCAAACAAACCTTATTTAAGATAAATATTTGGACCAAATTTCGTCCCCCTTCGTTGTGCCGTTCGAGCCCTATCCTGCTTTCAACAGACGGACATAGCTAGATCGACTCAGAATCTAACCAGGACCCAGAAAACATATACTTTATGGGGTTTTTAATCAAAAATAGTTTGTATGATCTTAACTACTACTGTATAAATCGTTTCAGTAACATAAACTCTCGTTTTTTTTTTTAAATATGCACTGTATTGTATAAATGAATAAATGAATTTAAAATTTTCCGAAAATAGGCTTTATTGTTTTTTGTACGGCACAAATTATTTTTAAAATAATATTAATTTTTCATTATAAAAAAAGGTTTACCATTTCCGTATGTACATTTTTGGAAAGAAATGTAAGTGATTACCAGGGAAACCAAAATACAGTGTTGGAAAAAATAATAGGTACGACCCTTACTTTTGCAAACAGATGCAAACAGTTTCATTATATTAAGATTTTTTTTTTTGGGGTCCCGCTATTTAACTGTTCCTAAAATAACGGAATTTCATTATTTGTTTACTTTTTCTCTTTTGCGCTTTTATTTTATATTTATTTGCAAAAAAAATCAGTGAAGTTGTAATTTCAATTGGAAAAAATAATAGGGACGCACTACAAAAAAATTACCATTAGTCAATAAAAATTATTATTTTTAACATAAACATATTAAAAATTCGTAAAGCAAAGTTTATGTGATTAATTTAATCATATTGGTTTCGTGTTTATGATTTATGTCTTCGGTAAATAAATTTGAAAATGGGTCGTGGTTTTCATTGTACTGAATCTGAAAAAAATGTTATTCTTAAATTAAATTCGGACGGGTTATCAATTAGAAAAATTGCACAGATAATGAAGTGCTCCAAAACTAAAGTATTCAATGCCATTCATTCGAAAAAAGTAATGAAACTAGAGGTAGAAACTAGAGGTAAAACATCAGCGCGTTTTGACCAACGTTTAGTTCGACTTTCCAAAAATAACCCCTTTATGACATCAAGTAGCCTTAAAAATGAATTGAGTGCTTCAGTGACAAATCGAACAATAAGAAATAGGCTGCAGGAAGTCGGATTAATGGGACGCATTCCAAGAAAAGTACCACTGTTGAGCAAGAAAAACATACAAAAAAGGTTGAAATTTGCCAGGCGACACCTGTGCCGTAATAACTAGAACAATGTACTATGGTCAGACGAAACAAAAGTCAATTTATTAGGATTTGACGGAAAATCATTTGCACGTCGTCCTGCAAATGCTGAATTTGATCCAAAATATACCAAAAAAAAAACGTCAAACATGGTGGTGGTTCTATAATGCTATGAGGATGTTTTTCGGCCTCTGGAGTTGGTCCAATAGTTTGGATTCAGAGAAAAATGAATGCTGCTGACTATATAGACATTCTCCAGAATAAAATGCTTCCATTTGCTGAGGATGAAATGCCACTAAAATGGGATTTCATGCAGGAAAATGATCCCAAGCATTCCGCTAGAAGCGTCAAAACGTGGTTTCAGCATAAGGTGCCTGAAATGGAGTGGTCGTGCCAATCACCGGACTTAAACCCCATTGAGCATCTCTGGGGAGTCCTCAAAAATAAAATTGATAGCTTTAAATCAAAAAATAAACAAGAGTTGTGGGAAAAAAAATCAAAAAACCTGGTACTTAATTCCGCCCGAGGTATGTGCGAATCTTGTGGGATCTATGAATCGCCGTTGTCAGGAGGTTATAAAAATTAAAGGATCTTCAACCAAGTATTGAAAAAGTATTTGAAAATGATGGTAATATTAAAAAAAAAAATATTTTTCCAAAACATTAAGTGTCCCTATTATTTTTTCCAGGCCTTTTTCAAAAAAAATATTTTTTGGCAGAACTAGTTCCTTATTTTTGCTTTATAAGTTAAAATATTTGAAGTTATTTAATTTTATGTATATACTTTTTAATATTTATGGAATAGTAAATAAAAACATAAGAATATATTGAAAAATTAGAGTGTCCCTATTATTTTTTCCAACACTGTATGCTTTAAAAAAAATTGTTTTTGTGCACATTAAATATGCAGTAAAAAAACTAAAAATAAGCTCTAAAAAACACGAAAATATGCACTTAAAATACAAAGATTTTGTATAATTTTTTTTAAAGAATTGTGTTTTTCATTAAAACAAAGGGTTCTATTATTATTTCAACGTTATAAAATAAGGCAAAACTGAAATTTATCAACCGCGTCGAAATTTGATTCTCCATTTTTTACTGTATCTCATAAAAACGTTATTGATCTTATATTTTCTTACCCATCTAATTTTAGACACTATAATTAGTTCAGAAATTATCACAATTATTATATTGATCACTGACCGACAAAATATCGTAAACGACAACATTTTCGAAATTCGTGTTTTGATGAAAATCTATAATTTAGTATCATTTACATCATTCGTCAAAATTTCATAGACGTATCAATTGTCATTTCAGATTTATAGCGAAAGTAATTTTATCGTGACATTTTTCATACATATAACAATGTATAAACAATAACAAAAATGCTTCTCCTATAAAGTTTTGTTTTCTGAACTTACGACATTTTCGCGTTTAGGGCTCGATATGCTTTCATAAAAAAAAAAAACATATACAGCTCCCATAGGCGGACATCTTCGGTAAGCGGACAATTTTTTAGGTCCCATGTTTTAGGTGGCATTTTTAGAATAAATTAATCTCCGCTAGGCGGACGCTCTCTTGGGCGGACGTGGACACCTGTTTTTAGAGAAAACATCTCTTGTAGGCGGACAAAAATCATAAACCGTAAAAGAAATGTACCGAATATTTTATAATAGGATGCTACTTATTATCATTTTTGTACGTGTTTGCATTCATATTTCATATTTACTTACATTTTTTAAAATTGTTGTTGTGCAGAGCGACATTGTCATCAGTCATATAAAAAAAGTAGTTGGGTGCTGCTTAAGATCGAGGCCAGACCACCAACATCATTTTCCAAAGTTAATCCTGTTCTTTTTAAATGCCAACATATATAGATGACTTTGTTGTCAAACTTGTCCCCAACATTGCTTTTTATTTTTAAAATTTCGTGGAAAAATCGTTAGTAAAAATGCTGTTGAAAGAAGTCTGATCCTTAGTCAATTAAGAGATGATTTTGCCGCAGAAGCAAAAGAAAAGAAAAAACTCAATTTTTAGTTTTTTGCTTTAAAATTGAGCTATTAAGTAAAATTTTTCAAACGTTAACTTAATGCAAAAATAGATAAATCATAAAAAACTTTTCAAATAAAATTTTTCTTAAATGGAACAAATTTTATGACTGTTTCGTTTATGAAGTTAATGTTACGATCTTTTAACTTTTGTCAATATTGATATAATTTTTGAAGATATGAGTATGAAATTTTGTGTATAAATGTAGTTTGCGTCAGTACATTATAATCCAGTAAATAAAACCATAATTTGATTTTTAAGTGGTTACGGTATATTGCATTTTAGTTGATAATACATACACCCAGAGAAATATCAATCACATAAGTGTTGAAAACGATACCATTCTGTCTCAATAGTGAATCTACACCGTATGTGTTTAAATAAAACACTGCGTGTTCAATTCTTATTGAAAATCGATACCTAATTGGCACCAAGTTGAAACCATTTCGGTATCAAATTGTTAAATTACATATATTTTCTATTAAATTTGTTAACGAAAGGTATTAAAAAGCTGTTACCGTAAATTACCAATGTGACAACAACCGTTGTTGATTTTAATTCGAATTTTTTCCCTTAGTGTATGTATAAATAAGAATATGTATATCTATAAGTTAATTCATTACAATCAATCTTGGATGTTGGAGTAAAAAGATATAGTACTGAAATACCCCTTGTAAAAAAAATTATGTACCATATCCCATAGACGGATGGCTTTTTTCAACGTCCAGGAACAAACATAAAATTGCATTTTTTTTTGGTTTCCCTGGTGATTACGTATTTTTATGATCTAACACCTGTAGTTTCTTTATATGATTACAATTTACACTTTATATTTTAGATAAAAAAGTAATGACGACATTTTGCTTCATAACTTCTAAATTAAAATTAAAAAAATTTGCGCAATTGTTAATATATATAGAGGGCTTATATTCAAATCGGGCCTCATGCAGATTTACAAAAATTTTTTTTGCGTCAGACTTTTCAGTTTTCTATTTTTTATATATGGTGTTAATTTTGGAGTCAAAAGTTAATTCCAACACTTTGTTTTTCACTTTTTGATTTTGGGCTTTCTACAAACAGAATATTTTTTTAAGGCAAAACGGGCTATCTGCAAGTTTTTGTTTGGTTTTCAAAGAAATGTAAAAATAAAACTTGACAAATAATGGGATTTTTCTTTGCAATTTGAACTTTTTTTAAACGTTTTCAATTAGAGTCTTAATATATCTAACAAAAATTTTGTTATCTCAATGCAGTCTGAAGAAAAAAGCCATTGAAGTTAGATTTTTAACCTTTTTTAGATGCTTATAGATCATACGCGGGTACACCTATCGACATTTTATGAAGCTAAGTGGGAGCTCTATACCATAGATTTGAAGATAGGGATGAAACAAATTTAATTAAATTGGTGATTATAAGCAAAATATCTTAGATACCAAAAGCAGTTTTTTTAAAAAAATGATAGTTAAATAAAAAGTGCAATAAATATCGTCTTTAAAGGTTTTAATAATTTGTTGTTGATATGCAATTTAATACAATTTTAATTGGCTCAAAAATATTTTTTGCAAACATTTTTTTGCAATTTTTTTCGCATGCATTTTTTCAAAATTTAATTTACAATTTTAATTTTGAACACGTTTTCGTCCTTTTAGTAAACATTCCTGTTATTTGAAATTTCTAACGATTAAAAATGATCCATCCAACCACAAAATTTCGCTTTTTTATCTCCTGATTAGTATGATATCATAAATTTAACATATTGTCAATTTTTTTCCCAAAAATATTATGTTTTACTTCTTTAATTTACAATAAACAAAACGGGCTATATGAACATTGTTCACGCCAGTGAACAAACATCCCCAACCCAACTGCAGCCAACTTCAACACAAACAAATTGTCAACTGATCGTAAACAACTCAATAGTAATCCAGAGCAAGATCCCAACCCGAAGTGTGTAAACCCGAAGAGTATACCCGAAGAAAAGTATGTAACATAAATTAATAGATATTTAAAAATATAAAAATTAATAAAAATATATACACATACGTTTTATAACGTTTTTAAAAGAAAGTGTGTTTTTATTTAAACGGAAAAGTAACTCGCAAGTTATCTTACCCTCACCCTATAATCCGTAAAAGCAAACATTTTATAACAAACATTAAAAATAATTAAGACAAAACGGGCTATCTACCATAACTTCGCGAATAATGGAGTTAAAAGATTTATTTTTCACTGTGAGGTTTAGAAAACGTAATATTAATAACCCGTAGAAGAACGGATTTCAAAATGTTGAAAAATGAGGGAAATAAACAGTTCTTATGTTCTCCTGAACAATGGTGCTTTGCATGAGGCCCGTTTTAAATATAGGCCCTCAATATAATTCTTGTAGAACTTTAAAAAATATAATTTCTAACATATCGTATTATAAAATTCTACTTTGAACTTTCGATATCAATAAACTTCATTACAAAGGCAATATCTTCATCTTCAATATGAAAGCAAGACAAAATTTTGACCGTTTAAGACCAATTTTAAAATTTAATGGCTGAGTTTCTAAAATCCTACCTTAGTGGATATCTATGATGGGTAATAAACCATACCTCTACATTTTATAATATAATACTATCGTAGTACTACTATCTTCCAAATCTAGTCTAAAATATAATTCTTTCCACCCATTGTGCAAAGGTGCAGCCAGACGTTTAGTCATTTATTGAAAATTTCTTTAACTTTTTAACCGATATACATTCATACATATGTATGTATAAGAGAGTATACTATATATTTAAAGTAAATTTCTTTGCTGATAATTTCAAAAATAAACTTTCTTTTGACATTTTTGACTGCTTATGTGTATGTGTATAAAAATATTAGTAACGGTAGGATTTTTCTCAAAAAAAAAAAAAAACTTTCCATTGGTGTGTTGGTGTCAGTTGTATTTTGTATATGTATACGTTAATTTAACTCTAGTAGTTTATTTGAAAACATAACAGCCAAATTTTTCCCACTTTTTACTCCTGATGTCATTTAGCTTTTATTGGAGTATATGTATGTATGTATGTATGTATGTATGTATGTATGTATGTATGTATGTATGTATGTATGTATGTATGTATGTATGTATGTATGTATGTATGTGAGTGTGTATGTTGTGAATGTTCTTGTTATTGCTACTTCAGCTTCTTCTCTTAATGAGATACAAAACACATAAATTCTCAAATGTGTCATGTATCGCACATTATGTTTTTTGTTTTTGTTGTTCTTTTTTTGTCTTTTTGATAAGCCAAAGAACTCTTCTTTAACTTTTGGTAGAACAAAAAACATGCACATGTAGAAATGGATGAGTATGGGTGATTTTATGTATATGTATATGTGTGTGTGGTAAATTTGCTTAAGGCGATGACGGCGTAATCAAATTTATTAACAAAAATTTCACAATAAAATAACAGTGGATAATAAAATAATTTTATTATTTAAGTAAAAAAAAAATATTTTAATAGTTTTGCTAACAAAAACAAGTAATTTAAAAGCTCAACAGGGAACAAAGTGATGTTTAAAATGTTACTTATTGTCTAGAATTTCTTTGATATTTATTCTATACATAAATTTTTATTTTTAAATTATTATTCCCAATTTATTAATGTAGAAAGGATTTTACCTAATCCTAAATTCCCTTTAAAACTTCTCTCCTTTACTGTAACTTCGTAAACAGTTTCTAAATATATACATATGTATGTATTTACCTAAATGAAATGGGTTAAACATTTTCAAATTACCAAAAAGAATATTTGTTTTACCACCAAAAATAGAATAAAACAAACACAAAAAAATTCTCGTAATTCATTTGCTTAGAAGAAAATGACAAACAGATAAGGTAACAAACGACATTGAATGTTTTATGTTCCAAAGAGTTGGGGTAATTTTAAATACATATGACAACAAAAATAAATATATATATATATATATATATATATATATATATATATATATATATATATATATATATATATATATATATATATATATATATATATATATATATGCTTTTGTATATATGAAGGTATCAGAAGGTGTACTGTTGTATTTAGGTCTATAAGTGCTTACAACTTTGTGCACAAATCACATATTGGTGATGCAAATTAAACAAATTATAAAAAACTTGATTTAAATTATATCAGTATGTATAAGGCTAAGAGGTACTCCCGATAACACAATGTTACGGTTTTTTAAATTTAAAAGAAGCTCTTCATTCATAACTAAAGGCTGGAAATGCACGTAAAACTGATCATTCGAAAAAAGTATTATAATTTTTCTGATCTGATCTTGAGTTTTTTTATTAAAAAAAAAAAAATAGTAGGTTAAAATAGAGTTTAAAAACAAGTAAGAAAATTATAGTCGGTCAAGCCAGAACATAAGATACCCTACACCATTCTGTATGTGTACCAAAATTAGAGAACGAGTCTTATATGTAAATAAATAAATAAATAAATAAATAAATAAATAAATAAATAAATAAATAAATAAATAAATAAATAAATAAATAAATAAATAAATAAATAAATAAATAAATAAATAAATAAATAAATAAATAAATAAATAAATAAATAAATAAATAAATAAATAAATAAATAAATAAATAAATAAATAAATAAATAAATAAATAAATAAATAAATAAATAAATAAATAAATAAATAAATAAATAAATAAATAAATAAATAAATAAATAAATAAATAAATAAATAAATAAATAAATAAATAAATAAATAAATAAATAAATAAATAAATAAATAAATAAATAAATAAATAAATAAATAAATAAATAAATAAATAAGTAAATAAATAAAAAGCTGGTAATGCTGCAAAAATAAGGCATGTATCATCAAAATTGATGCACAAATCTTTTATAGTTAAGTGAAAATACCCAAAAACAATTTATTTTTTCCTTCTTCGTTAAACAAAAGTAAGTAGACTAGATAGAATTTGACGAACTAAACAAGAATCTGCTTTCACTGGATTTTTCTTTCTTACTGATTTTTTATGGGCATGACTAATATCGTCACCTTATACAGCGGTCACACTATAAAACTCGAGAATGGTTTGTACAATTTAGAATGTAACTACACAGGAGACTGGGGCAACCGAATTTATTGCCAATCGAATTTGGTTGGTTACACGTACTATCTCGAAAATCGATTGCAGCAACAGAATAAATCATTTCCCTATAACACCTTATTGTAAACTAGAAACAAAATATTGGTTAAGGTAACATATTATTTACAACTACATATTTTGTAAAAGAAATTCGGTGAGAACAACTAAAAGTGGTTATTTGTTGCAAATTTTCGGTTCTAACTGCTACATGGAATTCGATCTTAATTGCTGAATTTATTAGCATGTGCAATTGTTTTTAAAATGTGTGTTAGCGAATAGAACTTGTAACGTGGTTACAAGCACTACCAAAACTAACAACCGAAGTTGCAGTCATAGAGTAGCATATAGAGACGAAATTCTCGATTGACAATTAAACAAAATTGTAGTTTTGTAAACAAAAATGTTTTTTTATTTTCTTTTGCCAACAACAAAATGTATTTGATTACATGTATTTTGTTGTTGCATGAGTTAGGTTTTTGACAACCGACTTAGGTTTTTGACAATTAGTTTCGTCTCTTGTTACTCTTTGGTTGCAGTGCCGAGACAGACGATAATTCGCTGTGCCAAAACCGATGACCGAAGTCACGGTGCCAAAACTAACACTCGAAGTTGCAAGGTATCCCCCTGACGCTCGGAACTAATCCGAGTACCAGAGAAACAGTGACTGATGTTACAATATCAAGTGTCTTGGAATAAGGCAAGTTATATCGTAATATCAGCTGTCTTAGATTTAGGCAAATTAAATCGCAACTACTTTATCCAAACTTAGAGTATTTATGATAATAATTATATAAACTTAATGAGAATTATTAAATCTCAATTCTTAGAACAACAATAAGGCTGTTCACAAATAAGGTAGAATAATAAAAGAGTATTCACAGATGCGGTAATATAACAAGTTAGTAAATAAAATAATCCGGATAAAAAATAATAAAATGTATGTAATAACGTTTCATGGTATTAATATCATGAATAATTTCAAAAAGTGAAGATTTTTTTGCAATTTATTGTAAGCACTTATTTGTATAAAAATACATACGTACAAATGTCTATATGTTTTAAGTATATTGTATAAATTAACTAAAATAAGGTCTTCTTCTTAATTTCATACAAGATACAAATTGTAATTCTGTTTCTTGATGCTTATCTTTTAAATATTATTGTTCATTGAAACTATGGTCGGTCTATGGTAAAAACAAACTTTGTTAAATATTAGAAAAAGTAACACATTCAATGGAAATTAACCATTTTACTTGTCTGTGATTGATTAACATTTGTGCCATTTCCAGAGGTTGTTAACACATATCGATACTAGTACCACAGCTTAGTCTGGTGCTGATGATTTGCTATAGCCACAATTTATTTATTTGTTTAAATATTTTATTGTTTTAAAGCTTTTTTGTAGCGAAGTAAAAAATTTTAAACGTTTGCACACAAATTTTAATAAAAATATATTTTTTTTTTTTTTTTTGAAATGTCAACATTTATACTAACGAAAATATCGATTGTAAAAACCGAATTAAGTTTTCTTCTATTATAATTGAATATTTATTTCTATTCACAAATATAATGGTTCTATAATCCAATACATAGTACTAAAATTTAGTTGAGTGGATCAAATGTGTTAAATAAATTTCATACATACACATATTGGTTTAGATGAATAAATTTTCTTTTGTAATAATAATAATTTAATTGTAATAATATATAAAAAATTTTAAGTATGAATTAGTTGTTGTATTTTTACTTTTTAATAACTGTAGTTAAATATTGGTTATATTTAAACAATTTTTATTACCGTAACCGTTTTTCAACTAATTTATTTTCTGTGTGTTTATATAATAAAAGTGTCTGAGAAATACATTATGTATAACAGAAAATCGGACGAGGAGTTCTAGATGACTAAGCATCTTAACTAATATTGTATTTAAACAAGTTTGCTATCGTAAATTGTTTTGTTGTCTTTGTTTGGCGGTACCAAAAGAGAGCACCATGAATTAATGTACTACGCCGCTGCATACTTATTTACGTTCCGTTAAAATTTAAACAGATTAGGGCAAAGTGGAGCATACTTTAATATAATTTTAATAAACTACCAACCAAAAATCGTTTAAACCCTCCAACGTAACTGCTATATAGAACGGATTACTGTCAAACGTTTTGCATAAAAATAATAAGAATTATTTATCTATTGGTATTATTTTTAAACCAACTAATTTTGACAAAATGGCAATTGTTGAGGTAAAGTAAAAAGTATTAAAAATGACAAGTTATTATTACATATTATTAAATATTTTTAAACGATTTTTGTATTTACGAGGTCATTCGTATATCAAAATTCAATTAAATCATGAAAACTCATAAAACTAATAGAGAATAATAAAGTAAAATAAAAAATTTAAACACGCAAAAAAAAAAAAAAATAATAATTTTCTTCAATACCCCACATGCCACAATATCGCACTTTTCTCTAATTTTTGCTGGTTTAGTTTCTAACTGAGTTATGCAAGATTTTATATGAAAACTTATCTTTATGATATTTGATTTTGAGGTTTTATAGTTCAAAATAACTCTTCGGCCTTGTTGGAAGGATTCCATCCTACATATTTAATGTTCAGGGTAAATTTGTTATAGACATATTACTTAAGGAAACTTCACGAGATTTGAAGCGCTTTCTGGTGGCGCAATTCCATTATACTAATTCTGCATTGCATTTTTTTTTTTTTTTTTTTTATAAATCTATTGTTGTTTGTCATCGTAGTAAATTAACTTATTAACATACTCGTTAAATCAATAACAAGTGCGTTTATCCAAAAATTTTGTAAATTTGTGACCTCTATAGTCTATTGCCCATTTTTCAATTCCTGGGCTAGTTGACTTTTTTAATTATATAGCCCCTTCTCAATTTTCAGAGGTCAATGTGTGGACTGCCTCAGATGGACATGTTTTCGACTGATATTGCTTTTCGTTAATATAAGAGTGTTGGCTGATCGCTCAAGTAAGATCTTTCGGAAATATGACAGATATCGGTGTAAATGATTAGTAGAATCTGAGAGATCTACTGAATACCGCTCAAAAGAACTAAACAGTTTATTGGTATCGACTGCAGCCTTCAAATGTAAAACATTATAATAAAAGTTTATCAGTTTGAATTAATCTAAACCTCCAGAAAATATATAATTTATCAGATCAGATTTCGTTATACATCTGAGAGACATTTCAAATTCACATTACTAAGGTAGAATAAAATCGCCAACTTTTAAACACCTTTTCAAACTTTTTAAATATTGCATACAATGCATTATCATTTCTTGTACTCGTAATAAATAGATTTTCATTAGTAAATCAGATAATTTTACCAATATAAATCAACCAAACACTTAATGTGTGAGAAAAGAAAAACATTTCACATACTGAGTGCCATCCTTGACATGTTTTGCTAAAAAGTTTTACTATTTTTCTACTGCTTTCATTTTTTCTCTTACAACTGCAAAACACTAAACAGATCCCTAAGCAACCCATTATTATTAGGAGCATATATTACACAACTATCAAGGAAAGCAAATAAATAGAAACCATACTCATACAACACTTCTTCATATTGTACTTTATTTGTGTCTTGTCTCTTTATGGTATGTTGCAAGCAGTTGCTGCTTGAGTTTTAGAAATTATCAACTTCTACTAGTATAAGTTTTGCCAATGTTCTACAGCTGGATATAATGTATGTGTATGTTGGTGTAATGGGAGTTTGTTGTTATCCTTGAAAATAAAACAAAACAAAAAAAAAAAATTAAAGAAAGCATGAAATAAATTCCATGCATGTGTGGGCGGGTAAGGCACAAGAAAAAAACGTGTGCAATGAGTGGCAAGACATATATAGTAACAACAGCAACAATAACAACCAAGATGGATGTGATATGTAAACGTACCTACTAAACAATGATGATGCATGGCGCGCGCATATACTTGGGCGGTAAGAACATGTTACACATACACTTCTTATATATATACACAAACTCACACACACAAACAAACATTCAGTCATAAAATGATGAATCCTTTATTTTTTGCAATCCTGCAACCGTTGTGTTGATGCAGCAGCATATTTATGTGATTGTAGGTTCTTGTGAAGAAAATTTTTATAGCAACAACAACAGAAGAAAATAATAATAAAACTACAATCTCTCGTAAAGCAGCACATTCATAACAAAACAACTGACAAATGTAAAAAGGTTGTTGTTTTATATTTTTTTTTTTTTTTTTTTTTTTTTGTACTATATTTTAGTTTGTATAAAGTTTATAACAATTCCTGCTAACCCGTTCTACCAACACTACAATACAATAATTACAACACACAATCATAATGAAACTTATAAACTGGCATATATCGTCATGCACAGTGGAACGAAATATTCTTAAACTACTAAATAATATCGATATAGCAAGAGAGTAAAGGACTACTGAAAAAGGAGAAGTTAAACTAATCTTAAAATTTTACACCCATCCTCAATTAAATGCAAAGATTTTCCCTTAAAAAAATTAACATTTTTGGGGTTATTTTGAAAAAAGTTGATAATATTCGTTTACCATTTTGTTGTTCCGGACTATAGAATTTTTTTTAATGATTTCGCTTTGGATAATGGTATCCCCCCAAACTCTATTCAAAATTTGTCAATTTTGAAAAGTTTTTTAAACTTTTTTGTAAAATTCTAAAATGTCTAAGATGAAATCAACAAAAATATATATTGGCTATATACACCCATATATAATATATTCTTTCGGAATTAATGGAACTCGCACTGGATCTCTTACTCAAATGGTGCGAAAATTGTAGAATGGGAGTAAACATAACTAAGACAGAACTGGTATTTTTCATGAGGAAATATAAAATTCCTAAATTTGTAACCCCAAAACTAAATGGAGTCACTCTGACACTATCCGAAAATGCCAAATATCTCGCACTAATACTGGATAGTAAATTTAACTGGAGCTTAAACACAATATCAAGGACCACAAAAGCGGCAACAGCTCTTTAATACTGCAAAAAGCAATTGGACTGAACTGGGTATTAAATGCTAAAAATGCATACTGGTTATGCGAATGTTTCGTCAAGCCTATTTTATTCTATGGATCGGCGGTTTGGTGGTTGGCTCTGGAGAAGAAAAATCATCAACAATGACAACAATTTCTATCATGATCACTGGCGCTCTTAGAACCACACCAAATACAGCTCTGACGACAATCTTGAACTGGCTACCACCAGATGTCCTGGGAAAGCAAATAGCTGCACAAACGGCTATAAGATTAAAAGCCAATAGGGCGTGGAATAATTAATTTTATGAACATGCCAAAATCCTAGGTATAGTTAATTGGAATAAAGAAGTTGACTATGTCACACCTAAATAAAATTTTGATACGGTTTTTCAAGTAGAAATATCAGATGAAACACATTATTACAATGGTCTCCTACTCCCAGATGGCACCATAGCTATCTTCACTGATGGGTCAAAAACACATGAGAGTGCCGGATGCAGCATATTATCGGAACAGTTGAACATAAGACAGTAGCTTATTGCAGGTTGAGATTATGGCCATAAAGTTAGCCGCGGAATGGATTCAGTATCATGAGATATAACACAGGAATATCTGTATACTTACAGATAGCAAAGCGGCCATAAATTCCTTAGTGAATGTGTACACCACATAGAAAATTCTTCATGAATGTCGGGCGTCTCTGGAAGAGATAGCGAGACATTCATCGGCTACCCTTACCTAGTTTCCTGTACATAGGTACATAGATGCTAACTGTAAAGTAGTTACTAGCCTTGATAATTGCAGGAATCACCCTAGATTATATCGAACTAACCTGTAATATTAGTGTACCTCTTATGACATGTAAGCAGCTAATCTCACACAACCTTTATAATAAGGAGAGCGATCGAAAAAATCTTAACACACGTTTTGCCTTACAACTTTTGTCCAAAGCAGTATTTAAAAATTTTTTTGATCTAGTTATCATTGAAAAATATGTCAGTTATTATTTTTAATGACAACCATGTTGATTTGTTGTGAGTTTGATCAAAATGAGTGATGAAAAAGATGTACGTGTTATAAATTATTAAAAAATTTTAAAAAATCCAAATTGGTCCTACAAATAATTGGCCAAAGAATTAAATGTCTGCTGACAAACTGTTTCCAAGGTTATTAAACAGTATCAGGATAATTCGACCATTGATAGAAAACATGCTTCGGAAAGAAAAAAAGTCCACATGATATTGGGAAGGCCAAGAAAATTCAAAGAATATTGAAAAGATATCCAAACAGATATAAAGTCCAAAAAGTTGCAGACTGGAATGCCGCAAACAATTTAAAATCCTAGAATAGGGCACAGAAATTAAAATCAAATTTCATTCAAAAATACTCATGTTGTATAAAGAACGATGAAACGTTTATACTGGCAGATTTTTCGCAGCTTTCGTGTCAAAATTTGTATATTGCTGATGCACGAGGATATGTTGGAGATAAGTTTAGGACCGAAAAGCTGACGAAATTTCCTAAAGAATTAGTGGTGTTGCAAGATTTATGCAGTTGCGGCAAATGAAGCAAGTCATTTGGCTCTATAAATACCGAAAAATACATCAAAGAATGTTCTCAAAAAATCTTCTTCCTTTCATAAGAGAGCACAATGTGTCCACATATTATTGGCCCGATTTTGCATCATGTCACTACGTAAGAAAGCTCAGGAGTGGTACCAAAACAATAACAGGAAAACCTGGCCCAAAATGAATAGACAGAGGACAAAACAGTTGTTGAAGCTGCGCAGAATCCAATTTCCTGATTTTGAAACAAATTTGTATAGGATAGGTTATGTTTACAGCTGCCTTAGGCTAAGCTCACTTGGGTCCAAGTAAGATCCCGTTGTGTTACATATAAAGGTCCCACTGCATCAAGGCCTAATCTTTCCGACCATCTTACTCTTTGAACCATTTCGTGGTCCCAACAAGGAGTTGATCTTGGATGGTTCAACTCTAGAGAGATAGGATTTGTCTATTAATATTCTTAGACCAAATATCCGTTGGTCTTCAAATGACGGGAAGTGACATAGAAGATGTTCCGTGATCTCTACTTTTTCCTCGTCTTTGCAACTCCTACAAAAGTTATTGTAGCGGAGTTCTAGCCT
Organism: Protophormia terraenovae; assembly: GCA_951394005.1. NCBI lineage: Eukaryota > Metazoa > Arthropoda > Insecta > Diptera > Calliphoridae > Protophormia > Protophormia terraenovae. The sequence continues at coordinate 37,094,878 of OX596074.1, forward strand.
TCTAGCGTGTGCGCCGATGGGCCAGTGACCTGTAATGACACCAATAAGGTTTCTTAGATGGGTCCTTGACAGCTTCAACAACTGCATTGTTCGCCATTCTTCCATCACGGGCCAGATTTTCCTGGAGTCTATACAAGTGAGTTCCATGGTTCATCTTTCTATAGCTTCAAGATGAAATTTGCGTGATATTAGCTGCTTACCTATTAATAACGTAGTTTTTTATTTCATCGGCATATCCCTTGCTTATTGGGTCAGGGTTGCAGGTTACTGCTGTATATCTCGCCAGAATACAATTATTCTTGTGGAAATAACGTCGCAACAATTTTCTTTATCAAGAGTGGGCAGGTTACCTGTGCTGATTTTTCCCCTTTTAAACGGAACATTACCACTCTGTATGCACTGCTCCATGGATTAGAGTCAGCCTCTCCACAAAGTTGTTTAAAGCTGTCCGATTTGCTCTTGTTTATGGCTTTTTATTGTCTGGACTACAGTTTAGTCTAAAGACTATTTTATAGTATGGACTATAGTCTATATTATAGCCTGGACTATAGTTTAGTCTATAGACTATTTTATAATCTGGACTATAGTCTAGTCTATAGACTATTTTATAATCTGGACTATAGTCTAGTTTATAGACTATTTTATAGTATGGATTATAGTCTACATTATAGTCTGGATTACAGTTTAGTCTATAGAGTATTTTATAATCTGGACTATAGTCTAAAAACTATTCTATAATCTGGACTATGTCTATATGCTATTTTATAGTATGGGCTATAGTCTATATTATAGAATGGACTATAGTCTAGTCTATAGACTATTTTATATTATAGCCTGGACTAAAGACTGGACTATTTTATAGTCTGGACTATAGTTTAGTCTATAGAATATTTTATAATCTGGACTATAGTCAAGTTTATAGACTATTTTATAATCTCGACAGTAGTCTAGTCTATAGACTATTTCATAGTATGGACTGTAGTCTATATTATAGCCTGGACTATAGACTGGCCTATTTTATAATCTGGACTATAGTTTAGTCTATAAAATATTTTATAATCTGGACTATAGTCTAGACTAAAAACTATTTTATAGTCTGGAATATAATCTAGTCTACAGAATATTTTATAGTCTAATCTATAGACTATTTTATAATATAGTCTATAGACTATTTTGTAGCCTGACAATGGTCTATCTGTAGATTGTTTTATAGTCTGAACAATAGTCTATCTATAGACTATTATATAGTCTGGACTATAATCAGGTCTATAGACTATTTTATAGTCTAATCTATGGACTATTTTATAATCTAGTCTATAGACTATTTTATAGTCTCGACTATAATCTAGTCTATAGACTACTTTATCGTCTAGACTATAGTCTATATTATAGTATGGACTATAGACTAGACTATTTTATAGTCTGTACTATAGTCTAGTCTATAGACTATTTTATAGACTATAGACTATTTTATAGTCTATAGACTAATTTATAGTCTTGAACGCGCAGGTCTATCGGTTCGCAGTTGCCGTTTTTGTCCCTATATCCTGGAACCGATGTGAGGGTAACCAACGAATGTCTCGCTATCTTCTCCACAGACAACCGTTGTTAACGGACAATCTTTGATGTGGTGTATACACCTGACAGGGAACTAATGGCAGCTTTGCTGTTAGTAACTATGCGAATATCCATATTTGATATTCCATTATACTAAATAAATTAATGTGGGAAGATGAAGATGCCAATTCCGACCCTATCTCCTGTTTATTTATCTATAATCCACAAAAATTTCATTGGAATTTCTCTACTTGTTTAAATTTTATTTGAGTCCAAATATTATCATTATTTTCCAAAAATATGCTTTTAGCTAATGGCTTGAAGAAATTTCACCGCATTAATTTATTACTATTATTTGTAATTCTCTACAATTTTACGAGTTTATGTTTAAAAAACTAGGAAAAAAAACGAGTACAAAAATGGGGGTAACATTTGTTTCGGCCTAAATATCTTAAAGTAAATTTTTTACATTCAAGTCATAAATTAATTTTTCAGCTCAGTCCATGTGAAATTTTATTCAGATATCTCTAACGGTTCACAAGTTACAGAATTATTTCTAAAAGACATCGTTTTGGAACCACTGTGCATCGTCACTATTATGATCATGCATTACTCATACGCCCAGTCGGTCGTCATTGCCATACATATGAAATATGCTGTTTTCTGTTGGGGATCTATTTGAGAATGTGTATGAGTGAAATATACCCGCATACCACCGCACAAACACCTACACAGTAACAACAATAATACCAACAAATAAACATTTATTCGTTGCTGTAAACTACAACAAGAAGAAGAGTGAGAGGAAAAAAAGACGAAACTTCCACTAGTACATCCTGCTCGAATCTTGTCTACAATAAATCAAATTTTATTACACTTTTCTTTATTCATGCCATTGGATACGATGTGTATTTATGAGTCTGTATATATGCATTTATATGTTTTTGTTGTTGCTACTCTCTTTTTTTCTCCCCATAATATATGTATCTTTATGTATATGAGTAGAGGGATGTGTAATTAGTGCTCTATGTGGAAATGGTTGGAAAAAAGTAAAACTAAAAACTACAACAACGAAAAACTGAGAAGAGGAACAAAAAAAAAAAAAGACAACAACTATGTATTTTAAATAAATTTCTTATGATTATGATAGTAAAGTTTGTGTAGGTGGACATATGGATGGATTTGTAGGAAAAAAAAAGGAATGAAATTATATATGAGTTTAGTTTTTTATTTCTTTTTTTTTAGTTAGTCAAGGATTTATGGCAAAATTTTTGGGATTTAAAATGAATAAAGTATTGTATATATATATTTTTTTTACTAACACGTTATTTGGGAACAAAACTAGTAGCTTTAAATAATTTATGTTCAAGTATTATGAAATTGTATCATTTTCTTAACATTATAGAATATAGTTTCAATATAGCCATAAAACTCTGATCGTATAAAACTGGATTAATTTATAAAATAGCTGGGAGGTGGTAACGTCGACAAAAAAAATTCCTCCTCTTAAAAAAAAAAAAAAAAAAAAATATGTGGACTAGATGGAATTCGACATGCTAAACACGAATAAGCACGAACAAATTTTTTTTCGAACACTAATTTCGAAATTACTCCGAAATTCTTGAAAACATGCAAAAATTATATTAGGGTGGCTTGAAGATATCTTGTCATTTATATCAATCGCACACACTATTCTTTAGCTACAGTGAAATATACTCGTCTAACGGCCTAATTATGGACGAAATATTAGACACGGCCATAAAAAAATCCAGAGTTGATAGAAAATAAAAAACTGAAAGTAGATTCGTATTTCTGTAAAACACATGTATATTAGATCACCCATGAAATGTATTGATTTTACAAAAGTTTTGATTTAGCTTGCTCCACCGGCAGTTTCTGGTAGATGGGGCTCGACTTCGACCTTTTTTTATTAAGAATAAAAATATACATTTTTGACACATAATTTTTTAGTCTATTATGGATTGTTATGATGTTATAAGCAATCAAAGTAAAAATTTTTACATTAATTTCTTTTAAAAAAGACCTCGTTTTAATATGGGCCTATCCTGTAACAAACACGGATCCAAGGGCGGTCAAGTAGGGCAGCGCTGATATAAATCAGAAAGGTGAGTTAGTATTCGATTTTATAACTACTAACAATCTTTTTATCTATAATATGTGTAATACGCCGACATTCAGAACTAAGGATGGGGAAACAGTTATAGATATAACACTGACAAACTTTAAGAGCAATTATGTTATGAACTGGAGAATAGCTAGGGAAAGTTCCTTTTCAAATCATAGCAGGATATTGTTTAGTTTAAATTTCGCGGGGTCATAAGTAGAACCATATAGGAACTCTAGAAAAACTATGGATAGATAGCTGAACGACGCTCCTGGATGACAATTATCATCAGAAGGATCTGTAAGTTTAGTGCAGGATTTCATAGGGATAGTTAGAAATAGTTATGAATTAACTTGTCCTGTAATATTTCCGAGGAAGAGAGAACAGCCAAAATGGTGGACCAAGGAACTTATGAACCAAAGGTCAACTGTCAGAAGGCTATTAAATATGGCCAAACTAACACGTAGATGTGTGGATTAGAACAGCTATAAGGAAAGTTTCAATAGGTATAAGACAGACATAAAAAAAAGCTAAGAGGGACTCATAGAGGAACAACTGTGAGTCCATCGACTTTGTAATGAGTTGTCTAGACACAGGCGAATATTATCCAAGGATTCAAGGAATTATTCAACGCGTGTACAACTCATGGACATTTACTTTGGTAACTCATTTTCCAGGCTGTAGGAACATAGAGGCAGATATACATGCTGGTGGAATCTTTAGATTTTCTGAATGCATATCTGATAGGGAATTTAGTGAAATAGTTAGTGACATAGTCTCTATGGATAAGGTAGTATGGGCGCTGACTACCTTTGAACCTTAAAAGACGCCTGGTCCAGACGGTATTTTTCCAGCCATGCTACAGAAAATCAACGACACGGCACTCACACTTCTCACTGAGGAACTAGAGAGATGCGTGCATAAGGAAGCTAGTGACTAGAGAAAAACCGCAAGGAGAAGTTCTCTCTCCTTTACTATGGCTCTTAGCCGTCAATGTTGCGTTCGCTGACGACGTTGTTATATTGGTCACAGGGAAATTTCTTGCCAGGATCAGCGATGTCATACAGTCGGAACTCAACGAACTGTCCTCATGTGCTACTTTAGGGGTTTACCCGGAGAAAAAGGAGTTAGTTCTTTTCATCAGACGGTACAAGATTGAGCAGTTTAGGCTACCGGTATTAGAGGGAATTGAACTAAAACTGGCGAACGAAGCCAAATATTTTGGAGTGTTTCTTGATAGAAAGCTACCTTGGAAGAGGAATACACAGAAAAAGCTTAAGAGAGGTCTCAACGCCTACTACGACTGCAAACACTCCATAGGTAAGAATTGGGGCCTCAAACCGATGGTGGTAAACTGGATTTACGCATCGTTAGTGAGACCAATTCTAACGTATGGGTAGTATGATGAGATGCAATGAGAATAGGAAGCCGTAGGAATTCCTTGTCTAAAGCTCAGACATGTGCTTCGATCGGCATCACCGGTACCATAACAAGCACACCTCAGGAGGCATTTGACGTCATTCTGCATCTCTTACCCATTCAAGAGTATGTGATGGGAATGTTTGCAAGGAGTCTGCTTATGCCAAATAGAGACCAATGAGCATTCACCGGTGCAGGTGTTTATCTTCTTGAGGAGAGCGTCAGGGAATCGCATAGGCCACGGAATTTATAGGCTGGAACATTAAGAAGAATACGACATTTTGTCAAGTCTAGGGTAGTTAGAGACTGTAGGGAGGTTCTTAGGAGATTGATGAGCGATTATTATATTAGACTCTGCTGGGTCCGGGTCATTGCGAGATAGCTGGCAATGAAATAGCTGATGAATTGGCTAGGAATGGTTTGGCTTCAGAAGGAGCTGAAAGTGGTGTGAAACTACGCCTAGGCTTTTACTTCAGGTTAATTAGAAAATGGATTCGGGAGAGAATTAATCAAGGGCCCTATGGCCGAAACTTGATATGGCAGACACAAATCTACTATTAGGCATGAATAGGGGAAACCTGAAAACCATGATAGGTATTTTGACAGGTCATTGCCCAATAGGGAAAATGACATGCAATTGGAAAATAGATTCCTCCGGTCTTTGCAGAATGTGCGAAGATAATGAGGAAATAGAGGCAGTGGAGCATATTATAATTCACTGTCCATGTCTACAACTGAGTCGGCTGAAATGGCTAGGCAGTCGATTCATCGACGAATTGGAAAGTGTATCAAGAATTGATCTAGGAAACTTGATAGGGTTCGTCATAAGAATAGGCTGGGTAAGGGAATGCCGTTGGCTTGGAGTGAACGCAATAGGGCAGTAGGACTTTCTTTGCTACCCCATTTTTACATATCTCTTTTCTTGGTCTCATCTTTCCTCTTCGCTTTCTGTCACTACTTCTACTGCTATCACTCCTACGAAGGGACTCACAATGGACCTCTAGGTCTCCGAGTGAATATACAAATACTCATCTGAGTACTTGTATAACCCTTCTCTACCTACCTACGTTTGTATCAAAAAATATATAAAGTAAAATAATAAGCTTATTCGCAACAGAAATAAAAAATTACAGTTCAGAAATTTATTTTTAAAATCTTTCCTTAAAAGTATTAGATTGTCTAAATAAGTATATTTATACCCTTCACCACAGGCGTAAAGGGTATATATAAGTTTGTCATTCCGTTTGTAATTTCCACAATTTTCGTGGTTGACATTTTCGGGATCCTTGTAAGAAATGATGACGATAGGACCATGTGCGTCCGTCCGTACGTCCGTCCGTGTGTCGGTTGAAATGGCGATTGTGAAGCCCATCGATAACTGGTATATATAATATATATATATATATCAAACGATCGGAAATCCTTTTGAGAATTTTGCTTTTGAAATTCGTTTTTGCAAAGGGCTCGGAAATTTTTTTTTCTGAATTTTTGTTCTGAAAAAATAAATAAATCGGTTCAATAATAACTGAGATGTCGTTCAAAACGCATTTTTAATTTTTTTTAAGCCCTTGTTTAAGCTACAGATTTTTATTTTTATAAAGAAGGTTATCAAAGATTCGAATCTTTTTTTAATTTCTTTTTTTGTCAATTATCAACTTTAATTTAAATTATAGAAAATCAAATAAAATAGTATATGGTAAAAATTTAAAAATAATAAAAAGCATTTTAGAACGAAAGCATGATTAATTATTCTGTTTGAATCTAGATCACAAACAATACGAATTATTTTATTTGACACATCTTTAATTCCTTTTTATGAGCTTTTATTGAACAAATGGGTTTTCAGAACTCAAATATAGCAAAAAAAAAAGTAATAGTTTTGTTATTACCTCGAAAACTAAAAGCTCTGTTTAATCATTGAAACTACTTTTAGTTGCCAATACATTGCACCCTTGTGATATTTTTATACCCACCATCAAAAAGATGGGGGGTATATTGATTTTGTCATTCCGTGTGTAACATATTGAAGGAATCATCTAAGACCCCACAAAGTATATATTTTCTGGGTCCTGGTTAGATTCTGAGTCGATCTAGCTATGTCCGTCCGTCTGTCCGTCTGTTGAAAGCAGGATAGGGCTCGAACGGAGAAACGTAGGGGGACGAAATTTGGCACAAATATTTGTCTTATATAAGGTTTGCTTGGGATTGAAAACGGGCAAAATCGGTTAATAAAAAAGTTATGGGCTAAAAACTAGAAACACAGGGTGTCCATTTTATGCATTTCTGCTTATATTTCTTCAACAAAAGCATGTACGACAACGAAATTTTTTATGTATAGTTCGGGAATCGATATAAACTCGGAAACCAAAAATGGGCGTGGTCCGCCCACCTCCCATATAAGGTGAAAATCAACGAAATTGTGTTCAAATAGCTCAAGGACCAATGTAAACTCGGAAACAAAAAAATGGGCGTGTTCCGCCCACTTGCCTGCCCACTTTACCGCCCTCTCCTATATAACGTAAAATTTGAAAAAGTTGATGGTGGGTATATAGATTCGGCCGGGTCGAATATAATTCGCGCTTGTTAATATTCTCTATTTTATATACCTTGATATTCTACTAATTTTTTTTTTTAATTTCGATGTATTGTAAATGGTATGATCATGGTACAATAACACCAGGTAACAGTATAAAAACAGCTGATAATTTTTGCTGCTTTCAATTTTGTAATTTCTGTCAAAATTTGTTTACATTTACGCTTTGCTTATATTTATGTTTTGTTTACATTTACAGTTTGTTTATATTAAATACAGAGAGGCCTCGATTATCCGCAATGGTTGGGACTGGAAGTATTCTGGATAATCAATTTTCCCGGTTAATGGAGTAACAATTTTTATTTATATAATTCGGTTATTCGAGGATTTAATATAAATGTTTAAATAATATAAGGAAAAAATAATAATTTTTGAAAAAACATTGAACAATACATAAGGTTTTCATTTTACGTAGTTTCTTAAAAAAATCAAGTAATGTTTTTCAAATTCATATTTTTCTTAACTAGCTTTTCATGAAACTTGGATTTTACCTTTCTCTGACTCATCTTATTCAAACGAGGGAACTCCTCTTTTTTTTTGTTTTATTCAAAATGTGTTTGATTGTTCAAAAGCAATCGAAAAAATAATGCTTAGAAACCCGGATAATAGAGGTAATCACGGTTAATCGATGCAAAAAAAATTAAATGTATTGAAAAAAAGAAAACAATTATAAATTTTCTTTCCCGGATAATCGACGTAGGCGGTTAATCGAGGCCCCACTGTAATATACACGTGCTTTGTTTTTTATGTATTTTGTTTTGCTTTTTGTTTTTTTCTTTTCGATATTAATGAAACAAATTAAAAGACACCGGATTTTAATACTAAAAACAATCTTTTTATTTTTATTTCAATCGTAAACAATCTTTAATGGTCAAAAAATAATAATAAACCATCATGATATTTTTATTTTCATCAATAGTTTAATTTTTTTCATCATGATCGAAATAAAAAATATAAATATCTTTTGTTATATTTATTACAAAAGTTGAAAATTATTTTGAACTTTTTTCATCGGATGGAAAAAATTCTAATTAAAAACAATTTCATTGAATAAAAAAATATTTTTGAAACAAAACTAAAGTATGAATAAAAAAAAACAATCATTTAAACTTTTTTTCAAACTGATATTTATTTTTAAAGATATTTAGTTTTAAAGATATTTATTTTTTTCATCATTGATGGATATTTATTTTAAAAAATAAAAATCCCTCACATATTTTTTTCAACAAATGAAAAAATATTTTGAACATTAAAGATACCCTGCGGGAAATTTGTGACAATTGTAATAATGGTCCGGATCCTCTGTACCAGTTGAGTACCTATTGACACCTAACTCGTCACCAAAGTTGCAATTGAGAACCAGTTGACACAAACACACTCACTATTTAACAGTTGAGAGTTAATTTATAACATGCTTGTTAAGTGTGCAATTAGCAACTCGCCCGCAATAACTATCAGTGGCTGAGTGGTAAGTGTTGAAGACTATAAAACATAACATACGTCAGATGAACATGGGTTCGAGCCGGGGTGCCGCCATTGACATTAACGAAAAATTATAAAATTGAAATAAACATAATTTAATAAAGATAATAATAAAAATAATGTTTAAAAAGTAAACAATTATCGAATTTTTATAAAATTTCTATTACATTAATCGTTACTGAACCTGTCCTCTTGGACCAGTCCTAGGACCTATCCTGTGACCTGTCCCAAGGTGCTAATTAGCCACCTCCAATGACAACCCCATGAAAAAGTGACAGGTTCTTCTCATATAAAGTTCCGAAACTGGGACCGGTCACTAGCCCTGAGAACCTGTCACGTGACTAGTTTTGAACCGGTTCTCTTTACTCTAGGGTATTTATATTGATTGAAAAATAAAATGTTTTCGGGTGCTTACAAATTAACCAACAAAAATGGCTGTTGTTGTTGCCTTCTTGTATTAGTTGTAGTGAAACTGTTACCTGGTATTATTGTACCATGGGTATGATAAACTTATTATACCCCCATCACTTTGGAATATATAGTCCATACCAAACAAAAGCCGAACTCGGCCAACTATTCCTTATTTTTTAAATAAAACAATTTATGTTTTTTATATTTTCTTTATAATTTTTAAAACATACAACTTTATTCTTTTTTATACTTTTTTTGAGCCTTGTTGTTTTTGTTTTATTTTTTTAATTTTATTATTTGGAATTTGTTGTTCGTTATTTATTTTTTAATTTAAGTAATAATAATAGATTAAACAAAATACTTCGTTATTATTGCAACTACATGACTAAAAATTTATATTTTTATATATTTATTTAAAAAAAATTATTTGTTTCATTTAAAACATAATAAATAGTGTCTTAGAAATAGTTTAAATTGTACATATACATACAGATTTATTTATATTTATTTTATAATTAATTAAAAATTAATAGTAAAACTAAAATGTTGTTTTATTAAAAATAATATCACAAATAAATAAAGGAAAAATATGTATGTATATTAAAAGAAGGAAGTACAGTTATAGAGAAAAATAACAGAATATATAAAAGCATACTTTAAGGGTTTTGAGGGATTTTCAGGAAATTAAAAAATAAAAAAAAATATATGTTTAATCAAATGGTTTAAATCATATGTTTATATCTTGAATATATTAAAATTCAGGTAAAGTATTTAAAAGTTTTATTTATTAATTAAAATTTTAACACTAAATCCTAAAAGTATACTTTATTTGCTACACCCTCATATGAACTGTATTTCCTTCTTTGTAATAAAGAATGATTTATTTTATATTTATTGTTGCTTTTTAAAAATTATGTATTTTTTTAATGTTAAACATTTCATTCATTGCTACATTATTTTTTATTTTTCAATTAGAAAATTAAAACAAAATACTTAAAAAGTAGATACCACTAAAAGAAATTGGTATAAGTTGTTTTTATCTTATTATTATAATATATTTTAAATATTTGTTTTATTTTATAAACTAAATGATTTTTTTTTTTTTTTTAGGTTTGCGTATACATGGGTTTCATTATTTGTAATATTTAAGTTTAGTTATATTTGTAATCGACATAATAATTTTGATTTCAAAATGTTTAAAAGTTAAAAGAAATAAACCATTAGAAATTCAAATGAATAATAAAAATTTTTACAAAGTATGCTACTAAGCAGCTGCCCCTATAAGTCAGGTGAAGTCCGAAACTTTAAAATTTATTATCTTTTGAATTTCATATTGTTTATTTTCTTTCCCTTTATGTTATTTAATTTTTTAAATATAATTTTTAAAATATTTTTAATATTCTCAGTTTATTTTTATTTGTTTTTAAATTTTTTAATTTTTATCCATAATATTTACATTACTATATTTTATATATAATTCAAGGTATTTAAGTTACTTGGGGGAATTTCTTTTCATTTTTTTAAGTTACCTTTCCTTTTAGTATACTTTTTGTTTTAATTTGCAATAGCATTTCTTTAATTTTTAAATCTAAATATTTTATTTATATATTTTTTTATTTAAATCTATAGAAGACTTTTTTATATTGTTGTTGTATTTTTGAAATTTTTTTATTTTTATTTAATTTCTACATAAAAATATTTACTTTTTTATTTATAATTTTAGATGCTTAAAAATGAGGTTTATTTAAATTTATTTTGTTACGTATACTTTAATTTCGTACTTTTGTTTTTTAAGATTTTTTTTTTAATAATTTTTATAATTTAAATTAAATTTTGGTATACTCAGTAAGTTTTTTTTTTTTTCGAAAAAAGTTTTGGCACAATTTTTTTTTTTTATATAATGAATAAATAATGATTTTATGTAAAATAATATTGAAATATGTTTCATGAAAAAACAATTTTGTATGAGAAATAGTAATTTTAAATAGCTGTTTTAAATTCTGTAAAGAAAGGAGAGCTTAGGTATATTGTTTTGTAATTTATTTATTATTATTTTTTATTTATTTTTTATTCAAAATATTTCAGTATTTGCTATAGTACTAATGCATGTAACGACATTGAACATTTCGCACTTGCGCACATCCTAACATGGACTAGTAAGCGATTTCTCGATAATTTATATAACAAAAGATGATTGGTATATATCTATAGCTAAAAAATGATGTAATTATCTCTATAATATCGTAATATCGTCCAGAAATAGTATAGCAGCGTCAAAAATATTAAATAGAGCTCAAAATGATCTATAACTGTAACATAAACCGCGAAGGGCTAGCGTAGCGAAAAAGTACACCAATAAAAAGCTATAAGTAAAAGTTCGCCTATCTCCATTAAATATCGATGTTGAACCATTTTTTAGTCTAACTTTTCTTAGACTAAGAGCCCATTTACATTGGGGATTTTCCCTGGGAAAAATCGCTGCAACCTTTACGTTTGTTGGCAAGAGGTGTAGAAAAGCAAGCGGGGTAAGAAAAGTTGCACGACGTCGCAAAGCTAGAAATTTCATGAAATTTTTTCAAATTCATTTTTGATTTTTCTGAACTGATGTTTTTTGTCAAACATTTTTTAGAAAAATTTCACAATACAAATTTATATGTATAAATGAAGAAGGTTTTACGAAGCAACTTCAAAACAAAATATCATAAAAAACGCTGCGATTATCCCCAATGTAAATAGGCTCTAATTCGAAAATAAAGCTTTCTTTCAATAATTCTTAAAACACAAAAGATAGCAAAAGTCCATAAAAATGTAACTAAAAAAAATTTTATGAAAATATATGCGCCAAAATCAATTAGAGCGTTTTTTCGTTCAACATTTTTTTAATATTGTTATCTTTTATTATTAATAAAAAAATACTATATTTACAATAATAATGGAAAAGAGTTTCTTATTTTATTTCATTTATATACAAAATAAATTATTGAAAAGTTTGTAACCATTTAGTTACAATAAAAAAAAAAAAATAATATATAAAAATAAGTGTTACCTGTTAGGGTTAATTACTTTTTTTAAATTAAAAATTTTGCATATGGATTTGATAAAATCCTAGCTTATCACAAAATGAGTAAAAACATCTGCGGCGCCGGGTTTCTCAGTCAATAAGTATACACGGTATTAATAAGTACTAAACCTTTTATCTCTTTTTATTTATGTACACCACCATAGGTGGGGAGGATACTATGCGTTTGTGCTGATGTTTGCAACACCCGAAAATATTGGTCTAATTTATACCAATCGGCTTAGAATCATTTTCTGAGTCGATTTAACGATGTCCGTCCGTCTGTCCGTCTGACCGTCTCACGTTGGGGTAAAAGGGGTCGAAAAAGGCGCTTAATTCAGAGAGAGAGGTGATATCAATATTTTAATATTTATTATTAGGTAAAAAAAATGTATTTTTTAAATTTTAGGATTTTTTTTGGCAGAATGTCTGTCCGTCCGTCTATACCTTAGGATTAAATGGGTCTAAATCGCCGCATTATTTAGAGAAAGGTGATATGAATATTTAAATGGTCATGATTTATTATTTTATCAATTAGTAAAAAAATATATTTTTAGAACTCTTGAATTTGTTTTGGCAGAATAGTAATGTCCGTCCGTCTGTCTAAACATTGGAAAAAATGGGTCTAAAATGGCCGCATAATTCAAGAAAAGGCGATATCAATATTTTAATAATCACAATATGTTTTGTTTTTTATTATTTAGTTAAAAATATAAACTTTAAAAATACTCCGATTTTTTTGGCAGAATGGTAATGTCCGTCCGTCTGTCTATACATTAGGATTAATTGGCTAGAAAAAAGCCGCATAATTCAAGGAAGGGCGATATGAATATTTTAATAACTACAACATGTTTTGTTCTTTACTAGTTAGTAAAAAAATGTACCATTCTATCTCTACGATCTTTTTTGGCTAAATAGCAACATCCGTCCATCTGTCTGTACATTGTGAAAAAAATGGATCTAAAATGGCCGCTTACTTCAAGGAAAACTGAAATCGATATTTTTATAATCACAACTTGTTTGATTTTTACTAGTTAGTAAAAGAATGAATTACAAGAATCTTACAAATTTTTTCTGCCTGATATGTAATGTCCGTCCGTTTGTCTATACATTGGGGTTAAACATGTCAAAAACTAAGCATACTTCAGAAAAAGTGATATCAGTACTTTAGTGATCACTTTTGACTTTATTATTTATTAGTAAGTAAACAAATTCATTTTTAGAATTCTAAGGCTTTCTTTGCAGAATGGTAATGTTTTCATACAAAAAAAAAAAAAAAAAATCGTCATCAGTGAGAATAATCAACTGCGGATTGTGGTAGGTCTATATGTTTTATTTTATACTTTTTCCCCATACTTGATTGGATCGAAACTTATCAAAAGTCTATTAAATATATCTTCGTTTGATTTTTGTCTACTACATTTTCGTGAAAAATGTTTCCGGTAATTTTTGAAATCTTTTTTTTTCTTGCTTCTTGGGTGTCTCAGAAAGTTGGCCATTTCGTAGAAGAGCATGTTTTATAATTTCTGGGCCGTGAATAAAAAACTTGTGGAGGATAGGAGACATACAATACCATGGATATTTATCAACGTAGTATCTGGCTGTATTGTTCGAATAGTTCCTGAATTTTTCAATATTAAATACCAAGTACCAATATAAGACACATCACTTTGTAGAATATAAAAACATTACATGAAATCATGTTCATTTTAACTGAGTTCGACTGTATTAAGCAGTAAAATTATTTTGTTTATTTAAAAATAATTGTACAAAACAATAACAAAAAACAATAGTGAAATAACGAAAAATAAAACAAAGTAAAAAAATAAAAAAAAATCTGCACTTAACCTGTTTTTGGTTTGGAGCAACTTGAGTTTTTTCACAAAAATGTAAATTTCTAAAATAGGGCAAAATATGCGCACGATTTTATTTCAGAATATTTAAGTAGACAATATGTAATATTTTTCAGAACAAAAGACTTGTTATATTTTTAGTTGCATTCCATGAAATTTGAAAATTAGTGCATTTTTGGACTATTTTCAAAAAAATAACAAAAAATACCAGGACAAAAAATAATTTACAAATTCTTGCATAACAGTAAACTCAAATAGCTGTAGTTGATGGTTCCATTTTAAAATTTTTCTTTAAAGCACTTTTTATTAAAGAAAAATTTACCGAAAATTCATGAAAATTTAATTTTTTGCTCTTTTCTTAAAATATAAAAAAATTTTGAACTTTCACAGCTCAGTACTCAAAAACCACGCAACCTACGTTAATGACTTTTATTGTTATTGATACATAATTTTGTCTATTTTTATTCGGTACCAAATTTTATTTAAAAAAGTTAATTTTCAAAATTCAATTAAACGCCACTTTCGACCCCTTTTACCCCAACGTGCGTCTGTCCGTCCATGTAAACCTTTTAATCAAACTACAGGTCGCAATTTTGAACCAAAATTAATAAAATTTGATACAAAGGTTTCTTATAGCACAGGGACGAAGCCTATTGAAATTGGTTGTGATCAGTTCATTATTTCACCTAGCCCCCATACAAATGTCCTCACGGAAAAGGGTTTAACGATCATAAATCCCTTAAATATAGTAATATTTTAATGAAATTTGGCGCATATAAGTTTCACATAAGTCTAAATAAGTGTGCCGATTTTTAAAAAGATCGGTCCATAATAAACCATAGCTCCCATGTAAACCCCTTTCAGAAAATCACTTTTTTTTTCTCTCGTTTTTAATTGACTCATGGAATGGAACTTCACTTTCGTAGTGCCCCTGAATGAAAAATTTAATTTATAGTAAAGAAGTTTTTCAAGTTATAGTATGTAGAGAATGTCGCCAAAGAAACACTTTTGATTATACAATATATTTGTAATCGAATTCGCAAGCTTTCTTATTGTAAAAAATATATATATCGTCCATTCCATGAGAGATTTATAAAAAATGCCAATTTTTTTACGGAGAATCATCCGATTTTGTTCATATTTGGTACGCATTTAACCTATGGAGTCGATTAAATATCGCCATTTTTATTTTCTTGAATTTAAAAAAAATTCGCGAATTTAATCACTATTTTGATTTTTCGAAAAGTCAAGAAAATCGGAAAAGTGGGAAACTTTATACATCAATATCTCTAAAAGTTTTAACATATTTTAATGATATAATATTATAATTTAAAAATGCATTCATAATGCAAATGCAATTTTAGGATGCATTTTTTAAAAATGTCTACCCTTTCGATTTTTATTTTCTTTTAATATGTTAAAAAGCAATATCTTTACTATAAAATGCAAAAATAACTGTTCTGGGACAATAAAATTTACTATTTTTAATATTTTTGTTTTTTAATTTCCATTAATTTTTTCATACTAAAATTTAAATTTTTTTTTTAAATTTTTATTTTTATTTTTTTTTGGTTATTCTTCTAGTAATATGTAACTTTAAATGTTTATAACTCCTTACAAGTATAAAGTTTTTTACAATAAAAATTGTAAATTATATTGTGTAAATCAAAAATAATTTTTTTGCTAAAGATGCACTCACGAAAATAATGCAATTTTGGGATGCATTTTTAAGAAATTTCTACTCTTATGATGTTAAATATTTTTGCTTAATAATGAAGACAAATATGTTTATTATATAATACATCAGCATTTAATCTAGGACAAATAGGCATTATATTGCAAAAAACATTATTAAATATTATGATTAAAATAAATTTTAAAATAAACTCACAAAAAATACAAAAACCAAAAAATAAAAATTTTTGGTATGAAAAAATTTGAAGAAATATTTAAAAAAAAAAAAAAATTTAAATATTTTACCATTTTGTCCTAGAACAATTTATAAAGCAATTTTTAGCAAACAAAAAAATTTAAAGGGTAGAAATTTTTCAAAAATGCATCTTAAAATTGCATTTGCATTATGAATGCATTTTTAAATGATAATATTATTTTTAAATTACTACATAGTGGACATATTGTTCTTATATATGCAATTTAAATCATTAAAATCCATTAACAACTTTTAAAGATATTGATGTTTAAAGTTACACACCTTTGCGATTTTTTTGACTTTTCGGAAAATCAAAATCGTGAATAAATTCGCAAATTTTTCAAAATTCAGAAAAATAAAAATGGAGGTATTTAAATGGCTCCATTTTTGCGTATGGCAAATATTAGCTAAATCGGAAGACATAAAAAATATTTTTGGGCGTTCTCTCATGGAATGGACTATATATACTATATATTTTTGAAACAGTTTTTTTTCGGATATGTGGGCAATTTATATAACTCGAATGTAGTGCATTGAGAAAGTCCCATTTTAAGATATTTTTAAAGCTTTTGCTGGTTTGTTGAAATAAATCAATATGACTTCCCGCCAAATCTTGGAAACATATTGACTGAACCAATTTGTTAATAAGGTATTTGAAAAATATTTCCTTAAGCTCGTTAGCTATCCAAAATGGTCCATAAATAATTCATAATCATGACTCTATAAGATGATAACGTTCTAGCCTTACTAATTTTTAAAGAAATAAAGACCAAAAATGCCTCCGATTCATCTCTTTTGAATTCTACTAATTTATAATTTGGCAATTTTGTTTATCAACACGCCCATTGAGCCAACAAATTGCCTCAGCACTGAACAGAACATTTCGAAAAAAACACAGGGTAATACTTCTAAACAGATTTCCAAAATAAATTTGCAATCATTGTTCTAGCATTAATATATTCATAATAAAAAGACTGCAAAGAATAATAGTCTTGCCAGATCTAACAATCATATGACAGTTTAATACCTGGCGGAAAAAAGAAACTTAAAAAATATGTATAGGCATCTCCATGTTCTAACTCCAGGGTATTCGGAAAAAATAAAATATTATTTAAAAAGTATGAAAACGAAAAGAAAAATAGTTCACAAATTATATTAATGGATGCAATGTAATTTAATAATTTAACCATACATTTGTTTGATTATGATTAACGCTTTAAGCAGAATTATTTTGACTGAACAATTTTCTCGACAAAAAATTGGGCCAATAAATTAAAATATATCGACTTACAGCTATAAACTTCTGTACTAAAAAATTGGCAAATGTCGTAAAGAATACAAAGCTATATCGATGAGTACTTTAGAGGGAAATTAATGAACATATTGAAGAGTATATTAAAAATGCTATGGATTTGCATAAAGCCTTTTTAAAATGTAAAAAAATGTTACATAAATGGCCCTTGAGCAATGATCTACAAAAAGAGAGGAGATATAATTTAGGTGTATTGGTGTGTTTTATCTTCTTACGCTCTTTATTACTTCTCTAGAGCCGAAGTATGCACAAAGGGAGGACATAAAACTCGGTTATTGCAGGTTATGGGCATCAGGTACTGCTCTAGAGTCCTATCTTTGTGTTTTCTCTTCTTACGTTTTTTATTGCAAAAGTGTTTATGGATCACTGCTCAAGAGTTCTTTTTCACCAATAAAGCTGGTTCAATACTTAGTCTAGTATAATTTTTAATATTGTAATTTCCGTAAATTTTAAGGACAAGGGAATCTATTTTTCAAAGATGTAGATATCCTACTTCTAATAACCAGAACATTAAAGCGAAAAAAATGACTTTATTTATTCGATTTTTGCCCAAACGATACTAATAATTTCTAAAAATTTAAACGTGAAAAGTAGAGATTCTGATTACTTATCATTATAACTTTTATTTTGCCAAAAAATTTAAATTTAATTTCTTTTTATTGCAGAATCTCAAAAAAGAAACTCTTTAAGAGATACATTTTCTGTACAAAGTAATTAATTTTCATTTATTACTTTTATATTATTTTATTTTCACCTTGGATAATTAATATATCACTCAACGATGTTACACATGCCGCTCATAAATTATCACACACAACAAAAGAAATAGAAAACAAAAAAACTGCACAATAACAACTTTCTTCCTTAACAGATAAAAAATAAAACACACACATATACTCTTTAAAACTTATACAAGCAAAAAATTAAAAACAAAAAATACTGGTTTTTATATAGAATTTTCCTTTTTTTTTATTTAACCCACACCCCTTTTTTTGTTTTACTTATTGCTGTTATAATACTTGATTTGCTTTTTTTTCCCAACTTGTTTTGCACAATTTTCTTTATGTGTCTGTTGTTGTTTTTTTTTTTATTATTTTGTACATGATGTCGTCGTTTTTGTTGTTGTTTATTATAACGGGTTGAAACTTTTCAAAAATGTAAAATAAAAAATAAAATACTACATGTCAGTGTATTGGTAGCATCGAACAACATGATTTGGCATTTCATCACTCTACAGTTAGTTAGTGAGTGAGTGCAGCATGTATGCATATGTCTCTTTCGTGTACAAGCTCTCTTTCTAACATCAAACACAAAGTTGTGCAAAATTGATGGACAGCAGTTCATCAAAAACAAAAGCAGACAAAACAAACAAGTCAACCATTCATTTGCCCTCCTTTAAAAAATACTATAAAAGTGAATGAGAACTCATCATACTCTCTGAGGGAATTACCCAAAAACAAAAAAAAAAAAATGAGTGAATTTTCAGCGCACATTTTTCCATACAAACACAATTACAGTTATTGATGCATTTTAAACGTGAGAAAAATATTGCACTCTTTAGTTTGTGATTGTTTTTAAATAAACCAGAAAGAGATGACTATATTATTTAGAGAAAAGTGATTTCTCTAAGAAATAAAAGCTTTTAATGAAACGAAATGGCAAAGAAAATTACCTTATAGTAATTCTCAAAAATGTCTTGTATAAAAAAATATTTTAAAAGTTTTTGGAGAATAAAGCTGAAATGAAACAAAAGCCTTAAGGAGTAGTTGAAAAAGCTTTTATGCTTAAGGGGAAACTATTGCCCCTTTTAAGAGTAAAAAAGGGAAATATTCCCTTTTTTTAAGCAAATAAGAGTTGGGATCTTTGAGCGAAATATTTAGTTTGCTCTTTAAAAATAGATTTATTCTGTGAGATTTTGTAAAGCACTTTTGTAGTAAAATTTTATTGTTTATGTTAAACTTGTTGTTGTTGCAAAGTTTGTTTATGTGTTTCCATATGAGAAAAGTTTGTATAGATGTGACTGTGTAAACCATGTGTGGTTGTGTGTTTCAAAGTCATTATAATTGATTAATTGTCTATGAGTGGGTGTTTGTACTAAAGGCTTCTTGTTAACAAATGCTTCTTCATTTCTTTATTTTAGTTTTTAGAATTATATTTCGTTGGTAGAAAAATGGATTTTTTTTATAAGAAAAAAATATGTGTATTTAAAAATTGTAAAGTTTTCTTTTTGTCTGCTTGAAAATATTGACCGTTTAAAGCTTTTATTGCATTTGAAATGATTAAACAATGGCGCACGGTTTCAAGCACATGTTTTCTGGTTTATTTGTTTTTGTTGGCCTGCTTAATGCCTGTTACCTCTGGCCTAAGTATTCAATTGAACTGTCTGCTACTTAGAGTTGCCAGTGTAAATATTTAAAAAGGAGGCATAAGTTAAATAAATAAAAGTATCAGACCGAGAATATGAATTTTAGAAAGGAATTTTTGTGATAAAGGAGATTAGAAATTGCATATTTGTAGTGTAAATGAAACAGTTTAAGGGTCAAAATAGCTCTATGAATTTATTAGACCTTTTCCATAATTTCTTACTATGTGATAGAATATTCTATATTGGTCTTTCAAGGTAAGTGCAAATATAAAAACTATTATTTCATTATTTTATCCAACTTTTCACTGGTATTTTCCAGCATTTTCAGGTATAAGTATATTAAAATCTGAAACGACGTATGAATATAAATACAAGAACACGTATTTAAATAAATCTTTATAGTAGTTAATCTCTGTCGTTTTCAGGGTTATGAGCCCTTATATTTTCATTAGAAAGATGCAATACCTAACTCGTGGTAGATCAACAATATCTCAGACTGTCAACAGCTATTCTGATGGTTTTCTATAGATCTATTTGCATAATTTCTTGACTAAATTTCACGATAAATCATCTTTCAGCACCGTTTTATATATGAATCTTCAAATATTTTCAATCGCGAAGGAACTGATGCTGATAATTGGAGGTAGTAAATCCTTATATCGCTTCGAATATTGTTCACGAATATCTGTTATCTTTAGAAAAAATATAGAGACAATTCAGGATTAAAGTCCTACGAGTAGCATAGTTTGCAGAGGTGAAAAAAAGCTTTGATTCTAAAGAGGCTTAAAAGATGTGAATGCATAGAAGCCTATTGACCTCGAATATAAAAAGGTCTTGTTATATTTGATAAACGGATAGAATGTGGATTTTAATGGACTTTCTCAGATTTGTCTTGGGTTAGGAAGGTTTGAAGGTTGCTAATAATGAAATTGAATCAAATAAAATTGAACATCGACTCTGTCACTACCCCTTACTTAAAATGCTCAGATAGTATGAAAAGGAGTCCACTTATACCGAAAACATAAATCTGGTTATATTAAGATATGCAGAGAATTATATTTGTATTATTCTTCATTTTGAGAGCTTGAAGGTTGCAAAGAAAATGATATAGTCTGAAGTAACTTGATATTAAACGATTTTAATTAACGCACACTAGCTGATAAGAAATGTCTTTCTATTAACTACTGTTCAATACAGGGACTTCGGTCTACTGTTCAATACAGAGACTTCGGTCTACTGTTCAATACAGAACTTCAGCCTACTGTTCAATACAGAGACTTCGGTCTACTGTTCAGTACAAAGACTTCGGTCTACTGTTCAATACAGAGACTTCGGTCTACTGTTTAATACAGAGGCTTCGGCCGAATAAACCTGCTAAACCCGAACTGTTCACCCGAAGCCGAATTAACCTGCTAAATCCGAACTATCATCCGAAGCCGACTGAATCATAAAGTATTATCGTAGTTTTTTCGTAATTTCTTATTATCAAGATAAAGATTAAATAAATATGTAACATATTTTTGACCCCCAGAAAGGGTAAATTAATTGTGTTATTACTTAAGGTTTTGTGGATCCGTAAGTCGACCCTGGACACGACTGTATTACCTCAGCCGACGACAAAACCACGTTACAGATTTTAAAATATTTCGAAGCTCCGGAATCTCAGGAAAAAGAGGTTCAGAAATTGAAAAAGATCTGACTCTAGAAAAGTTGGTAGGTGATGAGGATTATTATTAGTCTATTCCGATTTCTATAGGTAAATATGTTCAAAGATTACTGTCCAAGTTAAAAACTGCAATAAAGAAGATTTTAAAAGGGAGCATATAAACTGCTTCTTAAGGTTGAAACTCTCTCTGTTGTGACACTTTTTTCAATAGATGATTTTGAAGTAAATCTAACTTCTTTTAACACAAAAGAATGGTGTCAAAAAATGAATTTCGACTGTTTAGACAGAATTTGTGAAGCGATTTAAATTGTGGTGTCGCATCGAGATTGGTTAATGGACTCAAATGAGCTTTGCCTCAAAAAGGGTGCCAATTTTAATAAGCCTATAGATGTCAAATCACTGTTAAGTTTATGCAACAGTTTATTATCCAAGAGATTAATAAGTACAAAATGAAGCATTCGGGAGTTTATTGTGGGTTTTGGGGGCATTTACCCTAAGCTGGTCTAATGTTAAATGATAGGAAATTACGTGGTCTTTTTTAAAATCCCTTTAAAATCATTTAAAACTCAACACATGGTCACCCTTATCATTATGTTCCATACCTATAGCTGATTTGCAAAGCATGCTACTTATTTTACTTGCTCGACGATGCTCTACAACAACTTTGTGTTGAAAATTGAAAATGAATTTCAATTAATTTGTGTTCGTCTCTGATACCGTTTGTGTGTTTACGAGTAAATCGAATGAATGTTTTTTTTAACTCTATACAATTGTTGTTCTGGCTGGCTGGCTGCCTGGTTGAATAGTTGTTGGTGGCAGTCAGACCCCAAACCAGACCAGGCCAACAGACAAACAAACAGCCCGTCAATATAAAGTGGCCATATACTCAAACAAGTAGACATACAAATAAATAAGTTTTTCTTTTGTTGTTGTTGTTGCTTATAGCCATTAAAAATTGTTAAGTATGAATATGTGTGTGCAAAACTTAGTGAGGAGGAGCTTGCTGGAGTGAGTACCTGTTTGGCGTTGTTTTTGTGTTATTTTCTTGGGTTTGTTTACATATTTTTTTTATAACAAAACACATACATACATATACACTTATTACAAAGTGATATTTTTTTTATATTTTTGCTTCATCTTCTTAAAGGTGAGCAAGTAGTTTAAGTGTGGCAATTAATTGTGGAACGTTTATAATCATATTTTGTTGTTGTTGTTTTTTTATATGCTTTATTTTGTTCTTTGTAGATTTTTTTTGTAAACATTAATTCTACGCGTTTTTCTTTACCGATCAAAGTTTTTCATTCATGTGGGAGTGTTAAAATGTGTTTTTATATTTGCCGAAAATTTATGGTTTTTAGATTAGATGAAATGAATTATTGGCGCGCAAGATCGCTTAGGTAGAGAACCAATCAATATGTGGTATATATTTTTTGTATGTTAGATTTTTTTTGTTTCAAACAAATAAATACCTATGCAATTTATCAAGATTAACATAAATCATTAGATTTTGTTTGATTGAGGTCATTGATGGCACTATATTAAGGTTTAGCTTTTGTAAACACATTAATTTAGCTTTAAAGTTCAGGGAATTTGATAGGAGGCAGAAAATAAAATGAAATAAAATTTAAAATATGTTAAATATAGCGATCATAGTTTTATAATGAACTAAAAATTTATTTTTTTTAGAACAAAATTGTTCCATTCTATTAAAAGTTCTTCTACTAAAGCTCTCCTTTGTTACAGATCAAGCAGCTTTCGCCAAACTTTTATAATAATCAAAGTTTTTCTTTTTAATTTAAATATTATTCACTTCCTTCTTAAATTTCTAACTATAACCAACTTCAGACCTTTGCGCCTCTAGCACTCACCATTTACATTCATTCTTTTGCTTCCCCTTAAGCATTCTTACTCGACAACTGTTTGGCCAACTCAGTGTATTTTAAAAATTTCGATTGTGGACTTTCATCATAGGGATTGATGGTGGGTGTTGTAGCAACACTGGACGGTGGTGTCGTTTCTAAACGTTGTTGAGCTGCTGGACTCTTAGCTGAATTTACACTCTTAGGAGAAGTCATTGATTTGGGAGAGATGGCCGCTAAGCCAGCTGGTGATTTCATATTGTTCATTTCATGGTGTTGTTCATCTTTGACAAAGTGCACCTTGGAAAGATGATGACGATAGGCACCCTTAGAGCTGAACGGTGTATCACAGAAGGAACATTTAATAATGGAATCTGCTGTAATAACAGCATCATTGCAAGCCCAGCTAAAGGCTAACATGCTGGCATTATTATTGCTACCACCACTACTACTTGAGGCACCACCAGCATTCGTAGAAGTACTTGAAGCAGCTGAATGTGTTGGTAAATTGTTGTGGCTGCTGTTAGATGAACTACGTGTATTGGCTGCAGGCGTATCGGTAGTTTCGCAAAGTTTTTGTAAAGCAGCCAAAGGATTGGCATTTGTTTTCTTGGCCACTGTTGTGGAAGCAAGATTGTTATTATTGCTTTCAATAACAGCGCTACTAATCGAATTGGTGTTCATGTTATTAAGATTATTAAACATGGATGATAAAGCATTAAGACTGCTACTTTCTGTTAAGCCAAGATTTGGTTTTTTCTCACTGGTCGAACATGTTGACTTTGGTGTTATGGAACGTTCACTAATGCTGGGACTAATGGCTCTAGAACTTGGTGTTAAAGAATTATGTCTCATATCACTTTCCTTCATTTTATGATGACCTTCCAAATCCTCATGATCCTCTGGTATGTTGAATTCTTTTTTAACTGAAATTTTCTTTGGTATTTCATTGATTGGTATGTTGTCAGCATCTTGCAAATGATCGCTATTATCAATTGGCTCGGATTTGATTTTTGTAGCGTACATATTATCTCTAGCTTCCTTAAAGTTTTGGAAACTTTTGTCGGGTGTTAGACGGGGAGTAGGTTGTCTTGATAAATCGTGAGAACGTTCTGGTGTAAATGATTCTAAACGACTGCTACAACGTTCTGAAACAGAGCTCGATTCACTAGCACTACGATCACGGTTAGAGGGATAATTTGAATAGGAACGTAAAAATTGCATAGTTTGAGGATCCATTAAAGGTTTGGTATAGTCAACATTATCATCGATACCTAATCTCTTTAGAATACTTGAACCCAGCGGAGTGCCACCTGAAGACGATTCTCCATAAGTGGAAGAATGACGAGGTCTTGAATCGAAACTTTTTTCAATTAATTGCTCCAAAGCATTTAAAACCGAAGTGCCGCCAGTTGTTTTTTCCGGTTCGGTAGGAGGCAAAGGACACAAAATATCTGCTCTAGTATTGGAAGATGTCAAAGGAGAACTATTGCCATCTGACGTTTTACGACCATCACTACGACTGTGTGGCGTTTGAGGACTATTTAAACGTTCTTGTGGTGTTGAAGGTCCAAACGGAGATTTAAGTGTATTGTTATTATTTTGAGATCTAGGTGATAAAACCAAACTTCTGTCAATACATTGACGTATGTGATCTACAAAATTAGCTGTTTCCACCTTGTCACCACAAGTTTCACAGGCTAATTTGGTAGATACAGCAAAATCTCTTAAGGGTTTTAGAGCTTGATCTAAGCCAGCTGCTTTGAAATCATGTTGAGCTCTTTCCATTTCTAATAGCTTGCGTACTGGTAAAGATTTTTTACGTTTTTCACGCGCCTGTCTGCCTCGGCCCCTAATCATAGTTGGCACATTTTCCGCTGCTGCAGCAGTTCTCATCATATGTTCCTTATAATGGTTGTTCTTTACCATATGATTGCTTAACTCCTTTAGAGTGGAAAAAGCTTGATCGCATACTTTACAAGTAAGTACAGCACTAACTGTAGAATTTGCATTAGCATTAGGAGATGTAGCACTATTATTAACTGTAACCGTAGCCGAATTATTGCTGTTGGTATTGGCGGCTGAATTCGCAGATCCTCTATTTCCACTATTACTGCTACTGCTATTATCTCGTGAAGTTTTCTCATCGGTAGACTTCCAAGAAATGATTTGTTCTTGTGATATTATATTTGTATAATGTTGAGTCTCTTGCATGTGACTTGTCATTTCGGCCAGCGAACGGAAGCTTTGTCCACACCACATACATTTTAATATTTGGCGCGTTTGTTCGGCTCCTTTACCCAGCCACACATCTTGTCCACGCACTAGTTTGCGTGGCAGTGGCATCGTTTCTTTGATTAGCATGTTTAGATCAGATTTGCTGCCGCCAGATGTTGTTGAATTATTAGCAGTTAGTGCTGCTGCTTGAGCTGATGCTGTACCACTGCCTTGCGTGGTTGAATGACGAGAATGATGTGAAGATTGTGTCGTTTGATTGCCGATACTATTTGCTGCCGTACTATTTGAGCCAACACTAGGAGGAACATTAACACCACAATGTTGGGTTTCCTTCATGTGCGTGGTAAGCGAAGCTAAAGTGGCAAAACTTTGTTTACACCAAACACATTTGAAAACATCTTTGACAGCATCAGCACCCTTATTCAACCAGTGCGATTGCCAGGCACTATGACGACCATTAGATGTGGTAGTTGTCGTCGTTGAAGTATGGGTAGAGGAGCTGGTTGAATGTCTAGTTGATGTTTCATTATGATCAGTTTTGGCTGATCCTCCAAGTCTTGTCATTTCAGTCATTTTCTCTAAAGCTTTGGTGGCTTCATTTGGTGCTATTTTCGTTTTGGCATTCCAATCCAATGAGAGTGGAGTCTTTGGTGACATGTTAGCTGCTGCAACAGCAGCTAAATATGGATTTATAGGAGGTACCCATGTGCTTGATGCCGGCAATGATTTATAATCATTTGATCTTGCCAATTTGCGATTGTTTATTAGAACAGGTTCCTCTTCGTCTGATTGACGTTTACGTCCATTATTAACCGATAAATCTAATGGACTATTCAAGTCTTCTGTTTCATTATCATTTGCATTATCAGCCTCATTATCATTTCTTTCAACATCTGCACCATCCTCATCATCCTCACTGCCATTAGCATCATCTTCAGAATTCCGTCGGCTACGGTTTGTGCTAAAATCCAAAGCTGATGTATCCACTATATCATTTGTATTTGGTGGTGTTGGTGTTAGCGTTTGTTGTGAGTTAGGGGAATGTGCGTTATGTTGTGTTGCCTGTTGAACAAGTGAAGCAGCTGCTGCTAAAGGATTTGTTAACAACAAATGATTTTGTTGCGCTGCAGCGGCAGCAGCTGCATTAAAATATGCAGCCATTGCTGCAGATTGTGGGGGCAAGAGAGCAGCTGCTGCTGCCGGTGCCAAAGTGGCGGGTAACGGTAAACCCACTGGTGGTGTTGTAGGTGTGGGAGTTTGTCCTGGTGTATGACCTTCATGGCCAGAATAATGTGATTCATTCGAGGGACAGCGTACATCATTGTTGGCTGATGCTGAGGCGGTGGATTCGCGTGACTGACAACGTGGGCTGGCAAGTTCGCTGAAAGTGAAGAAAATATGTGGAAATAAGGTAAATAAAAAAAGAGTTAAAAGGGAAATGTATTTTGTGAATGTAAGTAAATATAGCTTTTAAAATTTTTCGCTATAATTTGGTGTATAATTTAATAAAATGTTTAAAACATTTAGAGAAAATTTAAACAGTAAATTTAAATAAGCCTTTTCTTTACTTATTACAATTCTTAATAATAATTTTATGGTACGATAAAAATAAAAAAATCTGATTTAGAAAAAGGTTATTAGATACCCAGCAGAATTGAATGCATTATTTAGACTGCTAAGAACGTTTTTTGTCATTTTTAATGTCACACTTCTCAGTTAACATCATCTATTTGTAGCTTATTTCCCTATAACGTTATTAAATATAAATACGTAACAAAATATAAAAAATATTGAGAAAAGCTAGAAATAGTTTTTTTAAGTTATCAAAGTTTTTAACTTCCTTTGAATGCATTAAAGAAAATGTTTAAATATAAATAAGAATGATGATAAAATAAAATACTTCTTTTTCAAATATATGTAGATTTATTAAAACGTCATGTAAAATGTTTGCACTTTTTGTATTTGAGTTATGATGTCTCCCATGAGATGACAACAAATCTTGAATCACATGCTTAGTAAATGAATGAAACTTTTTTTATTCATAACCAATACACCTTTCTATTTAGTTTTTTCTTCAATCTGTTATTTTTGATTTCCTGTACTTTTCGGAAGACGACTTTATAGGAATTTATTATTTGGACAATTATAATTCCATAGACAACTAAAGATAATTTAACTGGATGAATGGTAATCAAATAGCTTAAGACTAAGTATGACTATTCATGCTTTCATGGAAATGGAAGTTGGCTCTCACCCTGTTAGGAATGGAAGGGGTACCTATTGACACTACATGCAATACAACTAGATAAATTTTTCAGCGAACAAAATGCCCGCCCGTTTCCAACAATCCGATAAAGTACAGTACGGTATCGATTTTCGCAACCAGCTATTATTGCAACGCGTCGATTTGCGTAACTATTACTTTTTTCCAAAAAAAAAAAAAAAAAAAAAAAAAAAAAAACAAGTATCGATAAACAAGTACAACTTTATATTGATATTTGTAATATTGCATCAATTTATCATAAGATTTTTTTCTTACTCATAAAAATAGTTTTAATGATCTGTAGATATGTATATTCAAACACATTGAATTATCTCTCAATCAAAATTAAATTGGCAATGAATCCGGATTACTTTTTTACTTAAAAAATAACGACTCCGGGAGGTAAACATTCAAATTTGAATTTTTAATTAAATTTGTAGAATTATTTTATTGATAATTTCTTTTATTTAACAAAATATTATGAAATGCTTTAATATTCAATAATGCTGCAGCCATGGTTTGATATCGGTTGCGCAAATTGAAACGAATGGACTACTACACAATACGACATTAAACTACTCTTCTTGAATGCGGTTCTATCGACAGAAGAAAGAAGTAGTTCTTGTATTCCTGTTCGAACTTCTCATTTAATTCCTGACTTCTCATGCTCAATGTGCACAATCTGTCAAAAAGAAAGAGTGCAGAACAATACAATTTTAAATTTGGGACTTAAGTCATGATCTTTACGTTGGCTTTTCCCGAAAAATATAGATGTGCGTCTTTTCCTGAAATTAATCCAAGAATAAGCTAAATATCCAAACACTTAACAATTTTATCTACACAAAGAGTTGAAGTGGAACTTTGACGTATCTCTAAGACTGATAACGCAACTTTATTATTTGACTTAAAGTGAAGTAAAGGAATTTTTTCACTTCTTAGTATTCTGCATAATCTGGCATACAGACGTAAGAATTTTTCAAATGATATTGAGATAGAAATCGAGGTGCTATTGTTCTCTGAAAAAAATAAACGGCACAAATTTTAAATTTAACCATCAAATGAGGCTTTTTATTACATACTATAAAGATACAAACATTTGCAACTTTAAACCAATCATCGCACATTTCTTTAACTTATATTTAACGCTATTACTTTATATTATTTGAATTATATATACTCAATTTAATAAAACAAGTAAAAATAAAAATGTTTCAAACATGTGCAACTCTTAAAAGCATTAAGGGAAAATATAAAAAACAGAGTATGACTGGGGCTGTAATTTCATCGGTAATACGACAAGATTGATCCATACATTTCCACACACAGCGAAAAAATATGGTTCTGGTGACCATAATTTAAATGCAACATACTATGATCGTTTTAGATTCCATTTTATTTTTTTATCGTTTAATGATTTGATTTAATAATATTAATAACTTTTTTAATAATATTGCTTCCGATTGCATCACATTTTTATCATTTGACTTTATTATAAGTATTATAAACTAATTTAATTATATTATAGGGTGCTTTTATCTTATCGTAATTTCATTATATCATATTATAATTCCATTGTAATATATTTTGATTTCCATGTAATCATAATATAATTCCATTTTATTATATACATATATAATCCCATTTATCATATATATAATCCAATTTTATCATATATATAATCCCAATTTATCATATATATAATCCCATTTTCTCATCTATATAATTCCATTTTATCATATATATACTCCCTTGTTTTCATATTTATATTAATTTGTACCAACAAACGTTGTCAATTTATATTTAATCATATATAAACTAAATAAGAATTACAATGAAGTTTAATACTATATTTAAAAACAAAAAAGTTATTTTCACAAAGTTTGTGAAAAGTTTAAGTATTTTTGTAAAAAAGGATAAGTATTATATTTATTTGTAACATTTTATTGTTATGGGGATAAAAATATTAATATGATTTAAAAACAAAATATGGTTTAAGAACAAGTCAAAAGATTGGAAATATTTAATGGTAATAGAAGTAATGATATTTTTAATATTAATAAAATTATGTTTCTGGTAAAAATATTCAAAAACATATAATTTTTGTAGTCAACTATATAAAAATTTTTACTGAGTGTAAACATTAAATGACAAAATTTAAACAAAAACATTGTTATCATAAGCAAAGAGTTATTAGAATTCAAGAAAATGAACAATGGGAACATAATATAGTTGTAGTGATAATACTACAACCATTTTTTTTCTCTGCGTGCACTTACAAGCTTCACTGTTGCAGTTTCGTATTTATGATTAAATTTTTAGCCTTTAATAGTGATTATTCTAAAGCAAAGCTAAATATAACAAATTAAAAAAAAAAAATCCAAAACATTGACTTATATTCTGAATACTTTAATTTCAATTAGTGAAACGAATTTTCTGCTATAAGCTAAAGGAATGGTTTTATTTCTGTTTTTGAATAAAATAAAATAAACCTTAGCAAAACAATTAATGTAAATGATAAATATAGTTTAAATTCCGATTGTTTTAACCACGAGTTCTAAGATTCGCTGGTCACTATTATTTAGTAGTGATCTGGACAACTAAAAAGATGCTCTAAAATAAGAATTTTATGCGCATTAACAATTTTCACAAATTCGGAATATATGTCCTTAAAATTAAAAAATATGCTCCTTAAATATTATTTTTTATTTATAAATTTTAAATTATCTAGCATTAATTCTGGATTTATTAGCAATTGCGAAAAAAAAAATATTTTCTTTTTCCACTTAAAAATATTCAAAGCGAATACATTATATAAATAAATTGCAAATTTGATATAAATTTACAGTATAAAATAAAAATTAGTGAAACGAATTTGAAAAATAGTAAAAAATGCAAAATAAGTAAAATTTCTCTATTAAGTATAAAATATGCTAAATTATGCTCTTAATCATAAAATATGCAAAAATATTTGATTTAAATTGCTAATATATTTTCTAAAATAAAGATTTTATATAAAAATATGATGTTAGGATGAAGCCTAACATCAATGGCCTAGTTGGCAGTGAGCTAGTCTGTCATCCAGGTAGTTGTGGGTTCGATTCTCACCAGAGACACTGGTCTGTTTCACTATAAAGGGCAATAGTTTTTTGTTACTCTGCTCGGTTATAGTAAGAATATAATAATATAAAATGTTAATATTGTAATTATTCAATAAATAAAAAATAAAGTATGTTAGGACCAAACTATCCTGTAACAAATTGTTGCGAAAATTCTTAAAATTGTCTGAAACGGATAATTAACTAACATTTTGGTTCATTAAAAAATTTGATTTGAATGATATTGAATATTTTTTTATTGTCCTGGCAATGAAATATAAAAAAATATTTTCCAGACTATTTTTTTTTTTTTTTTTATTAAAAGTATTACCTCAATTTCCGACTGATTTCAATATATTTTTTTTTTTATAATTATAAAAAAAAAAATTATTATGACAAATAAGAAATTGATTAGAGTTTACATTTTGTGCTCTGTTGAAGTAATAAAAATTCCATTATTTGAACCTAATATAATTGTATTTCGTACTTTTTATATTTAGATTTAGTTTAATTTTAACTCACACAAAAGCCACAAAGCGGTCTAGAAAATATTTTTTTAATCTTCTGTAAAAATTAATTTATTGATAATAAACTCACTCTAGTCTGAATAGAAGTATTTGAAAAATGTTTATTTCACAAATTGTAATTATTTTTTGTATTAAAATTGAAGAACTTGTTGGGAAACGAATATTTAAAAATATGAAAGTTCAAAACCACAAAACTTTAATATTAATATTTACATTACAAAAATGTTTGTAATTAAATTAAAAGTTTATCTATTATAAAATATTTAATATTCACCTTGCATTCAAAGCCTGTCGATAGATTTCCAACATAACAGCCTCGTGTAGCATCATAATGTGATTTTTTTATTTGGTTCTTGCAACACACTCAATATTTACAAAAATTACCAAAGAAATTTTGCCTTTTTTATTTGATTCCAAAACTGCAACACAATAAGGGTCTACAAAGCCCCTGAAAACACACGCAATAAACACATGGAAAAAACGCACACGCGGAATAACAACACCTCTCTGCTGCTACTGCTAGCTACGCACAACATACAATATAACAAATCAACAAGCATTTAGTGTAACGCACTCAAAAAAAAAAAAAAAAAAAACACTTGTTAATTCAACAGGAGGTTGGTTAAGTGGGTGGCAAAATGTGGAGTGTAATGAAGAGGTAGGGGGAGAGAATATTGTTTAAACAAATTATTTAAAATTGTTGTTATTTTTTAATA
This sequence comes from Protophormia terraenovae, assembly GCA_951394005.1. NCBI lineage: Eukaryota > Metazoa > Arthropoda > Insecta > Diptera > Calliphoridae > Protophormia > Protophormia terraenovae. The sequence goes on from OX596074.1 coordinate 37,127,347, forward strand.
TTTATTTTGTAAATAGTTTTTTATATTTATTTTCTTTCTTAAAGTTTTAAGGCGTTTTAATGTCACTTTATTATTTTTCTTTGTTCGGTAAGATGTTTGTGTCAATGTCATATTTATTTGTTCTGATGTTGAAGAACATTTTAAGCTTTCAATCAAAAACATTCATTCATTTATTCACTCACTCATTATTTTTATTTGTTTAAAGAAAAATGGCATTTGCACTCTCCCTTGAATAATACAAGCACATTATTGTTGTTGTTATTGTTTTAAAACACACACACACTCGTCAAATAAATCAACTGTCACCGTGGTCAACTTATTAGATTGTTTTGGCTTGAAGAATCTCTGGGTGGGTGTTTATTTTTTTTTTTTAGGAATTTTTATTTAATGATTTATTTAAACTTTTTATAAAAACACATAATTTTAATAATTTTGATATGTTTTCTTCTAAACGAAATATTTATTTTTTTTTTGTTATTAATGTTGTTTATTTTAGTGATTGAGCTTGTAAGGTTTAACAAAAATAAAAATAACAAATAAATCACAGCAGATACATTATTTTTTAAAATAATTTTTCTTAATTTTCATTTTCGTTTCAAAATAGATTTCAAATTAAATTTTCTTGATGACTAGTTGTGGTCTTTTTTTTTTTTTTTTTTTTCTTAAGTTGTTTGCAACAAAAAAATTTACGTATTTTTAACTTTAAGTTAAATTTTGTTTTAATTTTATTGAATAGTTTGACATTTATAAGTCTGCTGAAGTTTTGATGTCGCCTTAGCCAAGTCGTTTAAGCGACTAACTCAGAATTTGATTTTCCTGTTATGAGTGAGATAAAAAAAACCGAAAATCCTTTATGGGAAAATCCCATAAAGCACAACTATTAAGTTCTATTACTCAAACACTGCGCAGTAAATCAGGAGCCTTAGAAGCTTATTTTGGAGAGCTACTGCAGAGAGACTCCATGGTCACATACAAACAACCGCTCATACACCAACAAATATTTATTACAAATTTAACACTTAACAAATGCAGTTTTATGAAGCAGTCAATCAAATAATGACACATGACAGTTTATCAAAAATTCTGGAAAACCTTTTTAAACACATTTTAATATTTTTTTTCTCTTTTTTCACTATTTTTACAGATATTAATTTTTTATTTAATAAAAATCCTTTATTTTTAATTTATTTATTATTCAGATTTAATTGTATTTTTATATAAATAAACAATAAAAATAATTTCCTCGACATGATCTCGTTGAAGCGTTATGTTGTCGACTAAAACATCTTTTTGACACTGACAACGTTGAGAGCCTGACAGCAGCCCACAAAAAAAAAAAAAAAGAATAATAATAAAAACAACACACATGAAACGATTTTTGGTTTGTTTGTAAGATTGTTTGCTGACTTCACTGTTATAGAAAATCAAACAATAACAACAACTACCACTACAGTTTTATAATGAGTGTAACAATAACAACAACTATAACAGTAGAATATTTATAAAATAACTATAAAAGCAATAACAATTGTTACACATACAACTCACCAACACTAACATTACCTCGCACAAGAGCAAGAAATATTCCCCGAATTATAAAAATCCCCATACAAAACATCAAATAAACAAACAAACCATCTTTATAATGAGGGATTTCTTGCACCCAATATCACACATATACAAACGAACATTAACAATGATATAAAACATTAACTCTCTTTGTAAATAAAAGAGATTTTTGTCAGTTTTATAAAACTATGAATGAGTTTGATTCAGACCACATTAATTTGATAAATGACTTTTTGTTTTGTTATGTGAGTACAATTACAAAACCAGCGCATTTAACAAATTTATTCTCCCTCTCTCAATTTTTGCACAAACATTAAACATCAACTCTTATTTTAAATAAAACTCTTATTAATACAATAAAACGAAATAAATTTGAAATGAAATTCTTAAAAAAAAAATATATATTTCTTTTTAAAAAAGTGGATTCGCTTCTCTTTTGGTTACTCTCTTCTAACTAAAATTATCACATGCGCAAAATTACCTAGAGAGGCATTATAATAAAACTTAAGCAAATTAAGTGTCAATAAAATTCTCTGTTTTGATTTATTGTTTTGAATTTTTTTCGCCACAAAAACAACACCAAAGAAATAACAAACAATATTACCCTGCTCTCTCCTTTCTAAAATAAATACTCTTTTTTATATAGAAATTTTTGCAAAATAGAGCATTAATATTAACAAAAGCTCATAAATCCTCTGCACAAATAAATAAACTCTTTTCAAACATCTCTTAAAGAAAATTCATAATAAATAAACTATAAAGAGTTGTTAAACCTTTTCTCTAAACTTGCAGCTCCCTTTATCAATCCCCCAACCAAATTTTAATCAACCATCCTTTTACTAACAATAACAACAATATGCAGTTTTTATTTTAACAACCTGCCACTGTTAACAGTTCTATTCAATTAACATTATTGCTCGAGGACCTGTTTTGTGGGTGTATTTGTGAAAAGCCAACAATGAATGGCTGTTAAATTTTTTTACTGTTAATTTTTATGCTGTTAAGTGTTTTCCTTAACAGTTGTTTTTATGACTCTGTTTTAAAGTATTTTATATTTCCTTTAAAGACTGTTAAAGTTTTATGTTGTTGTTTTTCATATTCTTCTTATTGTTGGTGGCATATTTTAAATCAAGGTTATTTATGTTGTGTGTCAAAGAGTGGTAGGAGTAAGAAATAAAAAGTTATTGCAATAATATCTTTAAAGGGATAATTTAAAGTACATTGTAAATTTGTAATTCAGAAGTAATGTAATAAGAAATTAGTTTCCATGTGGTATTTAATGGTATTTTAAATTAGTATTTTATACTGTTTTATTTTTTAATGATTATATTTAAACTAATATATAAAAATAATATTTTTATTCTAAGTATATCGAAGAAATCTAATCATTAGAAAAATTAATAAAGAACAATGTGCTCTTTTATTAATAGTAATTTATTAAAAAGTCGATCTCGGATAAAGAAAATCTTAGATAACAGGGGAATTTATTAATCTAAGAAGAAAAGCTTGAAAAATGTTTGCCAAAGCTAACCGGAAAAAACGTATAAGGAGTGTGATCGAAAAACTCTTAACTTATATAAAATTCAATAATTTGGAAACTGTTGATCTTAGAGTTTTTATTTCTTTTATTTAATTGATATTATCCCAACAGTTCGAATGGTGCCAATTTGCCCTTTATCACTAGATACACAACTAGTTAGACGATTCATTAGTTACTTTTGGTAGTGCAAGTGGTTACTAAACGGCCACATTCTGCACTACATTTCACTAGTGAAATAAATAGTAGAGAATGTTTAATGTTTTAATTAGAAAATATAATATCATAAACGAAACAGCCACTTCTATGGTTACCTGTAATGCATAGAATTGCCGTTGAGAGTTTTAAAATTGTCAATTAAGAAATTTGCTCTCGTGTTGTATATGAATAAGCTGTAACATTTCTTTTAGTGAATTCACTAGTGAAATATAGTGCAACTGGTGGCTTTTTGCCTTCAGAAATTTACATTAATATATGCCAATTCGTTACAACTATTAATTTAGTGAATTTACTATTGAAAAGTAATGCAGTTAGTGACCAATCAGCAATAAATTATTAAATTTGTCTCTAGAAATTCCCCTGATTATTTACGAATTCGTTACAACTTTGAAATTAGTGAATGCACTATTGAAATGTTATATAGTAAGCGGCAAATTGGCAAAAAATTATTAAGTTTGCCTCTAGAAATAAACTTGATTATATAGGAATCGTTATAACTATTACATTAGTTAATACTCTGTTGAAATGTATTGTAATTGGTGTCTCTTTGTCTTCAGAAATTCATATTAATCTGTGCAATTTCATTAAAACAATTAATTTAGTGAACTCAGTATTGAAATGTTATACAGTAAGTGGCTAATTGCAAAAAGTTATTGAATATATCTCTAGAAATTCTCTTCAATATAAACAAATTTGTTACCATTATTATGTTACTGAATATACTATTGAAATGTAACGCAATTAGTACCTTATAGAAAATGCGCGAAGGGTTGCAATTTATTTTTTTACTCAAATATAATCCGAAAACATACATTTAATTTTTATAATATATAAGGATTAATTAATATCATTTTAGTAGTTGGCATAGGTAATTTGAACAATTTATTTAGAACTTTAAATTAAGCTATTTCTGATTTAATTATTAAACAAATTCATTATGTAATTTTTTGGGAATGTCTTATATAAAAGATATGGTCAATTATGGAACGATTCTCATAAAAATCTGACACCGTGCTTTTTGTTTCAAATATTATCATGATACAAACATTGATGGGATATATGTACGTTAAAGTGATTTCGGGTATTTTGATTTTAGCCTCAAAATGTTGGTTTTAGCTTCTACCATTTTTTGATTTTTAACCTTAAAAGACTACAATTTTAATTATTTTATTTTTACAGAATCATTAATTTAACCATTTTTTTGTATTAAATCGAATAAAAATCGAAATTATTCTTTACAAATTATGTTGTAGTTTTAAACACAATAAAATATCTTTAAGAAATACCAAAAACTAATGCGAACAAAAAATGGAATGCGTCTTTAAATAAGACAATATTTATTTTTTTCTGGCTTTATTTTTTTAGGCTTTTAGCCTTTGACCTTTTTTAAAGTCCAATTTAGTTTCTTCTTTTCTCAAGTCCTGGCAACAATAATTATGGGCCGATGTCCTTTACATTTGAAACACTGACTGAAGTTGTATCAATTTTATTTATGCCGAATTTTATTGAAATAGTGATATTGAGATATGTCTATATGAAATTATTGTATCATTATGACAAAATAATTATATGTGTCAAATTTTATAAAATCCTTTTTAAAATTGTGACTTGTACTTTGTTCACAAGATTTACATGGACATCCAACCAGATGTATGTATATCGTTAAATAGACTCATAAAGTGAAAATGTGAGTCTATTTAACGATATACATATTTTAGTGCGCTATAAATATCAGCACAAACACCAATCACCTACGGTGGTGTAGGTTACAATTATCGAGACAAAAGCAGCGGGTACAACATCCAGCAAAAAAATTGAGCGAAAAAAGAGCTGAAAAAGTCATGAATTAAACATTGAGTTGTCATTGGAAAGAAGTATTTAATGGTGAAAAGAGCTGCATAAGTTCTTTTTTAACCCATTGATATCATTGGTAGAATATTTTTCTTTTATACATCTTGTTCATTTCTTTTGAAGTATTTTCCTTAAAACTATGTTTACAAATTTGTTTAATAAAATTTTAATAAAAATTCTTTAAAATTTGTAAAATTTTAATTTTTTTTAGAAATAATTAACCTTTTTCCGCTAAAAATTCATTTATTTTAAAGTTTTTATAAAGTAATTATAAAGAACTTCTAAAAAATTTTAAAATATACACTTTGTTCCACTTTTGAAGTAGTGAAACTTTTCTTTTTTTGAAGCATTTGATCGTTTTTTGCTGGAATAATAAAGTACATGATCATTAGCTTTTAAAACAATTTTTAAATAAAAATATATCGACTAAAATCGAAATCGATTTACCATTTCTTAGTGTGCTTGACATCCTATCCAGATCTAAATAGCTTAGCTTTTTGTGTTTTTCTAATGATGCACTCTTTATTTAAATTATTTTATTTTGAACTATTCAGTAGTATTACAAAAGTAAAAACACGGCTTTCATAATTAAAATCCTTTCAATATTCTCTGAGAAATGTTTATTTAAATACATATTTGTAATTTTGCATATTTGTTTGTAATTAAAAATAATAATTATAAACAACCAGTTTTCTGGCAAAAAAAAAAAAAATGGTTAAATTTTCATAGTTCTAAAACTATATATAAAAACATAATTTTTCCAGTGATGATAAAAAAATTTCCCCCCCAAATGCTTTGGCTGGATCCGCGCCTGACTTAATACATCATAATAATTCAATATGTTACACTAGTTACTTTTAATAATTCAACTGGTTCTTAAATTATCACATTTTGTCAAAATAAATAATAATACAAAATAATAATAAGTAATAATTAAATTACCAATTCACTAACTACATGTAATGTCTAAATTCCATTTGTATTTTGTTAAATAATTCATTTTCTCTAAATTCAAAAACAAACCTACATTTATATTACCAATTCGCTAACTACATGTAATGCAGAAATTCGCCATTAGTATTATTTTGATAAGTTTTCTTTAAATTCATAAACAAACCTACATTTATATTACCAATTCACTAACTACATGTAATGCAGAAATTCGCCATTAGTATTATTATGATAAGATTTCTTTAAATTCATAAACAAACCTACATTTATATTACCAATTCACTAACTACATGTAATGCAGTAATTCGCCGTTGGTGTTTTAGTATAAGTTTTTTGGCACAGAAATTGAAAACAGCACATGGCAGCACGTTAAATAATGAGATCAATAGCCCAGTGGTTAATACGCGCCCCTACAAACCAGAAGGTTAGAAGTTCAATCCCAGCTAAAGACATCGGTGGATAAAAATGCAAAATTAAAACATTATTCAGGGAAATTAAAGCTTAAAAAATACAAAATAATAGTCAAATAAATTTCTTTTTTATTTTTTTTAACTTTTTCGTCCCAAATACTAGTTTTTTCGTACTAGTGAAAATACTAGTTACCTATTATGCTGATAGTGCTAGTTTCTTATCAACGGTGCAATGTGTAGCTTCATGTTACAATCAAAATTACTAGAGAATTGATACCTTCCAAAATACTAGTGAGTAGTAAAGCAAAGGGTGGTCAATTGGTTACCTCCAATGACATCCCCATGTTAAATTCACCAGTTAAATACATTGTGTGTGGGTTGAAGAGTAACTAGTGGTAGTTCTTAGTGGCTAAAGAATTCGACGTAACGGAACTAGTTCGGCGAACTGCTGGGATATTACAGATCACAGAAAAATATCACTTTTATAGTTCTAACCAATACATATGAACTCGTGGACTTTTTTGGTAACTCTTCTATAAGAGATTTGATAGTTGTTTCAATCACATTTTTTGGAACAATTTGCCCATCACCTTTTAAAATCTTCGATATTTTTTTTGGACACCTTTTTTGTGCTCTTCAATTCTCTTTTCACAAGAGTTCAATATCTCTCCACTGCGTCCAAAAGCCGAAATTGCGGCAAAAATTATTTCTAAATGATCTAGAATAATAAAATTTGGTGTATAGACCCCTGTTGCTAAAATAAGTATTTTAAACAAGTAAGAAAGATGTAGTAGGTCAAGACCGATAATATGATATTCTACACCATTATGTATGAGCATATTAATTCAGGAAGGGGACCTTTGTATATTAGACCTGAGTCCAATTGCGGACCAAAACTTTTTCTAAGTGTAAAAAAACATATATAAATAAAGAATAATGATTACATGCACTTTAGGACGATTCCCTGAAATGGGTTTATATGGGAGCATTGTAATACAAGCGACCGATAAATTATGGTGCGATTCTCATAAAATTTGGCAATGTTGTTTCTACATTGCCAAATATTTATTAACTTGATACTAACATTTGTTTGTGATTTATGCACGTTAAAGTGATTTCCGGAAATGGGTTAATATGGAAGCTATGATTTTTATAAAACTTCTCTGTTGCAAATTTCATCGAAGTATTTGCTATATTAAAGGTATTTATGATATCTTCAAAATTGCGACCTGTACTTTGTTCACAAGGTTTACATAGACAAAAGAAATTTCACCAATTTTAAGTTTAGATGTTTCTAGAAAAAAACTAAATTATTTGCTGCGCTGCAAGCTCAGCATGACGTGAAGCCTGACCTTTCCACAAATAATTACATACACTCCCCAAAATATTTATAAGACCAAACTAATATTTTAAAAAAATTGTAAAGTTATAGACTTATGCGGGAGTCTTTTAAATCGTATGAAATAGATAATAAAACGAATTTTTTGCGTATAAAAGCTTAACATATTTATTTCTTTATCTTAAGAAAACTTAATTTGAAATTCTTTTTAAAACGAAATAATTATAAGACCAAACTTAAACAGTTTTCAATATTGACAAAAAAAAAAAAAAAAAAAAAATACATAAAAAACAAAAATCGTTTCACTTTTTTGAGCTTTTGTAAGGCTTGTTTTATTTCGCGAATTGTCAGTGTTGACTTCTTTCCGGATTTCTTTTTTTTCCCATTTCAGGCCTTTTAATGAAGTTAAAACCACAGTTTTGCTTCGAATTTTTTTGGAAATAAATCTTTAACTTCTGATCGGCTGGTTGGATTTGCATGAAATTTGGTATATGCGTAGCAGAGGATTATGCAATGTTACAGATCAGCCGACCAGAAGTTACAGATTTATTTCCAAAAAATTTCAGTTCTGCCCCACTGTGTATTGTATCATGGTTTAACATCATTTTATTTATTTGATATTTGTTGCCTTTATAAATCATAATATTTTCATCCACTTTCATGCCACTTTAAAGTTTATTAAGTCACGGAAAATTCCATCTTGTGTATTTTTGCACAAATACACATTCGAACATTGGATACGGGAACCAATTATTTATGTTGTTATGGCTTTTTCACATCCACAATAGTACAATGTTTTTGGAATTTTCCGTGACTTATAAAAATTTAAAGTGGTATAACTTCGCTTCTGTAAGAGATATTAATTACAATCTTTTTCTGTATAACGAATAATTATGTCAGCTAAGTAATGTAATTTAGATGAAAAAAAATCGAGTTTACACTTTTTCTAATTTTTGCAATTAAAATAATATTTTTGTAAAAAATTGTTTTTTTGAGAAACACTAAATATTTTATCTGTAATAAAATCTTTGTTATTAAAAATATCTTAACGAAATTTTCGGTAAATGTAGACTTTATCGTATAAAATGAGAAAGTGAAAATAACCTTATGACTTTTGTAAAAGAAATCCCACAATTCCCCAAAAAATTTTGAAAATCCCAGAAATGGGTTTTTTCACATTTTCGTCTATAAAATACACATTTTTCCGAAGCCCCGTAGATTTTGATTGAAAACTTTTAATAACATATTATAGATTCTTAAACTGTATTCCATTTGCCGATTCGTGCTTTGGAATTAGAGAAAATATAGACTAAATTCAAAACTTTCATATAAAGTGGGTCAAATTCGGGAGGGTATGTACCTTGACCACTTGAGTTATTGGTCTTACTTTTTACTTTAAAGTCTTCTCTGTGAAGATACCTTTCAGAAAAGTATAAAATTATTATATGTTTTCAAAGAAAATTTTATTGTAGAGAAAAAAAAGTGAAGATACTTTTTCGGCAAAAAAAAAAAAAAAAAAAACACAAAAAGTCATAATTTTTGCAATTTTCAAATTCAAAATCATTATTTTTTGGACTCGGTAAAGATATCGACTTCAAGTTTTTTTTATTCAATAGATAATTTTGTTCTTTAATTAGCTGAAGAAAAAACAAATGAAATCCGTCGAAAACACTAGGATATATATGGAAAAAACTAAACCAAGAACATGCGAAATTGAAGTACTTAAAAATTCAAATGCAAATAACTCAAAAACTACAAGAGATAAATAGGACATGCAAGCATGTTTCTTATAGATAATATATAAAAATATTTGAAATTGGACGAGAAACAAAAATTTGGCAAGCGATTAAAAATTTTTTATGTCAGAGGTACTCAACTTTTAGCCCTTTTAGCTCCGCCCCTGAGGGGTCTGTACGGTCCCCCTTCCAAACTTAACATTGAACACTCCTCTACTTTATCAAATTTCATGCATGTCCAACTAGCCGATCAGAAGTTACAGATTTATTTCCAAAAAATGTCGATTCTGCCTCACTGTGCGTTTTATAAAAATTAAATTTACATTTTTGTCGGGGAGTGTATATGAGAAAAACCAAAAAATTTTGAAATTGTTTACTTTGAGTGCCTTGTATTGCCAAAGTTTGTTTTAAAATTAGGAAAAGTATTGATGGCTTTTTGTAGATCTTACAAAATAACTAAGAAATCCAAAATTTTAAATCATTCACGAAAATACAGGCATTTAAAACCAAAAATCGAAAAAACTGAGTTGAAACTTTCGTGGATTTTTGAATTCATTTTAGTTTTGCTCTGACAATTAACAACTAATTGAATTAAACCATTAACCAGTCAAAAGACAATACTTAGGAAATACATTTGCTGTAGAACAAGTATCCGACTTACTATCCGTTCGTGATAAAAAATGAAACCAAAAATTTACGATTCTTGAAATTTTCAATTTTTTTTTATAGAAAATTTTCGCCATTCAGTGAATTTAAAGTTAGAGTGCACACTTTTAAACACGAGTTGTTACCTCCAGTTTGATGTAGTATATCTCGTTAGTGTCAGGAAACCAGACATGGGATAGCATCTTCACAAGTTAAAATATATTACACATAATTATTTTTGGAAATAACTATATTAACCCAATAAGAACGAGAAAGAAATAGTCGGTCAAGCCCGACAATACCCAACTCAATTGTGGGCACCAAATTCGGGGAGGTGTCTTTTTTTCTAAACCTGTGGAATTGTGGACCAATACTATGGTCAAGTATGGACCGATCTTCATGAAATTCGGCACACAGGTATAAAATTATATGGAACTTACATGTGTAAAAATTCTTGCTATATTTAATGGATTTATGATCGTTAAGCCCCTTTTCCGGGAGGATATTTGCATGGCGCTAGGTTAAATAATGGACCGATCATAACCAATTTCAACACGCTTCGTTCTTAAACTATAAGAAACCTGTGTATGAAACCATGGGTTAATATTTTTGTGTTTAAAAAAACCGGTCGACATTCGAAAAATGAACATTTTGAAAAAACCGACAGTACATTGAAAAAAACCGGTTTAAAAACCGGCTGGAAAACCGTATTAATCACCCTAAACGGCATTCACATCCAAACTTATTTTGCTTGCTGACAACTATCGCGAAGTATAAATGATGTTACTTAAATGAAAGCATTTTATTTGTTTAATACTATAATTCAGATGGCGTCAAAATATCTTCACTTGTAATTGCATGGACCAAAAAACTTATTGTTAACCTCAAAAATCAACTTCACATTATGGTTTAAATTTTGATATTATAATACATTTTCGATGTAAAATTTATCAGCAAATAAGAAACAAGTTAAAAATTTTGCTAAAATTCACTTCTAAAAAATAATAATAATAAAATCGCAACAACAAAAAAATATTGGCCCGGAAGCTACATACGTTTTTTCGTCCATTATACAACATGAGTACTTTTGTATGAAATTCAATTTACATGCCCTATTATTGGCTTCTAAATTTTTTGAAACATTCCTATTTGAAACTTTCCGCACCAAATAGTAAGAGTATTGAGCTAACCGGAGCTCTTTTCAATATGATTTTAATTTCCTTGGCCTTCCAAATATCATGTAGAATTTTTTTTCCTCCCGAACCATGATAGGAAATATCAATGAAAAATTTCTACTGATATTGTTTAATACCCAGCAAAAAAAGAGCATACCAATCATTAGTAAAATCATTGATGTTACTGAACCTGAAGTAGTTCCATTTCTGGTGAAACATCAATGAATTTAACACGTGGTTGTCATAGGACGGAAGTGATCCAAAAAGCTGAATAGTATGTGCTTTTGAGGAACACTGAGGTATTATATGAAAGTATACCTTTTCATGTTTCTTTTTTCATTAGTGAAACAATTTAATACAATTTAGTATACATACATATACAATGCTTACATACAAATATTATATAAATGATATAATTTTTTAACATATTGAGATGTTGCTAAAAAGAACAATTTTAGAATATGAAGTTCATAACTTAAAGCTACTTGGTATGTAATGAAAATGCTGTGATTTTAGAACAACTTCTGAAATATTTTGCTGGGTAGCATTGGAAACAGTTTAACGGCAGACCTTTAATTTTTTGGCCAATTTTTTGTACGACCAATTTGGATTTTTTTTGAAATTTTTTAACTAGATCAAACAAAATTTAATTTGTTTCCGAAATAAGAAGAAGCAAAATGTGTGTTAAGATTTTTTCGATCTCACTCCTTAGTAAAATCGATCAAAAATCTTGGGCTATATATTGAAACAACTTGACCAAGATCTTGTAAGGTTGAAATAGTTGAAATTTTAAATGCATATAAATCGAAAAAATATATGAGATAAATAGTACGTGTTTTTCGAGATCTTTTAGATGATAAAATCTTTAAAATCGGGTAAAGAGCAAAAATTTGGCTAGTGGTTGAAAAGTTTCTATGTCAGAGATACCCCGCTTTAACCCCCCATGACAACGCTCCTGAGGTGCAAGTAGGGTACTCCTTCCAATTTTAAAATTTTATTCCCCTCTACTTTGTGAAGTTTTGTGTAAATCCAACCAACCAATTAGAACTTACAAATTTATTTCCAAAAATATTCGATTCTGTCCCATGTTGTATTGTTTGATTAAGCAATAAAGAAAAAAAAAATGTGCCAGAATGGCAGATTTCTGTGTATGTATTAGTTTTGTAATGAGAAACTAGTGTTATTTTCAAGATAAATGTACAATGTATTTTATTCAATGTTTTGTCCGTGGAATGCTACGTCTTGTTCCTATCATTTAAAAAACTTATGGATTCCATCCCAAAAACCTTGAGTTCAGAAACGAATCAATCCAATTTTTTATACCTCTTTCTGAATTGAAGCGTATTCCAGCTATGGAATTTTGAATCGAACGAAACAAATTGAACATATTGGTCTGTATAACCACTTTCTTTGACCAAAACTGTATACATATATTTTTCGCATTGAAAATTGTATTTCTGTCAATTTCTAACATGTTTATGTCAATTTTTGTTTTCTCAACCCTTTTGTGACTAAAAAAAAAAAACAACAAATCATTCCTATTTCAGTTTATTGTTTCCAGCTGGAATCTTTTTCATAAACGGAATACGCACAATCATCTTCGATTTTCATAAAAAATATTTTATGGTATTGCGTTCCTAATTACAACAACTATGTATACGCACGAAACTAAAGACCACACGTAGCTAAACTACGTACTCAGTTTTTCCCTAGGACGTCAAATTTTCTCCAAAAACTACAATGTTTCGAAAAATACACATTAAAAAAAAAAAATTATAAAATATTTACGAATATTATATCAACCCAACATGAGTATCAAATGAAAGATAAGTCTCCCTGGAATAAAACATTATTATACCCTTCACCAAAGGTGTAAAGGGTATATATAAGTTTGTCATTCCGTTTGTAATTCCCACAATTTTCGTCGGAGAGCAAAAAAGTTGACATTTTCGGGATCCTTGTAAGAAATGATGACGATAGGACCATGTCCGTCCGTCCGTCCGTGTGTCGGTTGAAATGGCGTTTATGAAGCCCACCGATAACTGACATATATAATATATATATCAAACGATCGGAAATGCTTTCGAGAATTTTGCTATTGGAATTCAGCAAGATCGGTTCATACAATGCGGAGATATGTTAAAAAAAACCGGTTTTTAGAACCGGTTTTCCAGTTCTGAAGCCCCTGTATATACTAGGGACTTCGCTTTTACAAAGAAGTCTCGGAAATTTTTTTCTGAATTTTTGTTCTGAAGAAATGAAATAAATCGGTTCAATAATAACTGAGATATCGGACAAAACGCATTTTTTATTTTTTGAAGCCCTGGTTTAAGCTATAGATTTTTATTTTTATACAGATCGGTCACAAATATTTTTTTTAAAATTTCGGTTTTTTGAATCAGCAGGATCGGTTTGTAAATGGCGGAGATATGCTTTAAAAACCGGATTTTGGAATCGGTTTTTCAGTTTGTGAAGCCTCTGCATATACCAGGGACTTCGAATTTTTAAAGGGGGCTCGGAAATTATTTTCTGAATTTTTGTTCTGAAAAAATGAAATAAATCGGTTCAGTAATAACTGAGATATCGGGGAAAACGATTTTTTTTTATTTTTGAAGCCCTTGTTCAAGCTACAGATTTTTATTATACCCTACACCACCATAGGTGGGGAGGGTATTATGCGTTTGTGCTGATGTTTGTAACACCCAAAAATATTGGTCTAAGACCCACCTTAATTTATACCAATCGGCTTAGAATCACTTTCTGAGTCGATTTAACGATGTCCGTCCGTCTGTCCGTCCATGTAAACCTTGTAATCAAACTACAGGTCGCAATTTTGCACCAAAATTTATGAAATTTGGTACACAGCATTTTTTTGGTCCAGGGACGAAGCCTATTGAAATTGGTTATGATCGGTCCATTATTTCACCTAGCCCCCATACAAATGTCCTCCCGGAAAAGGGTTTAACGATCATAAATCCCTTAAATATAGCAATATTTTAATATTATTTGGCACATATAAGTTTCATATAAGTTTAAATAAGTGTGCCGAGTTTTAAAAAGATCGGTCCATAATTACTCATAGCTCCCATATAAACCCCTTTCCAAAAAATCAATTTAACGGCCATAAATTCTACTAAAATGTTAGTATCAAGTTAATATTCGACACAAATAAGTTTTATATAAACATAAATGATAGTACCAAATTTTATAAAGATCGGTCCATAATTTACCATAGCTCCCATATAAGGCCCCCTTTCGGGAATCACCCAAAAGTGAATAAATTCATATAAATGTCAGCATCAACGTAATATTCTGTATTTGTATGTCTTATTTTACACTTATAAGTATCGGTCCACATTTGGGTCCATGTCTAATAAAAGACCCCTCCCCGAAATATACTGTATGGTGTAGGGTATCATATAGTCGGGCCTGACCGACTATATCTTTTTCTCTCGTTTTTATATAGATCAGTCATAAATGTTTTTATAAAATTTCGTTTTTTTTTAATAAACCAAATTCGTTCAGAATCAACAGAGTTATGGACCAAAAACAAATCTGTTAAAAATATAAATACACACACAAACATGTATATTAAGCATTGTAATGACTATTAGTGACGTTTTTTGTTTTTTGTATAGACAAGTAGTTTAGTTAGAAACAGCAGTCATATAATGAATAACAGTGTTGTTGTTGTTCTTTGTATATGCAGTCTGTACAAAAATAAATAGATATGGAATTGTTGTTGTTTATTTTTAAAAACTAAAACATATCTGTTAAGAATATACATAAATACATACATAAACTTGTATATTAAGCATTGTAATGACTATTAGTGACGTTTTTGCTTGTAAGACAAGTAGTTTAGTTAGCAACAGAAGTAATATAATGAATAACAGTGTTGTTGTTGTTCTTTGTATATGCAGTCAGTTTGTATATATACACATAAAAAAATAAATAAATATGGAATTGTTGTTGTTTATTTTTTAAAAGCAAAGCCTGCTATGATTGTTTTTTTTTTCATATTCAAATTTTCGTAGTTTGAAAAAAATTTAGATTTAAATATGTGAAAATATGAAAGCATACGTTAAGGCGAAAATTTTATTATTTGTCGGTAATATGGTAATATGATGTCGATAAGATAGTAAGATGGTAATATGGTAATATGGTGAAGGGTATCAAAGATTCGGCACAGCCGAATCTTTTTTCAATTTCATTTTTAATTTAAAATTTGCAGCAAAATCTTAAGAAAATATTCTTTTTAAAATGTTACCTTTTACTATTTATTTTTAAGTATATATCAGCCTGCAAAAATCATACCCACATGTGAAAAAGTCATCATATGGTTAAAACTACAGATCATCCATGAAAAAACTGTGAAATCAATTTTGCCCCAAGATATCAAATTTGCTCTAGAAAGGATTTCAAATTTTAGAAATATCTACAATATTTAAGAATATTATAAAATATTTACCAAAATCATATCAATTCAATATGGGTGCCAAATGAAAACAACGTATCCCTGCAACATAATGATATTTTTTATTTAAATTTTTCGGTACAAAAATTTAAAAAAATATTTTTTGGAAAATTTAATCCTGTAATATTATATTTATTACTTAATTGCAAACTTTATTTAAAAGATTTTTCTTAAGATTTTGTTCAGCAACATTTAAATTAAAACTTTTGTTATATTGCTGAGATTCATAGCCTTCATAGCCAGTGGTTCCAAAACGCCTTTTTTTGGAAATAATTCAGTAACTAAAGAACCGTTAGAGGTATCTCAATAACATTTCACGTGGTCAGAGCTGAGGTGTTTTCGAGTTGATTTGGAGGAGTACAGATCCCTGGCGGGTCGGGGGGGGGCCCTCCAAAGTTGCCCATCTCGGGTATGTCATTTTTTTTTTTAAATCGCCAAAAATTCATTTATGATATGACAGAAAAGAAATTTTATATATAGATAGTCCTTGCAAATCTCTACAAAAAATACCCTTACATATGTAGGTTATCTCTTTTAGTTTAAGATATATTCGGGTCGAAATAAATTTTTACCTCATTTTTAGCCTCGCATTTTTTTAGTTTTTTAAACTTGGCGGGCTTAATTTTTCCCCTAGAATTTTTCTAAAATATTTACCAGATTCTCTATAAAATTCTAAATAATATTACTGCAAGAATCATATAATTATATGAATCCGTTAAAAAAAATATATTAATCTAAATTTGGAACTTTAAAAAAATTTTAAACTTTTTGTGTTTTTTTCCAAAAAGGTGGCAATATTTATTCAGTGATAAAATTAGTTTTTTGTTCTCAGCTTTATCATTTTTTAGTTTCCAAAAGAAATCTTAATGTAAATGTGTGTAAAGTAAATCCGGAGAATTTACGGACAAAGGTCTGCCCACGAGCCCTATCTAAATTTAGTCAATTTTGGTATTTAGCTTTTCCTTTTTTGTTATGTTCTCAAATCGCAAAGCTGGGATCGATTTAAAATTATTTTAGCTCTATATGCAAGGTATATACCCGAAAAGTATTTTCTGACGGAGGCTCCTTATAACGACAGGGTGACCATTTCAATGAAAAAAGTCAAATTTTGAAGGAAGCTTTCCCCGAACTAGAGTTTTGGGTATTTTGGAGTAAGAAAATGGGAATCTATTTATTTTTTTCTTTTAAGGAAAATTTTTTTTATATTATACTAAAATTTTATAATGATAGCTTAATTAATCTAGATTTTATTTAAGTTCAAATATGAAATTTTTTTTCGAAAAATAAATAAATACAACAATTTTTGGTTTTTTGATAAATTTAATGAAAAAATTTAGTTCAAATAGTTTATTATTTACATATTATTATTTTTCAAGTAATATGCTTTCCAATGATACCCAATACTTTCATAAATTCTTTATACAATCGTTTAAATACTTTCTGAAACTTGACCCCCTTCAGCTAAATGTGCACATTTTCCTTAATTTCCATAATAAATGTGTGCTGCAGCATTCTATATACATAAGTGCATAGCACTGTGCTTCATTTGACATCCCTATTGAGTTGATATAATTTTGGTATATATTTTATACTTTTTTTAAATTTTACGTCCTGGATAAAGGCTGAGTACGCAGTTTTATTATGTATGAGCTCTAGTTTGATTCATATATCGACTTTTTCATGTGTGAAATTTTTTTGGGGAAATTGTCTCACAGTGTTATCATACACTAAGTTTTTGCAGGAAAATCTTTCAACTTGATACTGAGAAATTGTAACGAATTCTTGTTATATATATTTTTTAAATTATTCCGTAAATACGTTTTGTTACATGTAATATAGACTCCATTGCTTACCATAATTCTTCAGAGTTAAATAGCTTTTCACAATAATTGCCCCTTTAAATCGACACTCTTTCAAATGTCATTTTCTTATCAAACCCCACTACTAATATATTCACAAATGCAAACATTAAATTATATTTAATATTCTCTATTTGAATTTCATTTAGCAAATAAAATATCATTAACTGTTGTATTTTATAACCCACCAAAG
This sequence comes from Protophormia terraenovae, assembly GCA_951394005.1. Taxonomy (NCBI): domain Eukaryota; kingdom Metazoa; phylum Arthropoda; class Insecta; order Diptera; family Calliphoridae; genus Protophormia; species Protophormia terraenovae. The sequence goes on from OX596074.1 coordinate 37,145,308, forward strand.
GTACGAGAAGTATGCTTGTTTATGAATTTAAGTATTAAAAATGTTATATAAAAAAAAAAAAAAAAAAAAACGGTGGATAAAAAAATTCTCTTTCCCGAAATAAAAACAACATTAAAATTTATTTTATTAAGAAACATAACAACAAATTGTTATAATCAACCATTAAGATGTCAGACGCGGCTACAAACATACACAAATTGCATATGAATGGAAATATTTACACACACATTTATACAAATGGTTTTATATTTACACATACATACAATTATGACATTAGAAATATGTATGTGTGTGTGTGCATGGACTGCAATTACCGTTAAAAATTATAAGCAACAAGAAGTTTGAAAAATTTATATGAAACACACCAAACAAAAAGCAACAATATTTATATTAGGGTTGACAAATGTATAGAATTTTTACATAAGTGGGATTGGGAATTTTGAAAATGTTACGGATCATCGAACAGTGTGCGATCCAAAAAATTTAAAGGAAATTTGAAACGGCTGTTCCGATTTAAATGAAATTTCATATAGTGATAGTAGCGGTGTAGGCGAGTAAGTTTTGAGTTTAGACCACATGGACATAACCGGGGAAGATTTGATTGAGTTATTCCTTTTTCTAATGTCGTAAAGATTTGAGAACGTTTAAATCTTTATTTTGCTAAAGCAAATTGTTAAGGGTTTTGACAAATGTTATTTGGGATTTTCATTTGAAAGAATATATGGCAACTCGCACTCATCAACAACAATGATAGCAACAACAAAATTTATACATAAATATGTAGTTTGTATGTATGTAAATTCATTATATTTGTTTGTATGTTAAATTGTTTTGGTTTTGTATGAATTTGCGTAGACCATTAAGTACAAAAAAAAAAAAAAAGAATAACATTTCACACTGCATTACCAGCACTATATCAACACTCTTGTTATTTGTATCTTTGGGCGTGCGAATGTATGTATGATTTTTATAAAAATATATGAAGGAAACAAGTATAAAAATGGATTATGACAATGATGGGGTGTTGGTCATACTATTATTCCTACTATAAAGTCAACAGAAAATATATATAAGCAACTACCTCACTTGTGCATACACCGAAACCAAGTCAGCACCCGCTATTATGAATACACGTGAATAACGTACAGTGGTTTGGATGAAATAAACAAAAGGATTTTGAATAAAAATAAAATTCTTTGGAGAGCTTTTGAATTTTTTTAAAGGTGTTTCAATTCCTGTATGCTGTGTATGCAATATCACAAAAACTATCACTTTACAAGTCTAAAAATGCGTTTTTATACCCTACATCACCATAGGTGGGGAGGGTATTATTCAACACCCAAAAATATTGGTCTAAGATCCACCTTTACCAATCAGCTAAGAATCACTTTCTGAGTCGATTTAACGATGCACAGTGTGCGATTCAAAAAATGAAATGGAAATAATTATGAAACTTTGGAACGGCTGCTCCGATTTCCATGAAATTTCACATGGTGATAGTTGAGGTGTAGGTGAGTTTAAGTTTTGAGGTTGGACCATATAGACCAACAGGGGTCGAGTCCACAGGGTCCCAAAGTTGGACACCTCGGGTATAAAGTTTATTAAAAACGATCCAGATACCTTATATCTGAACCGATTTCAAAGATTTTTATATGGGAGGATTCTGCTAGTCGATATCTGCAAAAAACATCACTTTTTAGCCTGTCTTGGTAAAGTTTTTTTTCGCTACAGCGGGTCCAATTTTAGCCCTATTGCTTTAAAATTTGTCTTATTTCATTAAAAACAAATAGAAAAGTTGTGTAAAGAAAGAATTTTGAAAAAATATTTTTCGGGGTCAAAAGTTACAAGCATTCAAATTTAAACTTTCATAAATAGTTGATTTTTTCCCGTTTTTTGCCAAAAAAAAGTGGTAACATTATTTTTCTGTTATATAAAAATTTTCTTAAGTAACAAATATAATATTTATATTGCTCTGAAAGATAACCCAACACAAAATACTTAAAAGGAAAAAAAGCTTTCAAAAATCAATTTTTGCGAGAACTAGGGTTTCCCAAATTTGACCTATTTTTCCAACTAATTTCGAATTTTCGGCTTAATTTCTCAAATCGCAAAGCTGGAATCTAAAAAAAATTATACTTTTTATTTAGTCTAAAGTATTTTAATTTTTTTCGCAATAGAAATTTTTGCTTCCTGTTATCCCTCCTACTCAAAACCCTAGAAAGGGTGATTGATATTCATCTAAGAAACAATATTTCGCCTGTATTGCTCTCATCATCACAACGTGTCTACGCCAAGGGCAAGTCTGTGGAAACAGCACTATAAAAAAATCGCTATTTTTTGGTGATTTTACTTTGGTAGCCTTCTTGGATATAGAGGGAGGCTTTTAATAATGTTGAACCAGATCCTATCGTGGCCGCCATTTATGATTTAGGTATTAATAGTAATACTTGATAGTTTGATAGTCAAATTACTAGGTAATAGCCACATTTGTGCTGAAATTGGTTATACTAAGGTGGAAAGGTTGGCCAGTAGGGGTACTTGTGGGATTTTATCGCCAATCTTATGGAATATCACAATCAATACTCTATTATGTAAGTTAGATAATATGAGGATTAAGACGGTCGCCTATGCGGACGACGTCGCGTTGGCAGTGTCTGGGAAACATCTGGATACTGTCTCTAACTGTCCGGAATCTGCTCTAAAGACCCTTAGTGACTGAAGTGCCCCGTATGGACTTGGAGTTAATCCAGCTAAAAAGGAATTAGTTCTCTTTACTAGGAAGCATAACACGATTGAGTTTAATCCTCCGAGGATGAACGGGATCTCTCTACAGATCTGTGATAGGGCCAAATACTTGGGTATTATTCTCGATAGGAAGCTATTGTGGTGACTTAATATCCAATTCTGACAAGGCCATTGCGGCTGTCTGCATCTGCAGGAAGGCCAGAGGTACTACCTGGGGGATAAATAAAAGAAGTTTGAGATGGATCTTTGAGGCGGTGGTTAAACCTATACTACTGTATGGGGCTATTGTCTGGTGGGAAGCGGTGGACAAAAATATCCATTTCATACTTTTGCATTGGCTACCTGTTGACTTGATGATTAGGCAGGTTGTTTTTAATTCAGCAATTAGGCTGAATGCAGGATGTCCATGGGGTAGGTGTACACATTGATTATTGCATCCCGAACCCGTTCTTTGATGCACATTTCTCAGTTATTATCCCTGAACCTAACTCTCCGGCTGTTATTCACCCATATTAAGGGGCTCTGAGGGTTTATACCGATGGCTCGAAAAAGATGGATAGGGACGGATGTGGTTTCTACGTCGAGGAATACGATTGAAAGGTCTGTTATAGACTTCCTAGCACGTGTAGTGTACTCCAAGCGGAAGTATCTGCCATATAAAGGGCAGCAAACTGGCTGAAGTATCACAAGATATCGAGAGATATCTTTATTTTTACTGACAACAAAGCTGCCATTAGATCTATAGCGGGTGTCTATACGACATCTTTGTTAACAACTGAATGCCGGGTATCTCTTAATGAGATAGCGAGACTTTCAAGTGTCAAGCTAATTTGGGTTCCTGGGCACGGTGACTGTGCTGAGAATATCATGGCTGATGCTGCAGCCAAACATGTATTGACTCTCAATGACGAGTCTATTGATTATCTGATAGGTGTTCCCATTGCAAATTGTAAGGATTTGTTCCATAGGGAACTATTAGGTATTGTTCAGACGAGATTGGAAAATGAACCCACATGTCGGATTGCTAGGACTATCTGGCCCACATATGATGGGCACAGGATCAACTCACTTTACTCGTTCTCTAGAGCGCAATTGAGACTGTTAGTGTCGGTAATTACTGGGCACTGTATTTTAGGGACTCATGCGGGTAGTATGGTTCTTCTGTTTAATGACTTCTGTAGGAGGGCTATTCCAGGTTCTCCGACTCTCGACTACGGTGACTTGAACAAGAGCAATTTAAAGTCACTATTTTCTTTTCTTGCAGGGACAAGGGTTTGGTGAACGGGATCGAATTTTATCACGGAACCAAGTAAGATGTCTGCCAAGGACACTGCCCGTACAACCTAACCTTACCTAAGCGTTTTAAACGATTTGAAATAGGTAATTTCAACCAGCCGAAACAATTTTGAAGATAAAGAGTTAAAGACTTTACTCGATCAAAACATAAGCCAAACGCAAGAAATTCCTGCATAATCATTGAGAGTATAGCACACAAATGTTTTCCAAATGTTTAGGAGCACGTGGATTATTTCAAAATCATGGAAATTTGGTGCCACACGACTTAAAGCCAAGAGAAGTAGAAAGGTGATTTGTATTTCTGAAATGCTGCTTCAGCGTTAAAAAACGAATTAATTTCTATGGATCCATTATGATAACCTAAAGCCCGTACAATGCGGAAAGTACACATCAAAGCCTAATATTCCTGTCGCCAAAGTTTGGTAATATCATTACGGTGTCATATATAATGAGCTGTTAAAACCGAGTGAAACATTCTAGGGAGATCTATACCGAATACAGTTGATCCATATTAAAGGAGCATTGAATGACAACTGCAAGAATATTCTATTAGACACAGGTCCAATATATACATAACCCCTTCTGACAATTATCTGTTTCTTTCAATTTGTAATGCCCCAGCTGATTTTCAGAAGACGTTTTGAGATTAAATCCTTAAATTGGCAGAAAGATGAGAGAAGATTATTTCATCTTCCAAATGGACAATACCATGATCAAAAATAATAGTTAATTGTATGTGATGATCATGGTTGTAGAAACAGCACATTTATTAAGTATCCATGAAGAATAGGAATGTGTATTTATTAAAAAACGTTAGGTTATTTAGGAAGTACTATTGTTTGAAGGAAGCAACTAACCTGTAATGTACATGGGTACCTATAGTAACTGCTTTCTATTGTACTGCGCCTTGTACTTTTCTACTCGGCATCATATCCGAAACCAATAAGTTAATGAGAAATTAGCTTGCCAAGATACTAGAATCTGCATTGCTTCAGTTCCAGGTAGTCACCATTCTTCTCCCACATCTAAACAACCTCTGCAGTAATCGTAATGAAAAATATAATATGGAAAAACTATAAACTCTGAATTTCCTATTATCTATGCCAATTCCATTAGAGGCATTTCAACATTCGAATGTTACATCCCTAGCCGATCTGTTATTTATGCACTTACTTGCCATTTCGTTTCCATTGAGTGCAGTTGAGTAGACAATTCGACGAATGCAGGTACTTAATCGAGGCCTGATCAACAGTTTAAACAGCAAATGAAGATAAAACCCCATTCAGTTTATTTATATTTAAACCAAATAAGTTAAAGTTCAAACAAGAATCGAAATACTGATCATGTAATACTTTGCTCCCAGATAAGCTCCCATACAATAACAAAGCTGATTTGTAGGGTTTAAACCATCACATAGTCTTCAATATCTTATCATTGTCCAACTTGGAATCTACCACGCCATTTAAGGAGATCTTCATATTGAAAAATCCATTGTAATTCATAATCCGTTTTGGGGCCCCTAAGTTGTTATCAACGAAGAGACTATTCGTACCACTGTTCTACCCAAGCAACCATCAAAAGTTTTCAATTTGTTTTTGCTTGTTTTGCAGTGGTAAAGTAGTTTAGCATTTCATTCATATTTATTTTTATGCGTTTTTCTTTTGCTGCTTCTATGTATGCGAGTAAAACATTTAAAAAGAACACAAACGTAGAAAAATAAAACACAGAAAAAAATAAAAATCATAAAATAAAGCTAAAATTTACGTATTTATGTTTATTTTCACACACACTCACGTCGCACATATGCAAAAAAAAAAAGAAGGAAAATAAAAAACATTAGTAATGGAATGAATCGTAATCTCACAAGTGCTAAATTTGAAATACACCCAGTGCGACAAACATAATTTTTAATATTTTTGCCTGTTGTACTCGTATACATTTGTTTCATTTTATTTCTTATGTTTTTTGCAAAATTTGCAAAAAAAAAAGTATATATAAACTGTTAGTACGTGTATTTTTATACATAAATATGTTAAACTCTCATGCGAGAAAAATTAACAAACATAAAGAAAATCTAAATCAACCCTTATCGTTCCCCTGACAGCACGTATCACTCACATTTTCCACGTTGTTTATGTTTTTTTATTTCTTTATACTTACATTTGTTTAGCATACTGTTTTGTGTGAATATTTTTTATCGCCACCAGACTAAATACATACTACATACATATGTAAGTATGTTTATACGACTGACTATAAGAAAATACAAATTGTAATAACAAATTCTTAATATTCTTGGTTGTACTCATACATAGTTGCAATATCTTCTTATGCTTCAATGTATTTCGATTTGTCAGTTATTTTGGGTAGGTGACGAAAGATAGTACATACTTATGACAATAGATTGTAGTCGATGAGGAACGACTGGAATATCCTACAAATATGCATAACTGTCATTTAAACACAGAATATTGCGAGTCTTAGTATAATTTTCAATATTAGCTTTTTCCAGTACTTTTAGTCAGAATTAGTCATAAAAAACGATAAAATACAAACAAGTTCTTAGTACGTAAAGTCATTCCAGTAAATTCTGACTAAAACTTGAAAGTTCGAAAAATATTGGGACAAAGCTAGTGTTTTATTTCTTCTTTTTTCTTTTGACAGGTATCAAGTTGAACGTATAGAACTAAAATGAGTTCAATTTCCCTAGAGAACCATTTAAACTGGTGGACTGTTGAAACTGGTCGACTAGCCCCTTCACAGCAATTGGGCAATTACTGCTTGGTGATTTTTACAAAAGAATTTGGTTCTAAAGTGTTACAAGGTTCAGTTGATGCAACAGTTGAAGCTCAAAAAGATGGGAAATGCCACACGCCAAAGAAATAATGAATTGATTATGAACGAAATTCCCGTGAAGAAGAATTTCATAAAATTTTGAAATAATTTCTCGCCAAGGTCGCCAGACTTAACACCTTTTAAGTATTTTCTATGGGTATATTTCAAAGAAACAATTGAAGCCTTGAAAGACTATATAATCAAAAATGTCACCAAAAGTGTACCAAATAATATGTGCTGCTAAAACAGGGTGAAACAATGATGAAGAACATGTCGTATCATGGAACAAAAACATATTTTCCAGAAGAACGATGAAAAATGGTTGCTTCTATGAATATTAATATAGATTTTAGCCTCAGAATGATTTTTTGAGTTGATTTAACCATGTCAGTCCGTCTAGTCGGCTAGCTGACTGTCCATGTAAAGCATGTGCGCAAAGTACAGGTCGCAATTTTGAACATAATTTGATGAAATTTGGTACGTATAATTTTTTTATAATTATATAATTATAAATCTGAGTGTCAAACTTCGTGAAGATTGGTCCATAATTGATCATAGCTCCCATATGAATCCTTCTTCCGAAAATAACTTTAACGTCCATAAATCCCGTAAAAATATTAGTATCAACTTAAATTCGACACCTTCACGAAAGGTAGTCATCTTGTCGCGACGTGAAGGCTTTTTTTTTATTTCATACTAGATAGTAGTTGCAAATAGAGGTTCAGAACCTACTTTCGTAGTTACGAATAGAATGAAGTTTTGGATATAACGCTCATTAGTTTAAGTCACGCTGGTTCCATTGAAAATTGGAAAATCTCAAGGAATTGTTCCTTCTCGGATCACCTTTATCTGCAATTCTCTATTAAGGTCCGAAGCCGACCAAAAAAAAAAAAAAAAAAGGAGGAAATACTAATTGGGACATACAACGTATCTATCTACAAAATGTAATCTCAGAGACACCACTATTGGAAGGTTATATCGAAAAGGCTGTGAATATGATCACTAGCGACAAGACGATCATATAGGATCAAGAATCGTAGATGTAGAAATATGCCCCCCGGTGGGGCCCTAATATTGCGGAGACACGTAGGAACTGACGTAGGCTATGGCTAACGGGAAAATGGTTTCTTTATAAAACCTCACTGAATAGGTTTAAGAATCAGATCAGGGAAGCTAAATGTGAGTCATGGAGGAACTTTTGTGGCGGGGTCGAGAGCTCCTCTGAGACTAGCAGGCTGCGAAAAAACCTGTCCAAAGAAGACTCTGGAAGTTCTCCTTGACACTATTTTTCCTGGCTTTCGTAGTGTTAATGAGACTAGTCATACATCTCATGTATGTACTAGAGGTCCCTATTGACTACGACAGGATCAGCTGGGAAATAATAACCTGGTCCGGACGACGTTATACCTGTAGAATTACAACACAACGCGGTCATACCTTGGCTTATTAATATTTTTAAGGCCGGTTTATCATTCATATGTGACAACATTATGAACTGAATGTAATGTTGTCTTTATTCCTAAGGGAGATAAGGCCTCTCATGTTAAGGCGAAGGATTTCAGAACCATAAGTTAAGGATCCTTTTTGTTGAAAACCTTGAAGAGGGTAGTATTTATAGAAAGATCTCTCGAGTTTAAGAACTTTGCGCTGGTGGCCTTTCTTGATATAGAGGGCAACTTCAATAACGTGGAACCAGAATCTATTGTCATAGCTCTAATGGAGCTGGGACTAGAGGAGGATTTGTTAAGATTTATTAGGCTAGCAGACAGTCGCTTATGCTGATGATGTGGCTGTGGTGGTATCAGGGATCGACCTGAAAACACTTTCGTTATTATCAGGAAAGTGTAAGATTCCTTCTTTTTCTCTTTCCAAATTGAATAGTGTTTATTTGGCCCTCTCTGACAGTGCTAAATATCTATGTTTGATTTTGTATAGGAAATTGTCCTGGAACTTGAATGTTTAGATAAGAGCCTTTAAAGCCTTAACGGCATCTATGTGTGCAAGAGAGACATTGTTTTGAAATGGAATATGAGGCCAGCTCAAGTGCGCTCGCTTTATGATACGGTCGTGAGATTATTATTATTATTAATGACATATGTGGCCTCGGTCTGATGGAAAGCGCTGGACAAGATTTCACTTCATCAATTCATCACTAAGGTAATGAGAACCTCTGCTGTTTTCATGATTGGAGTTATGAGAACGACTCCTTCTAAGGCATTATTTGCAATGCTCAACTGTCTACCGGCAAACTTGATGATAGAAAAAATTGCGATCAACAGTGCAATTAGGTTGAACGCATTCGGGAACTGGAAGGAGAGGACGTATGGTAACTTCAGTATCCTTGGAATCATAGAGGATCTTCCAGACCATATAGATTATTGTATCCCTGCTCCGATCTTTGACAAGAACTTCGTTTCTCAGTGTGTTGTGGTCACAACTAGGACTTTGTGGTCAAAATTGGACCACAAAAGGACCTTGTTCCTATTGGTTCTTAATAGAGAGCGTCTTAGGAATATGATTGAGCTGGACACTGTAGGTTCGGTAAACATGCGAGTCGATTGAGACTTAGTCACAATGAATACTGTAGAAGTTGTCATAATATAGAGGAGGAAGAGTCGACACAAATAGATGATAGTACAAAATTTTATGAAGATCGGTTCATAATTTACCATAGTTCCCATATAAAACCAAATTTCGGGAATCACCCAAAAGTGTATAAATAGATGTGAATATTATCGGTCCCTTCCAGAATTTTCATACACGTAGACAATGGTATAGAGTATCATATGGTCTGTTAATTTTAGCAAATTCTCCAATTTGGACCCAATGAATTTTAAACTTTAATTTTCCTTTATTCGTTAGATTATTTTCTTTTTTAATTAATTACAGAAAATATAATGGAATCGGTTAAAAATATTGGAAGAAATTTTACCAAGATCTTGCATAATTGAGCTTAATGAAATTTAAAATGCATATAACTCCAAAAAATATATAAGATAAATAAGTAGTAGTGGTTAAAATTCCGAAATTGTTCAGTGAGTCTATACTAAGATAGATCGTCATGAAAAAACTTTTGGGCTTTGATGAATATATCTATTATTTCAATCATATTACCATAAATAACCCACCCAAAAAAAAGCTCACTCAAATAATCGGTCATATCTATGCAAATTTCTACCATCTCTGTGAATATAAATGACATTCTGACACATTTCCTCAAAAGCAACATTTTAAATGTGATATGTAATCAAAAAAATTGTTTCATATGCAACAAATATGCACTCTAACCACACACGCATCTGCATCTCAATTGTTGAAAAAATTGCAGAAAACAAAAAAAGCATAAAAAGAAATAGAACATACAAATATACATACATATGTATGCACTGGCTGTCATTCAATGTACCGCAAAAAGGTGTCAAAAATTGTTTGAAGTCTTTGCGATAATAACGTCATTTCTAAACGTATATTCCATACAAAAAGCACATTTTTTGACAGCAGTAAAAAAGAAGGAACACAGAAAAAAAAAAAGAAATATGTAAAAAACAACAACAAATTGCTAAATGTAGAATGAAGCTCGTGTATATGTTTGTATGTTGCAATAGTGAATGGACATGACAGTTATGGCGCGTTAGGAAACGCATTGCTTAAACCAAAAAAAAAAAAAAAGAGAAATATCATAACAAATAGAAATAACAAGAAGGTTTAACAAATAACAACAAAAAACGAACAAAAAAAATATAACAACAAACAAATGAACGAATGAATAGACGAACATATGAACGAAAAAAGACATTTTCCGCGTGCAACTTTTGGTCAGACGGTCCACAAATGTCACTTGCATACATGCAGTTTGACAAGTAAGCGTGACAGTTATGTTTTCATATTCATACATACATATATTTACACAAACATATAAACAAACTTACACTTGCACACCAAAAAACCTAAAAGCTCCCAATTTTTTTGTCGTATTTGTGTTTTTGTTATTTTCCTATAAGCCGCTAAATCCATTTGCAGACCATTGCTTATAATTTGTGGTTCTACTAATAGTCAGAATGTAAAAGAATAAATTGTTTGCCAAAAACTCTCTAAGCTGTAGTTAGCCGAACGAGAGCTAAAACTATCGAAAGTATTTAGTAACATTGTTATTCACATAATCCTAGATATTCAATAGAAAATGGAGATACATTAGGGTTACCAGATTCGAATTGTGATCTTACTTGACATTCCAGAAAAACGAGCTTGATTTCTAAAAAAAAACTTTACAATCGAATTTCGCAAAAAATTTTTTATATGAAACTTATATGCGTTTACCCCGGGAAATCTCACTGCGGACGAACTGGCCAGAACTGATTCTCTTTTTCGACATGAAGATGTGGACCAATTGGTCGGAGTTCCGCTTTTTCCTTCTGCAGATCTACAATACTGCGGAATTTTTCAAGGATTGCACAAGATAGATGATCGAACCTATCCACATGTTCAACCTTGAGGCAAATGTGGCCCCATTATGATGGACATCGGTCAAAGTTCATCTTGCGACTACCAAGGCATTGGTTACGTATTGTAATATCTAAGACCCTGGGTCTTAGATGATTCCTTCCGTAGGGGGACGAAATTTGGCACAAATATTTGTCTTATATAAGAAACACAGGGTGTCCATTTTATACTTTTCTGCTGATATTTCTTCAACAAAAGCATGTACTACAACGAAATTTTGTACGTATAGTTCAGGGATCGATATAAACTCGGAAACCGAAAATGGGCGTTGTCCGCCCATTTTACCGCCCACCTCCCATCTAAGGTGAATATCAAATAGTTCAAATAGTTCAAAGACCAATGTAAACTCGGAAACAAAAAATGGGCGTGGTCCGCCCACTTTACCGCCCTCTCCCATATAACGTAAAATTTGAAAATGTTGATGGTGGGTATATAGATTCGGCCGGGCCGAATATAACATTCGCCCTTGTTATTTCCTGATTTCAGGTCAAGTTTATGCTGTGGCTATAATTCATTACTTTTATTTGAGTCCAAATATTAACATTATTTTTCAAAAATATGCTTAAAATCCAAATTCTTAATTTTTCACGTCATGGTCTAGGCTCTAGAGAAATTTCATCATATTTGGGCTTACTGTAATAAAGAAAATTCTATAAGGTAAATAGGAAAAGATATAGGTTGAAAAGTGTTAGAATATAATCCAATCAATGCCAAGACGCCTGGAAACTATTAACGGATTACGGTCTAAAACAATGCTCCCCCTGGTCCTGGTTAAGTTTACTAATCTGGGGTCAATTTAAAATCTATATACTATAAATTTGTAGTTGATGTTAGTTAGATGTGAAAAATATAGTTACCCAGGAAAAATTTTAGAACATGTTCTAAAATCATTAGTTCTAGAACTGGTGTAATCACAACCTCTTCAGATTCTTTAATAACATTCTTAGAACTAGAGGTTTTACAACTAATTCTGAAACACATTGAGCAGAACCTTATTATGATTCTAAATTCGTTTTAAGGAATGATTTTCAGAACAAGTAATAAAGAACAAATTCTGTGTGAGTTCTACATCACTTCTCTGAACAAATTACTGGTTTTCAAATGACTTCCTTGAACTGTTTAAAAAACTTGAATAAAAAATTGAAAACATTTCAAAAATTTAATAAAAAATCAAAAGAGTTTAACAAAATTATACTGATTTAAAAAGTAGCCTCTAGGAAATGGCTCCTTAGAATAAAAAATAAAAAAACTGGTTCTGAAACCATTACCTAGCGCTTCTATGACATTAGTTATGAATGTAACAATTTCGAACAAAAATCATTAATTAAAAAACTAGTTCTAGAACCGTTCCATAGAATAGGTACTGGTTTAATAACGCTTCTACAGAACTAGTTCTGGAGGTGACAATTCCAAACAATCATTGGTCGTAACGCCAAAGTGGAACGAGTACAGGCTATTTTCATGCGTTCTGGAACTAGTTGTAGAACTAATACAATTTTTCCTAGGTATACTGATTTTGAATAAACTTTAAAGTGTGTGAAATTAGTAATTAATCATAGCTTCTACGTAGCTTTCAACGTGACTATAAAAATGACAAATCAGTTGAGACTGCTCTACACTTGATCGTGGAATGTATAAAAAAATCTCCAGAATGCGTTTTTATACGTTTTCTTAGATATAGAGAGCACCTTCAATAATATCGAACGAACCTTGCACAGTGCTTTGATCCCATACAACGATGGGACAAAAATAGAAGAAGTTGTCGTAGCAAATTGAAACTTGGTACACATATTACTTTAGGCTTAGAATGAAGAAGTTTTGAAAAAATCGGCGCAAAATTTGTGCCAGCCATTAAAAATTGATTTTTTATAAGTTTTCTAATTTATTTTTTAATCGGAGCAAAGACACGCCCACCTCCCATTTATCTTGAAACTGCATGAATACTAGACAGAATTCCACCAAAAGTGATTACAGTTAGATATAGAGTATTTATGATTCTGCCAATTTTTATTTAAATCGGAACAAAAACACGGCTACCTCCCATATATCCTGAAATGAGAAAAACGCATTTCTGGCTAACACACCGTTTTTAATTTTATAAAAATAGAAGGAAGTGTCGCAGAAAATTGAAAATTTTCACATATATTACTTTAGACACAGAGTAACTATATTCAATGAACACGCCTACCTCCCATGTGTTCTGAAATGTGAAAAACGCATTTTCTTTCAAAATACAAAACAGTATCAAAATTTACGATAGATATTGGAAATGGGTTTTTTATAGGTCAAACAATATACTATTGGTAGGAGCAAGGGCAAACTTACTCCCCCAAGCCCTATCATTATTAAATATTATTTTACCCATATTTTATGTTGAGTAAATCATTAATTTGCCTAATTTCGACCTATTTCCGGTCCAAAATTTTTATTTTTCAGTGTGAGGTTTAGTAGACGTAATATTAATAAATTGTAGAAGAACGGATTGAAAAATGAGGGAAGTAAAGAGTTTTTATGTTCTCCTGAACAATTAGTGCTTTGCATGGGGCCCGTTTTGAATATAAGCCCTCGATATATTCCTCAGTCTGCTCACCATCTTAGTGTTTCTAACTTTGAAAGGATCTAATTCAAACCGAGAGAAAAATAAATAGTCGGTCAAGCCCGACCATATGATACCCTACACCATTGTGTACATTATAATTCGTGGAGGGGTCTTTTATTAGACTTTGAGACAAATGTGGACCGCTACTTATATTAAGTGCAAAATAAAACATACGAATACAGAATATTGCGTCGATGCTAACATTTATATGAATTTATTTACTTATGGGTGATTCCCGAAAGAGGGCCTTATATGGGAGCTATAGTAAATTATGGACCGATCTTTGTAAAATTTGACTCTATTATTTATGTTTATATAAAACTTATTTATGTTGAATATTAACTTGATACTAACATTTTAATGGGATTTATGCCCGTTAAAGTGATTTTCTTTAAAGGGGTTTATTTGGAAGCTATGGTCAATTATGGACCGATCTTTCTGTACGAAACTTATATGTGCCAAATTTCATTCAAATATTACTATATTTAAGGGATTTATGATCTTTAAACCCTTTTCCGGGAGGACATTTGTATGGGGGCTAGGTGAAATAATGGACCAATCATAACCAATTTCAATAGGCTTCGTCCCCGGACTGTAAGAAACCTGTGTGCCAAATTTCATTAATTTATATTCAAAATTGCGACCTGTAGTTTGATTACAAGTTTTACATGGGCGGACAGACGGTCAGACGGACGGACATCGTTAAATCGACTCAGAAGGTGATTCTAAGCCGATGGGTATAAATTAGACCAATATTTTTGGGTGATACAAACATCAGCACAAACGCATAATACCCTCCCAACCTATGGTGGTGTATGGTATAAATATCGTTAAGGATTGATATTATTTTTGTTCATAAAACAAATCTATACAATTCTTATGAAATTCTTAATTCCTTAAAACTTCTTGCTAATATTTTCAGTTTATGTCCAAATGTGTCTATATGTGTGTATTTGATTATTTTTTTTTTTTTTTTAGCAAGTGGTTCAAAATTTACAATTTTTGTTTATGTATGTGTGTATGATTGTTGTTGCATTTTTTGTTGGTCGAAAATTTATGGCGGTTTTTTATATTATTCGTATGAATCAATAGCCTGTAGGTTGGCAGGCTTACATATCAAACATGGTGATTTTTTGACAATCGTTTTCATAGCAATTGTCATTTAAACATGTTAAGCAACCATGTGTCAAGTGGATTTAGGTGGGCTTTTTTTCTGCAATCTTTTTTTTTTTTTTTTTCTTATTACTTTATATTTTGAGTGTAAATTCATTCACACTCACATTTATTGTACTTATTTATCTATATATGTATGTATGTATCTGTCCATATGGTACGGGAATGTGTAAATGTCTTTTCAGTTCAAATGTCTGTCTATATGTCTGTCCATTTGTTTGTCGTGTGTCTATTTATTTGGTTTGAACAAGTGTTGGAAAATGCTTTTTACTTTAGGTGTGAGAAAATCCGAAATAAAAAAACAAAAAATTAAATGAAAAACTTCCAGATTTTTCTATTGTTTTGTGTGTGTGTTTTGTATTGTATAAATTTATCTTGAATTCTTGGGAATTTGACAAGAGTTTATTATTTGATGGAGACTCTAAATTTTGCTTTTAAACAAATACAGACACACCAGCTCTTTATGGCTGTAAAAGAAGTCAACATACAATACAACTTGTTTCAGTTCAAAGTTTGAGAAAAGGAAAAAAAGCATGAAATGAACTGAACTATAGATACGAAAAGAATGAATATATTTTAGCAAAACCCATAAACATGCGTAATGGCAGACTGCGCATAAGTATCGGAAAATCATTACGGAATATATACACACTGCGAAGAAAAAATCATAATTCGTTTTGGATTTTTGTGTCTTGTTTTTTACTCCTCATGAAGGAAAACTAAAAAAAACACTATATTTTTACTATATTTTTTTACTTAAGACTTATATTCTTTTGTATGTATTGAAATATCGTATGATTTAAGTTTACGAAAGAATTTAAATAGATGTTGGCATTAAAAATTAGATTATATGAAATAAATTCTAAAATGGGAAGGTTTACTTAAACAATCCAGATATTGTAGGAATTAAAGCTTAAAGCTTTTTAAGAATTTTGTGAAATTCTGATTAATCTATTATTTTAGTATAAACTAACTTGCTGACAAGTTCATTATAATTTATATTATTATTTGAACAATACTATAATTCATTCCAACAAATCTCCTCTAATTACTTTCACCTTCAATGCACATGAACTTTTTTTAATTTTTCTAATTTCCTTTTGATTTGGTGAAAAAACTTTAAACTTAATCAGAAAACAAACAAAAAAACTATTAACCCTGTTTATTATAATCAGCATTGGAAAAAACTATTTGTATGTAATTATAAATATTAAGCTGTCAGTTTCAATTCATACGCCTGTAGCGGTTTATTCTTTTTATTTTATTTTAATTTATTTATTTTTTTTTTATTTTATTTAAATAAAATAACGACGGACCCAAACATGAACAAAACAAACAAATAGTTTTGACTTATGACATTTTGAAATGTTCACAGTTTTAGGGGGGGAAAAATTCAATGTATTTTATAGTTGCTGTTAGTTAGATGTAAAAAATATGGTTGTACTGATTTTGAATAAACTTTAAAGTGTGTGAAATTAGCAATTAACATTTGAAACTAGTGTAAATTCATTTGTTTGTTATTTTTTGAAATAGCAAAGGAAAACAAGAGTTTATTTTTAAATTATTTTATTTAATGGAAGTGATCAAATCATAGTTTGGAGAATTGATTCTGATCATTATCTTCCCTGCGGGAAATTTGTGGTAATTGCAGTAATGGACCGGTTTCTCTGTACCAGTTGAGTACCAATTGACACCTAACTCGTCACCAAAGTTCCAATTGAGAACCAGTTGGCACAAACACTCTCACTATTAACATGCTCGTTAAGTGCGCAAATAGCAACTCGAGCGCAATAACAATCAGTGGCTGAGTGGTAAGCGTTGAAGACTATAAAACATAACATACGTCAGATGAACATGGGTTTGAGCCGGGGTGCCGCCATCGACATTAACGAAAAATTATAAAATTAAAATAAACATAATTTAATAAAGATAATAAAAAAAATAATGTTTAAAAAGTTAAACAATTACCGAATTTTTATAAAATTTTTATTACAATAATCGTTACTGAACCTGTCCTCTTGGACCTGTCCTAGGACCTATCCTGTGACCTGTCCCAAGGGGCTTATTAGCCACCTCCAATGATAACCCCATGTAAAAGTGACAGGTTCTTCTCATATAAAGTTCCGGAACTGGGACCGGTCACTAGCCCTGAAAACCTGTCACGTGACTAGTTTTGAACCGGTTCTCTTTACTCTAGGGTTATTACTATTTTACTATATTACTATACTTTGATGGTATATTTATTAAATTTTTTATATCAATTATATAAGATTAGCTTCCAAAGACTACCATTTATCTAATAGTCCAATACTTTTTTATATTCTCCCAGGGAAAAAACTGGTAGAAACTGTAATTTCGTACTTTTTTGGAAACCTATCTATCTTTTAATCCAGTAAGCATAGAAATAAAATGTGCATCAAATTAGTATCTTATCAAAAATTGGCGAATATAAGTTTGGTACTTTACGGAAATTGAAAGGTTTTAGGGGTAAAAATCGTAAAAATCGTTTGGTACTTTTTTCACAAAATATTATATTCTTTTTACTGACACATATGAATATTTTAACATTAGATCCCAGTACAATTTAGAAATTCATTGGAACACAATCTTTGACAAATTCAGGGTGAATGAAAAGTACCAAAAAGGGAGATAAAATCGGGAAATTAAATTTTATTCAAATTAAATGATGCATTTTTTTATTATATTAAACATAGAAACATGAACAGAAGTACATGTTGTCCTAATTGAGTGAGAATTCACATGGGGAACTTTTTGGTACTTTTTGGTTTTATAATATTGAACCTTGAAAAATTAAATTAAATATATATGATGCCAAGTGAAAGAGTATCCATAACAAGGCACTTTATGGTGCTTTTTTATTATTCTAATGGTACTTTTTTAATTTGATAACTTTCGTTTTTCCATGGTACTTTTTGAATTTTGTATAATATTGAACCTACAATTATGAATATATGGACCAAGTGAATGAGAATTTAAGAAAGAGGATTTGTGGTACTTTTTTTCTTCTAATGGTACTTTTTAAATTTTCTGTAATATTGAACCTAGAAACATGAAGTTAAAGATATATGATCCTAAGTGAATGAGAATCCATAAAAGGGGATCTTGTGTTACTTTTTTATTTTTTTAATGATACTTCTTGAATTTTCTACAATATAGAATTGAAAACATGAAATTAAAAATACCCTCTATGGGTAAAAATTCATGAGGTGAACTTTGTGATACTTTTTCGTTCTTCCAATGGTACTTTTTGAATTTTCTATAGTATTGAACCTACAAATATGAAATTTAAAATATATTATCCCAAGTGAAAGAGAACCCAGTATCTGATTTCTGTAACTATGTGAGACATTTTTTATTCGAAAAAATAATACTCACCTTGTATAACAATAGGGTCAGTAAGAGTAAATAAATTATTTTTTGTTTACTTCATATGTATCTAGTAGGGTGACCGATTATTCGACTTTTTTGAGAAACCGGGTTTCGAATAGTTCGAATAGTTGGTATTTTAAAAAAACCGGTTGCACTTTTTGAAATTCAGAAAAAACCGGTTAACCGGTTTTTTGCAGAAGATAATGTTTATATCAAAAGACTACATTTCTTTAAAAAAATCAATTCTTATAATTAAGTTAAAATTTATTAAATACAAGCGTAAAAGCCTAACAATATCAGGAAAAATAATATAATAATGAAAATATGCACAAACAAATCCGAAAATTAAAAGAAAAAAATATGAACAACATTTAGACACCTTCCTCTCCCTAATCGAAGTCAATTATTTGAAGCCGTTAGAATTTGGGATAATATTGATTAAAGTTTTAAATTCGTAAACCTTTAAAAATAAAAAAAAAATCGTCGTAAATGCGCTCCCTGGCCGAAATACAGAATCAGTTTTTTATAGGATTTGGGGAGCAAACAATCAGTATAGCAACTCAAAAGTTATTAATACCAAAACAGACTTTTTGGTCCCTGATAGAAACATCTGGTTAAAATTTGTTGAACGAATAGTTTTATAAGTATGCCGATTTTTAGTTTCTTACGTCGTCTGGGAGCTTCAGAAAGCTCTGGAAAGGAAACATTGCTTAGGAAAGATATAATTAAATCCATATATATAGATCCACGTATTTTCGCTCCCTGATAGAGATTTCAAAATCTGGCTCCGTTAGGATTTGTAGGACGAATAGGGTTATAATTAAGCTGAATTTTAATTTTCTATGTCTTCTGGGAGCTTTAGAAAGCTCTGGAAAGAGCAAAAATTCATAGAAAAAGACACATAAATCCTCTTATATCCGCTCCCTGATAAAAATTTCAAAATATGGCTCCATTAGGATTTGTTGGACAAAAAGTTTTATAATTAGCCAAATTTTAATTTTCTACGTCGTTTGGTAGCTTTAGAAAGCTCTGGAAAGAGAAAAAAATGCTAAGCAAATTATATATCTAGATGACTAGAAGATAATAATGTTTCAAAATTGTAGAAAAAATCATCTAAATTTTAGTTAGCATAAACAGAAACCATGGCTTAATATGGAGATAGTATATTAATTAAGTCTCAATTGAAACGATTCTGCAGGTGAAACTTTTTTAACACACCTTTAAAAAATAAAGGAAATATTGGATCAAAAATATTGAATTGGGTCATACAGGATAATTATTAATTATTTATTTGTTTAATATTACAGAATAAATTCCAATTTAGACTTTTATGAATATATAAAATTTTATGAATATATAAAAAATTATTCCTAAATTTCAAATATCACTATCACTATTTAGTACATGTTTTCTGAAATAAAATGCTATTTTTGAAACCGGTTTTTTGTGTTTAAAAAAACCGGTCTATTCGACATTCGAAAAATGAACATTTTGAAAAAACCGACAGCTCATTGACTGAAAAAACCGGTTTTAAAACCGGTTGGAAAACCGCGTCGATCACCCTAGTATCTAGTTTGAATATTATCAAATCACCTTGTGAGAAACTGAATGACTACTATAATAATAAATTATTTTTCGATTCGAAAACTTTTCACAAGTTACAGAAACTAGGTACAGAAAATAGAATTTGTGGTACTTTTGCATTATTATAATAGTGTTTTTTAAATTTTCTAAACTGTTGAACCTGGAAACATGAAATTAAAGATATATGGTTCTAAGTGAATGAAAATCTATAAGAGGGTACTTTGTGGTACTTTTCGTTATTATATTACTATTTGAATAGTTTTTAGAATCTATAAGCACTATTAGTCACATTCTTCTCTACTAAAATATAATAATAGAAATAATTTGGTAGTTTTTGAAAATTCGAACGTTAAAAATGTAAGAAACTGGTAACTAAAATATTTAAAAGTTTATTGTTCTGAATGCTGACAGAACACCAATATTGTAACAGTTCCCACGGGTGATATGAATCATAGTTGACTTTTACGGGTTTCTTAATTTTTGGTATTTAATTTTATTTTTTCTAAATAAAAAGGCTACCAAGTTTTTGTCTGGTCTATGTTAGGAGTACTGCATGATCGGGTTAAACGATATTTGTATAAAAGTAAATCTTTGTTTGTTAGTCTGTCTGTTTTAGATTTTTTTCGATGTTTTTATTTTATTTCAATACAATGGAGTAGAGAAGCGCACTGTGTTTATGCTATTAGAAATACTGCTCAAAAATTGATAGTTATAAAATTAAAACTTGACACAATTTAAATTTATAATATAGTATGATTTTTCTTAAAAAGAATCTACGCTAACGAAGTTGCCAGTATACTGCCAGTATTAAATAAATGGCAAAACTTTTTACTTTTGGAAATTACTATATGCTAATATTAATTACTAATTCAGAAACCAAAAAAAAATAAAATAAAATTCTAAACATAATGTTACACTATTTAACGACTTAAGTGACATTCTAAACATTTTACATTCATATTAACAATACTTGGTATTCATCTACATAATCATACATAACTTCACACATATTTACAATGTACATACATTCATTTAAATGACAATAAGGCAAAAAAGAACAAACACATCAAACAAACAATCATACAACATTTATCAAAAATTCAAAATGAAAAATAAATATCAAAATATCAGTCAACAACACTTACTAACATAAATTTTTACATATGCAGAAAATTAAGACGATAAACCACACATAAACATGAATCCTTGTATGAAAAGGATTCTGAAGAGAAAAAAGAAACAACCTCAAAAAATCGTTTACAAACCATTTGTACATATAACAGATGGATAGATGAAATTCATTAAAAACTAAAAAGAAAGAATGCAAACATAAATGAAATAGACTAGCAGAAGATGTGGAAAATATTAGCTAAAACTAGTTAATGCGAGGGTATCTACTTATATTGTATTCAGTCTAAAATATAATTTAATTGTAAATAATCTTGTAAGGATTTCTATAAGAATTATCAAGGCAAGTGTAGACCGATTAAGTAACAAATTAGTCCTAGTTTGGTGAGTTATAAATATTTTTGTGGAACTTCAAAATAACTTATTGCCAAGTCTTATAATATTCCTAGATATCCTCGTAGAATTAGATTTTTTGCAGTTTTTGTAAGATAAACTAAATGAATGAGTGATGGGTTTGAGTTAAACAAACACAGATACATATAAGTATGATGGTTGTATTTAATATGCATGTGTTTATATTTACCCAGTAGGAAAAAGGAGCTTTGCATCTTAGATTCTAAAAGTTCAAAACTGAACAAGTAAGAAATTTAGTCGGAGTTCACACACAGCAATTTTTCTTGCCGCAATTTTGACTTCGTAGGCGAGAGAGGAAAAGAGAATGTAAAAGTTTATTGTTCCTTTCTCCTCTCTCTCCTATAAACTCAGAATTGTGGCAATTAAAATTAATGTGTGTGAACCTCGACTTATAGTTCATCAAGACTGACCATTATGTATGTATGTCAAACTGAATTTTAAGATTTTATGAGAGATTGTTATGGTATCGAATTAAACTCACTGTAAATAATATTGATCAAAGCAAAATATTTTACGATTAAGTTTCAAGGGATCAGTCAACGAAATATCTTAAAAATTGTAAAAGAACAGAAAAAATCTGCACAAATTTCTTTATAAAATGTAGACAGAAAAAAGTAAAAATGGACTTCAATTACGAAATTGTTTATATTAATTAATTTTTAATTGATTTTGCTCCAATCATCAAAATGATAATATTAATAACTAAAATAATTGATCTTATTATTACTGCTTTTTTTTTAATAGATAAAATGATCAGAAAATTGCTCAAAATTGACTTAAATTTATTTTATTTCTGTATTTTTATACCCTTCAACACGGTACAGTGTCCCATTCAAAAAATAAAATGGAAATAAATCTGGAAAGTTATATGCATTTGAATTTGAGTTTTGAAAAAAGTCTATTTTTCACAGTTTTTTTGAGAAAAAGGTAATTACGTTCTTTTAGAGTTACAAAAAAAATTTCTTAAGTAACATATATAGTATTTATATTTTTCTAAAATATTACTTTATAGGGAATTTTGTGAAGGAAAAAAAAACTAAAAACTTTAATACTATGTGAACTAGGGTCTCTCAAAATTGACCCATTTTTTATGATTTTCAATTTTTGCCTCAATTTCTCAAATCGCAAAGCTGGAATTAAAAAATAATTATATTTTTTACAAAGTTTGAGGTGTTTTTAATTTTTTGGTAATAGAAATTTTTGCTTCCCGATATTGGTTGGGAAGATATAGCAAAAAACTTAAAAAATCACATTTTTGGAAATTTTTGAAAGTTTTTTGAGATTTGAGGGATTTCTATTGAGAAATCCAAAAAAGTGACTAAAGGCATCAAAAAATCTCAAATATCCACTAACAAAAATTTTATTCCAAAATTAAAAATGAATAATATGTACAAAATCAAAAATCAGTCCTTCCTCGGTGTTTTTTGCAAAAAGTCTTCAACAAATTTTCGTATTTTATATATATTTGAAAAGAAGACGAAATTTCCTAAACAACGATATATAAAATGTATTATTTGTCAGTGTGATGGCTATAACAAAATGATATGAATTAAGCACTATGCTCAAAAAGTAAAGAAAATTCTAATAGCCTGTTTCTCTATGTCGAACGAAAATGAAAGCGAACGAAAGCAAGTCGAACGAATTCGAATAATTTTGGGTTTCTGTATTTCCTACGCTTTCTTTCGCATGGAGTTACGTCTTTTCGTATTGTTTTTGTTTTATTTTGCTTTCAGAGTAACTTTATTTCGTAAAAATATTAAAAGTACTACTAAATTGTTTAAACTTATATACAACCAAGTATATAAACAAACAAAATTAAAATAATTAAAAAATAAACATTTTTTTGATTTTTTTTAGAAATGGTTTTTTAGACACAAAATCGTCATTTATGGATACCAAATACATCAAAATGAATAATAAACATGAATAAGGAACATTTGCAATGTCCTTATGAGTATTTTTCCTATTTTTCTTTAAAAAATTCAACCAGTCGAAAGCAAAATAGCAAGTGACTGATTTTGACATTTTTGTTCTTATCGTTCGAAATACTTTTCTTTCGACTTGTCGTTCGACTCATTGTTCGCATAGAAGTGAGTTAGAGAAACCCAAATCAGTTTTCGTTCGCTTAGAAGGCGAAAGAAAGCTTTCGTTCGACATAGAGAAACAGGCCATAAGCTTTATTACAATATTTCTTGATACTGCATTATCAGGAACGGCATTACCAAACATAGAAAAATTAAGCAAATTAACCAAATCACATGCAATTACAGTCGAACACGGTTATAACGAACACCGGCTATAACGAACTATGGCTATAGCGAACACTTTTCTTTGGTCCATTGATTTTACCAAAATTTTTCATACAAATACGTTTATAACGAACACGGTTATAGCGAACTTTTTTTATAACAAACACATTTTTATGGTCCCAAGAAGAATTTTTCATACAAAAAACTACGTTTATAACGAACAAGTACTTGTTTTAGATAAATAAAATTACACATCTCAAAAAAGTTCCAAAAATTTAAAAACTAACAGAAATAACTTTTATTTATTTCCATTTAAATTATTGGACAAATGGAAATATTTTTCATTAATTTTAATTTAAATTATTGGCAAATAAAAGATGAACTTTACATTTATAGTTGCTGACCTTTTTAACGTAAACATTTAATGAAAATAGCTAATAATAAAACTGAAATTATTTGAGGATTAAACACTAAATATTAGAAAATCGCTATTCCTCAAAAAGTAAATTTTTCAAAACATCTGTAATAAAAGAAAACATTGAATTATTATAAAAAATATAATTAATCTCAATTTAACATTTGTGAAAAGAATGATGAATGCAAAAAATATTATTCCTGATATATTATTCATTAATATTTAAAAATTATAAATACCGCCCATTTTTAAAGGAAAGAAATGCGCTTTAATCCCAAATATTAGTATTGTTATGAAATACGTGTATATTGTTAACAAATAGTTTTTTTTTTTTTTGGAATTTTACGGATATAACGAACTACGTTTATAACGAACTAAATATGTCGGTCCCTTCGAGTTCGTTATAACCGTGTTTGACTGTATTAAGTTTGAATCCTTTAATTGTACACGCAACACAGACGATATAGACTTGTTATATACCGATATTTAGGAAATTATGTCTTCTTTTCAAAAATATATAAAATCATTTTTGTTAGGTAATATTTTTGCATGAAATTTTGCACCTTCTCGGATTTCTCAATAGAAATCCCACAAATCCCAAAAAAATTTCAAAAATTTCCAAAAATGGGATTTTTTAAGTTTTTTTCTATATCTTCCCAACTGATATCGGGGAGCAAAAATTTCTATTACCAAAAAATTAAAAACACATCAGACTGTAAAAAATATAATTATTTTTTTGTAAAATAATTATATTTTTTGGAAAATCATAAAAAATGGGTCAATTTTGAGAGAAAAGTATAAATACTATACATGTTACTTGAGAATTTTTTTTGTAACTCGAAAAGAACGTAACTACCTTTTTTCGCAAGGAAACGGCGAAAATTTTTTTCAAAATTCAAATGCATATAATTTTAAATCCGTAAAGATTTTTTCAAAAATGTTTCTTTACACAAATTTCTTATTTATCTATCTATATATATAAAAATTAATGTGTGTTTGTTTGTATGTATGTTTGTTTGAAGTCTATAGCCGCCTAAACGGCTAAACCGATTTTCTTGAATTTTTCACAGTGTGTTCCTATATGCCTGGAAGGAAAAATAGGCTACTTTTTTTTTTGAAATTCCATGTGGGCGAGGTGCCCACTTACTA
This sequence comes from Protophormia terraenovae, assembly GCA_951394005.1. Taxonomy (NCBI): domain Eukaryota; kingdom Metazoa; phylum Arthropoda; class Insecta; order Diptera; family Calliphoridae; genus Protophormia; species Protophormia terraenovae. Next base: position 37,170,785 of record OX596074.1, read on the forward strand.
AATAACTATTAAAAGTAGTATATCTCGGAAATTGGTAATACTAGAGTCCTCAAATTTTGCACGAACAACTTTGACATCTATATGAACATTCTGGAAAAATATAGGCGAACTAGCAATAGGGGGTGTGGCACATCCCACGCCTAATATTGCTTGCCAATACCAAATGCCGTAAATTTAGGAAACTATAACAGTTACATTTCCCAAATTTTGTACAATAATTTTAAGTGTCAATGTGAACATTTTGTGCAAAAATGGGCGAAAAAGAAATAGTGGGCGTGTCATCTCTCATATAAAGTTAATACCAACATTTTTATATCTGGGAAACTATAAAAGTTAGAGAGCTCAAATTTTGCACGACTAGCACTAGCTTCAATATGAATATTTTGGACAACAATTGGTACACTAGCAATAGTGGGCGTGGCACCTCCCATATAAAGAAAATATTAAATTATCATATCTGAGAAAATATAATAGTTAGAGTTCTAAAATTTTGTCGGAGCCACTTTGGTATCAATATTAATATTTAAGAAAAATATGGGCGGACTAGAAGTAGGGGGCCTGGTACCTCCTATATGAATTAAATGCAAAAATTCGTATATCTAGGAAAGTACTGGAGTTGGAATGCTCAAATATTGCACAAAGAATTTTGACATCTATGAAAACATTTGTCTAATAAATTAGCGGATTATGGGGGTATGGTCCCTCCCATAAAAATTAAATACAAAAATTAGTATATTTTTTAATCCTTTAATTACTATGTATTTCATTTCGGTGGTGAAGCACACCGGGTATTAGCTAGTTGTTAATAAAAAAATATTTCAAAAAAAATCGAGTGAAATTTGGACCCGCTATAGCGAAAAAACTTTACCAAGATAGGTCCAAAAATAAAAATTTTATTCTTTGAAGCCAATTATCTCTTAAGCTAAATGAGATAACCTACACATACGACGACGTTTTTTGTTTTCTTTGAAATCGGCTGAGATATAACGAATCTGGATCGTTTTAAATTTTTTGAACACCCGACATCCAACTTTATGACCCTCTGGACCCGCCCCCGTTATGCCTATAACGGCCAAGCTCAAAACTTAAACTTGCCTACACCTCTACTAATACTGTCTGAAATTTCATTGAAATCAGACCAGTCGTTTGGAAATTCCAGATTTATTTCCATTTTATTTTTTGAATGGGACACTGTGCTATGGTGGTGTAGGGTTAACAATAAGTATGATTCATCGAATTATAAATTTTTGGCCGAGTATAAATTTTGTTGGATTGAACAAAATTTAATGGTATTTCATCATTTCGTTAACTGCATCAGTAGGTTGTCTCTACAAGTTTTTATTAATCAGACAACATTTTTTACTTACATTAAAATATGAAAATCATTTCGCGAAAAAATGGACAAATCATGGTCTTTTTCAGGACTTCACTTCAGCAAAATTGTTGGAAATTTTATACCCTATAAATTTTGTAATAACATCAAAGTATGTACATGCGATGAGCAATAAGCAAAAAAAAAAAAAAAACTTATTTTTGTGACCTTAAACCGTGAATAATCCGTATACATGATTATCGGTGACTTTTAATAGCATGCAAAGACTTACCTTAATGCTATTAGCTAATCTTCATCAAATTTCGAGCTGGAGCTCTATTATTGTAAAATTTAATTTTTTACAAAGAATTTGTTTAAGTAAGAAAATGAAATAGACCCAGCAAAAACTTTGGTTGCCATGTAATGAGTTAAGAAGCTAATTTAATCGCTCTCCACTACTTACACATTAGCTGAATAACTAATTATTTTAACACGGTGATGACATTAGAGGCAACTACTTACCCTATACATTACTTAGATGTCATTACAATAACTAATTACTTCCAAGCTGATAAACAGCGCATTGATTTTAAAGCATTACTGAAGTCATGATTAGTAGTATCAATAGGGACAGTTACATTTTTTGTTATAAATAATTAATGAAATGTCAGGATATAAAATATTTTTATTTGTTGTTGTAAAAAAAATTTTAATTTTGATTTAAAAAACTTAACAACAACCAAAAATGTAATTAAAATTTAATAAATAAAAATAAACTATTTTAGATTACAAATTAATTCGTACACAAATTTTGCCTTTCATTTATGTATTCCTTTTTCAAATATATGAATTGGTAACTGCATTATAAAAATCAATAAAAATTAATATTTTCAAAAATCTGATCATAAATAATTATTTACATTCGAGTTATAAATAATTAGTTACTAAACAACTTCTATGTAATGCAGACAGTATGTTGTTGTCATTACAAAGTCACTACATCCGTAACTACATGTCATTACCAAGTTTTTGCTGGGGACCTCTTACCAAAAAACAAACAAAAAAAACAAAACGATAGAAGAAGATATATTCGGTCAAGCCCGACTATATGATACCCTACACCATTTCGATCCATATAATTTTGTTTTTATTTGTATACAACTTACTTGTGTTAAATATTAACATAATACTAACATTTGTATGGGATTATGCACGTTAGTGATTTTCTGGGGAGGAGTTTATATGGGAGCTATAGTCAGTTATGGACCGATCTTCATGAAATTCGGCAGACGGATTTTTGCTTATATAAAACTTGGTGCTAAATTTCATTAAAATATTCCTATTTTTAAGGCATCTATAAGTGTTATAACTCTATACTGGGAGGACATTTGTATGGGGGCTAGGTGAAATAATGGATCATAACCAAATTCAATAGGCTTCGTCCTTGTGTTGAAAAAAGCATATGTACCAAATTGCATCAAATTATCTTCAAAATTGCGACCTGTACTTTGCGAACAAGCTTTACATGGACAGCCAGCCGACCAGACGGACAGACATTGTTAAATCGACTCAGAAAGTGATTCTGAGTCGAACGGTATACTTTAAAGTGGGTGTCCGAAGATTTTTTCTCTGCGTTACAACTTCTGCACAAACACATAATACCCCAACCACCTATGGTGGTGTAGGGTATAAACACTTTCTTAGAACATTAGCCCTTAAAAAGATCACATTTTATGATTCTGGCATCAGATTTAACGTAAGTTGCATATTTTTTTCTATTGCAATGTACATATGTGAAATGTAATACTCGTTATGAAAATTATTAATTTTTGAAAAAATATAATCTAATTATTTCCGTCCATAAGTCCAATGCATATTATATTATATTTTATTAGTTGGAATTTTGCAATATTTTCATACCATAGTGCAAAGCTTTACAGAAAATTGACAATTTTATAAAATTTTAAAAATTAAAAAAAAAAAAATGTTTATGATCAGCTCATATTCTAGCATTTTCCACAGTAACCAATTTAATTTATTTTTTTTGGATTTTTTAATTTTTTCTAGGATATTCTTTGAGAATCAATAATTTGTGCAGAGAAGCACTAGTTATAAAAAACATTATTTAAAACCAATTAAGAATTACAGTACAGTTCTACTCCATTATTAGTTGCATTTCCAATAATGTTGAGTCTAAAGTGGTTGTAAACACCATTTCTACGCCTAATGATTTTTTTTTTTTTTTTTTTGGAAATTATTACAATTAAAAATCTAAGCAAAAATTCGAATTACAAGAAAATGTATACGAATATTATTGGGAATGAAATTAGAAATATGAGAAAATTTAACTACTTTAGTTTATAAATAAATATAAAATTGTCCTAGATGGAAAAGCGAAAACCTTTAATTTTTCCTACCTGGCTTATAAATAACTTCATATGTATATGTTGTGTATGTAAATGAATGTCAACACAAAATGTAAAATAGTTAACATACCAACAGTTTTCTTTTTTAGTTTTTTTTCTACAATTGTGATTGTTAAGAGTGATAAATGCACCACAAAATAAACAAACAAATATTCATATACAACGACAATAAGAGGCTAAAACATGATAGTGATGATTGTTAGATGATGATGTTCATCAAGTGATGTATTATAGAGATGAAAAAAGTTGAATAAATTTATAACAGGGATGTGAAACCTTTCATTGAAACTGGAACAATTCAAACAGAGAACACAAAAGTTTAACAGTTACGAAATGCTACTAAAATTTAAACGATTATTCGCTGGGAGGGAAACAAAATAACTTTCTCTATACATTTTTTATAATCTCAAGACAAGTTTCCTTGGTAGTTTTTAGCTGTTAAATGTTCTTTTTTCAAACGGGCATACAAAAATTTGCATTCATTGGTGCCCAGGTTGGCAAATATTTTTAATTCTCTTAACCATAACACTAACATTTTGACAACCATTTAAAGTGTTTTAGAAAAAACACTTGGAACAAAAAAGCAAAAAAAAGTAAACAACAATGCAATTAATTTCACTTACCACTTGGACAATGAAGTTGTTGATTCTCTTCTACAACCAGTTGAATTTTGACCATAATTTACTCCCCCCACTCCATAGCTGGAAACAAAAGTGCCCAATTGTTGAACAATGGAATTTTGAATATGACCATATGATGATGATTGTGGCTGCTGATGAATTTCAAAGTTTTTGATTTTATGATGTTCAGAATTTTCAAATGACGATAACGAAAACGATGATGATAAAGTAAAAGATGTGTTAGCAAGAGAAGATGAAAGTCCAGAAAAGGAGTCCAAATATTCTTGTTTTATTTTGAGTGGCATATATGATGGTTCTTCTATAGTCGCATGTATGGCTGATGTTATTTGTTGTTGTGTGCTAGTTTTATGATGTTGATTGTATTTAACATTGTCAACGTTACAGTTGTCAACAACATCATTGTTGTCTTCAACGTTGTTGTCGTTCTCATCATCATCATCGTCTTTAGTATCAGCATCATGATCTCCATCAGTGTCATTGGTTTTATTGGAAAGTTTATGATGATTCTTGTTTGTTTCAGTTATTATCCTTGTTGTTGCTGTTGCCGCTTCTGTTGTTGTTATTTCTTTAGAATCGTTGTTAAGAATTTGTTTGTTACTCTGCTCGTTTTCATTTGAGGCCACATTGGTATTGTTGTCATTTATAACTATACACTTTTTATTGTTTCCGTTGTTATTAGAGTGATTATTGGTATCATCACAACAATCACTGTCCTCATTTTTAACAACAAGTTTGTCACTGCCATTATCAGTTGAAATTGAGGCATAACAACTACTTGCAACACTTTGTTTATTGTCATCATCATCATCATCTCTAACAACATCATTCTTAACCTCATCATCCTTATCATCACATGTAGCTGACATTGTGGCCTCTTTAGTATTCATCACTTTGAAATAATCACAACCATTATCATACATTTGAAGCTCTTCGTCTATATTGCACTCATCATTTGTCACTAGAGTTGTTAGTGATATTTTATTGCCTCTGTCATTGACAATTGTTGTTATTGGCTTTAGTAGTATTTTTTGTTTAGATTTTTCTATAAATTTTTTAAAATGTTTGGATTTTTTATATATTACGGGTGATAGTTTTCTTTTAGGCATGATGATGTTAAGGGATTAATTTCATTCATAGTATTTAAATTCTGTAGAAGAATGTTTGATTTTGAAGCTGCCCTGAAAAATATAGAAGTTAGTAAATTAAACAAATTTAGTTTATAGTATTTAGGTTTATAACTAATTAGTATTTAGTAGCTTTGCATCTAAATATCCTCTTTGATTGCAATAGTGCTGTATAACTTTAATTTCTAAAAAAAATTATCTCTCCTTAAAAATTAAAGTTGACCATTACATTTTATATTTAAAATGTAATATTTGTTAAACATGTCACATGCACTAAAATCAATTTTCACTTCAATTGTTTCTCTAAAAATCAAATAGTAGCAATTAATGGTTTTACTAATGTACGACAACGAGTACTCAAACAATCAATGTATTTTCTCCACAATTTTTCAAAGAATTACTCGATTTTTTTATTTTTAATTTTATATCTTCATCTTGAGAAAATGCTTTGTCAAAAATTCCATCCAAAAGCGTTTAGAAGTGCAATAAGATGAAATTACTTTTTATTTATACGAGTATATACATAGTTATTTGGTTGTGTTGTGCTGATGTTGCATTAGTGTACAAAATAATGTCTTCTTATGATTGGTTTTGTCTCAAGAAAATGTTAGTTACATTTGTACAAGTTGTTGATAATGGTAAGTAATTAGAAAGAAATGTTTGTGCACAGTGGTAAGCGATAAACATGATTTATTTAGTTTAGTATTGGAAAATAAGTCATATTATATATATTTACTTGGCACAATATTTTCAAGAAATCTATAAATCCTATAAGCCACTGTGCTATTTTTAAACATCAGTATCATTCTAAAGAATTGTATCTAATGTTGGACAAATACATGTTATTTTGTAAATAATTGTTACATAGAATTTTGTATTTAATTTTATCTTAGGAAAAAGTAAGAAAAAATGTAACAAAGTAAATAATATATTAAGGGTATATTTACAGCTGAATTTGTCAAATTTACACTTGGAAACAATGTAGGTATTTAAAGTAGTATTTTAAAACATTTTTATTATACGAAACGAAAGAAATATATGTACAAACTGTTTCTTACCAACTTTGTGCAAAGTTTTTAAAAGAAATTGCCATTATAGTGTCTGATTGGCGGTAACGAAGCTAATAATTATACAGCAGCATTTAGAGAGTCTTACTAACTTGCATTTCGTTGAGAGCCGCCTTAGTCTATTTCACAGTACCTGGAGTTTTGGTAATACTAGATAGTATGTCTCAAATTACAATATTTTAATAAATTTTTAATGATTTTGAATTGTAAATTGAATACTTATATTACCCCTGCGAGAAATTTGTGGCAATTGCAGTAATGGTCCGGTTCCTCTGCACCAGTTGAGTACCAATTAACACCTAACTCGTCACCAAAGTTCCAATTGAGAACCAGTTGACACAAACACACTCACTATTTAACAGTTGAGAGTTAATTTATAACATGCTAGTTAAGTGTGCAATTAGCAACTCGCGCGCAATAACAATCAGTGGCTGAGTGGTAACATAACATACGTCAGATGAACATGGGTTCGAGCCGAAGTGCCGCCATCATCGACATTAACGAAAAATTATAAAATTGAAATAAACATTATTTAATAAAGATAATAATAAAAATAATGTTTAAAAAGTAAAACAATTACCGAATTTTTATAAAATTTGTATTGCAATAATCGTTACTGAACCTGTCCTCTTGGACCAGTCCTAGGACCTATCCTGTGACCTGTCCCAAGGGGCTAATTAGCCACCTCTAATGACAACCCCATGTAAAAGTGACAGGTTCTTTTCATATAAAGTTCCAGAACTGGGACCGGTCACTAGCCCTGAGAACCTGTCACTTGACTAGTTTTGAACCGGTTCTCTTTACTCTAGGGACATTACATTAACAGTATTCACTGTATCTTTTCTCCTGGGTTTCATTGACATTAGAGTATCCAAAAAAACAACTTTCTCAAAAAAAAAAAAAACGGTTTTTGGTTTAACTGAAAAATCTCATTTTAGAAAATACCGTTTGTCCGGATTTGAACTCTTGAAAAAACCAGTTAACCGATTTTCAGTCATATACATTTTTTAACAAGAAAATAATAATTTTTTCTTATTTTTTTAACAAATGCCTAAATTTGTACGTGTATATGTGGGTTACTATGCATAAAAAATGTTATAAATAAAAAATGTTATGTTTTTTTTTATATTAATAGCTTTTACCAGTGCGTTTCGCTACCAATTTTTAGGCGGTAGCAAATATTTACAACTTCCTCTGGACCTATACGAAATTTGATATGAAGAACTTTTTGGGGCTTTCACTGTGAAAGATATGATGGATATGAGAATACCGATTAAATACCGTTTAAAGTTGGTTACCGTAATTGATACCGAAATTATTATTTTGTAAAAAATACCGGTATTCAAATACCGTTTCCCTCTGTACCGGTATATACCGGTAATTTAGTTTCGGTATTTTAAAAATATATTTCTTTCAACAGAATATGGTATGTATTGCAAAAATAATTTCTCATATAATTTACTTGCGAAAATAAGAAGTATAAAATTATTTTTAAAAATAAAAGTTTATTTCAAGTTATAATTATAAAATTTTATTTTAAAGAGCATTTTTGCTGGAATTCAAGTTGAAACCAAATTTATTTCAAGCCTTGAATCCAGTACCAAGCATTGAATAAAAATAGTATTACACTTTACTTCAATAGCATTCTCCAATGAAAAGGAAATTTCAATTCCAGTCAAATTTATTTTACATGAAAAATTTTATTTTTTTCAACAATATTTCATGTTTAATATATGAATTCATGTCGGAATTTTTCAATTTTTAAAATTTGTGTGCTTGTTGGGTTAATTGTTTGTGTTTTGATTATATCGTTTGCAATAAATATATTTTTTTAATCCCTTAAACCTAGTGCGACTTGACTTTGATAAAAAGTCTTAGTGCGAACATATCGACATTTGAATTTAAGATATGCTCTCAATTATTTATCATATGACGCCCATGAACGTACTATAGAAATTAATGATAGGTTCTTAGTTAACTGATATTTGCTTCTATGAAGATTCTCTCCTTAATTTTAGTTTTTCCAAAAGACCGAAAATGTTCCTTCAGAAAGTTACTATTTGGACTATCTTTCCGGGAATTTAGATAGTGGTTCCCGGGTTTTTTAAAAGCATTTAAACGAAAGAAAATTGCATGAATTTTAACTAACGATTATATATTTTCGAAATTTTTACCAAATAAAATATAATAGCCAAATCCAGCTGGGAAATAGTTATACAATTTCATTATTCTTTAAATTATTTGTATAGGAAGGTATGAATTCAAATAAATGTCATGTCAGCACTAATAAGAAGCAAGTAAACTTAAACTCATTGAATGGATCTTGTAAGTATTTTAAATATATGATATAAATTTGTCACTGGTATGGACATGATATTTTTGATATATTTCGAAAATATTATTTCATAATTTAGGTATATTTAAATATGCGATACACTTTGATGATTTTCAATAACGTTGATGGACCAATCTATTGAAGCTGCAAACAATTTTATACTACTTTTACTCACATTTTTAAGAGAAATCCCGGGAAATCGAAAAGTCCGGGAAAATTTTCTTCTTAACGACTTCAAAGTTTAAATTACATTTAAATTTCTCAACTATAAAAATGTCTAGTGAGTAAATGGGATAATGGGGAGTTATGGCCATAATTAGTACTTTCTTATTGTAGTACTATTTCTCCTCTACAAAATTCCTCGGCTGTAATTGACAAATTAGCTCTTCATCTTACCTAAATAGTTATACAGTAGACGCTCACAAATTAGAGCTTTCAGTAATTCGAACGTCCAGAAATTAGAATCAGTGTATGCAATACATTAAACGCTCTGAAATTCGAATTTAAAATTCTAATTTCCGAGCGTTTTTTGTTATTTGAACACAAGAGATCTCCAATTTATTTTTATTCTGTTTGAACATAGTAAAACTAAAAAGGGGAATCACCAAATAATATATGTTTACTCCCTATTTGTTGTTTTTTTTTTGTCGCATTTATGTATATTTGTGGCTAGTTTATTTGCGAAATTTGATACGCGTGTACATATTTTGGCAGTCTCTATTAAAAAGTGAAAGTATATCATTAGAAATGTCAAATAAACGTAAAAAAAAACACTTTATCATTGGAAACTAAAGTCAATATATTAGAAGCTGGACAAAGGAGTTCAAGGGAAGCGGTTAGCCCTAGATTTTAATGTGACAACATCTTCAATCAGCTACATCAAATCACATAGAACAGCAATATTAAATGTTGTTTCCAATACATATCAGGAGGCAAGCAATAAATCTTTTCACAGCGCTGAATATCCTAAAATGGAAAGCCGTCTGTATGAATGGTTTTTAAATCAACGAGAAAAAAGTGTACACTGACTAGGCACATACTTAAACAGAAAACTAAACAAATATTTAAAGAGGAATATCCCGATAAATATGAAAATGCATTCCGTGCAAGTGATGGATGGTTTACCAAATTTAAGAAACGACACAGTATCCGTTTTTTAAAAATTTGTGGCGAGATTCTTTCCAGTGATGTTGCTTCAGTCCCTCCTTTTATTCATCGATATCGTGCAAAGGTCGCTGAGATGGGGTTAATGGAATCACAAATATATAATGTCGATGAAACAGGATTATTTTTTTGTTGCCTACCATACAGAACATATGTCTCTGCTTTTAAAAAAAACGCCCCTGAACATAAAATTCAAAAAGACAGAATTTCAGTCCTACTTGGTGCAATCTCTGATGGATCACATAAATTAGTTCCATTGGTAATTGGAAAAGCAAAAAACCTCAGGTGTTTTAAAAGTTTCAATAATCCTCTGCATTACAACTTTTCAAAAAATGCTTGGATGACTTCTCGGATTTTTCACGAATGGTTTCACCGAATATTTATTAAAGAGGTAAGAACAAATATTGATTTCAGGTTCAGTAATTTTAAAACATTTAAAATTTACAGGTGATCCGCTTTTCTCAGGAAAATAATTTGCCACCGAAAGCCATTTTGCTTGTAGATAATTGCTCCGCTCATGCACCCATTGAGAAACTTAAAAGTGACGATGGAAACATAGTTGCATTATTCTTTCCACCAAATGTAAAGGCAACTTTACAACTAATGAATCAAAACCCTATTAAGTTAACAAAGCTCAATTACAGAAGTATGTTTCTTTCTCAATTAATTGCTGAAGGTGGTGAACTGAAGAGTCATTGAAATCCCATTCAATCCGCAATCCTATATTATTACTAAAACAAGCTTGGGATAAGGTACCACAAAGTGTTATGAAGAAATCTTGGTCAAAGTTTTCCAATTGGGACTCTAACCAATACGACAGTGACGATGACGTGTCAATAGCGCAATTATTGCAAATAGATCAGGACTGCAACGAAGTTATTCAGAGACCTCAAGCTCTTTTAGAAGAAATAGCTCCAAACGATTGCATTGGTATAGAAGACATCGACAGATGGAATGAAGATGTATATGTTCTCAGTAGCGATGGTGAGTCTTCACCATCTTCACCAGTTGTCTCTAATACTACAGCCATTGAAAGCGTAAATAATTTAATAAAATGGTGCAATAACAGTGAATTGTTTTCCACTAAGCACATAAGCAATCTTTTGGCTCTCCGTATTAATATTTCGAATTCGCTGAAACCAAAAATACAAACAAATATAACTGATTATATGTCAAACATAGATTAGTTTTAAATTTGGCCATTGTACAGTCTATCCCTCCAATAACTTTTAATTTTATTATTTAATATATTTTTTTTTTTTTTTAAATACATATGTAAAATATTTTAGTTTTTTGGACTGAATTATGTTTTTTAAATTAATTTATAAAAATACATTTAATGTATTGGACTGAATTGTTATGTTTTGTTTTCTTGTTTTTATCAAATAAAATTGAATTCAAAAAAAAATTCAAAAGTATTTTATTTTAGTTTTTGGAAGTAAATTTACTAAATTTTTTATTTTTTCCTCGAAAAAAATAAACGTCCAAAAATTAGAATAATTCAGAAATTAGAATTGCTTCAAAAACAAAGCGGTTCTAATTTGTGAGCGTCTACTGTATAACATAAAAAATCTTGTGGGAATAATATTTTCTTTACTAAGGAGTGAGATCGAAAAATTCTTAACATACATAATATTCAATAACTTGGAACGGTTGATCTTAGGGTTTTCATTATTTTTTAATCATTTGATAATTTAGCACAGATCACAGAAATACATAATTTTTATGGTTCTAACCACTAATAATAAAATTGTGGACCATTTTTGAAAACCCTTTCTTTGGAGTTTTGATAGTTGCTTCAGTCAGTTTTTTGGAACAGTGTGCACATCTTCTGTTAAAATCTTCGGTATTTTGGGACACATTTTTTGTGCTCTTGAATTCACTTTTACAAGAGCTCAATATCTCTCCACTGGTCTAAGCTATGGACAATTTTGAAAATTGACCTCTCTTGGTACTAAAACTATGTTATTGATTTGGTACCACTCCAGAGCTTTCTTACCGTAGTGACATGATACCAAATGGGTCCAAAAATATGTGGACACGTTGTGCTTTCTTAAGAAAAGAAGTCTTTTTTGCAAATATTCCTTTATGCATATTTTGGTATTTATAGATCCGAATGTATCAAGTGACTTTCCTGTTTTGCCGCAACTGCAAAAAGCTTGTCATACCATGAATTTTGTAAGAAATTTTTGCTGCTTTTGGATCTTAAACTTATCTCCAAGATTGCTTCGAGCATTAGCAATAAAAATTTTTGAGACACAAGCTGCGAAGATTCTGCCAGCACCTACGTTTCTTCATCAATTATACAGCTTGAGTATTTTTGTATGAAATTTGGTTTTAAATTCCGAGTCCTATTTTTGGCTTGTGATTTTTTTTTTACAGAATTCCAGTTTGGAATTTTTTAAACTTTATATGTTATCAACTTTCCCATTAGCTTTAAATTTTCGCACCAAATAGTCGAAGCACTGAGAAAACTGAGCTGATTTTCTACCAGATTTGTTTGGAGTTCCTTTCAATATGCCTTCAATCTTCTGGCCTTCCCAATATCATGTGGTCCTTTTTTTCTTACTGAACTAGGTTTCACATCAATAGTCAAATTCTCCTGATACTGTTTAATAACATTAGAAACGGTTTTACGGACGACATTTAATTCTGTGACCAGTTATTTGAACGACCTATTTGGATTTTTTGAAATTTTTTAATAACTTGTAGGACGTAAATCTTTTTCGTCACTTATTTTGATGAAAATAAGGACAAATTAACATGGTTGTTATTAAAAATAATAACTGAAGTATTTTTCCATGATAACTAGATAGAAAAAAATTTTGAATATTGATTCCGAAAAAAGTTATGAAGCAAAATGTGTGTTAAGATTTTTTCAATCTCACTCCTTAATTTTTATGGTGATTGAAACGTGTATTCATTCCTGCGATATCCGAAAATTTGAAATTTTTAGAATAAAATTATATACATATATATATATATATATATATATATATATTTATATATATATATATATATATATATAAATATATATATATATATTTATATATATATATATATATATATATATATATATATATATATATATATATATATATATATATATATATATATATATATATATATATATATATATATAATGCTACTGTCCTCTGCTACACCTATTTGAAATTTCATGTAAATCCAACAAGCCGATCAGTAATTAAAGATTTATTTCGATTGTGCCAAACTTGTTAATGTTTGATAAAAAAAAAGTATATATGTCTGCACTTGAGCTGTTATTTAGAAAAAGAGGAAAATTCGTATACATCTGGAAAAACAAGCGAGTAAATTATTAAACTGCTCAGCACCTTTTACCAAAAAGTTTCAGAAATGTAGGCTGAAGACTTACAAAGTAAAAAAGTTGATAATAAGAAAATATGGAGGCAAAGTAGAGCACGAATGTTATTGGGATTTTTATTTTTCAAAAATATGAATGCGTCTAAGTGGCAAAAAGAAAGAACATTTCACAGAATTCCCCAAAATTCAGTCCATTTGATATATTTTGGGTTGTGGTAAAGAAAAATATTTAAAGAATACTTAAAACTGACTAAAAAATAAAATACAGTTTAAAAATACTTAAGTGGGCTTATTCCGACAATAAAAGTAACCGAAAAACAATGAACTTACACGCAAAGAAAAAACATGGTTGGTCAAATCATAATCGGTAACTATCATTAATGTTTAGGTTTATGATTCCCTCAATCATATCAGTTATTATACCCTTTTGTGAACATAATATTGTCCTATCCAATATTAATATAATATGGACCTCATAATCATAACATTTATATGTGATAGTCCTCACAACCATACTGCATAAATATAACATGATCCCTATATTAAATATTATAATACCCCCAATCATAATACTATGCAAACGGTTAAAATGTATTTTTATTTATTATTATTTTTTTAATTTAAATTTTGCGAATAGAAAATAATTAAAAAACAAATACCACAGCCTTCACTGGACGATTTCGTTCAAGAAAATTCATCTTCACATTCACACACCTAAAAGAAAATTGTAGAAATACATTTTTTTTATTATTATTTTTATATTTGACCGCACTGAATTATTGATATTTATTGTACTTACCGAAAAATATTTCCAATTTGAAATGTGGCCATTGATGATTTGCTCCGTCAGCACTCCGTGGATCTCGTTATTAAAAAATAATAATAAAGTTTTTTAATAAAAATTTTGTGAACTTTTTTAAACGTTTTTATTCACTTTACGTCCGTCACATTTAAGATTTCATTACTGAATGAGTAAATTATTTCGAAAGAGAGATAACAATAAAGACGAGCATATTATTGTCACCCCTCGCATTAAAATATTACATACAAATATTTCATTGAAATAATATGTTACTATGAAACATATTATTCTTTTAGTACACCGACTTTATATTATTACAAAGTATCATATGTTAAAATGATCAGAACAAAAAATAATTGATTCAGCTTAGTCTAAAACACAATAATTTGATTGTGTTAGCCATATAAACTACTTAGGAACATCACTTGATTTCCGCGAACATTTCGGAATTATGTTTTTTCTTTGCGTGTATATTTAGGGAATTCAAGAAAATGTGAAATATATTAGTAAAAACTAAAATTCTTTAATAAGACAAAATTTCAAAAATATTAACTTATTAGTTTAATTTTTATAAGCAGAATTACACGCATTCATTTTTTCGTGCTCAGTCATTATATCTAATTGGTGATGTTTCTAGCCATTGTCTATTACACCGTTGTAAATATAGCACATTTTAATAAAAGCTCGAAGATAGTACATCACTAAAGTACTGGACTACTGCTAATAGACATTTTTCTTAATTTATATAACACTGAAACCTAACCACCTTCAAGATACTCTCATGGTCACATATCACATTCATCCACTGCTACCTCTTAACCATCATAATCAAATAATAAAGCAAGAAAATATTTAACATCTTCTCATAAGTAATCCTTAACACTACAACAAATTGTTTATGCAAAATTGTATATAAAATGCTTAAATTTTTCATTTTTAATACAAAAATTCTAAATGACAAATGGCCTTCTCACTTATAAGTAATTACTTTCAATTAAGGTTTCCGCCAAAGTTATTGCGCAGGCGTCTTTTGCTTAGAGTTGAAAAAAAAAGATCAACTTTTTTTACAGCATTTGTTTGGCGTTGACATTGACATAGCGAGCTTTCGCACTAGAGTTTACAAGCAACGAGTGAAGGAGATGGTCAGCTAGTCAGTCAGTCAGTTTCTTAAATGAGTAAAGTAAAAACTAGCCAATATCGTTTAGTTTTTTGTAGTTAACATGAAGATCAAGGGTGGTGTTTTAATTTAGTCATATAGTTTGTAACACTTAAGAGATATTGAAGACTTTTTTATCCGAGAAATAGCCGAATGAAATGTTTATATGTCTGAGTATAAATTGAAGTGGCTCTATAACTCGACAATAAAAACAGAGAAATGAAAAACTTTATAAAGACTTGTTCGTTCACGATCGCTATGTATAAATTACTGTTAAGGAATATTAAAATCTAAGGACAACTTTCACTCCCATTTTAAGAAGTGATCGTATTGAAGAAAGATCCCTTATATTCTAACAATGATTTATAAAATAATTTACATTTTCGTGCTGGGTAAAAACAATTCGTATACAATCAAATGAAAGTTATTATCTTTTATTTGAAGCTTTAACATCCTCTAGTTACCATTGACCACAAACATTATGGCTTTTATAGTGATGTATACTTTTTTGGTGTAGCTTCTTACATAGTTTATGATTGTATGATGTTGCCAGAAAATGAATGCAACATACGAAAAACATATGTATGCTTTATACAAACTCAGACATTCGTTGCAAATGATGAACGAATGAATGTACGAATCAAATTGAAGGTATGTCAGTTATTAATGTTGCACATTTTGCAGCTTAAATGTTTAATTCAAAAGGTTGACAGATGTGCGTAATTTATTTGCAATTTTTTTTTTTTTTTTGTTATTTTCAATTTTATATGTTTCTCTTCACATTTCTTATAGCTGCCTTTCATTTCAATTTATTCTTTATGTTTCCTTTTTAACAAATAACAGAAAAAAGGAATAAGACATTCATAACTCTGAGGTGATCTTGCTGTTTTGCAAGATCAGTGTTTTTTTTTTTTTTTTTTTTTTGTAATCTTGGCTCTATAAATGGTGTTTGCTCCATTGTAGTTGTTGAAAAATGGTTGGTAAAAAATATGATGAGGCTATCACGCATTTCATGATGGCGGCAGCAGATAAGCACCTTAGTGTTACAATAATAATAAATGATATTTATCCGGTATATGAATTACAGGTTTAGTACTCGACACAACAACAATAACAGAATTATAAAAATTGAGAACACTTTGAATGTATGTATTAAGGAAAGAAAGAAGGTATCAAAAGATTTCCTCAGACATTGATATATGACAATATTTTTGTATAGTTCGTATTGAAGAAATAAAGCAAATACATACATAAGTATTATCATATGGCAGAAAATGTGTGAATTGAAAAATTTATAACCTCGATATTTTTGTTTATTGTTGATGATTTTTTAAAGCTTAAGTGTCAGTTAATAATTTTTGTATAGTAGAGTGATTATGTGACACATTATTTCTATAGACTTTTAAGAAATTTATTTAAATAATCGATGTCATTAAAAGCTAGTTTTAAAATTAATGGTAAAAATACCAAGTTTGCTAAGTTGTTTATTAATATATAGTTTAAAACTTTCCATATGCATTTTTAGTACACCAGAGCTGGAAATCTAATTTTATTGAAATTTTAACATAAAGCATGTAAACGAAAAAAAATTTTACATTTTCAAATGTAAATATTTAAGTATCTATAAAGGGTTGTTGTAAGAATGTTGTACTTTTATAAAACTAGGGACTCCAAAAAATACAAATATGCTTATTTCTTTTGTTTAAAATTATCAGTCGCTGAATAAAAATAAAAATTTTAAAAATTAAAAAAAAAAAAAAAAATTTTGGACACGTTTTCCACATCATTTTTTTAAACATTTAATAAATGGCCAAAATTTTCTTACATTTTTTTGACACAATTTCAATCTTGAATGTAAAATTTTGTAACTGGTTTTGATCCTTATTAATTTTTTATGACAGCCATACACTGTGTGTTTTACAGTATTTTATAATAATCTTTTTCCTGATTAACTTTTCGATGCCAAATCTAGCCACAGTGTTAATCAACACATTATTTAGTATTTTAATTGATAGACTATGACATTGTCTTTTATTTGATGTATCATTTACAGAAATTATCATTGTTAAACTAGTATTTTTTTTTTATCAAATTTAATTTTGTGTTATTTTCTAATTTTTATGATGAATTAACAGTTTGGATTTTATAAAAAAGTATAACATACTTAAAATCTTCGAACTTCACAGATTCAGAAAAGTATCAGATCTATCATATTGCTTACAGCGACTGAAATATTTACGTTTTAAAATGTAAAAAATTTTTCGTTTACACATTTTTTAAAGAAATTTGTCCAAATTTTTTTTTCTGATGTTTTGCAATTTTTAAGATATTTCGTTCAATGATGTCTCGAAACTCAAAATGTAAATTTATATATATATTCTAAAGACTTTACAGAATCACAAACCTTTTAGATTTTTCCAATACTATATACTGTGGCTTAAATATATGCAATTGAAATTGTAAAAAAAATTTCGTTTACATGATTTAGTAAAAGAGCTATATACATTAAAGTGCCTCACGAAAAAAGTTTCAAATGTAGCCCTCTAAAAATGAAGATTAGTATGTTCTTATATGATTCCCAAAATGTCACATCTCAATGTTAAGATTTACGTGAGCTGGACCATTTTCAAAACACCTCTAAAATTACGTATTTCTTTCAATGTCACTATCAAAATTTTGGTTATAATAATATTTATATTTCTTTTCAGTCGCGGAATATTAAGATTTTACTAACATCTTTTATAGCATTTTCATTGTTCAAACATGTAATTTTATATATTTCGGGCATTTTTCAAAATATATTTGGTTTTAATGTACCACAGGAATGGTCTATCCTGGCACTATTGAAAATTACTCGTAATTAACCCTTTAAGAGCTAGAGGGTCAATTTTATGCATTTAGTTCCCAAAAAAAATTAAATTAGCAATTTATGCAAATAAGTCGCATGGAAGTACTTATTACACTTATATATTGATAAATTTATGAAAAACGTAAAAAGTTCATTTAAATCCGCGATAATAATCGATTAAAAAGGAGTTTTTGAAATTTAGCCACTAATTTACACGAATTTACAGCTTTTTTGATCAATTTATGCTTTCGGGGACATTTGTATCCTTAACTAAACATTTATTTGCCGTTAAAATTAACTTAACCAATTATGGACCGGAAATTTGTACAACTAAAGGGTTAAATGAATGCACATATCAATAGTATTTAATGAGACCTTTCCAATGATGCTCTAAAATATAATTTACGATGGAAAATATCCAAAATATTCAAACTTTAATAAAATACTGTTTGAAATAAAATCATTAAAAATTTTACTAAAATTTTATTTTCGTGAGAATGAAAACAAATTTTAAAATATTGTTTGCTCAATATATATCAGGCGTCGTTTTTCTATCATATGTTGTAATTTTTTTGACAAAAAGTTAAAAATTGTATGTACTGCTGATCGTAAACCATATTTTTGGAGGTTAAACAAGTTTGCAATCGTAAATTGCCTTGTTGTCTCTGTTTGGTGGTACCAAAGCAGAGTTTGTGGACTATAATTAGACACCAGCAGAATGGAATACGTATTTTCTGTGCCGCTACACACTTCATCAGCATTCGTGGCGTATTATCCATTTCGGTTTCGTTGAAACCTAAACATGTCGCCCGCCTTGCACTGGGTGCAATTTTGAGGGACTCAGTTAGCAGCGCCAGGCGTTTGGGGCAAGTAAAAAAGAGGTTGAACCTAGCGTGGTAAACGATGTTTAAGATGTGGTTACATAGTGTCGTAAGCCGACATCCGGTTCGAAGGACCATAAACAAGTTTGCAATCGTAAATTGCCTTGTTGTCTCTGTTTGGCGGTACCAAAGCAGAGTTTGTGGACTATAATTAGACACCAGCAGAATGGAATACGTATTTTCTGTGCCGCTACACACTTCATCAGCATTCGTGGTGTCTTATCCATTTCGGTTTCGTTGAAACCTAAACAGAGGTTTTTTAAAAATGGTCGAGCTCACGTAAAGAAAATAATTGAACCGAAATATTTTGGGAGTAAGTTAAAAACATATCAATCTTTAATTTTTGGGGGGTACATTTGCAACTTTTTGTCCCCATACAAGTCAAGGCACTGTAATATACATACACAAACTACCATATCATTATATTATCCTTTTGTAATTGGTATGTGCTACTTCAAACATAAATCCAAATATTATTAATTTCAATACATAATTTGAGTCCATCAGTCCATCATTTCGGTCGCTAATGTAATTTTTTTAAACATCACCCGACACTCAATGATTTGCCAAGCTATTTTCTAATTTAGTAGTTCAACCCCATAAAACCCCATAAAGTATATACTTTTTGGGTCCTATTAAGATTCTGAGACGATCTAGCTATGTCTGTCTATGTCTATGTGTGTCTGGTGAAAGCAGCATAGACCTCGGAGTGGGAACGAAATTTTATTCAAATATTTATCCTACATAAGGTATGTTTGGTATTGAAAATGGGTAAATCGTTTAGTAAACAAAAAATTTTTGGCCAAATATTAGAAACACAGTGTGTCCATTGTAGCTTTAATTCGTACTTTCTGCAAGTATTTCTTAAACAAAAGACAACGAAATTTTGTACAAATAGTTCAGTGACTAATTTAAACAAAACGTAAACAAAAAATAGCGGTTTGCTCACTTTACCGCCCACCTTCTATTTAGGGTGAAATTTTATAAAGTTGCAGATTAAATTCGGCCAATATATAACATATAACATTATATTAGCTTTGGTCTATTTTGTATTAAATCATTTTACTGTCAGCCGTTTTATGTATCACTCTTGTATTGTTAGACACTTCGTGAAGTGATTTTCCATTTCATAGGGTTTTAAACCTTTCAACTCTCCATAAAAATACTTGTAGGTGCTTTATTATATATATCCTTCAAACGTTAAATACATTCCGAAATCGCCATGACCTCAGCCTTGAAAATGGTATTATTACCCGGGATGCAAAAGTAATTTCTTATCTTATTATTTTATTTTATATTAATTATTTCATATTAATAATTTTTTTGTTTTAACTTGAACATAAAAATAATAAAAATTTTTACAAACTAAATGTTTATGTATAATTGTGGTAAAAATTACGCGTAATATCAAAACATATTCGAATAAAATCTATAATATTTTCAATGTTTGATGGTATAAGTGTGGCATTCCTGTGGGAAATTTGTGGCAATTGCAATAATGAGCCGGTTCCTCAGTACCTGTTGAGTACCAATCGTCACCTAAGTTCCAGTTGAGAACCAGTTGACACAAACACACTCACTATATAACAGTTGAGATTCAATTTCTAACAGAGATGTTAAGTGCGAAATTAGCAACTTGTGCGCAATAACAATCAGTGGCTGAGTGGTTAGAGTTGCAGACTATAAAACGTAAGATACGTCAGAAGAACGTGATTAAATAAAAATAAATTAGAAAAAAAGTTTAAATAGTATAGTCATGTGATCTATCCTACGACCTGTCCCAAGGTGCTAATTAGCCACCTCTAATGACAACCCCATGTAAAAGTGACAAGTTCCTCCCATTTAAAGTTCTGGAACTGTAACCGTTCACTAGCCCTGGGAACTTTTCACGTGACAAGTTTGAACTGGTTCTCTTTCCTCTAGGGATATTATAGACTTTCTTAGAAAAATTTTTAAAATGTTTTTTATAATAAAAATCGAGAATTTTGCTTAATATTTGGATCGAGTCTAAGTTATTTCTCCATATATTATGCGAAAATATATTTTTTTAGATTTTATTTCAAGGAAATGCTATTTAATATTGTGATCTCTTTTAACCCAAGAAATTTGGTGCTATTAATGCTATGTGCTTTAGGTAAGGGTTTACTTCTCCTTTACCTTCTATGATGGGGATAATAAAGAAGTTAAAATTAATAAAAATTTTATTTTTTATTTTACTTTAAATTAAGATTAGTTTTGTATTTAAATAAATATCTAAATTATATTTTTTTATTTTTTTCATCACATCAACTTCATTAAAAAAGTGAGGAAATATAAAAAAGTTGAAGAACTAAAAGATGGAATTAATTTCATATTTAAGCGGAAAAATAACACTTAATATGCACAAATATTTAATTCATTTCACAATGAATGACATTGATGTTGATTCGTAGCAAATACTATAATACAATGTTTGTTTCAGTTGTTGCTGTTGAAGTTGATGCAACTGAAGGCATGGTTGTTGATGACGATGATGTCCTCATGTTAATTTGAAACACTTTAACCAACACAAGTAGAGTTAGTGAAAAGATGGAGAGAAAGAGATGTCGTTCATAATAAAAATGTGCCACATTTTATTTTAATTTTAGAATATTTTTCATATAAAAATGTTCGTTTTAATTCATTTGTTTGTTTTTTTATATTTTTTCTTTATTTAGAGAAACAAGTTAAAAATGCAATTTCCCCCAAAAAAGGACAAAAAATAAAAATTATATATAGTAACCCCTTTTTGCCTTCACATCTTTTAATTATTATCTAGAAGGAAGATGATGATGGGAATATGAATGGCAATGTTGATGTTGCCTTTTTGTTGCAGATGACGACTACGGTGATGGTATTTGTGATGATAATGATGTGAATGGACTGATGTCTGTTGAAATGCCAGAAACAAAACTAACACTACTAGCAACAACAATAATAAAAATAACAAATAGTTAAAATAAGGAGTATGAAAGTAAAAAAAGAAAAATAAAATGTTGTCTTTCTCTAGCATCATTCTACTTAAGCATCATATTTTGTACTTGAAAAACGTAATTACTTTAGAAAATAACCGTTAAAAGTAATGGTCTGTATCAAATATATTAAAATTATACTCGTATACGAACACGAGTAGAGCACACACATACAAGCAAACATATTTGAAAATGAGAAAATGCAAAAAAAAAAAGGAATAAAATAAAATAATGTAAAGTTAAAATATATTATAATGAAAATAAAATAACATCTATGTATTCGCATTGCCAGCTTTATATTAGAACAGACTAGTTCGAGAATAGAAAAAAAAAAAGAAAAATCGGATGGTTTGAGTGCACTGTTGGCCAACTGAAGACATGAGTCAAAATAAAACAATTCTGAATAAAGTGTAAATATATAAAAACGA
Organism: Protophormia terraenovae; assembly: GCA_951394005.1. Lineage (NCBI taxonomy): Eukaryota > Metazoa > Arthropoda > Insecta > Diptera > Calliphoridae > Protophormia > Protophormia terraenovae. The sequence continues at coordinate 37,193,301 of OX596074.1, forward strand.
TATGGGCAAACAGAGGCACTTGCAGCAGCAATGTGTATACAGTGGTGGTCGAAACATTTGGAAATGGGATGATATTTAACCCCTGTATTTCAATCATACCCTTTAAATATTTTTAACCAGTTTTTTAGTATTTTCTTAAGTTATTAATTAAATTTTGTTTAACAATTAATACCATCAAAAATAGTTATTTATACGGATCTTTAAAATTCTTGAAAAAATGGTGTATTGATAATTTAACTCTGTTTTATAATCGATCCAAAATTCAAGTTCCAAAATTACAAGGTTTACATGGACGGACAGACGGTCAGACAGACAGACGGACGGACATCGTTAAATCGACTCAGAAAGTACACCACCTATGGTGGTGTAGGGTATAAAAAATTATGTGGATTGGAATGGAGTAGGGTATCATATAATTATTTAGGTTATCATATAAATTTTACAAAAATTAATTTAAAGTACAGTAAAATCTCCCTAAGCGGACAGCTCTCATAGATGGACAGCTGGTTTTGAGCAAAATCTAGTGTTTTAATTTCACTTTGACTCATACTAGAAAAGAAAAAATGAAAACTTGGTCCCTAAAAACAGATGCTGTTCCAGTCTGCAGAAATTCTCGATGATGGGTCCATGATTTGTCATAGAACACAATGGCGACATATTCCTACAAATTTTGAAAACTTTTTTGAAAAGAGAGCATAGAAATTCTGCACAAAAAGCAGAGCGACATTGTTATCAGTGATATAAAAAAAAAAAAAAGTAATTGGGTGCTGCTTAAGAACAACATCATTTTCCCAAGTCAATCCTATCGTTTTTAAATGGAGTAACATGCCAACATATGTAGATGACTTTGTTGTCAGACTTGTCCTCAACATTGCTTTTTATTTTAAAAATTTCTTGGAAAAATCGTTTGTAAAAATGCTGTTGAAAGAAGTGTTATCCTTAGCCAGTTAATAGATGATTTTTTTCGCGTACGAAAAATTACTAAATTTAGCAAAAGAAAAAAGAAACCACAATTTTTATTTTTATTATTATTTTTTTTTTCGTATTAAAACTGAGCTATTAAGTAAAATTTTTCAAACGTTCCCTTAATGCAAAATTAGATAAATCAGCTTTCATATAAAATTGCACTTAAATGGAACGAATTTTATGACTGGTATACATATTTAGGATTTTTCTTAGTTAGGTATTAAATTGCAAAAAATATATTTTTTTAATACTAAAATCATTGAAAACAAAATTTGGTACAGACGATTTTACTATAGTTATTTTTGGAAATTACGATATCAAAAACGATATCATAATTTTATGGAAGAACGAGATTATAAGGAAAGGTACACTTTAGTCCGTAAAAACTATCGTTTTAGATTCGAAAACGATTATCACTAGTGATAATTTTTATCACCTAGATAATATCGTTTCGATATCGTTATAATATCGTTTGGTTTATTGGGATTTTTAAGTGGTAACGGCCTTTTGCATTTTAGTTGACGATAAATAAGAATATGTATATCTATGTTGAAAAAAAAGATAAATTACCCCTTGTAAACAAAATATTACGTCCATATCCCATAGACGGACTTCTCCCGATAACGAACAAATACAGCTTTTAATATACATATTAAAAAATGAAATTTTACACAGAAAAAAGTAAAAATGCACTTCAATTACGAAATTGCTTATATTAATTAATTTTTAATTGATTTTGCTCTAATCATCAAAATTATAATATTAATAAATACTTAGAATAATTGATTTTATTATTACTTCTTTTTCTTAAAGAGATATAAAGAGCTGAACATTTTTGTAAATCTTTCCGTTTTCTTTATATTTTATTAACAGCTGTCAATTTATTAAAAAACAAAATTGTAAACCAATTAAAAAATTAATTATATTAATAAACAATATAATTAAATTCTATTATAAAGTTAGTTAATAATTTTAAATATTTTTTTCTGTGTATATATACAAAATTTGACATTGGTTTATATTTTGTTTCATAACTTCTAAACTAAATGAGAGTCTAATATGAAATTTTACAACGGTATGCACAAGAGTTGTGTTAACATTATACATATAACTTTTTTAAAAGCTTTAAAAATATCGTTTTTGGGGATATAAAGATTTAATTTTTATAAGTTTAGTTTTGACCTTTGAACTTTCGAATTAAATAAATTTACTACACATCATTTGGAAGGCAATATCTTCATACTTCATGATACTAAAACTAAAATATTAATGTGTATAGTTTAAAAGTTATAAGTAATTAGATATTATTTTGATCCATAACTTCTAAACTAAATGAGACTCCAACTTGAAATTGTATGTGAGTGGGACATAATGTTTCGTCAACATTATATATTTTTTCAGAATTTTAAAAATACCAGTTTTTTAGATATAGTGATTTCATTATTATATATCTGGCTTTGACCTTTGAACTTTTGATGTAAATAAATTTTATAAATATCGTAATAAAAGTTATTTGGATTTTTTTAATTTGGAGTAAAAAGAGTGTAGAGATTTCATCAGTCGAAAAAATAAAAAATAATTTAGTTCTTTAATTAGCTAAATTAGAAACTAATAAAATCGGTCGATGTTATGTATGAAAAAAAAGAACTTTCAAAATTGAGGTATATAAAATTTTAAAAGGAAATAACTCGAAAACTACCTATAAGTTCTAAATATCACATACGAGCATGTTTTTTACAGGTCTTATCAAGGCCTACAAGAATATATAAAATTTGAAATTTTACATTACAAAAATGTGAGTGGTGATTACTTGGTAAATCAAATGTATTGGGATGAGGAGATTATAGCGATCATCACACCCAGTAAAATGATGAATATAAATTGAAGTGAATGTTACGTTTTATGAACAATATGGTCGAGAATGAACGACATTAATAATATCAACTGTTTACTGAGGTTTTGTGATGTAGAAACTTTAAAACAAAGGAGTATTAATTCTGCTATTTTAGTGTCGGCCCAGAATACCGGAGACATCGATATTTCCATACAAATTTGACAGATAAACAACGTTGCTCACTGTCGCTATAGAATAAAATTTATTTTATTTTCAGAGCGGCACCTCTCATTCTCTTGAATTTTCTCTCACACGCACTCAATAGGGTTACCTAGTTTTTTGTTTTTTTCGTAAACAAAAAACTGTAAAGTGTTGCTTACACTTAAAAATAAAGTCGTAATCGAAGCTTATAAAAAACGTTACCAAACCAAAAAACTGTATGTTAACAATATTGTTAAAAATCATTATTTATTTAAATAAAAAATCGAAACCAACAATATCATAATTAGTATTAGTAGAAAAGTTGTATTCTTTTAATTTTTTTTTTTTTTAATAGTTTCAAACTATAAATTTTCTTGTAAAATGATATATTTTTTGGATGAAACTTTAGAAATTATATAGAATTTAAATAGTTTGATCTTTAATTCAAAACTAATTAAACTTTTTATTAAATATTTAACTTTGAATTTAATATATTTTTTTACTTTATTTAGCGGCTCAATTTATTAAATTTTTTAAAAGTAGACATCACTGTAATAGCCCGCTGCGCCGTGCGCTGTTATTCTGAGTTAAATTTTTTGAGAGAGAAAATTTAGTGTCGCTGTCTCCCGTATTCTAGGCCTACACTTAAGCCCAAATTACAATAGCGCGTAGTCAGCAGTAGTTTGTGCTGACATATCAGCTGATAATTTAGAAAGCACTGTTTGTTATGGTGTTGATTACATTTGGTCAGCAGCAGTTTGTAGTGCTGTTTCATTTAGCCCTGTTTCTAAATTCACTGCGCTGCATTCAGATTGAGAGCGAGACAAAGAGAGTGAGCAAATAAATGAGAGGCTAAAATACACAAGTGGAATAAAGCCCAAATTACAATTGCGCGTAGTCAGCAGCAGTTTGTGTTGACATATCAGCTGATAATTTAGAAAGCACTGTTTGTTATGGTGTTGATTACATTTGGTCAGCAGCAGTTTGCAGTGCTGTTTCATTTAGACCTGTTTCTAAATTCACTGCGCTGCTTTCAGATTTAGAGCGAGACAAAGAGAGTGAGCAAATAAATGAGAGGCTAAAATACACAAGTAGAATAAAGTAAGATGGTGGTTGTAAATTGTGGCTGCCTACGCTGAATTGTAATTATAACGGCAGAATCATGTTATACTGACAGTGAACAGCTGATAATTTTTGCTGCTACTGTTGCTGACTACGCGTAATTGTAATTTGGGCTTTACTCTACATTTTTCTACAGCACAAAAGTTTCTAAAATTATTTAGGACATCTCTGGCTCATCATGTTGGTGATATTTGAGATGTGTTCACAATGTGTGTTTATTATATATATTTTTCCAACATAAAAGTTGATGCACAAAGTTGTGCTGCCAATGCGTCAAAAGCAACATTTACTTTTAACAAACACATCAGTGACGAGCCAAGAATTTTTTTCCTATACACCTTCTCCTTTCCATCAACTACAACTACTCCTACTGGACTTTCTAAAGTACTTTAACATATTCAATTGCTGTGTGCATGTTAAGCGTGATAGTATGAAAGAAGAGCAGGAGAGGAAGAATTACAATATCATCGTTAAGGGTTATTTGCCCTTGTACAAATATTCGTACTTAAATACAATAAAATAAAATAATGATGACCGACAGTTAGAAAATTTGTTGTGAAACGTCAGTTAGTAAAACTTTCTGTCAACATGTTGGACGAAATGTCATTATTTTATGCTTAATGTTGATAATACTACTACACATCTACACATTCATATATACAAATACTTATTGAGTGATATAGTATGTGTGTGGTGTCAATGGAAAAGTTGGAAAAATGTCAGCCTGATTTTTGCTGCTGCTTTATTTTTTTTTATTCTTTTTTTGTATCTGTCTGCACTTCCGTCCGGCCATTAGTTGAGAAAATTTTATTGCACCTCTGTTTCATTTATTCTTATTATTTTACTTGTTTTTTTACAGTCATTTTTTCCATTTATTCCTTCATTTCATATATATTTTTCGTTCAAATATATATTTATTCATTTCAGACTTTTTATTTCCTCTTCATTTGCTTTTCAACTTGTGATGATGATGGCCTTTTCATTTTTTTATATATAATTTTCCTTTTTTTGTTATTGTTTTTTTTTTTTTAGCTGGCCTTTTACATTCTGTTTATGAGCACTTGAAAGGAGGTATCGTATCGTATCATGTGTAGTGTAAATGTTATTTTCTGTATGCCATACAAGAAATCAACAGAAAAAAAAAAAAAGTAAAATTAAAACATAAAATAACCAACAAATATGAATGAAATAATATGAAAATGTCATAACTACAGCAATTTCTTTATAATTTATAAAGTAAATTCTTTGCATGTTGGAGAAAGAGAGATACACCAACCACTAAAATATTTTAAAGTTTTATGCTATTTTTTTCTCATCCTCTGATAACAACTTAACCTTAACGGGGAAGGATAGCTAAATAATTAAATATAAGAAGATAGTATTACATTAATTTGTTTATTCTGTAATAAAAAATATAAAATGAATTTTTTATCGTATTAAATGACATTTTGGATACAATTTGGGTGGTTTCTAACCCCTGAACCGATTCAAGGTCAATTCAGGGGTACCATAGTTTATCGTTTATTTCCTATCCTATTTTAATAATAACATCTATTTTTTCAAACGACTGCAACATTTGTGATTCATGTTCATTTAACTATATAGTAGATCAAGTCTATCGGAGACTTGGGCCATGAGAAATATAATACACTGCCGGTCACAGAATAGGTTCAAGATTTCTGTTACATTAAAACTCTTGTTATTTTTAAAATAATAATGAAATTAATATTTTTCATAATAACTTTTAAAGTCCTCAATTCTAAGATATTTGCAAGCAAATAAATTTAAGTAATAACTAAGTACGATTTTTAATGATTTTTTCCCAACAAGTGAATTTTTTAGGTAATTTTTTTGGGTCACTGAATAGGTTCAACATTATTTATTCAATAAAACAACAAGATGTGTTGATTAATATGATACTTTTTTGTTTTATTACACAGAGAATACAGTTTCGTTACGACAACCGAATTTTTAGCCAATTAAATTCGTTCGGTTACACGTACTATAACAAAAAACGGTTGTGATGACTGAATATGTCATTTATGTGTATCAAATAATTGGTAGGTTTTAATGATTTTTCAGTTAGAATGGCCGAAATTAATGGTAGATACAACTGAAACAATACCCAAAAATTCGGTTCCGAAAATTGAATTTTAAATAAATAACAAAATGTCAAAAATATAACTTATATTTTTATATTTTATTTTTACAACAATAAAACATTAATGTGCAAAATAAATTATTAATATTTTCATATTCATGTTTATAAAGTAGAGAATGGTGGTCTTCTTGTTATTTCTCAAGCGTTTAGAACTACTGAACCTGATGTAATATGATGGATTTCCCTGAAAGAAATTAAGCAACAGTGGTTGAGCAAATTATGTTGCATACTATTTTATAATACTATATTTACCTTGTTGAAATGAGTTCTTGATTCCAATGATCTCCGGCCGTTTAACATACATACAAAATCATGAAATAAAAAATAGTTTGTAAAGATGAAACATAACTTTTTAAGATTTATAATAATATTAAACTTAATCGCATAACTTTCGCAATTGGTTTACACTGGATCATCATTAGCTGCGCCTTATATGGGTTTGATGTTCTTATTTGAATGCAATTAGTTTTTCTTCGCAGTTTTTAAATATTTTACAATATTTTTCTTTTTAAATTTTTCTTTTTTTATAAAACGTCAAAACAAAATTATATAAGTATGAATTCGTTTGGACGATTAGAATTCTTTTGTCTTTGTTAACCGAATTTTAAAAATTTTGGAACCAAATATTGGAAACTGAACCTGAAAATTAATTATATAAACGAATTTTGATTGAGCTACAAAAATATTTTGTATTTAAGTGAATTTAAAAGAATTATTTTCGGTTACCTTAAACGATAATGTAAATTATTAATTAGTTGATTGATCCGAATGTATTGTTTTGTATGGGAACACATATACCATTGGGGGAATACTAAAATTGTTACAAACGTAGAAAATCTGCCAAATTTTATATATTTTTAATATCAGACATTGAATATTGTTTAATTATCCTAATTTTTTTTAATAGTAACCATTTTCTTAACAATCCTTTTTCTGTGTGTATATTATTATGAAATTATTAATAATGAGAATCAATTCAATCGAAGTTTACATATCTCATAATCTGGAGTTAGACTCTACACCATCGCACTCCGCAGTTTTTGAGATACATAATTAGCATTCCTCTTTTAATAAAAAATAATATTTATTGCCATTGGAGGCTTCCAGACAATATGATCATTCCATAATTAGAATATGCGTTCACGGGTAAACAGGAGAAGTTTTACTTCACGAATGGTGTTTAGAGGTGGGTTGTTTATAATTTTTAGTATTTTTAGGTACACTGAATTTCGAATAACAAGGTTTACAGTGAAACTCTTACTTAAAAACCTGATTTTTGTTTAATTTTTGACACAGAATCGATAGAATTGTTGGCATCTTGAATGATGGCTCTTCTGTCAGCTTCCGTTGTTGCATACGTACTTCCTTTTATATCTTTTCCATAGCGAGACTGATTTCTTAAAAGTTGTTGACAATATTTTGACCTCGCTCAATTTACCTTCGCCATATTTCATAGATTAAGTCTGAATTGCCCATTCGCAATAATTTTGCTTGTGTATATCCGTGTACACAGAAAGAAAAACGGCATTCTGAAATTAATTTAAATTTTCTTATTTTTCGCAAAAATCGTACTTAAAAATTTAAGTACGTTTAGTACTGCGTTTAGTACTTAAAACAAGTATAAATCGGAATTGATATAAAAATCAAGTGCGAATTTATACTAAATGGAATATAATTGTTGATTTAAGTATAAAAGCTCTTATTTTAAGAACGAATTTTTCTTAAATGAAGTAATTAATTCTTTAAATTAAGAATTATTTGGCTTGATTTAAGAAGAAAAACTTATACATAGGAATATGATCGGAATCAAGTTTACTCTCTTTGCTGTCTCACTCTCTATTGCTTATTGGTTGATAGCAAATTTCATCATGCAATTACCATTAGTCTGTTTTCTTATATCAACCCGAGTAATTGTTTTGTCAAATACGTTTTTGCTAATTGTGTTTTTTAAGTACTAAAATGTTTATAAAAATAAAAAATAGTACTTGTTAAAAAAAAAAGTATTTAAAATACTGTCATTGATGAGGAAGTAGTGGAAGAGAGTGAAGAATCCTACCAAAAATTACAAAAACTCTTTAATGAAATGATGCGCCCAAACATTTAAAATGTAAGTAAAATATTACTTTTTTATACCCACCATCAAAAAGATGGGGGTATATTGATTTTGTCATTCCGTGGGTCAAAGGAATCATCTAAGACCCCACAAAGTATATATTTTATGGGTCCTGGTTAGATTCTGAGTCGATCTAGCTATGTCCGTCCGTCTGTCTGTCTGTTGAAAGCAGGATAGGGCTCGAACGGAGCAACGTATCTTATATAAGGTTTATTTGGGATTGAAAATGGGCAAAATCGGTTAATAAACAAAAAAGTTATGGGCTAAAAACTAGAAACACAGGGTGTCCGTTTTATACTTTTCTGCTGATATTTCTTTAACGAAAGCATGTATGACAACGAAATTTTGTACGTATAGTTCGGGGATTGATATAAACTCAGAAACCAAAAATGGTCCGCCCACTTTACCGTCCCCTCCCATATAACGTAAAATTTGAAAAAGTTGATGGTGGGTACATAGATTCGGCCGGGCCGAATATAATTCGCGCTTGTTTTATTTTAAATAATACAAATTGTGGCAAGATTTGTTTTGTATGCAAATTAACAAAATATTTTTGTTAATTTGTAAATTCAATTGATATAAAAAATAATAATAATTAAAAAAGCAAACTGTACATATCAACCTCAAATATTTTTTTTAAATTCAGACTTTTTAAAAAAACTTTTGATGCAATTATATTAACAACACTTTTTGCTGTACCAAAAAAAAAAAAAAATTTAAGACCTGATACGGTTCCATGTGGTGCCGACAAGCACCCAAAGTCAAAAATTCCAAAAAAAAGTGTTTGAAACTAACAAGTTTTTTTATTTCTTTTTATTGCTGTAGTCGCGGATTTAAACATAAGATTTCATTTCTTCTAATATAGACTCTAAACACTTGTAGGAAAACACCAGCATGGATTTAATTAGCTTGCAATTAACAGGTGTCAAATTGTGTTGTGCAAAAGTCGTGAAAACAAATTTTTAAAAATTTTAAAATTTTACGTCGTTTCGGATATTTCAAAATTCAAAGAAGAGCCCGATAGCTCTTGAATTTGTGCATCGTTTGACACATATCTCGTTAATGTGCCCTCTACAGAAATGCTCTAGGAGGTACCCAAACTTGGAGAGAAAAAACGTGAATGGCTCTAAGAGGTTCTTTTTCGCGAGGCACACTTGCAACGTTATTTCAGTGAAGCTAGAGTATAGCGTTAACAAAGAAGGTTTCCAAATGACATTTAAAAATCATTGTGGCGTTTTAAAATATTAATTTGCTAAACGTGTATAGCAATTTTAAGAAATTCAGCAATTTTGCATATTTAGTTGTAGCGGATTTTGGTGTTATAAATCGATTTTAAACTGAAATAAGTTCCTGTGTAAAGTTTTACTTGCGCAAGAAATATAATTTTACTAAAAATATTCATCAGCGGCTAAGACAGCGATGTTTTTAGTTTAACATTAATCGTCGAGGCACACCCAAGTCGCTAATCAAAATTAGCGATGATATATGTCAATCTGTTGCTGCTTTAATACCATACATCAAAATTAATATGGCGTTCGAAAAAAAGTACGATTTTGCATTTAATGCAACTTTAGAGATTCGAGTAGGTGCAATTAAAAAATTCATATAAATGACATTGTTTTATGATTTATTAAAAAAAAAAAAAATAAAAATGAATTTTGCAATAAATGGATGAATGTAGTCTTGTTCATCATACTAAAAACTAAATTTTGCAAATTTTATAAGAAGGTTTAATAATTATTAAATCGCTAATATATCCACGCATATTTAACTTATCTCGATATTTTTAATTTGTATTTTAGATACAGCATTGTAAAATACATAAATGTAATAATTTTTGATTTAGGACTATAAAAAGAATTTTGGCAATTTTTTAAAAAAAATTTTATCTTAAACCGCCATAAAATTGATGCCGTTCGGTAAAAGTCATTCACGCGAACAGATTTGTGTTTCACTAGAGCCAAGGAATATTGGTAATAAATATCGTTGATGTGCTATTAAAAAATTTTCGAAAAAAGCGAGAATTGTTTTTCTATGCTTTATAACTATTGTAGTATGTATATGTGTAGATAGAGAAGTGACAAATTTCCATCATTTGATGTATTGCATTTTTTTGTCAGTTTTAAATATACATATGTACATATGTATGCATAAATATTTAAGTAGGATTTGTACTTAGCTTTAGAATAAATTCTTAATCATTAATCAAAATTATGAAGGCTTATTTAATTTTTTATTTACTTTTTTTACAATATATACATAAATAGCCACTCAATAGATTAAAACAGAAAATATTAAGGAATCCACACCTCCTCTTGGTTGGCATATGGAATTTCGCAAAAAAACATTTTAAGTGAAAGAAGCTACAGGTAAAAAATCCTTATTGTAAACATTTTTAATGTTTTAATTATTATTATAAGCATAAAAGTTCTAAAAACAAGCGTACTATGGATCAATTTAAGTATGAATTCAAGCTTTAACCAAGTTCAATTTCATCGCAATCAGTATTGATTCAAGACAGACATTTCTTAAATAAAGTATAGTTTTGGATTAATTGTGATCCGATTATTCTTAAATTAATCCTTTTTATGCTTAATTTAAGTATGGATTTAAGCTTAAATCAAGCCAAGATTTCTAAAAACAAGCAAAAATTGGGATTAAGTCAATCCAAAGTAGACTTAAATAAATCTTAAATTAAGAATTATTTTCCCATTCTTAAATCAAGAAAATCCGCTTGGTTCAAGAAAACCCGTACTTACTATACTTTTGATACCGCTCCGGATTGATATAAGTACGGATTACTCAAATTATTTTTTGAGTGTAACAATCTCTGAATAGTGTCGACAATGAATTTCTAAATTACAGTGGGTTCCCATATTAAAATATCCATATGTTATGTCAATGAATATAAAGAAAAATGTTTTATGAAAATAGTACCAAAAATAGGTACAATTTTTACCCCTTTAACGTTCGAATTTCTAAAAAGTACCAAATTTATATTTGTTATGTTTTGATAAGTTATGAATACGATGTAAATTTTCTCTATATGTTGATTGGTTTTAAAGATACATATGGTGCCAAAAAAGTACCAAAATACAGTTTTTACCCTTTTTCTCCCTAAAAGGGCCGATTTTTAAAAAAGTACCAGACACATGTCCGATTATTTTTTATATTACACTGAAAAAAGTATTTTCAATAAATGAAGTACATTAAATGAAATTCATTAATTTTTTCCAAGAATTTATTAATTCTATGTACGAATTTATTGTTTCAATGAAAACATTCATTAAAATTCAATGAAAAAATTAACGCTATTATGAACATTACATTGAAACCATTCATTAAATTTATTTCTTAATACAATAACTAAATCAGTTATTTGATTTAATGTATTAACTCATTGAATTAATTTATTCAATGTACTATTACATTGATTTAATTAAGAAGAATCATCACGCAATGAACAAAAGCATTGAACCAATGAAATATTTCATTAAATTATATTAAAATAAATGCTTTCTAACGGGAAATAAAGTAAAACGAAAACAAATACAACTCAGTTTTCTTTTATTTCTTAACAAGAAATGACGCGTTTTAAACAAAAGAAAAAAATTAAAAAAATCTGTGCTGTGTTAAAAACGAAAATAATTAAAAAGTGAATTAGTTATAAATCGAATTAATAAAATACATAAATATAATTCATTCGCAAAGGAGAAGTAGAGCAGCATAATTGAATACACCAAATTAAATGAATTACCCAAAAGCAGGAATTTGAGACTTGCCTTCCTAAAACGTAAGTTTAATAATGTTTATGATTTTAAACAGTTTTTAAATATTACATTTCATTTATATTTATGTAGATAAAACCACTAAGATGCAGAAGAATGTGTTATTAGCCTCAAAAACCAGGGTTTCAAAAAATATTGTGATTTCAAAACCAAAAGGATTCTACTCGTAAGTATGCATAAATATATGAAATATTTTAATTGAATTCTTAATAAAAATATTTTACAGACTGATTAAGATTTGGATGCTACATCTGATGATCGTCAAAATAAGGGAATTTCTATGGATAATAAAGATTTAAAGGTAACTATTTCAAATATTTTAAGCAATTGAACGAATTTCAAAAATTTTATTTAAAAACTTTTTTTGTTCAGGATAATGCTGTTGTTATATTAATGTGGCATCTGAATGGATATTCCATACCATCATTGAGCAATATAGAGGACAACAGAAATTACTATATTATTATAAATGACAAAGCAAACACGATAACATCTGTAACATGCAGTTTGTTTGCTTACATTTTTTAGTGAAATGTAATAATTTTTTTTTTCTTATATTAACTCAATATAATATAATTTAATTATTTAATTTAAAATAAAATAAAAACCAAAAATACAGAACAAGCCTATTATTATAATACATTTTTAATGTATAGTTTCATTGGGACAAAATATGAGTTTATTGAAATCAATGTACTGTTCACTGGAATTATTTATTTTATTTAATGAATGTGTTTATTAATTCAATGTAAGAATAAATTTAATCAATGAACATGTACATTGAATTTTAATATTAATGTATGGCAATACATTGTTTCAATGAACCTGTACATAGGGTCAAAATTAGTGCACAAATTCATTGTAACAATGAACTTTTTCATTGTATTTATGTACCTTTTTGGTTCAGTGTAATAACAATAACTATTAAACTTTTTTTGTATCTCTATTAGTTTAGAAGACGTAAGGTTACCGATTTTTTTGTTTCTTAGATTTTGACCTTTGAACTTTCGAAGTAATTAAATTTTATATATGTATGTCATTTTAAATTCAATATCTTTTTCTATTAAATGAAATAAAATTTTTTCAATGTATAGTTTAGAAGTTACGAGCAATAAAGTTTGATTATTTTTCGATAAAATTCAACCGTTTTTTTTTAGTTTTGAAACGTCATATTTTCGGACCGAGAAAAGTCTTTAATCTGAAAGTTTGTGATTTAAGTAACATTTGCAATACGTAATATCTGTAGCGAATTTTTTTGAAAATCGGAGATATCAAATCCGAAAATGTCTGCTTTTTGTCCGTTTTGATATGGAATGATACTAATATAAGCAATTTCGTAAGTGAAATCCATTTTTATTTTTTCTATGTAACCAAGGAATAGAAAATACTGTGCACTGACCTAAATGGGCTGCTATTCTACCAGATGTGTTTGGAGTTCCTTTCAATATTTTTTAAATTTTCTGGCCTTCCCAATATCATATTTACCTTTTTTTCTTTCCCAACCGGGTTTCCTATCAATGGTCAAGTTCTCCTGATATTGTTCAATAACATTAGAAGCAGTTTGACGGTAGAATTTTAATTATGTGGCCAATTATTTGTAGGACCTATTTGGATTTTTTTTTAAATTTATTAATAACACTGGTCAACAAAAAATCCTCCCCCATAGACGAATAGTGAACTTGATGTATTTTGATGTGCTAAACACGAATGTGCTTTCTGTTTTTTCCATCAGGTCTGGATTTTTTTATGGGCGTGTCTAATATTTCGCCAATAGTAAGGCCATTACTCTAGTATATTTTTCTTCATAACTCAAGAACGGTGTGTACGATTGATCAAAGTGATACACCAAAAGATGCGGACAAATCATTCCGACTTAATTTTTTTATGTGCTCAATAGTTTCGGAGTTATTTTGAAATAAGTGTCCGAAAAAAATAATTTTCATGCAAAATTTTAATTTTTTTTTTTTTTTTTTTGTTAATTAAATTTCTTTTAATAAATGAAGACATCTAAGATGTTTCTATGTTACATACAATTGAGTAGGAATACAGTGGTGGCCAAAATTTTTATTTTTTTTATTTTTTCTTGAAACAAAAATAGGTGAACTAGGTGGATTCTGACGAAGTAAACAAGAATCTGCATTCACTTTTTTTCTATGGAATTCAACGTTTTAAAAAAGAATCAGCTTTTACTTTTTTTCTATCACGCATTGATTTTTTTTTATGGGCATGTCTACTATGATCCCGCCTTTAGGCAATCACACTTGTATATCTCGAGTACAGTTTGTCCAATTAATAAAAATTGAACTTTAATATATAGCGACCTAAATTGTCTTTGAACTGAATTTATATAATTTCTTGTCCAGTTAATATTTCCGTAGTTATTCGGTAATTAGTACAGAAAATTTTAAAATTTATTTTTTTTTAAAGTGGTGGCCAAAAATTTTATTTTTTTTATTTTTTCTTAAAACAAAAATAGGTGGACTAGGTGGATTCTGACGAGTTAAACAAGAATCTGCATTCACTTTTTTTTCTATCGGGTACTGATTTTTTTTGATATGCATGAATAATATCATCACCTTATTCAGCGGTCACACTATAAAATTCGAGAATGGTTTGTCAAACTTAGGCTATAACTCAAGAACCCTTTGCATACGAAAATTGTCTTCAAGGTATGTCAACAATATTTTTCAATCGCTCAAGAATTTCAGCGTTATGGATCAAAATTTTCACCACTTTTCAAAAAAATAAGTTTTAAAATTTTCTGTACTAATTACCGAATAATTACGGAAATATTAACTGGACAAAAAATTATATAAATTTAGCTCAAAGACAATTTAGGTCGCTATATACTAAAGTTCAATTTATTTTAATTGGACGAACTGTACTCGAGATAAACAAGTGTGACTGCCTAAAGGCGGGATCATAGTAAACATGCCCATTAAAAAAAAATCAATACGTGATAGAAAAAAGTAAAAGCTGATTATTGTTTAGAACGTTGAATTCCATCTAATCCACCTATTTTATTTATTTATTTTTTTTTCTTTATTTAAGATGAAAAAAAAAAAAAAAATTTCCCACTAGTGTATTTCCACTTAGCTATAGGTATACATGGATATCCAAACTTAACTGTGAATCCAATCAAGATTTGTGCATCAATTTTTATGATACGTGGCTTTATTTACTCGTAGTTTCGCCAGCTCTGAGATAAATGTGATAAACTTAAATATTTTTGATGTTTTCACTCTTAAAAAAAGTTTTTGTAAAAAAAGAAATCTTGAATTTTGCATGAAAAACTTTTTTCGAAATATCTCCTAAACTATTGAGCGGATAAAAATTGATAGTAGAGCGATTTAAAGCTAATTTTATTCCGCATATCGTAGTATATCATTTATATAAATCGTGCATACTGTTCTCAAGTAATAGTGAAATATACTAGAGTAATAGGCATATTTAGGGCACAATATTAGACACGCCCTTAAAAAAAATCCCGACCTGATGGGAAAAAACTGAAAGCAGATTTGAGTTTGGCATGCGGAATTTCATCTAGTCTTCATATTTTTTTTTTTTTTTTTTTTGAAGGAGCTCGAAAAAAAATTTTGTCGACCAGTGTAATTTGTAGCACGTACATCTTTTTCGTCACTCATTTTGACGAAAACCACGCAAATCAACATGGTTGTTATTAAAAATAATAACTGACGTATTTTTCCATGCTAACTACTTAGATCATAAAAATTCTTTAATATTTATATGAGGCAAAACGTGTGTTAAGATTTTTTCGATCTCACTCCTTAGTTGCGTAAATACATTTTCCCAGTTCTTAATCTAGTATATTAATACTGTTAAAAATTTCTTTAGGATATTCAGCAATTTAACAAATCACCTTACAAAGCATACTTCTCCATTGATTATCCTTTAAAAAGATATTCATGTGTTTTGGGGATATGTGTTAATAACAGCTACAATAATATACAAAATTATAAAAAGAAATGAACTTCAAAAAAGCAAAAATTACAAAAAAATTAAAAACTCAACATCTTTTCAGTAAAAATGCAAATATGTGTGTTTGTTTACGTTTTATATCTTGTAAATTTTTTCTATACATTCTTTTTAATGTTTTTTTACGAGTTTACGAGTCTTTTGTTATGTAACTTGCATGTCATTTGCAAAATGAAATTATTAAATAAACGTACTCCTACTTAAACATTTATTTCATAAAAAAAGATACAACAACACAAACACACAAATTATAAGATACACTTGCCACATCTTCTTCTTACGTTTCTTCGTTTTCTTTTTACATTCATAAACCTCACGGGCATATCAACAAGGCGCGTCTTTGTTTTTTTCCTTCTTTCTTCTACTTTGGGTTTGGGAATATATGAAGGATAAAAGTGTTTCTGTTATTTCTTTTACGAAAATAACAGATTTTTTAAGGAATTTATTCATAATTTTTATGAACAAATTAATGAAACGGTCTTTTTTTAATTATTATAATTTTATAAATATAAACTAAAAAATTCTTTAATTAAATGTCAGTTAATAAATAATAACAAATACTTTTATAATAAAAATATCTGGTTTCCAAATAAATATTTAATTCTTTAGCATTTAGAATCTTTAAATAAAAACTTCTTTATGATTAAATTCCTTTATCGTCTGATAGAATTATTAACATTTCTTAATAATTTTTGATATCACTCGTATACTCTAATTTATAATTTTCTTTCCTTCTGTAGTTTTTTTTTTTCATATTTTCTTGGTAATTTTTATATTTGTTGATGCCGTGCGTCTTTGCTACACTTAATAATCTCAAATATTTGGTTTTTGTTTGTTTGCTTATTTCTTTTTTCTTAACTGGTCCTTGTGGTAACATTTTCCTTTTCAACACAATTCATACTCAATTAAGATCAAGAAAAAAACTTACATTCAAATGAAAATTTCACATACAAACAATGAAAATAGTAGGGAAAAAAACAATTCAGTAGAATCTGCCAAAATTAAAAAGAAAAAAAAAAATTTCACTAATATTCATGGTAAGTAGCTTGTTTGTGTTGGTCTTTGTTTTAGTTAAAATTAGTCAAATAATCTAGTTTTCAAATGACATAAGAAAAGATTCTTAGAATTGCACTCATTTGCTTGTGAATGTTTAGGAAAATGATAAGGACAAACGAAATCAAACAAGATATTTGAAAAGAAAAAAAAAAAAAAATATTAAAAAAATAAAATTAAATGAAATTGATTAATTAAGACAAGAAAATATTTTTAAGGTTAATATTTTTAATGTGGTTACGATGTTATCTAGTGGAATAATTAAATATATTATAATTAGTATAAGTTACATGGTTCGGATGAAAATGTCTGCATGCAGTCGTCAACACCTGGACCTATTGTAATAATTTGACACTTACAAAAGGGTGTTATCAGAAGGTACGGACTTTAAAAATGCTAACCGAGCATCAATTGCCTATAAAATAAAGAGTTTTTGTATCTTAAGTAGGGTAGAAGAAGAACTATTTATCTACCATCAATAAACATTGCTAATTATACCGTATACCACCATAGCACAGTGTCACGTTTGGTAGTTTTAGAACGATAAAAATACAGTTTTGGAGATATTGGTCTAAAATTGTATATTTTGTTAGTAGATAAGGCCGTGAACATTCCCACTCAAAATGGGCGGTAGAATGCCACTCCCATACTGAAAAAAAGTTACTTTATTTGTATGAATTTCGGATATATTTTTGTAAATTTTATTAAAATAAAGGATATTTTAAAAGTAGGAGTAGCAAGATCATATGACACCAATCTTGGTGCAACATTTTCATAACAAATTTTCAGCCATTACCTTAAAATGTTTAAATAATTCTTAAAAAATTGCTAATATGAGGTATTGCACATTTTTTTCTAATATTTTAAAAGATCGCAAAAAGTCGCAGCCAATATTCTCCAATATAATTTTATAGATGTTCTTTTATATAACAGTCGTATTGGAACACGTTGGATCTTTTTAGTTCCAGTCCATTAAAAATAGAATTTCCCAAAAAATATATTCTTTAATGTTATGATTTCCTTTAAGTAAAAAACAATATTTTCAGTATTGAATTTTTAACACAGCAGATTATAACAGAATAATTTGGATACATTAGTTATTAGATACTAAAAAAATCATATAAATATCAGCAGTATTTACTGAGATATATGAAGTTAAAGTTAACATACTTTTTTACAAACATTTTAAATAAAATTAAAATGTTTTTACAAGTTGCAACTTTGAAGATCCATAATTCGCGCAATAGACACTTTTCCGCATTCTAAGTGTTTTTTCCATATTATATGATATTTTTACTAATAAATTCGAAAAGAATTGCTTCAATTAATAAACTTTTATTTTAGTATTTTTGTCGTTCTAATTTGGATAAATGTGACACTGTGCATAGGTGGTTAGGGTATTATGCTTTTGTGCTGATGTTTGTAACGCATAGAAAAAATCATTAAAGTATATTGTTCGACTCAGAATCACTTTCTGAGTCGATTTAACCATATTCGTCCGTCTGGCTAGCTGTCTGTCCAGTCTGTACTGCCTGTCCTTGTGAACAAAGTACAGGTCGCAATTTAAAGATATCTTGATGAAATTTGATACAAATATTTATTTTAACACAAACACAAAACCTATTGAAATTAATTATAATCGTTTCATCATTTCACCTAGCCCCCATACAAATGTCCTCCCGAAAAAGGGGTTTAATGGTCATGAACCAATAGCAAAATTTTAATTAAATTCGGAACAAAGAAGTTTTATATAATTAAGTGTTAGTCTTTGTGCCAAATTTTATGAAGATCGGTCCGTAATTGACCATAGCTCCTCTTCTTACGGAAATTACATTTGCGTGCTTAAAGACCATATGATTGTTAGTATCAATTTAATATTCGACACAAATAAGTTTTATATATATAAGTAGAAACAACATTGCCATAAAGTGCATAATTACTAATTGTTTTTCTATCAGAATTTTCTGTAATAACTTTCTTAAATTTTTGGCATTAATTTTTCAGTTATAAGCCTTATAACAACGCAGTAAAAGAACGAGCAAATGCTTCCAAACAATATAAATTTTCACAACTTATAAAGTAGAACTAAATGCTAAAATAATATCTTACCAGTGGTATACAAATATATTTTTGCTGATCTTTCACAGAACTTCCTTCATATAATAACACAAGTTTAATATCATTATTTTTTTTTTTTTTTCTGAAAATGAAAAACATTATTTTTATATGAAAGAAACTGACTCAAATTATTTTTTTACGGTTTGTCGATTACAATATTAAAAGGAAAAATAAACAAGTATATACATACGTCTTTGTCGAATCGAATCATCATCCACAAATTTTCAGTATTAAATTGAAAACATAAAAGTTACGTTCCCAGCAATTATCATTTGTTAATTAGAAATGAAACCGATCAGAGGGACTCAACTGAATTACAAAAAATTATTTTGGAATATAATAATAAAATTTACATAAAAATATAGAATTTAGGATTTGTTATTTTTGTTTATCATTGTGCAATTAGTCTTCGTTAAATAGGACGACTCTAAAGTCAAGGATTTCTTTAAGTATTTTTAAAATTTCAGGTAATCAAAAACTTGTTAAAAAAATAGCAAAAATTCAGTTTTGGCCAGAATTATTTTAGAAATAATAATATGTCCATTAGGTCTATAACTTTTTTACATTTTTTGCAAATATCAAAATGTCCCTAGCATAGCCTAATAGGCCATTGAAATTATTTAAAAAAAATGGTATTACTCTTTCGCGGCTGTCCAAATAGTTCACCCACAAAAGGCGGTAAAGTTTGGAAATCAATATTCCCAATGCAATAGCGAAGAAACATATGCACAGAACGTGGTACTAAAGTAATACAGAACAATTATCCATTATGAAAAACAACGCGCATGTTAAATTTGAAGTTTATGTCTTTTAATAATTAAACAACATTTTTCACTTTACTATTTTACTTTATTAATAAAATATTTAATTTATATAATTTAATCATAAAATTTATCAGCAAAGCTTGTGGACTTATTGTCCAGTAAATCTATATAGTCCTGTGAATTCATTTTGTTAGGTCCAATAAATATTTCCAACTTTTCTCGCTACTTAAAATCGGCTTATATTATGAGCGATTTGACGCTATGATTGCGATTCAAGCATGCGCTCTTTGGAATTCGAATACCCATGTAATATTTTTAATAAGCACTTTAAAAGTTATGTGTTTGCCACTTTAGTCATAATTTTGTTCTTAAAGAAAAAATATGGTTCCTGTGACCATAAACTAAGAGCAACATACTATGATTGTAATATATGATTGAAGGTTACAATAAGTATATTTGTACGTAATCATTTTTATGATACCAATTTATAATTTATTAGTAAGGTTCATAACCTTATTAATAACTTTTAGTAAGTTTTATAACCTTTTCTTAAGTATTGCTTTCAATTTCATCATGTTTTTATCATTTAATAATTCCATGTTATTATATATATAAACTAATTTCATCATATATATAATTCCATTCTATCATATATAAGAACTAATTCCATCATAAGTATAATTCCATTTTATCATATATATAATTCCATGTTATCATATATATAATCCCATGTTATCATATATATGATCCAATATTTTCATATTTATATTCATTTGTACCACGATATGTGGTACATTCATCATACTGAATAAAAACAAAACTTGTCAATTTATATTTGTTCATATATAAACTAAATGAGAATTATAACTACAAGACTGATACACAAAAATGTGTATTCAAAAGGCATTAGAGTTGTGTTAACATTGTATAATTTTTTAAGAGTTTTAAAAATATAGTTTTTGGAGATATAAAAATATAATTTTTATAAGTTTAATTTTCACCTTTGAGCTTTCGAATTAAATAAATCTACTACACTTCATTTTGAAGGCAATATCGTCATCTTTAAAGTGGTACTAAAATATTATTGTATAGTTTAGAAGTTATAAATAATTAGATTTTATTTTGTTCCATAACTTCTAAACTAAATAAGACTCCAACTTGAAATTTTACATGCGTGGGAAGAAGAGTTATGTCAACATTTTATATTTTTTTCAGAATTTTAAAAATACCGTTTTTTAAGATAAAATGATTTTAATATATGTCTAATTTTGACCTTTGAACTTTTTATGTAAATAAATTGTATAAATATCATTATAAAGGTAACATTTTTACCTTCAATTTTTTAAACCGTCATATTTTTTGACCAGAAAGGGAAATTAGTCTAAAATTTTATGATTTGAGAAACATCATAAAATATCTGTAGTGAATTTCATAGACATCGTAGGTCTCAAGTCTGATTTCTGTCCTTTTTGACATGGAATCACTGAAAAATTATGTTAGAAAAAAAGTGTCCACGAAAAAAATTAGATTTGCTATAGAAATTACAAAATGTTTAAAAAAGTTGTGTTAAAGATACTTTTATATTTATTTTTTATTATTATTTTTTTTTTTTTTTTTTGTTATAAATGCACCATTATGAAAGAGCTTTCACTTGACACCTCAATTGCATTCGGATAAACAGTATAGGAAATATTTACGATTTTAAGTGAGTTAGGGAGTTCAATGAGTACCGAAACATTTTTATAGGAATCACGACGATTTGTTAGAATATGTTTATAAAAATCCTTATAATTAATTCCAAAATATATACTTTACTTTATTATTTAAAGTTAATTGGAAAGGTTTCAAATTTATTTGAAAGAATTAAAGACATAAACTGACTTAAATCCTTAATAACTTTTGTGGTAATGATATTTTAAGCAAATTAGTTACAGATCTGAACTCACAAGACTTGAAACTAATACAGTGCAAAGTTTTACCAAAATAGGTTTGTTTTTCTAACCATGATTGTTGTTCAAAGTTCAAGAATATAGAAAAACTGATAAAAACTACTTAAGTTTTTACCATTCTTCTATAATTTTTGTACGCGTGTTGATACTTTTTGATCTTACTTTATCATAAGTAATCTAATCGGACTTTGTACATAAATTCTGCACCATCTTTGTTGTTGTGCAGACTTTCAGCAACTAAATACAGGGTAGTAAAGTTATGATGACAAATTTTTTTGGTTTTTTAAATTTTTCAGTTTTTTGGGCGCGGTCTGTGCGCCCCTCAACCGAATACAAAATTTGTTTTAGGGATTGATACTTGCTGTAATTGTGCGTATTTTGCGCAATATCCCGTTGATGTGCCCGAAATAGTCAACGTAGTAGATAGTCTCAAAGTTTGGAAAACAAGACCGAAAATTTTTCAAAAAGTTAGTTTTTCGCAAGGCGCATTCACATTTTTATATGGAATTGCTTGGATTACTGCGTGAACTTAGTTTTTTGTCAATTTACTTAACAAAATCGGAGGAGCATTAAAAATAAATTTAATACAAAAATTTTATGGACTTTTTGAAAATTATGCAAAAATTGCACTTCTTGTTTTTGTATTTTTATACAGAAAATTGCAATTTAAACAAATATTGGATATATAGATATATGAGTGGCAATAAATATAATTGATTGGGATCATAAATTTAAGTGAAATGTTGTTGATAATTGAAAACGGAACAATTTTGTCAAAACACATTTCGCTAAGGCACATCGTGTGGACAGCATTAAATTGACTATAATTGACATAATTAGAAAGGTGTTTGTTATGCTTAATGAAAATTCGGAGGCGCATCAAAAAATTTTGAGAGATAAATATTTTATGGACCAAAAAATATTTACTTGTGTTAAAAAAGGATCACAATATTAAAAAGCGTTTCTATGTAATAAACTCTAACAAAATATATTTTCAATCAATATATGGAGAAATGACTTAGATTCGATCCAAATTTTTGGCAAAATTTTTAAAAATCGCGATTTTTATTGAAAAGAAAATTTTTAAAATTTTACTAGAAAACTCTAAAATATGCTACACTAATACCATCAAACATTGAAAATATCATAAATTTTATTTGAATAACTCAGTAGGTTTTGATATTATGTGTAGTTTTTACCAGAATTGTACATAAACTTCTAGTTTGTAAAAATTTTTATATGTTCAACTTTAAACCACAATAACTTTCGCGCCCCTCACATGAAATGATTAACGCGAACTGATTCTATGTGTATTCGAGTCACTTTATATGTACACCCAGAGAAATATCAATCACATATGTGTTGAAAACGATACCATTCTGTGTCAATAGTGAATCTACACCGTATGTGTTTAAATTAAATATTGTGTGTTCAATTCTTATTGAAAATCGATACCTAATTGGCATCAAGTTGAAACCATTTCGGTATCAAATTGTTAAATTACATATGTTTTCTATTAAATTTGTTAACGAAAGGTATTAAAAAGCTGTTACCGTAAATTACCAATCTGACCACAACCGTTATTGATTTTGAATCGAATTTTTTCCCTTAGTGTATACAAAAGGATTTTAATTAAAGGATTAAAATTAATATTTTTTTGAAGGGCTAAAATAAAAAATTATTGCCCATATTCATATAGAAAGCATGTAAATGTATTTATTCTCTACTATTTGTTCTACTGAGTTTGCAATTGAAAATTACCTTGTTGTCTCTGTTTGACAGTACCAAAGCAAAGTTTTTGGACTATAATTAGAATAGAATATATAGAGAATGCAATACATATTTTCTGTGCTGCCACCCATTTCACCAGCATTCGTGGAGTCTTATCCATTAAGGTTTTATTGAAACCCAAGTACTTCCATATTTGTCTCAGGTCAATTATTTATTTATTTTTCCAATGGCGATAACGAGAGTAGCAATAATAGTTTCATAAGTTCTATTAACGATCGAATCCTGCGAAGCCAATCAATTTGTGATGGAAAATAATTTAATAAGCATTTTAAATTTGTATGATCATAATATGTAATCCGAAGGATATGATTTCACACATTGTTTTTTTGTTACTCTTGTATTGTTTAGAATGACGAGGATAATTTTTGTCCAATATTAATTTATATTTTTGTGTGGCTTGAAAGCAATGGATACTTTCCAAAAGATTATTACTGCAAATCGATAGCTTAAAAATACCTCGATCTTTTACAAATTGTACATTGAATCAAAATAGTTACTCAATAATACATATAAAAAGTTCTGTTTTAATAGTGGGGTGTTTAACTATGTATTAACGAAATAATATTTTTGACGATTTTTATTGCATTTTAAGGCCCAAATTAAGGCCTTCAAGTTTTAGAAAAGTTACGAAAATAGTAAATGAGAGTAAAATTTGCTTCGACATAAATATCTCTTAAACTAAAAGAGATAACCTAACCATATAAGCATGCATTTTTTTCTTAAAGATTTACAATAAATACCTATATGTAAAATTCTTTTACATTCAAGTCATAAATAAATTGTTGGTCTTAGTTGGCCCATAGTATATATTCGCAAATTATCCAGTTCGGAACAGCGAGAAAAGCTTATTGAGATATAATTGCACACTAAAAGCAATCGCAGAAAAGATTACAATACCTCTGAGATTCTATATATTCTATTGTACCATCTCTTATATGAGAAAAAGATCACACAATTTGGACCGGACATATTCTACTTATGAAGGAAAATGAAAAATACTTTACACATTCATTGCAAGTAGAACCTTTTTTTTTTTTCTTTGATACCACCAATCTATCAAAATTTGTATTTAGAACAAAATCATTATTTAGCATATTAAATAGCACCCCTTTACCTCTTTCTCCATAAACGGATTAATGACTTGGTAAGTTATCACCACTACCATACTTTAAACAACAACAACATCATACCAAACTTGTTTTAAAAGTGTAAAGTGTGTCAGAGACCACACATAAGAATGACCAAATAAATGAAGAAAGAAAAAAAAAACATGGTGACAATTCTCTAAGGAAGTAATTCATTTATTAGAGAAAAATTCAAAACCATAAATAAATAAAAATACAAACATCCATCTCAAGTTCTTTTTTGCTGCTGCTGCTGGTTTTTTTTACATTTTTTGTTCATCACAAATTTTGAATAATGAGTCTTCAAGTTTAAACCAAACTCACACACATACTGAAACACAAAATATGTCCTATTTAAGAACAAACATTATTCACTTGTTTTGGCTACTTTTTTTTTTGCCATTGACTTGAAATTTGAATCTGAGGTTGTAAAAAGGCCATTTCCATTCATTCATTCATTTATACTCGTAGCATATCGTTCAGTTATGGCAGAGAAGAAGCTTAGCAGAATGTAGTGTCATTTTGACCAGTCGGCAAAGTAATCACTTCAAATTACCACTAGATTAGTCTCGAGGGGCTTTTGAAGAACAACAACATGTTCGAAAATATAAAAAATCTAAGATATTTCGTATTCTTTTCTCTATTGTCTTTTGACATTCCATATCATGTGTAGAAGTATGAGTTTAAAGGGGCAGAACCCTTTCTCCGTATTTTATACTTTAAGATGATTTTTAGTTTTAAACCATAGTATTTGTGTTTTTGTCCATTTCATTTGTGCAATTGTTGGCGACACATTTTGTTGTTATCAGCGTCATCTTTTTGTTCATTCAAGGTTTCTTTAATTTTTTTGTTAGATTCCTTTTTTTTGTTTCTTCCTTTTAAGGCTTTTATACTTAAGACATTTTATGTAATTCATTGCTAAAACGCTAATTCGTGGTGTTACTTTGAGTATTATTTTTTCCCCTTTTTTTCTTTATACCCACTTTTCAAATTCTTATTTTCCTTTGCAAAAAGGGTGTTATCTTGAAATAAAAGAAAATTCGTTATTATTTTTTTATTTTGATATTTCTTTTGTTTGTTTGTCTGTTACTGTCTTGTCGCATCTTGTCCTATCTTGTCTTTAATTAAAAAAAGTGACCACAGTAATTAGCCCTCTGGCATGAAAAAAAAAAAAAAAATACTGCAAATATTTTTAAGAAAAGAGGAAAGATGAGAATTTTTTTTCGCGTTTATTTAAAATTGCTTTATTAATTTAATATTTGTTCTTTAAACACAAATTTTTATGGAAATTTGTAAAATTTCTTGCCGAAAAAACATGACCAAATTAATGTTAAGCAAAAAATATAGTATATTACATTCCAGAAAATATAAAAACAAATTTTGATTAAAATTACATAACTTGTACAGTACCAACGAATTTTCCCTACCCAGGAAAAATTTTAGAACATGTTCTAAAATCATTAGTTCTAGAACTGGTGAAATCAGAACCATTTCAGATTCTTTAATAACATCCTCAGAACTAGTGTTATCACAACCAATTCTGACACTAATGGAGTAGAACCTTATTCTGATTCTAAATTCGTTTTAAAGAACACACAGAACTAATTCTGTATGACTTGTACATCACTTCTGAAAACAAATTACTGGTTCTCGAATGACTTCCTAGAACTGTTTAAAATACTTGTATAAAAAATTTCAAAAATTTAAAAAAGAGGATTCACAAAATTAAATTGATTTCAAAAGTGGCCTTTAGGATATAACTCATTAGAATAAAAAATAAAAAACAGATTCTGAAACCGTTCCCTAAAGCTTCTATGGAACTAGTTCCGAATGTGACAATTTCGAACAAAAATCATTGATTAAAGAACTAGTTCTAGAACCGTTCCATGGAATGGGTACTGGCTAGCTAATGCTTCCACAGAACTAGTTCTGGAGGTGACAATTTCAAGCAAAAATCATTGGTCGTAACGCCAAAGTAAAACAAGTACAGGTTATTTTCATGTGTTCTGGAACTAGTTGTAGAACTAATACAATTTTTCCTGGGTTAAGATTATTTTATCCAGAATTTAATTTGATTTTTTTTTCTTAGCTTATTATATTTATTTATATTTTTGAAATAAATATACCATAATAAGAAATTGTAGAGCATAGACAAAGTACAGTCAATAAATTGATATTTGACACTACACACGTCTGAAAAAGATGCATCAGAGCCAAATGTCCTACCATGTATTTATTGCCGTTAGTCAAGTAACGCAACCTGTACCAATGGATGAACTATTTAAATTTTTGACGTTTTTGTGACCTATAAAAAAAACCAATCGCCACCCCCACGCTCACCAAAGGGTCAATAAAGTATAAATCGCCACCTCCACGCTTTCTAAAGGGTCAATTAAGTGAGCTATCGCCACCTCAACGCTTTCTAAAGAGTCAATAAAGTGTGCAATAGCTTAACTATCGGTTACAAAATATGCGAAATTGGGGTAAAGAAAAAAACGTACACATTTGAATGAGTTAGGTGGGTAGTCACTAGGGTGATCGATTATTCGACTTTTTGGAGAAACCGGTTTTCGAATAGTTCGAATAGTTGGTATTTTGAAAAAACCGGTTGCACTTTTTTAAATTCAGAAAAAACCGGTTAACCGGTTTTTTTTGTAGAAGTTAATATTTCTACCAAAAGACTACATTTCTTAAAGAAAAATCAATAAATATTATGATGTTCAAGTTAAAATATATTACACATAATTATTTTTGGAAATAACTATTAATCCAATAAGAACGAGAAAGAAATAGTCGGTCAAGTCCGACAATACCCTACTCAATTATGTGCACCAATTTCGGGGAAGTGTCTTCTTTTCTAAACCTGTGGAATTGTAAGCCAATACTATGTTCAATTATGGACCGATCTTCATGAAATTCGGAACACAGATTTTAACTTATATGGAACTTACATGTGTAAAAAAAAAATTCTTACTACATTTAAGGGATTTATGATCGTTAAACCCCTTTTCCGGGAGGATATTTGCATGGCGCTAGTTTAAATAATAGAACGATCATAACCAATTTCAACACGCTTCGTTCTTAGACTATAAGAAACCTGTGTGCCAAATTTCAAATTTAATACATGTTCAAAATTGTGACCTGTATTTTAATTAATTAATTAATTAATTTTTTATGAACAGACAGACGGACGGACGAACATCATCAAATCGGCTTAAAGACGATTGGTACAAATTATGGTGGGTCTTAAACCAATATTTTTGGGTGTTACAAAGCATATGAACGAACGAATAATATAATATAAACATTTTAAGAAAATAATCATCAAAACAAACAAAACAGAAACCATGGGTTAATATGATAAGAGCCAGAATAAATTTTACTGAAACTATTTTGTAGGAGAAACTTTTTTAAAACAAAATCTTTGAAAAATGAACAAAATACTGAATAAAAAAAGACTAAAACATTCTAATTAAGTGTAAAAATATTACAGGTATTACAATTGAAGTAATTATTACTAATTTATTTATTTAATATTACAATATTTAATTTCGTTTTAACCTTAAACTATATTTTTAAATCATTACAAATAATACTCTAAAAAATATTCATAAATTTGATTCAAATATCAGTATTTAGTACATGTTTTTTGAAATAAAAAGCTATTTTTAAAACCGGTTTTTTGTGTTTAAAAAAACCGGTCTATTCGACATTCGAAAAATTAACATTTTGAAAAAACCGACAGCACATTGACAGAAAAAACAGGTTTAAAAACCGGTTGGAAAACCGTATCGATCACCCTAGTAGTCACAAATGAACTTTACTGTACAAAAGCGGGTAAATTGACGACGAAAAAACTGCTGGGTTTGTATATACACTCATACAAAAATAATTAAGTATGGAATTGTTGTTTATTTTTTTAAAGCAAAGCTTGCTATGATTGTTTTTTTTTTCGTATTCAAATTTTCGTAGTTTGAAAAAAATGTAGATTTATAAATGTGAAATAATGAAAGCATACGCTAAGGCGAAAATTTGATTATTTGTCGGTAAGATGGTGAAGGATATCAAAGATTCGGCACAGCTGAATTTTTTTTTTAATTTTATTTATAAGTAAAAATAAATTTTATGATGATCGGTCCATAATTTACCATAGCTCCTATATACGGCCCAATTTCCGCAATTGTCCAAAAGTGCATAAATTCATGTTAATGTTAGTATCGACGTAATACTCTGTATTCGTATGTTTTATTTTCCACTTAATAAAAGTCTCCGTCCACCAATGGCCGCTCTCCGAATTTTGCTTTTAAAAAGTGCTAAAAAAGAGATTTCAAAATAAAAATAAAAAAACGCTAAGAAAGGGAATTTTTTGAAAACTGCTTGAAAGCCTACAAAAACTCCTTAAAATTGATATATTTGATAACAACAGAAACAAAAAATGTTGTATTTAAAGAAAAACTACTAAATTAAATTCTATTAGTAATAAAATAATTTATTTAGAATTATTTGACAACAATTTTTGTTATTGAATATAAAGATTTATTCACAAAAATAATTAACATACTATTGTATGTTTGATTAATTAAACTTCTGTACTTTTGCACGAGGTCTTCACTCGGACTCCAGCCTTTGAAATCTCCTTTTAATTTAGGACTGAACGTATGGATTCACAAGTATTGACTTAAGTCTGTTTTGCAATTTATATTTCATTATTGATAAATTAGAAGAAAAAACTAATGTTCCCCCGAAGCACTGCTATGAGGAATGTAAAAATAAAAATTAGGATATGAGCATTCATAGAATATATATATTTTTTTTTTTTTAATTTTTCGAATCAGGTCCCAAAAAGATTCAGCATATGATGATTACATAGCTTTTCAAGATTTTTTATTATTATTTTTATTTTTTAAAAGATTCATTTAATTTATAAATGATACGTGGTGTTTTTGGCCCAAAAACAAAGTGGCTAAGTTGGTTGAAAAAGTTGCAATTTGCTACTAATGTCCTATCATATGGTCGGGCTTGACCGACTATATCTTTCTTTCTCTTTTTATAATCATTGTTATTCAACGTTAAAAAAAAAAAACTTGGAAAAAGTGCTTAAAATTACATAACTGTTATCAAAACAACTAGAACTCTAACTTGATCTCAAAAAACCTAACACAGCTGTCAAAAAAAAACCACAACACTTTGAATGTGTTAGTATAATTTTCTACAAAACTAATTTATACGTGTGAAGAGAGTAATTTTTTCTACTGTACAAATGAAAAGAGTTGGACTTTTAGTTGTTTAAAGAACCGATTATAAACCTCTTAAACACGTTGAATACATACATACTCTATGAATTCTCTGTTAATCAATACTAACATAAGTTAGTATTGACTAATGTGAAAATTTTTTGTGGAAGGACGCTATTTTATACAGTAGACGCTCAGAAATTAGAACCGATTTGTTTCTGAGGCAATTCTAATTTCTGAATTACTCTAATTTCTGGACGTTTATTTTTTTCGAATAAAAAATAAAAAATTGAGTAAATTTACTTCCAAAAACTAAAATAAAACACTTTTGAATTTTGTTTTCATTCAATTTTATTTGATAAAAACAAGAAAACAAAACGTAACAATTCAGTCCAATACATTAAATGTATTTTTATAAATTAAATTAAAAAACATAACAATTCAGTCCAAAAAACTAAAATATTTTACATATGTATTTAAAAAAAAATAATTAAATAATAAAGTTAAAAATTATTGGAGGGATGCACAATAGCCAAATTTACAAATAATCTTTGTTTGACATATAATTAGTTATATTTTTTTGTATTTTTGGTTTCATCGAATCCGAAATATCAATACGGAGAGCCAAAAGATTGCTTATGTGCTTAGTGGAAAACAATTCACTGTTATATCACCATTTTATTAAATTATTTACGCTTTCAATGACTGTAATATTAGAGACAACTGGTGAGACTTCAACAACATCGCCTTCGCTGCTATCTGAAGACTCACTATCGCTACTGAGAACATATACATATCCGTCATCAAACACATCTTCATTCCATCTGTCGATGTCTTCTATACCAATGCAATCGTTTGGAGCTATTTCTTCTAAAAGAGCTTGAGTTCTCTGAATAACTTCGTTGCAGCCCTGATCTATTTGCAATAATTGCGCTATTGGCACGTCATCGTCACTGTCGTATTGGTTAGAGTCCCAATTGGAAAACTTTGACCAAGATTTCTTCATAACACTTTGTGGTACCTCATCCCAAGCTTGTTTCAGTAATAATATAGCATTGAGGATTGAATGGGATTTCAAATGATTCTTCAGTTCACCACCTTCAGCAATTAATTGAGAAAGAAACATACTTCTGTAATTGAGCTTTGTTAACTTAATAGGGTTTTGATAAATTGGTTGTAAAGCGGCTGTTACATTTGTTTGAAAGAATAATGCAACTATGTTTCCATTGTCACTTTTAAGTTTCTCAATGGGTGCATGAGCGGAGCCATTATCTATAAGCAAAATGGCTTCCGGTGGCAAATTATTTTCCTGAGAAAAGTGGATCACTTGTAAATTTTAAATGTTTTAAAATTACTGAACCTGAAATCAATATTTGTTCTTACCTCTTTAATAAATATTCGGTGAAACCATTCGTGAAAAATCTGAGAAGTCATCCAAGCATTTTTTTAAAAGTTGTAATGCAGAGGATTATTGAAACTTTTAAAACACCTGGGGTTTTTTGCTTTTCCAATTACCAATGGATCCATCAGAGTTTGCACCAAGTAGGACTGAAATTCTGTCTTTTTGAATTTTATGTCCAGGAGCGTTTTTTTCAAAAGCAGAGACATATGTTCTGTCTGGTAGGCAACGAAAAAATAATCCGGTTTCATCGACATTATATATTTGTGATTCCATTAACCCCATCTCAGCGACCTTTGCACGATATCGATGAGTAAAAGGAGTGACTGAAGCAACATCACTGGAAAGAATCTCGCCACAAATTTTTAAAAAACGGATACCGTGTCGTTTCTTAAATTTGGTAAACCAATCATCACTTGCACGGAATGCATTTTCATCTTTATCGGGATATTCCTCTTTAAATATTTGTTTAGTTTTCTGTTTAAGTATGTTCCCAGTCAGTATACACTTTTTTCTCGTTGATTTAAAAACCACTCATACAGACGACTTTCCATTTTAGGATATTCAGCGCTGTACAAAGATTTATTGCTTGCCTCCTGATATGTGTTGGAGACAGCATTTAATATTGCTGTTCTATGTGATTTGATGTAGCTGATTGAAGATGTTGTCACATTAAAATCTAGGGCTAACCGCTTCTCTTGAAATCCTTTATCAAGCTATTCTAATATTTTAAATTTAGTTTCCAAAAATAAAATGTTTTTTTACGTTTATTTGACATTTCTAATGATACACTTTCACTTTTTAATAGAGACTGCCAAAATATGTACACGCGTATCAAATTTCGCAAATAAACTAGCCACAAATATAGTACATAAATGCCACAAAAAAAAAAAAAAAAAAAAAAACGGATAGTGAACATACATTATTTGGTGATTCCCAATGTTCAAACAGAATAAAAATAAATTGGAGATTTCTTGTGTTCAAATAACAAAAAAAAAAAAAAAAAAACGCTCGAAAATTAGAATTTTAAATTCGAATTTCAGAGCGTTTAATGTATTACATACACTGATTCTAATTTCTGGACGAATTACTGAAAGCTCTAATTTGTGAGCGTCTACTGTAATTCCAAAAATTTTCCTTCTAATGGAAATATCTAAGGTAACTGCAATTTACAAATTTTTTCACCGTTGATTTTATTTAAATAAAAATAACTTTATATGTATGTATTATTTATTCAAATGTAAAAAAAATCTTAATAAATTTATAATTTTGTTTAAACAACCAAATTTAATAAATATAATAGCTTTGTTCCAGTACTTGTGTTAACTTGCAGGTTTTAGTCAGAATTTACAAGAGTGTTCCCGTACTGAAATTTTGCATATATTTTTTCTTTTGTTGAAAAGCACTATTGATTACTGCAACTAAGGACTGCGAGTAAAAAAAATGCATGCATATAAATTATATTATGAAAACTTAACTAATGGGCGTATTTTTTTAAAATTATATTTTTATTAAACTCCGTTTAATTTTTTGCTGAGCTTTTAGTGTCCATTTTAATAGAGCCCAATATCTTTCAACTGGGCGAAATTCTGGATAATTTGGTGGATTAGACTCTTTCGGTACAAACACAACACCATTTATTTGATACTACAAGACCAGGCCAGAAAAATTGGGACCATTTGTTATGAGTTAAGTGCTTCTTTCTCCACAATTAAAAATGGCTTGCCAATCCAAATACTTTCTTAGGAATTTTTATTTTTTGTACACGATATTTTTATTTCAAGCATATCAACATAGAATTCCTGGCCAGAAAATTGCAAAAAGTCTGCCAGTAAGTACGTTTCATCATCCATTATGCAGCAATCATAATTTTGAAAAAAATCGTCTGTGGTATTTTTGCCCTCTGTTTTGCCTCCTAATTCTTTCTTGGGTTCCCATCAATAAGCTTTTGTACCTTGTACATCTTCAGGATAGATTTCTTTTTAACATTTTTGACAAAATATTCAGAGCAATTAACTTTATTAGGATACTTTTTTTTCCAGAGATGCGGAAATTTTTCCTTAATTTTTTTTTTTTTTTGCTTTTTTTTTTTTGATTTGTCTGCGCTCTTAAAGTTTAAAAATCTAATTTTTCGTCCACTACCAGGTTTTCTTTCAGTGGTCATGATCACTCCATATATTTTTATGACCCGAGGACCTATACTTCGTGACACACCTACCTTTCTAGAAACTGTATAACCGACTTGGGGTTTCATTATAAATTTGAATTATGTCTTTTTTATAATGGAATTTACGACGCTACTGAGGATAATGAAAAATATCTCTAGAGAAAAGAGAATTGGTTTAAAACTAGTCACGTGACAGGTTCTCAGGGCTAGTAACCTGTCACTTTTACATAGGGTTGTCATTGAAGGTGGCTAATTAGCCCTTTGGGACAAGTCACAGAACTTTTCCAAGATGACATGTTCAGAATCGATTAATATAATAAAAATTTAAAGGAAATTCTTTACTTTTTAAACTCTTTTTATACCCACCATCAAAAAGATGGGGGTATATTAATTTTGTCATTCCGTGTATAACATGTCGAAGGAATCATTTAAGACCCCACAAGTATACATTTTCTGGATCCTGGTTAGATTCTGAGTCGATCTAGCTGTGTCCGTCCGTCTGTCCGCCTGTATGTTGAAAGCAGGATAGGGCTCGAACGGGACAACGTAGGGGGACGAAATTTGGCCAAAATATTTTTGTATAAATAGTTTGAGGGTCGATATAAAATTAAAAATAAAAAATGTTCATGATCCGCCCACTTAACTCAACCACCCCCCACCTCCCCATATATAGCGAAAAATTTTAAAAAGTTGATGTTGGGGTATAGATTCGTCCGAGCCGAATATAACATTCCCGCTTGTTTATTATTATTTTTATACCCACCATCAAAAAGATAACATATAACATGTCGAAGGAATTATTTAAGACTCCATAAAGTATATATTTTCTGGGTACTGGTTCGATTCTGAGTCGATCTAGCTATGTCCGTCTGTTCGTCTGTCTGTCTGTTGAAAGCAAAGGTGGATGAAATTTGGCTCAAATATTTATCTTATATAAGGTTTGTTTGGTATTGAAAATGGGCAAAATCGGTTAATAAAAAATTGATGAGTTAAATATTAGGAACAAAGGGAGTCCTTTCATACTTTTCTGCTGATACATCTTCAACAAAAGCATGTATGATAACGAAATGTTGTACAGATAGTTTGGGGATCGAAATAAAATTGAAAACATAAAATGGGTTACCTCCCACCTCCAATATAAGGTGAAACAAATAGTTTAAGGATCAATATAAACTCGGAAACATGAAATGGGCGTGGTCTGCCCACTTTACCGCCCATCTCCTATATAAAGAAAAATTTGAAAAAGTTGATGGTGGGTATATAGATTCGGCCGAGCCGAATATAACATTCGCACTTGCTTTATTTCTATTGATTTATTTTTATTAAATTATATTTATTTTTATTTCACAATTTTCCGTTAATGTCGATGGCGGCACCCCTAATCGAACTCACGTTCTTCTGACGTATCTTACATTTTATAGTCTTCAACTAAAACCTCTAAGCTACAAATTGTTATTTCGCGCAGGAATAGTAGAAAAGTTAACGGAATTATTCTTTTTTCACTATGTCAAAAGTTTTAAGCCTAGAAGTACGCACGGATTTTTTCATGTCCAGTAATTAATTTACTGTACTATTTTTCATTACAACCGTCAGCATTCAGCATTAAAAGGTTATTGTATATTGACATCTCTGATGAATTAAGTTGACCAATTTTAATAGTAACACTAATTCTATTATAATTAAATATTATCGACCATAACAGATAAAAATCTATAAAATTTATAAATGTTAGATAATTCAAAGTGGTAACATTTTTCCAACTTATTTTATTTTTTTTCTGTGTGTATTTTAAAATCTTTTAAATATATTCCATAGAAATAACGACTGCGCACGAAAAAATCCGTGCATGCAAATCTGCTTATAGAAACTAAGCCAGCGGGTGAATTTTTTTAAAGTGATATTTTTATTAATGACTGTTATGTTCAAGTTCTAAACATAAAAGAATAAATTAGTTCCTGTTGGTTTTTAAGGAAATATCTGATATTTTCCGGAATTATTCTAATTAAAGGTTTTATTGTGTTTCGGTCACTTTTTTGCTCGAATAAGTCCACTTATTTTTAAACTCCATTTCATTTTATGCTGAGGGTTTAATGTCCTTAAAATTATTTTTTACTAGAGTCCAATAGCTTTCAATTGCATGGAATTTCGGAGAATTTGATGGATTAGCCTTTTTCGGTACAAACTCTTACAATTTCTTTGTTGCAACTCCATTGTTTTGTTGTTGTAATGAGAAGAAGCGGAAATATTCCAGAAAATAGCAGATGAACTGAATTTTATTAGGAAAGTCTTTTCCAAAGGCGCTCATTCACGTATATTTCTTTTCTAATGCAACCATTTTTTAAGAATGAAGTGCTTCATTCCTGCGTATGCACGAAATTTTTCTGCCATAAATCAAAATTCCCAATCAAAAAGTTTCTTGGGAATTTTGATTTCTTTGATACACGAAATTTTTCTGCCATAATCCCTCTAGCACCTGCGACATAGAATTCCTGGCTAGGAAGTTGAAAAAAGTCACTCTGTACGAACGTTTCATCGTCTACTATATGAAAAAATTCTTCCGAAGTACTTTCATGCTATTTTTTACCTTCATATTCTTGTTTGCGTTTCTAATATGATTTTTTTCTTACTTTATACGTCTTCAGGCTAGACTTCCTTTCAAATTTTCTGATAAAGATTCAAAGCAATTAACTTTTTCTGACACTTTTCTTCCAGAGATGAGGTGATTTTCTCTCAAAATCCTTTTTATTTTGCCTGAGTCCTACAGCCTGAAGATACTATTTGTCTTCCATTACCAGGTTACCATTCAGTGAGCATGACTTCTTTGTATTATATTATGACCCAAAAAACTGTACTGGCACAACATCCTTCCCTGCAATTATTTTATATGACCAATACAAGATTTCATTAAAAATTTGAATTATGTGTTTTGGTGTTTTTTGTTCCACTTCCATTTTAAGGAAAACTGGTTTCGCTATAACCACGAAATTTAGCACATAGCTAGTGAGCATAACGACAAATGTAAACCAGTTAATAGAATTATTTAATTTTCACCACATCAAAAGTTATAAGCCCAAGAGCATGCACGGATTTTTTCGTGCGCAGTCCTTACTTGATGATTATTCAATATTTTTAAATTATTTTTTAATTTCTAATTACCTTAATGAAGATTATTATTTTTAAGTAAAGCACTGTAAAGTTTATGCTTTAACTTGATTATAAAAACAGAGTTTGGAATGTCCCACATTGAATTAAAAATTTAACATTTTCCAATACTGTTTAAGTTTTTTAAATGTGATCTATGTGTAAAATTTCATTATTAAAATGATCTTTGGATAAAATCTAAAAATTTCGTTAATTTTTTAAAAATAATTAAGAAAAAACACATCAATTCAATATGCCTTTACTAAAAAAGATACACCATAAACTTTTGTGGGAAGCATTAAAATTTAGATCAATATTTTGTAATAAATACAATAACTAAAAAGATTGGATTAATACAGACCTAAACTTTACTTCTCGAATAGTTGAACAATGTAATCTTAAAGATTATCCTTTAATATTCAAAATATTTTTAACTTTTATCAAGGCACAAAAATAAAAATAGTTTTTATACATACATTTTTTATACATAAATTTCTAATTACTGCTAAGCATTTCTCTGTTAAATAACCCAGCAAAAAACGATGAAGTTCTTCATAAAAAAGAACATTTTCACAACTTCAAAAGTGGAACAATGCACATATTTTTAACTTTTTTGGAAGTTCTTAATAATTACTTCCAAAAAAGTGAAAATAAATTATTTTTTTGCGGGAAAAAGTGGTAATAACTTCTAACAAAATTCCAATTTTACAAATTTTAATGCATTTTTGTTATTATTTAATAGGGCAAAAACAGAATTTTTATTTAAAAATTTTATAAACATAGTTTTAAGAGAAGTGCTTCAAAAGCAATGAACAAGAAGTATAAAAGAAGAACATTCTACCAATGCCAACCATGGGTTAAAAAAAGAACTTCTGCAGCTCTTTTTCACCACTAAGTACTTCCTTCCAATGACAACACAATGTTAAAATCATGACTTTTTCAGTTCTTTTTTTGCTGGGAAGTAGTAACCATATATAACTATTACCAGCTACTCATTTATTTTCTTTGTTTTATACCAAAGTCCATTTCAAACTAAAAATCATTGATGGATTCTTTGTCCCTTTAGGGATTTGAACTGAAGAGTTTTCTCAAAAAAAAAAAAAAAAAAAAAAAACAAAAGCATATGATGAAACCTAAAAAATACAATGATAAATGTATTTGTAAAATAAAAATGTATAAATACTAAAAATCATCTGACTGAGTAGAAATACATTATTTTTTGAGGTTATGTTAGTTTTGCTTTGTGCCAATAACATCTAATGGGCAAAAGGGGTGACCACCAATGGGGTCAGTTATTCTCTATAATATAAACACATTTTCTACATTATTCTTTGTTGTTGTAAAAATGTATGTGGAATATATCAAAGTAAATCCATAACAAAACAAAAATATTATAAAAATTTATCTCATAAGGTTACTGTAAAGCAATTGTTGCTACTTACAATATACTTATAATGTGGTGAGGGTGAACAGAAAATTTTGTATGTGTAAATTTTTATCCTTAAAAAAAGTTTTTATTTTTTGATATAAAAAAAAAGGAATTTTAATTATTCTCAAAGGTATAATTTTGTTAGAGTTTAAAAAGGATAAGGTTTGTTTTTTATAGTTTGAGTAATACTTTTTTTTGTTGACGTTGCTTATTTTATTTTATGTGTATATGTGTTGGTTTTGACGAATTTTGTAAGGATTCCATCAAATGTACAGACCTAGACTAAGCACATTGTAATTTATGTTTTATACTTTGTTAGCAGAAAGGAGAGGGATTTTTTAAAATGGATATAAATTTGGAATGAATTTGGAAAGGGAGAGGCTTTATAGAAGAGACTTTTAGATTGTTAGTTTTATTTTAAGTCCTTATGAAATTTTATATAAATTGTCCTATATGTAAAAATTAAATTTAAAGGAATCCATGAAGATTTAATTATTTTTTGTAAGAAATTTAAAATTAATTTTAAGATTTAATTAAAAAAAAAAATGATTTTTGCAGAATTTTTACCAAAATTTAATTGTTAACATCATGTTTTACATTATTTACCTTAGGTCAATAAAAGAAAATTTGGCTATTTTCAATAATATTCAACCTTAATTAATAAAATGAGAAAAAATGACATTTTTGCTGTAGTTTACATAATTTACCTCATGTCAACAATTCAAAGAATTTAAAATTTCTAAGAAATTTTAAACAAAATTCAGGGAATTTAATTTAAAAAAAGTTAAACTAATTAAGTCATATAAATAGATTATTTATATATCTAAACTCATTTTTACACTAAGTAATATAATAAAATATGTACTTTTTTCAAATAATTTTCAATGAAAAATAAGAATTAATGAAATTATATAATTATTTATATTTTTTACCTCATTTA
Organism: Protophormia terraenovae; assembly: GCA_951394005.1. Classification (NCBI taxonomy): domain Eukaryota; kingdom Metazoa; phylum Arthropoda; class Insecta; order Diptera; family Calliphoridae; genus Protophormia; species Protophormia terraenovae. Next base: position 37,232,591 of record OX596074.1, read on the forward strand.
AGCAATTAAAATATTAATTTTTCATTGATTTTATAGTCAATATTACTAGATTATATTACAAAATTTATATTTCTTACATTTAAGTGTAAAAATTTCAATGTTTTACACGTATTTACGTTGTTCTCAAATTGTTTACGTTATTTACATAATTTTGAAAATTATTAAAACAAGTTCCCTAAAATAATTTTAAAATAAACAATGAAAAATAAAATTTAATTAAATGGTATCAATGTTTACAATAGTTTACCTAATGTAACAAATTTGATTTAAAAAAAAAAAAAAAAAAAAAAAAACTAGACTTTTATGAGAGAATTAATTTGTTTTCCTTTAAGCCCCAACCACTCAACTAAAAATCATCGTATCGCAATCAGCTGTTTCAACCAGCTTTATGCAGATGTGTGTATGTAGCTATTGACACAAAGATTCTAGGTAGCGTATCGCAGAAATCTATAGAAAATAGATTTTTACGTAGCTGCTTGAGTTTTTAACAACCCTGTAATTTATTTTGCTCACAAAATAACCGAAAAACAGGGTTGTTTACACAATAAATGTTGAAAAACATATGTTGCGTTTACTTTTGTTGACTGGTTGAACAAAATGTTTCACGCTACTTTTCTTCATTCTACGTTGCGATGGAAAGTTGACTGGTTGGGGCTTTACAATATAAGAATAATGGCTGTTTTATGAATATTTTCTTTATTAGCCAATTTTTTACATTGTTTACATAGTGTCAAAAATTAAAAAAAAATTCTGCAAAAAAATTTCGTTCATTACGCCTAAAACTAAAGAAAAATAAAATTCTACAATTGTTTACATTCTTTATCTTATGTAAATAATTACAAATTTAAAAAATGTGTAGCAAAAATCAAGGTATATTGTTATAAATTCAATAAAGTTATTATTTTAGGTGCAAAATATAAAATTTGTAGCTAATTTTTATTGTTTACCTTATTCTTTACATTGTTTACTTTGTTACCAAAAATTTAGGGACTATTGTTTACAAGCTTTACAATGAGTAAATAATATTTAAAATTTTTTTTTTTTTTTTTTTTTAAAGAATTTTGCAACAAAAATCGTGCAAGTGTAAGAAATTCATGAATTTTTTAAAATATTGTTTATATAATTGTTTACATTCTTTAAATATGGTCAGCAATTTAAAAAAGGTAAATTTCTATAAATAAATTTCATTTGTAATTTACAATAACGGAAAATAATAACATTTTACACCAGTTTACCTTATGTAAATAAATTAATGTGAATTGTTGACATAATGTCAATGATAAATTATTAAAATTCTGTAACATTAGCGGACTTTTTCTGTAATTTGATTAGAAATATTTATTTTTATGTATTTGTGTAAGAATGTCACGTTTATTTATAATATCTTAATAGTTTACATTATTTACCTAATGCCAACCATGGGTAATATAAACAAATGATTATTTTCCTGCATTACTTCTATTAATAATTGACAATTTTGAACTGTTTTGTTTTAGAAAAAGTTTTATTTTCGAGCTTGACATAATTTGCATTGTTTACCTCATGAAAACAATTAAGCATTCATTTAATTTTACTTTCTAAAGCAAATTTTCTGATAAGCATTATTTATTTTACAAATTCCTAGTTATTTACGTGAGATAAGTAATTCTTTAGATGTTGACTTGATGTCAACAATTAAGAAAATTTAACTATTTTAAATAAAATCAAAATTTTTCTAAAAATTATTAAAATTTTCTTGAGATTTCTTGAATAATAATTATAAAAATTATACTCATTTCCTGTGTGTGAACAAATGAGTTGGTCAGTGAGAACTCTGCTTCAGATTTTCAGGAAAATTATAACATAAGATAGTAAGAGATTAGATATCGTACAGTTGACTGGGCTACCACACAGTAAGAACGAGTCAAATTTTTTTACAAAAGTGTTTTAAAAATTTACATGTGTGAAGTGGCCTATTTTAAGAAATCTGTGGGATCTGTCTTCTAAACTTGAACGGAAATACTCCCCTCCGAAACATATATAACGAAAATTTCCTATGAGATTTAAGATCCCTCTATATCAGTTAATCGTTACGTATTACTAATTTTTTCTTCTGCAGAGTATTTTTCATTCGATCATTATCAACCAGAAACTTTCTATTTTCTTAAACCTTTTGCTCATTGGTTCAAATGCTAAGTGAATGAAATTTTAAACTTTACACATACTTACTATGCAGAGAACAATGTGATCATGTATCAATGTCAATGGAAACCTTAAAGATCCCACCTCTTGCAAATGCAAAATTGAATACAATTGGTTGGAAGAAGAAAACAGTAAGAAACTTAAGAAGATTGACAGCTGAATGCTAACATCAAGACTTTAAAGGAATTGCTAAAAACACACACACAATTGATGGACAAAACAATAAACAGAAACAAACAGGAAGAAAAAATAAATAAAACCAGAAGTATGGTGGAAATTTTCATGGCTAAACTAAAGAGCACTAAATGGCCAATAAAGAAAACGCCTCCTTACGAATAGGAACATTTAACAAAAATAAAAATCTTCTATACAAAATTTTATTAGACACTTTGTCTAGCACTTTTATTTTAAATAACAAAGCAAAAAGGCAAATAAATTCCCCATAAATTCTTAAATTGTTAATTTTCAATTTGTTTATTTTAAAATCTAAATAAATTTTCAATTGAAATGTTTATATAGCAACCCACTGTGTATGACAACAAATTTACGATTCTTATTTTTCTTTCACTAAACAATTATTGCTTGCCACTCAGGCCACATGGATGGAGTAGTGTTAGCTATAGCTCAATCTGTAACTCATCTCTTGGAAAACATACTTCATCAAGTAAAATAAACAATATAGCAAATGAAAACAGCTCTCTGACTCGTCATGTAACAAGATACTGAAGGATTGATCCAGGGCTGCCAGATTTGGGGTTTTAACCCCAAATTTGAGGAATTTTTGATGCAGAAAAGGATGAAAATTTTGATTTGGGGTTTGGGGAATTTGTTGGGGATATTAAAATTATACTGAGGTTTTTTTTTGGGGGGAAATTTGAATATAATTGCATCTTTCGTTAAGTTAATAGAATCGGAAAAATGCTGTGTAATTTTAGCAATAGTTTTAATTGCTTTAATCTGGCATCGCTAAATACCTCATTCATTTCATGATATAATTCATATATTTGCACTTTTTAACATTTTTAAAGGTTTGCTTAAACCTATTGAGGAGGCTCTCGCCTCCTACAAATCATTTGTAACGAGCTGCCAGTAGTTTAAAAAATTGATTTTTGAAATGGTGAATCAATTACCTGAAAATTTAAAAATGTCTAAACTTTAAAAGTATTTTGATAAAGAGATTAACGCAATAGCGCAGCCAAAATTCTGTGTGATTCAAAATATGTTGATTAAATTTATAGACCAACATATTCCAAATGATGTTTATGAGACTCAATGGAAAAGACTTCCATTTACTAAATGGTACGAATATTTTGATAATGATTTTCTATCTAATTTACTAGAACTTTAGCCAAAAGTATATAATTTCAAAGATGCTGCTGGTACATTCTACTATAAATAACTTGCACAGACAGTACTTAAGCCCAAATTACAATTGTGCGTAGTCAGCAGCAGTGTGTGCTGATATAATCAGCTGATAATTTAGAAAACATTGATTACATTTGGTCTGCAGCAGTTTGCAGTGCTGTTTCATTTAGCCCAGTTTCTAAATTCACTGCGCTGCATTCAGATTGAGAGCGAGACAAAGAGAGTGAGTGGTGGTGGTAAATTGTGGCTGCCTACGCTGAATTGTAATTATAACGGCAGCATCATGTTGTACTGACAGTGAACAGCTGATAATTTTTGCTGATACTGTTGTTGACTACGCGTAAATGTAATTTGGGCTTTAATATGCTAAAGATCCGATGATATTATGTATTTTTGAAGTACATATGAACGTATAAATACTCAACCAAAAATAATCTCTTTTAATACAAAGTACAAATATTTTTTTTTAAAACAATAAAATTGAATTGTTTTGAATTAAAAATCGTGTTTTTTTTTTTGGGGAATTTTTTTTTTAAATTTGGGGTTGACCAAAAAAAGTATCTGGCAGCCCTGCATTGATCACATTCTTTACAACAAATGCAACACATAATGGAAATTAAAGTTGCCTATAATTGTTGTCTTGATTTGTAGAGAATATGTTCAAAGATTTGTATAATCTGTTTAATTTTTTGATTTTTATCATATTTTCGCAAATCAGCAAGTTTTTTTTCTCTCTAGCCTGTCAAGTTGTTGTTTGAGTATTTCAAATAATTTAACTTTTCTTTTCAACACTACAATCTGTCTAGTTGATTTGTTTGAATGGCTTGAAATTTGTTGATTTCATTTTTTCTTTTTCAAATTTATGATTTTATACTTGTATTTGCAATTTGTTGTTATTTTCATCCATGTGTCAGTTGTTGCGTCAATCTTTCCGCCAAATTTCACAAAAAAAAAAAAATTATTTTACATATGATGTTTGCCTTGCTTTTGTGGCATGCTAATACTCGTAGTGTATGCAGGCTGATGTGTTTTTGGTAGAGATTTTAAAAGAGTGTAGTCTTTTTGGTTAACAAATTTAAAATATGTTAGACTTTGTATTTGTCCATTATACATAAATACTTCAAGTCATTATAGTTCTGGATCAGCTTCATTTAGAATACTAAGTTTATTATTAATTATAAGTTATAGTTACCTAAAGAACTATCAACTACATCCGTGTACAAAATTACACCATACAGTTTCAATAGTATAGCAACCCCATATGTAAGTAAATTGTACGCTCAGTGGTTCAGAATCGTTTTTCATGGCCAATACTCTGTAACAGTGTTACCGTTTGGCGACTTTTGCCCCTTTTTCAACCATCTGGCCACTTTTTTGGCCCCTTTTTAAGGCCCAACCACTCAACAAAAAATCATCGTATCGCAATCAGCTGTTTCAACCAGCTTTATGCAGATGAGTGTATGTAGCTATTGACACAAAAATTCTAGGTAGCGCATCGCAGAAATCTACAGAAAATAGATTTTTACGTAGCTGCGTGAGTTTTTAACAACCCTGTAGTTTATTTTGCTCACAAAATATCCGAAAAACAGAGTTGTTTACAGAATGAATGTTGAAAAATATATGATACGTTTACTTTTGTTTACTGGTTGAACAAAATGTTTCACGCTACTTTTCTTCATTCCACGTTGCGATGGAAAGTTGACTGGTTGGGGCTTTAAATGGCGACTAAATGGCGACTTTTTAAGACTATGTGCTAAATGATGAGAAACTAAGTTATTTGAAATATATCGACCCATTATATATTAATTTCAACAAACAAATTCATCAATTTGAGATTGTTTTACAGTACAGTGATATAAAAAGCCGCGGAGTACTTATAAATGAACTGAAACTCTTAGTAACTAAAAATAATAAAGTTTATGAACAGCTATTTATATCATCATATGCCGAATCTTTTTGGACTGGTTTAAAAAAAAATATTCGATGAATACTTATATCCTAATTTATATTTTTAAAAATCTTCGGTATTTTGGGACACCTCTTTTGTGCTCTTCAATTTACTTTTCACAAGAGCTCAATATCTCTCCACTGGTCTTAGCTGCGGACAATTTGGAGAATTGACCTCTCTTGGCACAAAAACTATGTTATTGTTTTGGTACCACTTAGAGCTTTCTTACCGTAGTGACATGACGCCAAATAGGGCCAAAAATTTCTGTACACATTGTGCTCTCTTATGAAAGGAAGAAGTCTTTATTGCAAACATTCTTTTATGTATATTTTGGTATTTATAGAGCCGAATGTAATAAATGACTTTCCTGTTTTGCCGCAACTGCAAAAAGCTTGTCATACCAGGAATGCTTTTAGGTCCTAAACCTATCTTCAACATTGCCTAGAGCATTAGCAACATAAAAGTTTTGACACAGAAGCTGCGAAAATTCTGCCAGCACATACGTTTCTTCGTCAATTATACAAAATGAATATTTTTGTTTGAAATTTGATTTTAATTTCCGTGCCCTATTCTTGGCTTCTATATTTTTTGCAACATTCCTGTCTGTAACTTTTTGGATTTTGTATGTTTTCAAGCCTGCATTGACTTTAACTTTTCACACCAAATTGTTAGATCACTAAGCTAACGGGGCTGCTTTTCTACTAGATGTGTTTTCAATATGCTTTCAATTTTCTGTCCTTCCCAATATCATGTAGACCTTTTTTTCTTTTCAAACCAGATTTCCTATCAATGATCTAATTCTCCTGATACTGTTTAATAACATTTGAAACCGTTTGACGGCAGAAATTTAATTTTTTGGCCAATTATTTGTAGGACCTATTAGGATTTTTTTGAAATTTTTTAATAATTTGTAGCACGTACATCATTTTCGTCACACATTTCAATCAAAGTCACAAGAAATCAACATGGTTGTCATTAAAAATAATAACTGACATATTTTTCAATGATAACTAGATCAAAAAATTTTTAAATATTGCTTCCGAAAAAAAGTTATGAGGCAAAACGTGTGTTAAAATTTTTTCGATCGCACTCCTTAAATCTTAATTTATATTAAGTCCAACCACTATCTTTATCTATGGTATATAGACTTAATTTTGAATTTCTACCAATTAGACAGTTAAATTGGAGTGATTTCAGCTTAATTTTGGTTAATTTTGTATCAATAAGTGTTTTCCACGTGAGACGTCGATCTAGATGCATTCCAAGGAATTTTACTTTTGTTTGTTGGGGTATAATCTGATTTTTTATCAAGATTGGAAGGCACGAATCTCTCGCAATGTGAAGGTAATATGTAAACATGTTTGTTCATTCACTTTTATTCTCCATTGCTTTTACCATTTTTCTAGACAGAGTATACGATCTTGCAAGAGTTTAGATGCTTCTTGGGGGTTTTCATGCACGCCTAAAATAGCTGTGTCATCTGCAAATTTTGATATATGGATTCGACTACTAGTTGGCATATCAGAAGTGAATATTAAGTATAGAAAGGGACGCAGTATACTTCCTTGGGGTACACCTGCTTCAATGGACTGCGGTGAGCTTATAAAGTCTCCCTCTTTAAGAAAACACTTTCTATGAATTAAATAGCTTTCTAACAGCTTATGTGTATTTGTGGGTAAATATTGTTTAATTTTAAATATTAATCCTTCATGCCATACTTTATCGAAGGCTTGAGAGACATCAATGAAGGGAGCGGAACAATATTTCTTTTCTTCAAACGTCTTAAATAAAATACTTATAATACTAATAAGTTTGTTCTATGGTGCTATGTTTTTCTCTAAAACCAAATTGATGTGTTGGAGTACAATCGAAACGATTCACTATCGGTTTCAACTTGTTCATCAATAGCTTTGATATATTTGACAATAGGCTAATGGGCCTATACGATTCTACTTTAGTGTGATCTTTTCCAGGCTTAGGAATCATTGTGACCAATGAGACCTTACATTCGCTATCGCTTCTTGCCCAGCCTCTATTTATATTACGTAGAGGGGGTCTACTTGTAACTGGTCTTTTCAGATTCTTCGTAGCTCGCCATAGTGAGTAATTCGAATACGGGGTTATCTGCAAATGTATATATCAAAAATTTATATTTTTGACCGATATTATCATTAGAATAACGTTTTAACTCGGAGTAAAAATAAATAAGATTTATATTGATACTTAATAATATTCATTATTTCAGATTCTTTTTCAGGATCTGAAAAGAACCTTCTTGCTGTATTCCCATCATTCGTATTGCCTGATCCTTGTTTTGGTTGATCTATAATCAACCCATATTTCAAAAATTCATCCTGAACATGTTTCTTTTTTAACTTCTAACTCTTTTTTGGTGTCGTTGTTTCTTATTGATCCTGTAGGTTTAAAATCCAAATCATAACTTATTTTTAGTATGAGTTCCATAAAGCGAATTCATGTATGTAGTGGTGATAAACCAAATTAATATGCATCAGTATTATCTAATGACTTATCTGGGACTTGCTTTAAGAGACTTGATGTGGTTTTACATTTGCAGCTGGATGAAGCCTTTGTGTCAGTCAAAGCCTGGTCTACTTTTCCATCTATTATCGTTAGCACTAATTGGTAACATACTTCAATTGTCGGGCCACCAATCTCTAATTCGAATGGCTGTAGTGTTGCAATTTGGGCTCTTATATCTCTAAGTTTCTTTTTAATAGCTTCATGAGTTTCCTATTTAAATTCAAATTTAATTGAAGTTTTCAAAATATCCTTTGTTTCTATCCTACTGGTCGAAGGCTCTGAGTCTTCCAAATCAGTCGCATTTGTACAAATAACACCATGAACATATCTGTGTCTGAAGTATTTTCACACACATATTGCTTGTATTGTTTTTGTCCAGAAGAACCATCACATTTCTACTTGCAAAAGAGAATTAACTTGCAGTTTACATATTTTTTCAAATCATTTCTTTTAAATGATAGTAGCAAGCGTTGAACTGCTGAAATCCGTTTGATAGTAATGGTGGCAAACCGTCCATGATAGCAGCAGTTATGTGATGATATGATGGCTAGAGATTTAAGCTTTTTTCAATCACACGCAATCTGTGCTGAGTATATTGTTGCTTTGTTAACTTCAAATCCAAAAATAATGTTAATTCCTCTTCATTTGAGAACTGTTTTTCATCTTTTGGCATTGGACTATTTTTAAGAATCCGTTTTGTTCTCACTGGACTAGCTTTAAGAACTTTTTTAATAATATACTATAGACTTTTGCGAGTTGTTTCTGTGATTGAAATTGATATAGCAAAGTTTCTTCAATATTTTCACATCCGATTTCTTTAAGTTTCCACCATTTAGATTTATCGCTATAGTTGTCATGAGATTTTGGTTTTGGATTGCACTTTCTAAAGATATCTGAGAATTATAGAACATATGATTTTTTTTTTCAAAGTTGTGTTTCGAAAAGTATAAGAATGGTATAATGACACTGTGCTACAAAATAAGAAAAGCTTAATAACTTGGAATGTAACATACTGTAGTTTGTAGGTATAGGTGAGTACATTATTGTACGAATTTCAGAATTTTCGATATATGCCCAAAATCGGGGGTTATATTCAAAAAACTGGTTTTTAGATTTTGCGGCTTTAAAATTGTTTAACTCGAATACCAATGCATTTTTGATAAATTTGTTTTTTAGAGGATATTCTTAATATATGTTTTTCCTTTTGCAGGAAATTTTCGATATCTATTTATATGAAATTGTTGATCAATTTTCTCTTATGAGAAATTTTCCATGAACTTTTTTTAGATTTTTTTTTTTTTTTATAGAAAATTTTTTATTTGTTGAATTTAATTTTTATATGAATTGAATTTTAAATATAATATTCGTTAAAAATTATTATTTTAGAACACCAGCTTATCTCGGTGTGCTTCGTTACCCTTCTGAGGCGATTATTCATATTTACTTTATATGGGGCTACTACTCCCCCTCAAGCTATCCGCCTTATTAAAAATTTTATATGAAAATTAATTTTACAACTTTTAAAGACTACCACTAAATTACACCTTTAGATATCCGAAAATTAATGATATCTTTATGGCGGCTATTCCTGTCTTGGTCCCATCAGTTCTATTTTCATTTTATCATTGATAAGAAAGAAGTTTCAACAAAATATAGTTAGTTATAACATTAAGAATACTTGAATTTAGGGACACACAGAAAGAACATGCTGTGAAAATTCTGAGAAAATTATTTTAGCGTGGTATACGATCAAAATTCAACATAGCCTATAACATTCTCTAGTGCAAGCACTATCTATGTCTTAAATTTCATGTAGATAGATTCATTAATACACTGATACACTAAAAAAAATTAATTGTTTAATTACATTTCATCTAAGGCCTTCTAAAAGTTTTAAAATAGTTTCAAATATCCTTCTAGGTGGACTTTAATTAAAGTGTTATTATATGCTCATATTATAACGATATTATTTTAAGATAAACCTTTACCATAGGTCTTTAATTGCTTTAATAAATCAGATTTAAGTTTTAGTCTTGATTATCTTCAATCGTAGGTTTTTATAAAGCCCTGCATTGTGGGGTTCATAAGGTCCTACGATAGCTTTGATCTTAGGTACTTTTATAGTAGTTTAGATTAGTTTAACTTTTATCGCATATTTTTTTATAATTTTAAAGTAGCTTTAATCTTAAAGGCTCCATTACATAAGATCATAATATCTAACAGAGAACAGGGATGATAAATTCAATGCAATTGTACTTTTTTCAATACAATTAGCTCTTCAAAAGCACAGCAGTACTCCAGTGTTTATTTTAGCACAGTTGATTTGAAATAAAAGTTCATTACACAATTTTTCGATTCTTTTAAAAATCATTTATAATAGAATTTAAAATTTGTTTTAAATACAACTAAATTTTTTCATTAAAATTTTTACTCATTTAGACATTCTTGGACCTTAATGTTATTCTATTTGAACTGATCTTTTAATATACGTTTATTTAGCTTAACATTTTCAACAAAACGAAGACGCTTTAATTTCCATTATTTAACATTGAAAGGTTTAATTTTTTAGAACCTTTACTTTTTTTACTTTTGGATGAATTTTACTTTTAAAATCCCAACATTAGTTGTCGATGTACCCTTTTTTCTCTGGCTTCAGGTATTAAACGATCATTTAATATCTTTATCAATTTATCAGGGTGTAGTCAAACGTTGATCTTATAATTTTCCATGTCCAACTTAAACGATACTTAATAGCTCATTTGGTATTGACTTTAAAATAATAAGAAATATTGTAATCTCTTCGACTAAGAAGTTTTCATTATTTTAGTACAATTACGGCACAAAAAGTACAATTTTGTAATCAATTTAGTACAACACTGAAAATCAGATTTATCATCACTGACAGAGAGTTTCAAATTCAAATTCTGAGAGAACTATCTCACATGTGAAAAGTATCCTGTAGTCAATGGTGGCAGTTGCATACAAGTTACCTAGTCACTTTAACATGGGCTTGTCCTAGGAGGAAGTCTATTGCCACCTCAAGGACTTCATAGTGTAACTTTTTTGCACACACAATCACCTCCACGACTACCGAAGGATCAATAAAATGACAAATAGGTACTTCAACGACCTACAAAGTGTAACTTTTAGGCGCACACAACCACTTTACTGGTTACAATAAGTCAGTTAAAAATGTTTGCTTACCTTAGAGTCAGAAATGTGCCAATTGCTAATAGGCTCATTGGTGACCGATGGAGAGTGACAGGTGACTATACACCTATGAATCTCACTGCCTAAATGCGGGTTAATTACCATCAAATAAACTGCTGGGTACTTAAACACAATGTTTTTTTTTTTTTGGTTTTAATGGTTATTCTGTGACTGAGTGAAATAATGAAATGTTATAAGATGTTTTATAATAAATTTACCCCTTGTTTAAGATTTAACATAATATAAACAAAATTGTTACTCTCTTCTGCCAGCGAATTTGATACTCTCTGTTACATATTATGATACAAAAAACTCTTGTGTAGACCCTATGTCTCCAGAAAAAATTGATGAAGTTCCTTCAAAAAAAGAACATTTTCACAACTTCCAAAATGGAACAAACTACATATTTTAAACTTTTTTGGAAGTTCTTACTAATGATTTCCAAAAAAGTGAAAATAAATTATTTTTTAGTGAGAAAAAATGGTAATATTTCTAACAAAATTTCAATTTTACAAATTTTAAAGCCTTTTTATTATTATATTATAGAGCAAAAACTAAATTTTTATTTAAAACTTGTATAAACATAGTTTTAAGAGAAGTGCTTCAAAAGCAATGAAAATTGTCATTGTTAGAAAAAGAACTTCTGCAGCTCATTTTCACCACTAAGCACTTTCATTATAGTCCCTGATTAGCTATAATCGTGAAATTGTGAAAAGTCCCAAATTAACATTACTAAAAATCCTTAACATATTAATCAAAGATAATTCTGGAATTCTAGATTATAATCGATTAGTACTAGTGTAGGTATTTAAGTATATAATTTTTTACTTACCTCGTCAAAGGATCAAAAGCTATGAAAATAAATCATATTAATGACGAAAAACGAGTTGGAAAGAGCCTGAATATTCGCATGATCTTATCAAATTTCATAGTCCTATACTAACTTCTTCATATGAAACGGACGTCCTCTAAAAAGACATTCAATAAACTTAGTACAACCTCAAAAAATGAATATTGATAGAAAATAAACGGAAGAGCAGGGCTTATATGATTTTCCGTTATTCGCGCTTATGTAAATGGAACTAGTATGACTTATCTCATTTGATATATTAAAAATGAATTCATTAACTTTTCATTCCTTTCCACCACTGACTTGTTTGATTACTTAAGTGAGTATGATTTCTTATTTTTAAATATTTATTGGATTTTATTTTCTGGATATTATTGTTGTTGTTAGTATGTTTATAATGAAAATACCAACCAAGAAATTCATAATCATTGATTTGATTTGTGCGTTTGTTTTGATCGCCGTCATCATCATCATCGCCATTCGCATCAGGTTTTTTTTTATTGTCGAACTGAGTGTGAATGAAGATTGTTTGAATTATTAAAGAGATTTATATTTCATATGAAAACAGAAGGCAAAATAATAAATCTAGTATGATTAATTAATTGTTTATTTAGATTTCGGTGATTTAAACAAACAACAACAGATGATTGCAATTAATTTGCAAAAAAAAAAAAAAAAAAAACATATGAGTGATGAATGAATGAAATGATTTGTGAAATAAAGTTTATTGAAAGGGAGAAAAAGTATAAAATATATATTGATATGTAAAAATATATTTTGAAAAAATCCATATATATACGGAGGAATATATAACAAAGATCTAATGCAAATATTTTCTACATTCGTTTATTATTTAAAACAAAATTGTAATTGTTTCAAACCTTTTATAACAAATATTTTTGTATGCTAAAAGATGAGCTGCATATTTGTAAATTTATTATTATGAGCTTCTGTTTTTGTCTCCTCCAATACATAATTCCATTTAACTGGAAAGTAATGCTCATATTTTATTTTTACCATTAGATTGGTTTCGCTGAAATAGTGAAATGTTTTTATATGAATCTTAGGTAAAATATAACTGCGAATATAAGCAAATTGTTAAAACACGTGTTCTGTTTTAATGGTCTTCTCTCTACCTTAAAGGTTTGTGTGTTGCTTTTATTTTTCAACTTTATTTCGTTTAGGTTCCTCTATCCCTACTTGGTTAATAATTTTGCAAAAGTATTTTCACGTTAATTACATTGATTTATGGATCCATTGTTTTGTATTTAGTATTTTTACATGGTAATATGAAACGAATTGTATCTACTTACTTTACTTAGCTGCAATGTGTATGATATTGTATTTGTATTGTAATGTAATGCACTGTAAATGCAATGTAATGTAAAGTAAGTTTATGTCAAGCCAAACATATGAATGGTAAACAATAGGAAAAAAAGTATTTAAAATTAAGTAAAACAACCAATATGTAAAATATGTTTACGCATGTTTTGGGAGTTTTATTTTTTAAGCTAGGGTAATATGTAAAGTATTACAATAGTTTTACAACGTTTACAAAGTGATAAGGTAGATACTTAAAATCAATATATAAATAATGTTCAGAACTTAGTATGATATCGGTCTGAAGACATATCTTAAGTTGTGTTGATTAATTGAAAATAAATTAAAACTTTTTGTCTTTTAAAATGTTCATAGCACCATATTATCGTGACAATAAAAACGGAATTTTTAAGTCGACTTGGATAAAAATACTTTACGCCCCGAATTCAATTTTTGAGTTTTAATAAGAAAAATATTTTATAAAAATTTTAAACATTATTTTTATTATTATCTTTATTAAATTATGTTTATTTTAAATTTCGTAAATTCGTAAATGTCGATGGCGGCACCCCGGCTCAAACCCATGTTCATGTTATGTTTTATATGTTTTATAGTCTTCAACGCTTACCACTCAGCCACTGATTGTTATTGCGCGCGAGTTGCTATTTGTGCACTTAACGGGCATGTTAATAGTCAGTGTGTTTGTGTCAACTGGTTCTCAATTGGAACTTTGGTGACGAGTTGGGTGTCAATTGGTACTCAACTGATACAGAGAAACCGGTCCATTACTGCAATTACCACAAATTTCCCGCAGGGCATATTCAGGCAGAAAAGCAATGGTGAAAAAAATTTTTAAGGCATTTTATTGTAAAAAAAAAGAAAAAACAAGTTGGACAAAAACTATTGAATCTATTCGATTTTATCTCAAGTAACCCAGTTAAATATTCGGTACTATTTTAAGCATTGAAAAGAGCGTTCTTTAGTTCTTCGCTCATGTAAAAAGTTTCATAGATTTGAAATTGAGTGAGAAAACTGTAGCACTAAATATTAACCACATGAAATATTGGAATTATTTAAAATAGGTTGCCTAAACAGACAAGCTCGATGATTGGATATCACATGTGATTGACTGAATTACCATCAGAAGGTTAAGATAGGTTTGATGGGCAGTGTTTCTCTCAGAGAGCTTACTTGGGTTCATCGAATTCTGATTTCATTGTATTACCTCGTTCAGTAATACAGCATTTAATCCTGCTGTATTTTCGCCGTTCCAAACCAAACAATAGCTGAAAGGAAAGAGTATAGTGACATAGGATCAATAACTTGTAGGTCAACTGAATTTAGAGCATGGGAACTTAACATGTTAGACCTAAGCTCCACTAGAGTAGATCAGTCGCAGATTATGTGAAGAAACGTCTCTTCTTTTGTCTCATTAATACAACATCTACAGTAATCGTTGAAAGGTAGACCCAATCTCCTAATATGTGTCCCTTAAATACAGTGTCCAGTAATTATGTATATTACATGTACCATTTGAGACCAAGATAGCGCAAATAAAGAGTTTGTTCTAAATCTCTCATACTTGAGTCATACGTTTGTTGCTATGAAAGTCATGGGCTCTCTCTCCCACCTGCGTTGTGGAATATCAAATGTTACCTGCTGCAGTATATACTTTCACTGCGCTAGTGGAATGCCAACCAAATGATCGATCATCTTGTCATCCAGATCCTCCTCCTGTTTGACAATTTCATTAGTTATATGGTTACCAGGACAGGTACCGTGTCCTTAAACCCAAATTAGCGTAACGATCAAAATAAGAGATACCCGGCATTCTGAAGTTAACCTTGACGTCGTATAGACACCATCTGATACTGTCAGTAAAAACGATGAATGGTTTTTGTTTTTGATGACGAGCGATTAATGGGTTTATTATGAGAATAATAACCGAGAAAAACGACTTCAAAGCTTGGTTTGACGGTAAACAAAGTTATGTTGAGTTTTAAATGGAATTGGAAGGGAATTATCCATTATGAACTGCTACAACTTTTGTGTAATATTTCATATTCTTTTACACAAAACCTTCAAATAGTGACATTTGCGTTATATTACTCCTTCAGTGTCAGTTGAGTACCAATTTACATCTAACCCTCATCAAAGCTCCAGTTGAAAATCAGTTGATACCACTACTCTCACTAAATATCAGTTGTAAAATAATTTTAAGCATGATTGTGATGGCGTATAATACTATAAAACATCATTATATACAAGATAAGTAGACCCAAAAAAATACAATGTCCTACAAAAGCTTCACAAAGTATATTTATACTACATCAATAGTTGTTGAAGATTAAGGTATTTATATAAATAAATTTATAATTAAAAAAATGTATACAAATAAATTTTCTTAAATACTCATTTAGTAAAGAATTCCCACTGTATTAATTGCATATAAATCCATCAATCTATATAAGATTTATAGTGTTTTGTATACAACAATTAACATTTCAACTCCTAGGGTTAATCAAAATAATTAAAAAACACAAAAATTTAAATGCAATTTCTCTAAAACACAATGTAAAAAGTAATTAATTTCCTTTAACTTTACTTTTCTTAAAGTAAGACCACTAGCAAGACATTCTAAACTCTATCAACACTTGAAAATAATTTGAATTCAAATTGAAAGAAATACACATAATTAAGAGAAAACAAAATCAATTATATAAACAAATAAAATAAATTTGACTAAACAATTTTATCTCTGTATTTGTATCTGAGCAAAAAAAAACAGGAAAATATTTATAAGAAAAAAAAAAAACTAAGAGGTCACACACAGAGTTAAGTGTGAATTGATGATTTCAAAACTATTTTGACTATACGAATACAACATGAATAAATGAAAGTGTTAAAGATTCGGAGTATTGTTACTTGTACTGCTGAAATTTGTTCTAAGGCCACCTGTTGTTGTCAGTTGTTATTTTAAACATCACGCATCATTCAAAATCATGTTTGAAAATCATTCAATGTTGCTGCTAAGGTGTTGATGGATGCCACCTTAAATCACGACCACACACACTGATAGACAGACAACACACATTTTGTGGCATAATAATGAAATAATCTTGTAGTTTGGTATTTAGGTTTGCAAATGATTGTATATTTTATCCCAAATAAATATAAATTTTTATATCATTAAATAGTATTCATGAAATTTTAAGAGAATCATAGATTTTTAAAAATTTTCTAATAGTACATGATAATTAAAATTATGAGTAAGATTAATTTTACATCCTTGGTATGATACAACTTTTTGAAAAAAAAAAAAACTTAAAGTTGTTTGTTGATATAACGATAAGAAACATAGTTTATTGAACGAAACATAATTAAAAAAAAAATATATATAAGTAATATTTTAATAAACATGGGAGTAATCGCTTACGAAGTCTTAAATCCCGCATAGTGTAGGGTGAGCTACAGGCAGATGATACGGCACGTTTCGACTTAGGAAACTAACTAATATGATGTGATAATACTGATGGAGGAAGAAGCAAACAAAAATAAGTAAATAGTTCTAGTCCACTCAAAAGAAACTCTAGCTAGGAACTATAGCTATGATAAACACGAGAAAGATTTGCGAATTCTTGTACTCGGCAATTCTAAAATATTGTACTCGCTACGAGCTGGGTTCACAACAAGTGCAGGACAAATTTGGGAGTTTCATTACTCGGTCAGATTAATATATGATGAAATAACTCGAAATATGGTTGCAACGAGGGCAAGAAAAATTTGGGGGTCTTGTACTCGGCTATAGTAGCACCGAATTAAAATTACAATGAGCGAAGAAAAATGCCGAAGTTCCTGTACTCGACTACTCTAATAGCGTTTTCTTTTCTGGCTAAAATATTACCTTTTTTCTGCCCTGTGCCCTCTATTGCTTTCTATTCTGAAAAAAAAAGTAATTCTTTAAATGGTTTTGTTGTACTTTTCTAATAGTGTTGCCTTTAAATTTCAAAAATATGTTACATGTTTTATTCTCAAAATAAGTAGAGGGTGAATATGCTGCACTTTATTAACAGCAAACTGACAAATGTTTTGTATGAAGAAATTATTTTTAATATTTAGTGCTTTAAAATAATGTTTCACCAAATTTTTAAAATTTCACAAAAATTCACCATGAATCGAAAATTTAAAAAAATAAAATTAAATTTTACCAAAAATTCGAAAATTTCCCAAAAATTCAAAAATTCACCAAAAATTCAAAGTTTCACAAAAAAAAAAAAAAAAAAAAAAAAATTGAAATTTCACCGAAAATTCGAAGTTTCAGTAAAAATCTAAAATTTCACATAAAATTCAAAAGTTCAAAATTTCGAAAAAAATTATAATAATAAATAAATTGGAAAATTCAACAAAAAAATTTAAATTTCACCGAAAATTCGTAATTTCACTAAAAATCCAAAATTTTACCTTAAATTCAAAAATTTACAAAAAATTCGAAATTTCATTAA
Source organism: Protophormia terraenovae (assembly GCA_951394005.1). Lineage (NCBI taxonomy): Eukaryota > Metazoa > Arthropoda > Insecta > Diptera > Calliphoridae > Protophormia > Protophormia terraenovae. The sequence goes on from OX596074.1 coordinate 37,250,508, forward strand.
AAATCAAAAATTTAACACAAAGTCGAAAATTTCACAAATCCAAACCGAAAAATCGAAATTTCACAAAAAAATCATAATTTCACCAAAAACGGAAATTTCGCCAAAAAATTTAAGTTTTAACAAAAATAGCCAAATTTAACCCAAAATACGCTCTTCAATTAAATTATATTTTTTCTCATAAATACCTTAAAAAATATCATAATTACAGAATTTGTCCCACATTTTTTATTCTATTGTATTCATAAAAAAGTACCATTTTATGAGAGTGAAGGTAACCTTCAAAAAATGTTACACATTAACAAGGTAACATTTTTCTTCAGAAAAGAAAACGCTATAAAATACTATGCAATAGCTACAAATTATGATTACAACGAGAACAAAAAAATCTAGTGCTTTTATACTCGGCTATGATAAAGTACAATAAACTAGCTACGTACTATAAATCAAGTTATACATTGTGAAATATGTTTTTGAAATTGAAAATTCATTTGTTAGTTTATATTATTAACATAAAGTTACCGAAATTATGCCCTTGAAATATTTGGGACGAAAAAGGGTCTTCAAGGTTCTCACATCTTCTAGACAGATTATTGGCAATTTTGCTTCCTTAAGCTTTTCACCATATTTTGGTGAATAAAACTTAGAAGCTTTCGCATTTAAATACGATATCTAATAAAATAGTATAATTTCCCTGTTCATATATTTGAATTCTATTATAGTGTTATTTAATTACTAAATTAAAGTTTAGATATTTAGAAGGAAATATTTTTTTACTGTAAGGTAAATGGAAAGATAAATGAAGAAATAAACAAAAGTAGAAACAGCGAGTGAATTAAAGGGACTAAATTTCCTGGCATAAATTAGAATACTTAGTATATTGGCTTTCAAAATATAATTAATTAGTTGTAAATCATTTCTTCCAATTCTTTTACATCAGCTTATTGTGTTTTGTCTTCTATCTATTGAGAAAAATTTATATAAAATAAGTTTCATTCAATTATTAGTCTTGATATGAAAAATTATTATAGAAAATCTCAAGATTTTCATTGTAAAAGTTTTTAAGATATGCGAGTTTCAATATTTACTCTGTATGGGGACAATGCTCCTCCTAGTCCCATTGTAGAACTTGATATGAAAATTGTTTATTTGTTATGCGATTTCCAATATCTTATTTGTATGTGGGTTACGACTCCCGTTCTATCATAATAACTAACTGAACCAAACTAATGACAATTTTATTTCATTCTGCTTTGTTATTATTCTCCTTAACTATCATACTTGATAATATACATTATAATTCCCATTTAGTTTGTTCTATTTTTCCTTATAGTCACAGTTTTGTTACGCTTCTTTTGTTTCACTTCTGCATAAACCGGAAATACCGTTCGAATATAACCCGATCAGCGTTACCGAGGAGAATTTTTAAAAAGTGTCCAAAAAAGGGGATTTAAAAAAAAAAAATAAAAAAAAAAATCGCCAAAAAAGGAGATTTAAAAAAAACTACTAAAAAATCCTTAAAATTTGATTATTTGAAAACAAACAAAAAAAAAATATATATATATTTTAAGAAAAACTACAAAAAGATTCGGCATATGATATAAATAGCTGTTCATAAAATTTATTGTTATTTTTTGTTTATTTACTAACAGTTTCAGCTCATTTATAAATACTCCGTGTTTTTTTATATCACTACACTGAGAAACAATCTAAAATTATTAATTTATTTGTTGAAATTAATATATAATAACTCGATATATTTCAAACAACTTAGTTTCTTGTCATTTAGCACATAGTCTTAAAAAGTCGCCATTTAAAAAAGGGACCAAAAAAGTGGCCAGGTGGTTGAAAAAGGGGCAATTGGCGAATAAAGTCGCCAAACGGTAACACTGAATTTGATATGCGCTCATTAACTTATACACGTGTATTAGTTGTTACTAATCGAATTATCTTTATTTAATATTATTTTGCATCCGTAGTTATCCGAACGCAAATCTCTCGAATTCTTTTGAATCCGAAGTAGTAATTTACGTATTTTGTATGTATAGTTACCGAACTTAAGAACTTCAGAATTTGTCTTAAGGATTAAATAGCTTTGGCGAATCCGAAAACTGAACTGAATACCTTTATCATAAACCAATTTTTACCATTTTTTTCATATTTTACTTCTATCAGTTCTCTGTTTTGCCCGTCGCACAGAGGGGTGAAATTGAGTAAAATAGCTATTAATTGAAAATTAATATTTTGAAAAAGTAATTGATGCTATTTTAATATAGATAAAAAAGGCATCATTATCTGTTAAAAGGATTCTATAATTCTTTCACTCTCCGTGTAGTGCGTCGTCAAAGTCACGGTTTTTTTTTCACAGTGGTAAAAACGGAAAATTGAACTTTTTGAACTTGTACTCTTGCGTTTAATTTCACTGAGAACAGTTTTTTTTTTTCTTTTAATGAAGTTGTTAAGCGTAGGTATTTAAAAATATATTTAAGCATTTTTTATTAACTAAATTTTTGTAGAAGTATTTTTGATATTTTTATTAATTGATCTAAAATAGGGATTTAGACCGATCTTCATGAAATTTATCAATACAATTTTTGCTTGGTCACCTCCTAAACATTTTTATGAAAATACAATCATAATTTAAGACATTTATAAACGTTTGACCCATTTCTGGTAAAACTTTATATGGAGGCTCAGTAAAATGATAGTTCGTTTGTAACTAATTTTATTGCATTGGTCCAAGTAAAGCTCACGTACCGCATTTCATCGTATTAACGGTACCGTCATTTCAACGCTTCGTCTTTTAACCTACAACACAGCTGAAAAATCTGAACAAACTCGTAGAATGAAGTAGTCTTAAGCCCGAAAATCCAAAAAATGGGATTTTTAACTACATACTATAGATTCCTAAGCTGCATTCCGTTTGCCGATTCGTGCTTTGAAATTTTAGAAAATATAGACTAAATTCAAAAATTTCATATAAAATCAGTCGAATTCGGAAGGGTGTGTACCTTGACCACTTGAGGTTTTGGACTTGGTTTTTTTTAAAGTCATCTCTGTGAAGATACCTTTCAGAAAAGTATAAATTGAAAATTGAAAGGTTTAATAACCAAATTTTTTTTTTATCAATTTGCTGAACCTTTCAAAAAGGGTTAATACCCATTTTTTTTATCAATTTGCTGAATTAATGAGACACCATATTCAAAAAGTGTTAATTTCAAATTTTTTTTTTTTTATCAATTTGCTGAATTAATGGGATTGCAAACGGGTTTTATTGAAATATATTCAAATTCGCATGTTTTTAAATCATTTAAGCCGTTTAAGGGTTAATTTAATTTTTTTCACTATCATTGTAAATATCGGTTGTTAATAAATAAATTTCTTAAGTTTTATGATAATCTACCGAAAAATAGATAAAATTTCGACTAGTTTCCATAAAAACTTGAAAATATTACAAAATTTGACCTTTGACCTTTAAAGTTTATGGGTTAATGTCGTCCAAATTGTATGAAACTCTTGATTTATATTTAGAATTATGTGGATTATAAAATTTTAAAAAAGTTCCATTTAAAATACACAACAATGTAATAAAATGGCTGATTTGCCAAAATATTACATAAAAATGGGGTTTTCTCGAAATCCGCCGAATTCAAAATGCAGGTACAGGCAAACTATAAGAGTTACTGATCTATTTTTTTTTACTGTTTTATTCCGTAATCTGTTGTCCATAAATCCCTATGAGATGTATTTTAAGTAATACAATTCTTTTATTCGAATATTTTTAAAAATATATTTATTTTTTTTTCACATTTCGAATTCAATTGCTCTGAGACACGTTTATGGCCTGGGGAATTTTCAATAACTTTTACATTTTTCAACCAATTTTTGTGTTTTATAACTTTTTGTAACACTAATTCTGTGTACATTACGATTCCTTTACAATAAAATGCAAAACTATCTATTTAATGACAAAATTTTTGTGAATACTGAAAAAAGTGCTTATTTTCCCCTTGTAAATGCATCTTCAAACTTCAGAGCCGTTGCGGCACCAGTTAACGTAGTCCTATTGCCCTAATTTTTTGCACGGCGTATTTTTATAACCCATAGAAAAATTTTAGGGGGGGGGGCCTGTAGGATAATATTTTTTTCCTTCATACAAGCTTGGAGCACTATAGTGAAGATATGTACTTCTTCGGCCAAAAAAAACCCCCACAAAAAGTCGTCATTTTTGCAATTTTCAAATCCAAAATCGTTTATTTTTGGACTCCGTAAAGATATCGAGATTTTTTGTATTCAATACACAGAAAAAAGTCACCAATTAACAACTATATATGAAAATAATTCATTCAATTATAAACTTGTTTAAATTTGCACCTCTCACCAAAATGATTATATCAATTACTAAAAACTATAAAAAATACAAAACAGAAAAAAATTCCCAATTAATAAATTAGTTAAATCAATCAAGTAGGTGATTGAATGAATTAAATATGCGTAAAAGAAAAAAAAAAATCATACCAAAATTTATTTTTTATTTAATTTTTTCTTGAATATTTTTATTAAATTTTGATGCAAAATTAAACAACTGAGTTAATTGTAAAAAAGACGGTAATAATTTTTTCTGTGTAGATGATTTTGTTTTTTAAATAGTTTAAAAAAAAAAAAAAACTAATAAAATCGGTCGAAAATACTAGGATATGATTTTTGTAAGTGGTAACAGGGCCTACAATAATATATATAAATATTAGCGATTAAACATTTTTTGTGTCAGTGGTACCCTTCTTTAAGCCCCCTTAGCTCCGCCTCTGACAGGTCTGTTGGGTCCCCCCTACAAAATTAACATTGTACGCTCCTTTGCTGCGTCTGTACCGAATTTCACGCAAATCGATCTAGCCGATCAGAAGTTACAGATTTATTTCCAAAAATCTTCGATCTGTGTATTGGTTTACGTACTTCACTAACAGAACTGAATGATTTGGTTCGTGATTGAAACTAACCTAATTAATAAGCAGAGTTTATCGTAAAAAATATATGATAAACTCAATATACCCACCACCTTTTTGAATGATGGGTATACAAATAAAGCTAAAAATGTAGTATACTGTGTTGTAATGTCCATGCAATTAATTGCTTCTTTCTTTCATATTTAGTTCTTTTAGTATTTCATTTCCTGCCTTATACCAAATATTACACTAAACCCAACACACTTATCAAACCGCTGTAGTGATACAATTAAAATTAAAATAAAAAAATAAAAATTTATCTTTCACCTCCATTTAAAAACGTATCAGCGTAGAATATTTTGAAAATAATTAAAAATTATTATTTATTTGTGGTTAATTTTTCGTATTTAGCTCATCCATAACACTGTTGGAGAACAATTCATAAACTATTGTGCGCGCCTAATAATTCATGTCAAAATACGCGTACAATTTAAACTCATAAATACTGGCTGGTAGTGAAATATTCAGTGTTTGCTGTTGTGTGGAATGATTGTATATATGTATGAATGGGCGGAAAGTATGACGAGGCAGGCAAACACGACAAGCTATGGAAGAAGTAAAAGAGCTACATGGGAATATTGGGTTCGTTTGTTAGTGGCTGTATTAACAACACACTCGATACGCATGTGATTTGTAAGTTGAATCCATGAAAATTTCATTTCCTTGCCTGTTGATTGAATTAAGTTTTTTTTCTCTTGTTGTTTTTTTTTTATATTATTGGCCTTTTGTATTGTTGTTATGTGAATATAAATCCCCCTCATCATTTAGTGAAACTAAGTAAATCTGAAACTGTCTGAAATGTGGATAAATGTTTAAATCTAAATATGTATGTATGCAGATTTATGTGCGTTTATTAAGTTTGAGGTCTTGCATGTGTGCGCCAGTCTAGCGTATAAAGTATTCCAAATATTTTTTTAATTTTTTTTGCAAAATTTATAAAAAAAATATTATAATTTTCAATAAATATTTTTGTTTTTTATTATTTTAATATAACACTATAGCATTTATATATGTACGTGTAAATTATTATGATGTGCTGCGTATTAATAAAGTGATTTACAACAATTTTATATGATTTTTTTTTTTTTCCTAAATTTATTTTTGTATTTCATGAAATCTGTAATAAAACAAGATACATTTTGACAGGCTGCATAGACAAACAGACACCATATATGAACGAGTTGGTTGGTATGTGGCATCAACCAACTAAATGTTGCAGATGTTTAAACTTCCGTTTTAGAAAATATATATTTTTTTATAATGTATAGACATTTGTTGGTGTGTTTGTATCTGTGTATTTGGATGAAAATCTGAAAATGTTTGAAATTCACAAATCATCAACATCCGTAACAGATTTGTAAATATATATTTATTTTAAATTAAGAATTTCATCAATTTTTTTAATGTATGTATTTATTTATTTTTTTATTCTTAATTTCATTTAATTTATATTTTTATAAATATTGGTAAGATGAAAAAGTGTTTTCTTATAAGAATTATACATATTAGAAGTTGTAATGGCACTATGAAGAAAATATAAAGCTACTGTCATAGCAGAATGGATACGTAATTTCGACGTTCTCACGTCGTTCAGAAATGACATAAGCTTAACTTGGCTAAAGATTGTCCGAACTGCAAAAGATGTATCAACCAGAAGTTTTTTTTTCTCAGAAAAGAATTTTCGACGACAGCAAAGCTGTTATAACAACAAGGAATTTTCAGTTCCGCACACACTTTAAATTTCATCCGCTCGAGCTCTATCGTCTTTCAACAGACGGACGCATATAACTACATAGTCTAAGACTTTCACAAAAGACTAGGTATATATACTTTATGGGATCTTAGACAAACATTTCGATATGTTACAAACATAATGTCAAACTTAATAAGACTTAAGAATCATAATGGGTTATTGTCTCATGAAGGTGGTGAAGCAAAAGTTTGTGAAAATCCCTGTTGTAAAGCAATCCTTCAACATTTATTTATAAACTAAGAAAGAAGTATTTGTAAATTTAATAATTGCATCATCACCGGCGTTGACTATAACATCTCCAGGGATCTAAACGCAGATTTGATCGCCAAATAGGATTATGTGACATCTGTTGGTAATATTTCCTCTTTTGGACAAAAAAAATCACTTAGAGAATCGTTACAATCCCGCGTATACGCAGACACATTTGAATTCTTTAATAACACTGTGTAAAATTTATCCTAAAAATAATAATTTCTTAGTGAAGTGCTGTGAAAATAATAGTGTATATAGTTGAAACAAAAGATAAGTAAAAAAAGCGAATGGACGCTTAACAAATCTAAAGCATTTATACATAAATTAATTATAAAATATTTATATTTTGTTACATTGTTAACTTAATATCTGCATATTAAAATTTAAGAAAGAATACAAAACAAAGTACAACACAAAAAAATATATACAAATATACATTTGTGCTTGTGTGTTAATGAGTTGCTCTAACTCTCTATTAAGTGAGAGGAGACTCAGTACAAATGGTAAAAACGCATACATTGTATTGAGCCCCTTAAACAATAATAATAATTTATATGATACACAAAAGAACAGGAATTATTTAACCGCAAGAACAACAAATGAGAGATCTCCTCTCTCTAGTGCAATTACTAGTGCGCCAAATTGTGTAGAATATAGCACAAAAGAAAATCAGAAATATAAACAAACAACTAGTTTAATGGTTGATGAAAAAAGTAGTACACAATTGAATGACAATTCAAACAATAATTATTATAATATTAACACTGTTAATACCATTAGCGGTAACAAAAGTGATCTGGCAAAAGATAATAGTGAAATAATTTCTCCATCACGGCAATCAATGAAAAATACTGGTGCCATACCAAAGAATAATAATAATTTAGTGAACTCAGGACATAACAAAATTCCAACAGGGATGGACCGTTATATTACCATCACTAAACGTAAGTCCAGCCCTAGGACATTAAAACTTGAACCAAATCCAAAACAACAGAAAAAAAATGAGGTAAGTCAAAATCGGTTCTCGATACTGGACAACCAAGAAAGTGAAGTTGAATCTGCAAAGAGTACCAAAAATTATAAGCCTCCTCCACTCTACTTGCGCGAGTCTACTACTAATGCTCTAGTAAAAAAGTTGTCCCAACTTGTAGGCAAAGAAAATTTCTACGTAGTTTCTCTACGAAAAGGGAATGTTTCTGAAACTAAAATTCAGACATTCACAGAAAAAAACTATAGAATTATAGTTGACTGTTTTGATAGTGAAAAAAGAAACTACTATATATATCAACTAAAGAGCGCAAAAGGCTTATTGGTTGTCATTAAAGGTATTGACAGTTCTGTACCGGCTGATGAGATTAAAGAAGCTCTTGAATCTGAAGGCTATGAAGTGAAGTCCGTTCACAATATAATTAATAAAAATAAGGTACCTCAACCAATTTTTAGAGTTGAAATATCTTATAATTCTTCCCGATTGAAGAAAAAGAGTGATACACATCCCATATACGGTTTAAGATACCTTCTAAATCGCAAGATAGTTGTGGAAGAACCAATTAAACGCAAAGGTCCCCCGCAGTGCTTAAATTGTCAGGAATATGGACACACTAAGTCCTTCTGCAAATTGCCATCAGTTTGTGTTAGATGTGGAGATATCCATAAAAGTCTGGAATGTCCCTATTCAAAAACAGACATCAGTGCAAGAAAGTGTAGCAATTGTGGTCAGAATCACACTGCAAACTACCGTGGTTGCCCTGTGTATATTCAAATTAAAGGGACTTCAAAGGCAAGAAGACCTGTATATGCTCAATATCAGGATTCTAATTTTCCAAGCCTCCCTAATGGACCTACTTCTAGTGCACAACATAGAAGTAACCTGAACACGAATCGGCAATTGTCGTATGCTCATACGGTAAAAGAAGGTTCTACTACACAAATGAAATTAAACGTAGAAGGAAATGCTCAATTTCCAAATACTTTCAATAAGGGTTCAGTAATTCCCAACCAAACTCATAAAAATAATGAAAATAATGCTCCATTATTTTCATATGCTCACGCTTTAAAAGAGGGTTCAGTAATTCCCAACATAAATTCTCAAAGCTCTATTGAGAAACTAATTGAAACCATGAACAGTTTTATGTCAAATATGCAAAATATGTTACAGCAATTAATGCAAAATCAAAGCATGCTCATGCAGATTTTGCTAAGTAAAAAATGAATTCCTTAAGAATATGTTACTGGAATGCTAACGGCCTTAGCCAACATAAACACGAAGTCCAACAATTTTTAACGTTGCAAGATATTGATCTGCTACTGGTATCTGAAACTCACTTTACTCAAAAGAACTGTTTCAGAATAAATGGCTACTATACCTATGACACAAAGCAGCCTAACGGTAGGGCATGCGGAGGGACAGCAATATTAGTTCGTAAATATAAAGCATTTTCCAATGCCAGAATACAGAACGGATCATATTCAGGCCACTTCAATAAATATTCCCGATAACAATATAACAATATCCTCTATATATTGTCCTCCAAGATATTCTATTAATCGTAATCAATTTCTTGATTATTTTGCAACTTTAGGCCCAAGATTTATAGCAGCAGGAGACTATAACGCAAAACATACCTTTTGGGGCTCTCGTCTAACAACACCCAGAGGTAGGCAGTTATTTGAAGCAATATCATCCAGCAAACTAGATTCCATATCTTGTGGCCAACCTACTTACTGGCCTACAGACCTCAATAAGGTTCCCGATCTTATCGACTTTGCTGTAATTAGAAATGTAAAACGTGAATGTATATCAGTGATTCCTTCACTTGATCTTTCGTCAGACCATACACCAACGATCCTGACACTGATTAATAGTCCAAGTCACTTTGAAACAAAAAGCTCTTGTTTCCCAAACAAGAAAACAAACTGGTTAAAATACAAAATGTACATAAGCTCCCACTTACCACAAAATATTCCACTGAAAAGCGAAAACGAAATACAATCTGCAGTTAATATCTTCACGGATATCATGACTAATGCAGCTATATTATCCACACCTTCGCGTTTCTCACGAAGGCCAAAATATATTAAATGTTGCTCAAATGTTGAATCTCTTATTAGGGAAAAAAGGCAACTAAGACGTCAATGGCAAGATTCTCGATCACCAGCCGTCAAAACTAGACTTAATCAATGTATCAAAAGATTACGCTTCGCTCTGAAGAATCAAAAAGAATCCAAATTGAAAACATATCTGCAAAACTTAGACTCTACTAAGGAAACTGATTATAGTCTATGGAAGGCGGTGAAAAATATACAATGCCCTATTGCATATGAGTCTCCCATACACCTCCAAAATGGCCAATGGGCAAAAAGTTCTAATGAAAAAGTTGAAGCATTCGCTAGTCATTTAGAACACGTTTTCACTCCAAATAATACAGGTTCAACTCTAAGACCTGTTGTAGTTAGCGACCATATTCACTCTCCATTAAAATTCCGGCTCTCTGCCGTGAAATTAGCAGTAAAAGGTCTGAAGGCAGGAAAATCTCCTGGAACGGACAAAATTACCAGCACAATGATTTGTTTCTTGCCAAACTCGGCTCTAAAATTTATTTTATTCATTTTCAATGCCATTTTACGTACTGGCTACTTTCCAAGTACTTGGAAGTTGTCAGAGATAGTAATGATACCCAAACCTGGAAAAGACGTCACTCAAGTAACATCTTACCGTCCAATAAGCTTATTATCAATTTTTTCGAAATTGTTTGAGAAATTGCTCCTTGAGAGCCTATTATTACATCTTAATAATAATAATAATAGTATACCTAACCATCAGTTTGGTTTTAGGAGAAAACATGGTACTATTGAACAAGTGCATCGAATTACAACTCTCATCAGAAGAGGTTTCGAGAGCAAGCAGTATTGCTCTGCGTTATTTATTGACATATCTCAAGCTTTCGATAAAGTCTGGCACGACGGACTAATACATAAAATGACCACGTTACTTCCACAGAACGTTCATAAGTTACTAAAAAACTATATAATAAATAGATCTTTTCAAATAAGATCGAAAGATGTGATTTCTTCACGCAGAAAAATTTCCGCAGGAGTACCTCAAGGAAGTATTTTAGGGCCTCTTCTTTATATACTATATACGGCAGATATGCCCACGAGCCCTATGACTCATACATCAACTTTTGCAGATGATACTGCTTTTGTAAGTATGCCTACAAATCCTGTGATTGCATCCGAAAAACTCCAATCCCATATCACTGAGCTGGAAAAATGGCTATATAAATGGAAGATCAATGTGAATGCTTCGAAATGTGTCCATATAACGTTTACCTTATGCAGGGAAAGTTGTCCCCCCATTCGAATAAACAATGTCCAAATACCTGAACAGAATAAAGTAAGATATCTTGGTATTCACCTAGACCGGCGTTTAACATGGACTCGTCATACAGAATCCAAAGTTACTCAAATAAAACTAAAATCTGCCCAAATTCATTGGTTAATTGGTCCAAAGTCAGCCCTAGACTTGGACTATAAAGTACTGTTATATAAAGCAGTAATAAAACCTATATGGTTATATGGCATACAGCTCTGGGGAACAGCCTCTTAATCAAACATTGAAAAATTACAGAGAAGACAGTCCAAACTCCTAAGAATAATAACAGGTGCACCATAGTACGTCAGAAATAGCAACATCCACAAGGATCTCAATATTCCTACAATTCGTGAGGAGATAAAGAACAGTAGCATCAAATATATGAAAAAATTATCTGAACACCCAAACCCTCTCGCTAGGGATCTGCTAACTTTTGAGGGTCACAGACGCCTAAGAAGAATGGAAACACTGGATCTTGGAAGATAATACTACTAATGAAAACTCTACGTTGGATTTTGCAGTGGCAATATCAACAATAATTTAATTTTAGGTTAAGATTTTAATACTTATTGTAAATTTCTGAAAAAGAAAGATTCAATAAAAAACTAATATATATGTAAAAAAAAAAAAATTTATCCAAAAATTTTCTCACACATAATAAAATCGATATATTTATCAAATTAGAGTCAATGAGTAATAAAACTGTGTAGTCAAATTTCTGGTATCGTGAAATTACTTTTAAAGGAAATAATTTACAGCAAAATAATGAAATTAATCGCCAAATTTTGTCAACACAGGTAGGAATTTATTTCCTAATCACGATCTGATCACAAATATTTTTGGAAATTTTTTAAAATTTTATAAAATTTTTAATTTACTGTAAAGCTAACATATCATGCAATATTTTATGAAAATATTGCAGAATTCCAACCAATATAACTGTCCCAAATTATTTGCCAAATTTAGTATTTATAGCCTACACAACCATAGGTGGGGAAGGTATTATGCGTTTATGCTGATGTTTGTAACACACCAAAATATTGGTCATAGACCCACCTTAATTTATACCAATCGGCTTAGAATCACAATTAGTGTTGCCAGTTTAGACTTTTTAAGGCTAAATCTAGCCTTTTTATTTTGCTTTTAGCCTCGAAATATTCGTTTTAGCTTCTAGCTTTTTTTCTAGCCTTTTTATACTCACCATCAAAAAGATGGGATTTTGTCATTCCGTGTGTAATACGTCGAAGGAATCATTTAAGACTCCACAAAGTATATATAGTACTGTGCAAAATAATAGACTTATTTTTATTTGGTAAATATTTTCCATTATGAATGATATTTAAATTTATTTTTTATTTATTTAAGAATTGTATTAAAAGATACACCATCCACAAATGTTTTTGTTTTTTATGACTTTATTTAAATAAAAAATAAAAAAAAAAAAAATTTTTCCTATGATTCAAAATAATACACTTATTCAATATTTCTTAAACAAATATATATTTTTTTCATTAAAGACTAAAACAAATTAAATTTTCTACTAATATTGAATATTATAATAATATGCCAATTTAATTCAATAACCTGAATGACCGCCATTATTGTTTAAAATGCACTGAACTCTTCTGGGCATTGATTCTATAAATTTTTGTCATTTTTCTATAGAAATTGCCTCCCATTTCTTTTTAACATCTTTCCAAAGTTGATTTTTATTCCGAAATGTCTTCCCATCTAGACCTCTCAAAGGTTCTCAAGAGGATTTAGATCCGGTGACTGTGAAGGCCATTCTAAAACAGATACATTGTTAGCACTCAGCCAAGATTTAACAAATTTTGAGGAGTGCTTAGGATCATTGTCCTGTTGTAAAGTCCATTCTGGTGGCATATTGTTCTCCACATAGGGTAGCATAATATCCTTCAAAATATCGCGGTACATTTCTTGGTTCATTATTTTTGTGATCTAATAAAGAGAGCCAACACCATGCCAATAAAATTCACCCCACACCATTATACTTCCTCCGCCGTGTTTTACAATCTTTTTTGTATAACGATCATCTAGTTCCTTTCCATTTGGTCATCTAACATTTCTGCGACTATCTGACCCGAACAAGTTAATTTTTGTCTCGTCGTTCCATAAGATGTTCTAAAAATTATCAACTTCACTATTTTTAATTTTTGTAACAAATTTTTTTCGAGCTGCTTAGTTTTTTGAGCTTAAAAATGATAACTTCCTGTGCGATTCTACTAGGCAAACCTTTCTCTAAAAGTTTTCGTCGGACTGTTGAAGCACTAATTATGTTACCTATTTCTTCAGAAACGGCTTTTGATGATAGAAATGGCTGCTTCTTCACTAGAAGAGCTATCTGTGAATCCGTGGTAGCGGTTATTTTGCAAGGTCTACCACGTGTTTCTTTTGATGGCTTCCACTTGATCGCGTTTCTTACGAAATGATGAGACCTTCCAAGCAATTCCGCAATAAAATCAAGTGTTTTTCCTTGGTCACGTAATTATTTCACTATTCGCTTTTCTTAAAGAGTGCTATGTACATTACGACCCATCATTTCGTAAAAATAATATTATTTTATAATATTTTTCAACAATAATATTTCATTTACCTTACATTTAATTATTTTCAGAAAATTTATCCAAATTATAAGGTAAATTAAAACAAAAAATATAATCCTTTAAAATAAGTCTATTATTTTGCACAAATTATATTTTAACTTTTCTTGAAATGTTTACGAAACGCATAAAGGAAAGAAAGAAAGAAATACTCATAATTTTTAGTATTGACAAAAATAACGGTACCAAAAATTCCTAAGAGAATGTTTTTTTAATAGTGTTAAATCGAAGAAAAAGTATTTAATATACAATAGCCTATTATATTGCACAGCACTGTATTTTCTGGGTCCTGGTTAGATTCTGAGTCGATCTAGCTATGTTCGTCCGTCTGTTGGAAGCAGGATAGGGCTCGAACGTAGGGGGACGAAATTTGGCATAAATATTTGTCTTATGTAAGGTTTGTTTGGGATTGAAAATGGGGTTGATGGTGGGTACATAAATTCGGCCGAGCGCTTGTTTTTTTTTTATTTTTTTTTTTATGAACATAGCCTTTAAAAATCAAATTCAAGAACAGATCTAGGCGGTATGAAAAATTAAAAATTGATCCGTGGCTGATCAAGGAAAACATGGTGTTTGTAGTTGGTTTCTTCAAGAAGAATTTGATTGATTGCAACTCATTTTTTAATCATTCATTTGAATTGCAATTCATTTGAATTAATTCAAAATCAATTCAATTCAAATGAATTGGAAATGAATTGCAATTAATTTTTACCAAATTCATTTGAATTGACTCAAATTTAATTCAATTCATTTTTTTGTGTGAAATTAATTAATTCAAAATTTACTAATTCAGTCCATGAATGATTCGCGAATAAATTAAAAAATGAATGATTCATTTACAGCTCTGAAGTGTACCGGTCGGTAGTTTAACTTTTCTTCTGTCTCAAGATTTATATTTCCGAACGTGATCATGATATTTGGATAACATGCAACCACATTATTAAAGGGTACTCTTTCAGATTTTGTTAGATTTTTGCAAAGAAATATCTTGTTTAACTGGCCATTTTATTGCATTTTATAAAAAACATCAAATTTACCTATAGTCGGCATATTTTTCTAGTGTTCAACATGTGATGATCCAATAGTCGGCATGAATTTTATTGACACATTTTCTATGTAAATTCCCTAAACTATGCTCTGAATTATAACATAATTTTAAAAAGTAAAGCGAAATATTTGATAGATTTTATAATTTATCTTTTTCTGGAAATATGGTCCAACAGATACAATTTTATATTTCAGCGACCCATAGTAAAATATTACGTAGAAAAATTTTGTATAATAACAGATAAATCATTACATATTTCCCACGAAATATTTCTAATAATAGGGTCTAAAATTATTTGCAAGAAAAATTTAGATCCGAAGAATTAATTACACAGAAAAAAATATTTCAAATAATTTTTTAATAAAATTATTAATTATCTTTATATTGGAATTTAGTTATATGATTTATTAATATAATTAATTTTTTAATTGGTTTTCAGTTTTGTTTTTTAACAAATTGACAACTGTTTATAAAATATAAAGAAAAATTAAATATTTGTCTATAAAAGTATAGAAATAAAATAAATTTAATAAATTTTAAAATATTTTCTGCTCATTGCATCTGTTTAAGGAAAAGAAGTAATAATAATATCAATTATTCTAGTTATTAATATTATCATCTTGATGATTGGAGCAAAATCAATTAAAAATTAATTAATATTACAAATTTCGTAATTGAAGTCCATTTTTCCTTTTTTCTGTGTACATTATTATCTCCCAATTAACATGATATGCCGACTATAGAAAATTATAAAATTTTTATGTTCCTAAAGTAGGCAGCCACCAAACCATGAAATGGAATTCTTTACGCAAAAATTTAATTTTTCTGAATATTTTTTTGTTAAAATACAGTTTGGATTATTATAGTTAATATCATCTTTGACATTTTTTTCTAAAAACTGAGATCAAAAATGTATTGTTTAAGAACGGAGTAAATTGCCAAAAAACTGCTACTATTAGTATATTTTGAACATTTGCACTAAAAATATAAATATATTTTCATGACAAAATTTATCTTACATCAATAACTAGTATTCAATTTTGTTAATTATTTCGGTTTAAATTCAAAAATGCTGGCTTCTGGTACATGCCGACATTAGGTGCACTTACCCTATTAGCTTTTTCTGGCTTTATTTTTTGGGACATTTAATATTTAAGGTCTAATTTAGCTTCTTTTTTTTCTAAAGTCCTGGCAACACTGTGAACAGTCTACGTCGATTTATCGAGGTGTGAACAAATGCATGTAAATGATCTCGTGTTATTACAGGGTGACTACAAGATGATTTTTCTGAAAGCTTGGGTCTTCTTCTACAACTCATCCATACATTAGAAGTAATTTAGGAGATACAGATTTATTACCAAAAAAAAAAAAATCGTTGCCCCCACTGTGGGACGTATTGTGTGTTAGTATTGTGGAAAATATTCGCAAGATTATTGGATTAAATTTTTGTTCATTCATTGGTAAAGGTTAAAAAAAAAAAATACAGAATTATGAATAGCAAATAAAAAAATTTCAAACATACTGCGAATTGGAGCTTATTTTACTTTTTTCTAACTAATTCGGGTAGAATGAAATAACTCCCAAATTAAATAAGTTCCAATGAAATTAATACCAACAAAAATTAAAAAACTTAAATTGCAAATGTAAAAAATGAAATAAATTCTAAAGGGATAAATGAAATAATTCCCAACATTTGGAGGTTTTATCATAATGAAATATTAAATACCAAATTTAATGAAATAAGTTCTAAAGTAAATGAGATAAGTCCCAAAATTATTAAATAAAACACTTAGTAGAGGTTTAGTTTCGGGATTGCAAGAACCTATACTTAGCGAAGCTGGTGTTTTAAATGCCACAGAAGAGAAAGCTTTCTCCTCAGTGTTATTTGAAACACTAGCTTCACTAAGTACAGCTTCTTAAAACTCCGAAACTACAACATACTAATTATTTTATTTGGTAATTTTAAATTGGGTCTTATTTAATTTTTTTCGTACTTATTTTATTGGTAGTTATTTTATTAAATATGGTATTATTTTGTTTTTATTGTGATAAAATTCCTAAATATTGGGAATTAGTTCATTTATCCCGTTGGAAGTTATTTCATTCTTTAGATTTGGGATTTTTTTTTTTCTTTTTTAACTAATTTCATTGGGAGTTAATTCATAGTGACTTATTTCGTTGCACTTTAGAATTTTTTGCTGTTTGGTTAATTGCTACTTTATTTTCTATCGAAAAAAAATGTGTTCTGCTTTTATTCTGATATTATTCATCTCAAATTAGGAAATTACTTCTTTACCTAACCCAACAATAAATAAATACTTTTTCAACTCATCACTTTGGATAAAAATTTAAAAATTCTTTTATTTCCCCCCCAACCAGTCACAAATGATCGTGTCATGAAATATTTATGCATAAACATTTTCAGACAAACAAATAATCAAAATAAGCATTTAAAATACAAACACACATACCTACAAAGAAATTACATACAATTTTATTCACTTAATACTTGTATCAAATAGATTGGGTTGGTCTTATAACCAAAAGACCATCTACAGTATTTTCAACAGCTCCCATCTCTGACCAAGTACTTGTATATTTTTTTGTTAGTGTTGTTGTATTTGTCAGTAATTTATCTCGCTGTTTGATGCAAACATATAAATCTCTCAACACCATTATGTATAAGTAAGTACAACAACAAAGTATTTGTATGTTATAGACTTTTCCTTTCACTTGGTTGGTTTGTGGATTTGTTGTGGTCGAAGAGAAAATTTTGAAATTATTTTCCATACGTTATTTCAATTTGAAATTTTAAAATAAATATTTAAAATATTTATTTGTGAATAGATATTTTGATACTTAATGAAGGAAAAACAATCAATTAGTTTGTAATTTATTTTATTTGATTAAATTAATTGTTAGTTTAGTAAATGCAATAAAATTTATATGGATTTCATTGTTAAATATATCGATCTATGCTACAATAAATATATTTAATTATAGAGAATAATAGTTGATATGAAATGGGATTTCCTGTTGGGATGAAGTATAAGATGTGTGAATAAAAGTATATAGTGTAGAAGAAGTAAAATTAACTTTGTTGAATGAAGACTAATTCCAAAATTAATAATGAAAATACTAAATAAATGCAGACTATTTCTATAGTTTAACATACCGGGAGGTATAATTCTCAAAATATTGTTAATCTTTGGGACAATAAATGACTTGAAGGCGGTCAAGAGTAAGCAAATCTATTTGTCTCTTAAATCCAGGAAAAGTTATAAAAAATAGTTCTTTATGAGAGTTATTTTCCACACAAATATTCTTAGTTATTAGGAAACAAATGATATACAATAAACATTTATAACTCTTCCTAAAGAAAAAAAAAAAAAAAAATAATAATTTCTTCCAAAAAGTTCTAAGCAATTATTTTCGTTTACATTTAACAACTTTAATAATTTCACTGACTTTTATAAACAACTCTTCAGATCACGTACATACATACGTCTTCATGAATATCCATCAAAATAATTATCCAAAACAGGAGTGTAAGAAAAAATCCAAGCAATAACTCTAGCAAAAATACTAAAGAATCAACCAGAAAAAGGAAAGAAAAAAATTGCTAGACTCTAGCAAACATTAATGTCTCAACTTCAAAAACAATATTGAAGTTTTGTCTGGATTTTAAGACGTTTATTTCATTTTTGTTGTTGCTCTGAAAACTAAGACAACAAAACTTTTCTTACAACTCATTGTCTGCCGGACTATTTATTTAGCTCTACTCATACATCCATCTTTAGCCTTCATTCTTTCATTCACAATATTCGAAATCGACAGGAATAGCAGCAGCAGCAGTAAAACTCTAATATTTCATTTTGATGAACGTATGTTTTTGCTGTTTCTTGGTTACATGAATTGCAGTAGAAAAAAAAAAAGGATGAGAAATACAAAAACATGCCATTCCTTATATTAACTATGGACAAGATGTTTATCCTTAAACTTTCATTTTGATGTGCTACAAAAGAGGTGGAGTTGTGTTTAATTTTTTTTTTTCATACTTTCTGTTATTGTTGCAACAATTACTTTGATGTGTTTTATACTTTAAACATTTATTCGTTTGATGTTAGTGTGTTTAAGTTCTTGATAGTGTTGACGTGACATGGTCAAGTTTTATCATCCTCTTAGTTTCTCTTTATTTTTCTTTTTTAATTTTTCTTCAAGATGCCCCATCATTTGTTAAAGACTGAATGTTGATTTACTTTGGATGTGGTTCGTTTCAAAAGGTCAAAGAGTTTGTCTCTTTATTTGTGAATGAAAATAAATTTCTAATTGTCGTGGCATGTCTGCACTAATGATAACAATTAATTATGGCATAAAAACGAAAACTAAATGAAAAAGAATTTTGTGAAAATTAGTTGGAAGGAAAGGTAGAGGAAGTTGTTATAAAAATTAAGATATTTAAGCGAAGTTGGCAATTTGTTCGATATAAATTGTGCTGTGAGTTGGAAGAAAAAAAGAAATGTGAAAAACAATCAATTCTTTGATATTTTTCGATAACTGGAATATTTAATTTGAAAAGTGTTTGGATTAAGTACTGCTTTAAGATAGAAAGAGTAATCCATACTAACGCCCTTGTTTTTATCTGGAAGGAGGATTTCACTTATTGCTTGTCAGAGCTCGTCACCTTTTAGATGCTATTTATAATAAAGTACAGAGTTTTTACACCCGATGATCTTGTCTATTTCTCTGTCAATAGTAACTGTACGGAACATAATGGGAAGGATTTCACTTCGAAGGACTAGCATGAGACACATTCTGTCATCACCGTCCTGGCCTGCACAGTGGTAGTAATAAGCATAGTTTTATACTTCCAAATGTAGTTTATATAATATCACGAAAACCTGAGAAAGCGCGTGTATCCACTTATACTCCTTCGTCTTGTCTACCTTTTCATGCAACTTTCATGTCTAGGTTGTCTTGAACGTTGGAGTCTGAAAGATGGTTGGTGCTATCGTTCGCTTCGAAATAGTCCTAAAATCATTGTCACAATAGTCCGAGTGTAACTAAAAACTGTGACCTCCTGAGCACTCACATATGTATACCTTGGAGACTTTATCACCCTAAATAAAAAACTTAGAGGCGTTGTCTTTTCCTAGCACATTTATTGGGGTTTTGGTAATTTTGTATTTTCTTAGAAGTTTGAAAAAGGTTTATTGCCACCTCTCTAGAGTCAAACGCAGACAAGATTGCCACCCACAATGTATGAGACACATTTGAATTTAGAAAATACTTTTGGCCAAGATATGTCAGCTTGACTATTTATCAGCAGACTATCAAACTGACTTTAATTTAGAGATGAAGAGCCGATTAGAGTATATGAAGACAGCCGTTTACTCAAGGAGCCAATGAAGCTGATCGCTAGTGAATTCTCAGAAGAAAAGGAAAGAAAAAAGGTTTCTTGTTAACTTATTATGGAGCTGAACCTCTTTTATTAATTATTTCATTTATCTTTGTTGCCTTTAAACATTTCAGAATCTTAAATGGATTGATCCCTCTTAAGTCTTACAAGTTCTGAAAAAATTAAGAATCAAAACATTTAAATCTATACCGTGATAGTAAAACACACTGGCAGAGAAAGTGAAAAGAATCCTCTTCCACATAGTTGAACCATCTGCAATTATTTCCTAATGACCTGATTAATTATGCCAGAACGCATTAGAATCGAGTATGAAATTATCCCTTATTTTACAATATATTAAATCTAGTCCTGGATAAACTTCTGCCCCAGTTCGTGCTAGTACATTAGCTACTAGGTCACCTTGAATATTATTGTAACCCGGCACCTATCACAGTTTTAAAAAGTGACGTTCGTTGAGAACTATCTTTGATCTAATATTTCTGTTACAAAGTGCTTTTTACCACCCCATTTATAGGGTAAATAAATGAAGCATTGTTCACCAAATAAAGTAATCCACGTGGAAGAATTAGTCTAAGTATTCCCTAATATATCCAATCAATCAATTGTGGTTTAAGATCCCATGATTTGCCGATAAATTGTTGGTACAAGTACATTCCAATAATAAAATGTATGTTCGTAAATATGCCTATAAATTGTGCTTCATTTGAAAGTTCTATTTACCTCTGTTCTGTATAGTAAAGATTGATAGTAAACCACATTTGATAGCCCATTTATTAAATATCTTTAGAGAGTTTTCCATTACCTCCAAATACTTCAACACCTAATCTGTTAAGTTTTGCTAATATTTCCTTTAAAGCAATAATCCACAAAGTCTTGGAGAGTGCCTCACGTGACTATGGCATTTAATAATGTTCTTCCTATTTAATTCAGCCTAAGAATACGGTGCAGAACACGGTGGATCAGAAATTAATTTCATTGGCCAAAAGTCCGATTTGTTTTTCTGCCATTCAATTGTGAACATATTGAAACTAAGGTGGACATTAGATCAAAATATTTGTAATTATGGGCCTGGCATGCTGTTAAAAATAAATATTTTATGTTATTTTATAAAAAAAACAGATTTTTGTAAATTTGATCAGAAGTAAATTATCATTACTCGCAAACTATTATCGATAATTGGCCGCATTTTTTGGTATTTTGGTAGAATAACAGTCTTTAAGAAATTATATGATGTGTCACTGTACCATTTATACCTGCAGTGTTATTAAATATGTTCTCAGGTTCTATATTTTAGTCAAATTTGAATTTTAGAGGAATAGAACTTTTGATGGTCAAAACAGGTTAAACAGGTTAAAGAGGCGAAAGTGTGCTCTTTAACCCCAAAGATACTGTACGTCTTTAGTTACCTTTAAATTATTTTGCTTATAGAAATTCCCTTATTTTCATAAAATATTCCAGATAGTTATACAGAATACCATGATGATCACCGGATGTAGCGTCCAAATCTTGATCAGTCTGTAACAATTTTTATTAAGAATTAAATTAAAATATTTTATATATTTATGAATACTTACGAATAGAATCTTCATGGTTTTTGAATTCACGATATTTTTTTAAACCCTGGTATTTGAGACTAATAACACATTCCTTCTTAATTGTTTTATCTACACAAATATAAATTAAATGTAATATTCTAAAAATTGTTTAAAATCATTAACATTATTAAACTTACATGTTAAAAGAAGAAATACGTCAGACGTTTTGAGAAATTTATTTAATAATTGAAGAGCTAGCTGCTCGACTTCTCCTCTGTGAATAAATTTAAATTTATGTATTTTATTTAATGTTTAAATTTATTCGTTTTAACACAACACTGATTTTTTTTTAACGCTTTATTTCTTTTTAAGAGATAAAAACAAAAACAGTTGTTTTTGTTTTCTTGCTTTCGTTTACTTTATTTCCCGTTAGAAAGCATTTATTTTAACATAATTTAATAAAATATTTCATTGATTCAATGTTTTTATTCATTGTATAATGCTTATTCTTAATTAAATCAATAAAAGAATTCAATATATTAATACATTGAGTTAATATTTTTCGGTGTTTTTACTTTGATTGCTTATAACACCACAACAAGTCAAAGTGGGCTAAAAAATTGTAAGTCAAAAATGTCTGCATTTTATTCTGAATAAAAAAGCGTATATAGTTTTTTTTCGCAATATGTTATATTAAAGAGTTATAATGCAATAAAGATATTAGTTACTTTTAAGGCTTATTTTAGCACAAAGGTCAAAGTCGACTGGCCTGTTTACGACCGATCGACGCAATTTTTGCACACATATTATTTTTTAGCCAAATCTACCAGAAACTGCCGGTGGAGCAAGCAAAAATTAAAATCATGTATTCATGGGTGGTCTAATGTCCACACATTTTTGGCCCGATTTGGCATCATGTCAATACGGTAGGAAAGTTCTTGAGTAGTGCCAAAACAATAACATAATTTTTGTATCAAAAGAGGTCAGTTCTCCAAATTGTCCAGAGCTATATACATAGGTATTGGGCTCTTGCGTAAAGAGAAAACGCAAAAAAAATAAATAAATAAAAAAAAATTGTACCAAAAAAATTATTGCCAAAACTATCTAATCACTAATGAAAGGGTTACCGAAAAGGGTCCACGAGTTCATAAGTAGTAGTTAGAACTATAAAAGTTATATTTTTCTGTGATCTGTTATATGAATCAATTAAATGAACAAAATCAAAACTCTAAGATAGAACGTTTCCAAGTTATTGAAGTTTATATATGTTAAGATTTTTCGATCTTACTCATTATTCTCTATTACAAACTATGTAATGACGTTTCAACTGATTTACCTCTTAAATATGCATGAAAATGACTTCTAAAATATTCTCAAGTGTTTTTAACAAAAAACGAGAGAGAACAAAAAATGGTCGGTCAAGACCGAACATATGATACCCTACACCATTGCATATGAGCCAAAAATTAGACCTGTAGCCAATTGTAGACCAACACTTTTACTAAATTAAAATCAATTATACAAATACAGAACAAAGCATTGTACTAACATTTATGTGATTTTATGCCCTTTAGGCCGATTCCCGGAAGTGGGTTTATATGGGACCGATTCTCATAAATTTTGGCAATGTTATTTCTAGTTATATAATACTTATTTGTGTCGAATATTAACTTGATACTATCATTCGTATGGGATTTACGCACGTTAAAGTGATTTCGGAAGATTACCGAATTTCATTGAAATATTGCTATATTTAAGGCATTTAAACCCCTATTCCGGGAGGACATTTGTATGGGGGCTAGGACAAATAATGGACCGATCATAACCATTTCGTTCTTGTGTCAAAATAATTGTTCGTGCCAAATTTCATCAAGATATCTTCTAAATTGTGACCTGGACATCGTTAAATCGACTCAGGAGGTGATTCTGAGTGGAACGGTATACTTTAAGGTGGGGGTCCGATAATTTTTTCTGTGAGTTACAAACATCAGCACAAACGCATAATACCCCAACCACTTATGGTAGTGTAGGGTATAAAGAAGACAAACTGATAGGTCTACCGTACTTTGCATCAACTTTTATCTTACCTGCTTTTGATATAAAGAACAACTTGTTGGAAAACATTATATAGTATCTTTAGTTTTCCAAAATTTTGCTACACTTCTACTGTATAATTGGATAAACTTTATTTAATTTTAACGATTTATAAAGGTTTTTAAAGGTTATACAATGTCAAACGATGCGTAAAAATTAGCTGAATATGGGAAAAATATTAAGAAAAAAATTTTAAATTGGTCTTCAGTTCCCTACCAGCGATTTTAAAATCATGGGTGCAATACATTTTGGTGAAAAAAAGTTTCAGTTTTTTAATCGAAATGGGTATCAAAAAATTTGTAATTTTATGCTGGTTATGGAAAAACTATTTTAACAATTTTTCCAATGGGATTTTGTTTTGCTAGAAGACTTTTTTTGATACCCATTTCAAGATTAAACTCAATACTATTTTTTGGACGAAATGTTCTAGACCCGTGACATTCAATCGCTGGTAGGGAACTGAAGATCAATTTAATTATTTCTTTTAATGTTTTTCCCATATTCAGCTAATTTTTACGCATCGTTTGAGGGGTGTTCCTACAAAATTTTGGTCTACGGGACACTCTATTGTACAATATACATTTATCTAAGATATATTTATATGTATTGTATTAATATGCGATCAGCAATGCATTCAACTACAGTATAAATACGATAATCCGGATAATTGATTGCAGGCCCCTATCCGGATTATCAAATTATCCGGATTATCGTGGTTTATTCCTGGTCACCTTTTGTTATATAAAAGTTATTAAATTATAATATAATTATACCCTACACCACCATAGGTGGGGAGGGTATTATGCGTTTGTGCTGATGTTTGTAACACCCAAAAATATTGGTCTAGACCCACCTTAATTTATACCAATCGGCTTAGAATCACTTTCTGAGTCAATTTAACGATGTCCGTCCGTCTGACCGTCTGTCCGTCCATGTAAACCTTGTAATCAAACTACAGGTCGCAATTTTGAACCAAAATTAATGAAATTTGGTACACAGGTTTTCTATAGTCCAGGGACGAAGCCTATTGAAATTGGTTATGATCGGTCCATTATTTCACCTAGCTCCCATACAAATGTCCTCCCGGAAAAGTATTTAACGATCATAAATCCCTTAAATATAGTAATACTTTAATGAAATTTGGCACATATAAGTCTAAATAAGTGTGCCGATTTTTAAAAAGATCGGTCCATAATTAACCATAGCTCCCATATAAACCCCTCTTCCGAAAATCACCCTAAAGGTCATAAATCCCATTAGAATATTAGTATCAAGTTAATATTCGACACAAATAATTTTTATATGCACATAAATGATAGTGCCAAACTTTACAAAGATCGGTCCATAATTTACTATAGCTCCCATATAAGGCCCTCTTTCAGGAATCACCCAAAAGTGAATAAATTCATATAAATGTCAGCATCAACGTAATATTCTGTATTTGTATGTTTTATTTTATACTTATGAGTATCGGTCCACATTTGACTCCAAGTCTACTAAAAAACCTCTCCCCGAATTATAATCTACACAATGGTGTAGGGTATCATATGGTCGGGCTTGACCGACTATATCTTTTTCTCTCGTTTAATAAATAAAATAGTTAAAATATCAAGTTAAAATTTTTCGTCTAAAAACTGTCTGTATTTAAAGTTTTTCAAAAATGTTTCATTTAACCCAAAAAATAGAAACTTCTTTATACTCATTTTACTAAAGAAATTTTGGGTCAAATACTTAACTGAAAATGACGGAATTCAATTATAATCAACTCTTACATCATAATTCTTTTCGTATTTTTTAAACTTTGTTAAAATTTAAATAGAAAATGTACTTTTTATATTCAATCAATTATAGAGTATGTAATGAATTGAGAAATGCCGTCCGGATTACCAAATCAATCCGGATTATTGCCATCCGAATTATCGAGTTTATACTGTATTACTTAAACTAAATCTACTAGTTTAGCCTAAAACTACAAGAATTTCATTAAATTTTTAGCACATATTAATTTAATGTAATCTTGTAGTTTTCATTACACAATATGTATAAATAAAAATAATTTAATATCACGTGTGACAACGACGACGATTTAACAACTAAAAGTATTGACATAGTTCAGATCATAAATTATGCTAAATAACATGTAAGTGCGTTAAATGCACATATTTTTTTGTAAACACAACAACAAACAAAATTACAACAGCAACGCAAATAAGTTTTAAACGGTTGGCAAATCGTTTGTAAAGATCTTTAGTTTATAAATCGAAAGCAACAACAATAATAACAACAGCAACATCAGCAGCAACAACATCAAGAACAAAATCGCTGTGAATAATCGTTAAATATCATGTATGATCGTAACTTTCAAACTTTTTGTATGATACGAGTACACAAGTATTAAAATAGCAGCATTCTCAGTTGCCTGCCACAACAGCAGCAGCAGCAGCGACGATATACAATGATAACAATCGCAAAATGTTCGTACTTACAACTAAACAACATAAGCAGCAACACAAATAATTCTTTTAATGAGATCGTAATCATACACACAAAAAATACGACAAAAAAGAAAGAAAAAAAAAAAAAAAACCTTAAAGAACTTGAGCATACAATATATTTGTTTGTTATAGCTGCTTTTTTTCGTTTTAAATATTAAGATTGAAGATCGTTAAAACGAAGATGATCCTTAACGATTTTTAGCCTAAAAAGTACAAAAAAGGAGTATGTTTTCAAAATGTTTTAATGAAAGTAGACTTGGTAATGAGCTAAAAGTTATTGGTGATATAAATATAATTTTCTCTTGTGACGATCTCACAAGTTGTAAACATGATTATCATCTGAAGAAGTATTATTTTTAATAGTTCATGTATTGTACTGAACTCCTTATTAATCTATATCCCAAAAGGTCAAACTGAAGTACAGCATTGTCATTTGTATGCATTGCTTCCATGCATGATAACATAGACTGAAAGAAAGATCACATATCGCCTCTGTTCTGCGAATTTTTTTGATCACCTAGTAGTGATACAAATTTATCAAATACACCAAACATACCCTCCAACATACTGTAGTTCACATGGGGGATATTAAAATAACTCTATGCGTGAAAGATATTTTGCCACTGATGCTGGGTTTATTGAGACTGATGATGTTAAATGTTGTTGCTTGTGTTAAAAACAAACAACAACAACAACAAAAATTAAGGAAAAACAACAACATCAATAACCTAACAAAGATTACAATGATGATGATGATGATGAGGATCTTTGTTTCAAAGTATATTGTAGCAATAGCCAACAACAGAAAACAAACAAACAACTACCACATCACTGTTCGATGATCTTTTACTGATGATTCGTATCGATCTTCTCAGTCAGTTTTCACAAGGTATCGATATTGTATTTGAAGCTGCATGTTTAAATCTCGATTATGTTTGTTGTACTTATAGCTAATGTTTTTGTTGTTGCTGTTTTTTTCTCTACTTTTTTAGTTTTTTTATGTAAAATGTATATGGTTTGTGTTTAGGCAACTTGTTTAGGGTGATATGTTGCAATATCTTAGTAGTTGTTGGAGTTGTTGTTATTATCGACATGCTCAGCATGCTTAGGCAGCCATACTGAACATGAAAATCAAACGTCAATATGTCAGCAAGTTTTTTCTTTCTTATGGTCTTGTAAGATTTTCTTAAAAGACAAGGACATGATTTTTACATGTGATTTATAAATAATCACAAAATTAAAAAAAAAAAAAAAAATATATATATTGTATAAATTCTTAAAATATTCTTTTTTGCTTAACTCTAAAACATTTTAATAAATTTACGTGTAGCAGAAAGAATTACATTAAATTTGGTTGGAGATTAATAAAAAAAATTCAATTTTGTGGTTTGACATGATTAAATATTTTTAACGAACAGCGAAAAAAAGTGACTGTGGAAATAGCTGCTTGAATTTATAATGGCTACTTGGAATTTTTGTAATTGAAATAGTTTTAGTTTCTTTATATAAGTAGTATGTAAATATGAAGTCATTTCAAACATTTTCTTTTTTTGTTAGCGAAAAAGTCAAGTTTACATTGAGATATTTAACTAATATTTTATGATACCTTCGCATACCTAGAATATTTTGCTCAATCCAGTAAGATACTTAAACTAGCTGGAAGCATTGTGAGTCAATTGATCTAAAATAGAAATCTGTAGA
Source organism: Protophormia terraenovae (assembly GCA_951394005.1). Taxonomy (NCBI): domain Eukaryota; kingdom Metazoa; phylum Arthropoda; class Insecta; order Diptera; family Calliphoridae; genus Protophormia; species Protophormia terraenovae. The sequence goes on from OX596074.1 coordinate 37,278,801, forward strand.
TCACAAAAATCTAAAGTAACATTTCTTGCAGTTATTGGAAAACCCTAAACTGGAAAATCAAACATAATAATTCTCTAAAAAAAAATCTTAAAATTACAAAAATGAATTCCTTAACTTATTGATCAATACAAAAAACAAAAAGTAAATATTAAACTTGGGCATTTTCGAACTCTTTTACCCCAATTTGCATTGAAATGCATGAAAAGAATTCTACTCGAATTCGGATTAGTCTGATCTAATTACACTGCACAGTGTCCCGTTTCAAAAATAAAATGGAAATAAATCTGGAATTTCCAAACGGCTGGTCCGATTTCAATGAAATTTCAGGCAGTATTAGTAGAGATGTAAGCGAGTTTAAGTTTTGAGTTTGGACCTTATAAGCATAACGGGGGCGTGTCTAAAGTTGGACACCTCGGGTGTTCAAAAAATTTAAAACGATCCAGATTCGTTATATCTCAGCCAATTTAAAAGATTTTTATATGAGTGGATTCTGCTATTCGAGATATACAAAAAACACCTATTTTTGTCTTCTTTTCAAATATATATAAAAATCTTTATATTACGAAAACTTATTGAAGAATTTTTGCAAAAAACATCGAGAAAGAACTGATTTTTGATTTTGTACATATTATTAATTTTTATTTTTGAATAAAATTTTTCTAAGTGGATATTTTTTAATGAAATTTAACACCTGAGTAGATTTCTTGATGCTTAATTTGGACCTTTAGTCACTTTTTTGGATTTCTCAATAGAAATCCTGCAAATCCCAAAAAGCTTTCAAAAATTTCCAAAAATGGGATTTTTTAAGTTTTTTTGCTATATCTTCCCAACCGATATCGGGGAGCAAAAATTTCTATTACCAAAAAATTAAAAGCACACCAAACTTTGTAAAAAATAGAATTATTTTTTGATTCCAGCTTTGCGATTTGAAAAATTAAGGCAAAAATTGGAAAATCATAAAAAATGGGTAAATTTTGAGAAACCCTGGTTCACGCAGTATTAAAGTTTTTAATTTATTTTTTTCATTCACACAATTCCTTATAAAGTAGTCTTTCAGGAAAGTATAAAAACTATATATGTTATTTAAGAAATTTTTTTTATAACTCAAGAAGAACGTAACTACCTTTTTCGCAAAAAAACGGCGAAGATCAATTTTTTTGCAAAATTCGAATTCAAATGCATATAACTTTTGATTCCGTAAAGATTTTGTAAAAAAATTTTTTTCAACACACTTTTGTTGTTAACAAAATAAAAAATATTTCAAAAAAATTGAGTGAAATTTGGACCCGCTATATAGAAAAAACTTTACCAAGATAGGTCCAAAAATAAAAATTTTAAGCTATCTCATAAACTGGAGATATTTGGACCCGCCCCCCTTATGTTTATAACGTCCAAACTCAAAACTTAAACTTGCCGACATCTCTACTAACACTGTCTGAAATTTCATTGAAATCTGACAATTTTGTTATTTATTTTTAATAAAATATAAATTATTTAAAAAAAATCGAGTGAAGTTTGGAAAAAACTTTACCAAGATAGGTCCAAAAATAAAAATTTTAATCTTTGAAGCCAAATATCTCTCAAACTAAAAGAGATAACCTACACACACGACGTTTTTGTTTTATAAAATTCTTTTAAATCGGCTGAGATATAATGAATCTGTATCGTTTTAAATTTTTGGAATACCCGAGGTGTCAAACTTTAGAATCCTCTGGACCCCCGTTATGTCTATAACGTCCAAGTTCAAAACTTAATCTCGTCTACACCTCTACTAACACTGTCTGAAATTTCATTGAAATCGGACCAGCCGTTTGGAAATTCCAGATTTATTTCCATTTTATTATTTGAATGGGACACTGTGCACTGGTCGACAAAAAAAATCTCTTATAGACGAATAGTTGGACTTCATTGATTTTGATGTGGTAAATACGAATCAGTTCTTTTTCATCAGGTCTAAATTTTTTTTATGGGCGTGTCTAATATTTCGCACATAATAAAACCATTATTGTCTAACTATAACTCGAGAACGGTGTGTAGGATTGATGTGAGTGATGCGCCAAAAAATGCAGTCTATATTTTTGCAGTTATTTAGAAAATAGTGCCAAAAAAAAAAAAAAAAAATTCTTTCAAAATTTAAGATTTTTTTTTAAAGTAAAAATTAAAAAAATGTTTCTGTTTTTTACCATAAATTTTCAAAATATTTTTTTTAATAAATGGGTCAAGATTACGAATTTCAAGACAAAACTCAATGCTTTTTTGGACGAAATGTTCTAGACTCGTGATTTTCAATCGCTAATATTCGCTTAATATTTTTTCTAAATTAAACAACTTTTTACGCATCTTTCGAGGGGTCTTCCTACAAAAATTTTTGTCTACGGGACACTCTACTGTACATTCCTTGTTTGGTGGAAGGTAATGAAAATTGGTAGATATAGGAAACTTTTTGCCAAGGTACAAAGGTGTGCTACACTGGGTATTACTGATGTCAGAGGAAATACTTCTCAATTACTTCTAAACATGATTCTCCACTTCTTTATTCTATGGTCATATACATATAGACCGATCGTTATAAAATTTCATGACTTCATTTAATTGAAATTTGTCGGGGTTCACATACAGCAATTTTTCTTGCCGCAATTCTGACTTTGTAGACGAGAGAGGTAAAGAGAATATAAAAGCTTAGTATTCACTTCGGCTCTCTCTCCTACGAACACAGAATTGCGGCAAGAAAAATGGCTGTGTGTGAGCTTTTCTGTGGTGGATATGGTAACTATTTTATTTTTATTTACAAATTATATACTAACCTAATTTTAACCGAGCAAAGTAACGTAGACCATCAGTCTATTGTAGCGAAATAGACCAGAGTCTCTAGTGGGAATCGAAAACACGACCGTCAGACTCATAGTCTAGCTCGTTACTACAACTGTTGAATTTTCTATATAAATATCATAGGTTATATAAACAAAACCTAAAAAATTTTAAATTTTTTGAAAAAGGGCGAAATAAAATTGATGTATTTAAAGAGTTTTACATCATTTGTACTAATTCATCATTGAAAAACATTTCTAAACTCATATTTGGGCCCCAGTGGCTACATCCGGTTACCGGAAATGAACTCTTCTGCTTGATCTAGGATAGCATCTTCCTCGTGATCTATGTTTTCATGATGATAGGTGGCACAAGAATAAGGATATACAATAATAAATCTGACCTGAATGCGTGTATAGCGTCAAGGGTAAATTTTTCCGTAGACCCCCTACTTATTCATACCCACAATATTTATCAAACTACTAATAATAAATAATAAGGAGGGTTCTATAACCACTTGTTTAAACAAATTATCATGTTTATTGCTCAAATAGTATATTTAATTAAAAGAAAATGTTGTCATTTAGTCCTTTTTGTATTGAAAATAGTGGGGGCCAAAAAGTATTGAGAATGACCCAGTGTTATATATACGTAACACTTTATTTTTCCACTTTCTAGCTTTTATAGGACATGCTTTTTATATTTTTAAACAATTAAATAAACAAATTTTATTTGTATTCTTTTAGTATACAAACAAATTTTTTCATTATAATATGTTGAATACAAATAACAAACCTTTTTGCAATCTTCCAGTTGTTAAAATTGAGTTTTTGCAAGTTGTCAAATAATAAACTTCACAAAATCACTTTTTACCGCAATAATAGGAGAGAAAGTGAAGAAAAAAACATTTGAGGATGAAGGACGAATATTAATTTACACAATTCATAACAAAATCGTAGTTTATATTATTCCATTTTTTGACAGTATAGTTTTAAATTTAGACATTGTCGCGTACATATACGTAACAGTGGGCATTAATGGGTTAAGTCTAAAAAACGAAAATAACCACCCCCACAAATGACTTTTTGAACTTTGAAAAATTAAAACGCGAAGAAAAATGTACATAAAGTAAAAAAAAATGCGTAAAATTGTTTATCAAGAAAATATATAAAAGTGATTTTCTGGGAAGGATTTATATGGGAGCTATGGCAAACTATGGGAGCTAAGGTCAATTATGAACCGATCATAAAATAACTTATGTGTGTTAATCAATACCCGTGGTACCCGGGTACACAGAAAAAAATATTTCAAATTATTTTTCAATTAAATTATTAACTTTGTATTGAAGTTCAAATATATTATTTATTTATATAATTAATTTTCTAATTAGTTTACAATTTTGTTTTTTAATAAACTGACATCTTTTAATAAAATATAAAGAAAAATGAAAGATTTGTCTATGAAAGTAAAGAAATGAAATAAATTTAAGTAAATTTCCAATAATTTTCAGGTCATTATATCTACTTAAGAAAAAGAAGTAATAATAATATCAATTATTCTAGTTATTAATATTATCATTTTGATGATTGGAGCAAAATCAATTAAAAATTAATTAATATTAGCAATTTCGTAATTGAAGTCCAATTTTGCTTTTTTCTGTGTGCTTTGTTTTTTATTCTGAAGTTCCTAAATAACCCAGAAATTTCAAAAAAAGCTTATTTCTGAAACTAGTCCTACTTCAAATCCTAATGGAGTCAGTACTTATAATTTGGTAATTTTGACTGTCATAGTCATGCTTATCCCTAGTTTAAGCAAAATATTAATAAAATTTTAACTTTATATGAATCAAAGGACAATAAAAATAAGATTTTCAATAATAAATAGTGCAAAAAAAAGTTAATTGTAGTGCAAACTACAGAAATTATATAGGGGTACCCGGGTACCATGGGTATTGACTCCGTAGGTATCAATATAGACCAAGTTAATAAAATTTAGCTTTTTTAGTTTTTATTCTTTTATTATATTTTTATACTGTATAAACACCTAAACGGTAAAGTGGGCGGAAAACGCCCATTTTTTGTTTCCGTGTTTACATTTGTCCTTGAACTATTTGAACACAATTTCGTTGATTTTCACCTTATAATGGAGTGGGCGGACCACGCTCATTTTTGGTTTCCGAGTTTATATCGATCCGCGAACTACACATACAAAATTTCGTTGTCGTACATGCTTTTTTTGAAGAAATATCAGCAGAAAAGTATAAAACGAACACCCTGTGTTTCTAGTTTTTAGCCCATAACTTTTTTGTTTATTAACCGATTTTGCTTATCCCAAAAATCCCAAACAAACCTTATACAAGACAAATATTTGTGCCAAATTTCGTCCCCCTACGTTGTCCCGTTCGAGCCCTATCCTGCTTTCAACAGACGGACAGACGGACGGACATAGCTAAATCGACTCAGAATCGAACCAGGCCCAGAAAATATATACTTTGTGGGGTCTTAAATGATTCCTTCGACATGTTACACACGGAATGACAAAATCAATATACCACCCATTTTTTTGATGGTGGGTATAAAAATGGGTACCCGGGTATGTACCGTAGGCTTAATCCCGTCTTTGGCATTTGAGAATTTTACAAAAAAAGTATCTCAGATTTTGCTTTACATATATTCACGTATTCCTTTGAAGCCACTACAAAAATTTAATAGTGTGGAACAAAAAAAATTTTAAAAATATTCTGAGTTGATCGGTATACTTTAAAGGATCGGAAGATTTTTTTACTGCATTACAATATATACACAAACACATAATACCCCAACCACCTATGGTGGTGTATGGTACAAAAACAATACCAAAAATAAGGTTAAAAAAAGAGATGACCTTCACATGAAAGCATGTTTTTTTTTTTTTTTTTTTGAGATTTACAAGGACTATCTATATATATAATTTTTTATTTTTTTTAATTCAAATCATAAATTAATTTTTGGCGAAAAAAAATACACACTTGAGGTTACCAATTTTGAACGTCTTCTCTCTATCCTCGTGTCCCTAAAAAACTTCAGCTCCGACCACGTGAAATTTTATTGCGATATCTCCAACGGTTCACAAGTTACATAATTATATCCAAGGAAAAGTGTTTTGGGACCAGAGTGCATCGGTTAAAGAAATATATTTCTCCAGAAATTAATAATATTAAACGTCTTTAGTCAATATTTTTTCCCAGTCCGAAAATAACTTTTGATTTTGAAATTTCCAAAAATTTTTATTTTTTTGTTATTTGGTTAAATGAAAAACTTCCTCTGTGAAGCGTTTCCTAAATAATTAGGAACTCTACTCAAGCTATATATAAGGATATTTAGCAAAATTTATTTTTTAACTAAAATGTTCTATGAAATATTTAATTTACATGTAATAATAGTAAAACATTAATCAACAGATTTGTTAAATACTTAGTCTGAGAAAATACAAATTCACAACTTTTGTAACTTGTTAGAAAGGTAATGTAATGTATAAAATATAAACTCATCGGCTGAATTCGTGTCTGGTCAACATAGAGTTCTTTAAAATATACAAATCCTCGTTTTTATCAAAGGTTCAGAAACTGACTAACCGGCTGTATCATCCAAATCTCAAGCTGTCCGACATATAAAAACATTATTATATCGATGAGACTGTTAGCAAATCATACACCCAATCAATTGTATTTAAAAAGATACACATATGAATTTTAGCAACGTCATATATACACACAGAAAAAAGATTTGTTGGAAAACATTACTAATTACTAAATATTATTAATAAGAAGCAATATTTCATAATAATTATTAAAAAATTTTAAGTGGAAAAGCTTTTCTTTGTTTAAAATTTTAAATATATAATTGGAATAGAATTTAGATTCTTGCAACTGAAAAATGTGTTTATTCAGCAGGTTTGTGCCGTTGCTAAATGTAGCTTGACTAATTCGAAAATTACAAACAAAATAAATTCAGCATTATATGTTCCAATACTGAATATTGGTTATAGTAAACGACAAATTCAATTACTACTTTAGAAAATCGAATTCCAACATAATTGACATTTATAAAAAATAAATAAATAAATTTAAAAACATTTTTAACTATTTTTATAAATACAAATAACAGAAAGATATTAAAATTTAAAACAATATGAAAGGTATATATTTTTTTTTCTTATTTTATTCATTTATTCTTATTTTATTCATTTAGTAAGACAATTTCAATCTGTTTTAGGTTTATTTATAACAAAGTCTCTGCATCTTATAGACATGCAAGTCTAAATATTTTTTTATAAAAGCAAAATCATTACAATTTCATCATCATCTGGGCAAGCACATAACATACATATTTATAAAATAAAAGTGGTTGTTTTATGGAGCAAATGTTTTACTAAAAAAAAATCAATATTTTGTTCCCGGCTTAAGATCTTTCGTAAATGAAAGGACACAATTCCTTGCTCCTATATGATGGCGTCATGTTTGCAAGTTTTAAGTCATTCGTTCCTATACTATTTTATATATTGTTTTTATGCAAGTTCTTGCTTTTTTTTTTTTTTTGTTTATAGTCATTTTTTTAATAAAATAAAATGAAGAATAAATCATTTAAGAATATAAAATTACCAAAAAATTCTGTTGTCTAAACTAATACTTTCAGTTCCCATCATCGAATTACTTTTTTTGAATCAGTTGTGTGTACCATTAATTCAGCAATCGAATAGTACTCCCAATCGAATTTGTGATAGTACTCCTAACCGACAAAATTCGATTGGCAAAAAATTCGGTTGCCATAACGAATGTGTTTTCTCTGTGTAGCGCTAAAGAGGTTTTCTAATGGATATAATAACCCAGTTTAGTAAGAATTTTTTCACTGCATATTAACCTTAAAACGTACCTTAATTTTCTTCATTATTGATTTGTATTTATTTATTTTTTAATTTATATATTTTTTTAATTATGTCCTATCCTTGTTTTTAATCATGCTACTAATGAATGTGAATTACCTATTAGAATTTGTTGATGGCATTTTTTTTTTACCGTTTTGAATTTTATAATCTGTGACTTTGACATCCGCCAAACATCGACTAATCGTTAAAGGCGATTGCAACTGGACTGGGCTTGCCACCCTCCACTAGTGTAATGGCAATGAAAAAGAGTAATGAAAGTAAAAAAATGGATGCCCAAAAATGTTGACGACCACCAATAAAGTACCCATTTTAAGGATATGCATGTGGAATGTAAGATCACCATACAGACCAGGTGCCTCTATCAAACTTGCGGATGTTCTCGTGGATTATAAGGCTGACATTACCGCTATCCAGAAAATCCAATGAATAGGATAGGAGACAAAGTTGGTAATTTTACTATCGACCCGGAGCGTATGGAGAGACTATTTTTACAACCTATTGGTCCCACAGAACTCCAACACTGAAAACACAGTCCCAATAATGGACGACATCGAATGTGCTCCTCCAAGTCAGATTGAGATAAGAAAATCTATATCCCTCCTAAAAAAATAATAAATTTGCTGGAGCGGATGGTCTCCAAGCTGAGTTATTTAAGGCGGGTGGAGACGTTTTGGTCGAAATTATGCATGGAAAATATTTGGATTTAAGAGAGTATGCCGGAGGATTGGAGTCTCAGTGTTTTATGTCCAATATATAAGAAAGGTGACCGCAGTGAATGTAAGAACTATCGCGGAATAAGTCTGTTATCAATCGCGTATAAGGTCCTGTCGAGCATATTGTGTGAACGCTTAAGTCCTACCTTGGAAAGACTGATTGGACTTTACCAGTACGGTTTCAGACCTGGTAAAGCTATGACCGAAAAAATATTCACACTGAAGCAAATACTGGAAAAGACCCGAGAGAAACAGATTGATACGTATAAAGCTGCCTTCGATAGTCCAATAAGATATTGAATCTACGAAGCCATGTCTGAGTTTGGTATTCCTGCAAACTTATCCGTGTGTGTAGTTGTACCCTGGTGAACTGAAAATCCTCAGTAAAGATTGGCAAGAATTATCCTGATAGTTTGTCATGTACATGATTTAATGTAGTTATGAAAAAGTGATGATAAAAGCGACGATGAAAATGATTTTTCAATAAAAGTAATACACTGCCCGCCTATGTGAATGATATTGATATTATTGACCGAACATTGCTTGATGTCACGGGAGTTTTCTCATCGATAGAGAAGGAAGCAGCGAAAATGGGTTTAAAGGTAAACGAGAACAAAACCAATCTAATGGTCTAATCGAACAATGAATCTCGTTGGGGACGTAGCTTGAACGTTAGGACAAATTGCTTTGAGGTAGTTGATGAATTGATTTACCTCGGTTCCGCCATTAATACAAGGAAATGAAAAGGAGAATTGAGCTTGCAAACCGGTGTTATTTCGGATTACAGCAGCACTTTAAAGATACCACTTTATAACGAAAGACTAAAATACGGTTTTACCATATGCTTCTCTTACCTGTCTTGTTATATGCCTCTGAAATATGGATACTTACACAGACAGATGAATCATACCTGGCAGTTTTCGAGAGAAAACTACTTCGCAAACTATATGGACCCATTTACGTTAACGGCGAGTATCGACATCGGATGAAGCGGATCGAAGCGCATGGCAAACGTTTGTACTCTCGGCCTCTAGTTAATAATTTAGATTATGAGTTTAGTTCCACATAAGTAAGTAAGTAATCTCTGACCTCATTCTAGTAATGTCTACCACACCCATTCTTTATCACACATTGCTCTATCAAAATTTATAGTATTTTCCATATTTAGGACTTTTAAATATACTACTCGTATATTTAATTTTTGTAGTAGCATTTTTTCTCCACAAAATATTTTTAAGCATAACTGATCATTAAAGGGTTAACCTTAATATATTTTCTATGCATAGATTTAGTTACCATCTGACATGTCACCAAGTATGTCAAGTCTTTAACCAGACGAACAAATACTATGCAGCATTGCATGTTCGAATACCCTTCATATCAGTAACAAAAAATCTTTATTCAACATGAATTTTACGCCACAAACTCAAAATAAATATTTTCACATAATATCGAAGAACTCTAAAGCAATTCCAATTTTGCATTAAGTAAGAATAGAATGAAACGTGAAGAAACGGACCAAGCAAAACATTCATTGAAGAATAAGAGAGATATGTATAAAAGATTGTTTTTAATTACAACCCTGAAATTGGTTGGCAATTATTTACATTAACACGATCACAATTTACAGACATGGCACATGCATCATCAGCAATAGTTCTGGCAACAACAGCAACTAATGTATAACCAAATATGCTGTTGTATTGTATGTATGTCGATTGATGTCAAAGATGCAGCTAAAAACTCAAAGAAAAAACAATATACAAGTGTGCAACAATAAAGTAAATAAATGAAAATACAACAAACTAGTAAGTAAAAAATTGTTGATGCAACATTTAGACATAATTTAAAAAAATAAAAATTAAATAACAACAATGAAAAGCATAACATCGATACATGGGAGCTAGTTGGAAAACACCATTCATTCGTCAGCTAAATTGTGTTCTAAGCTAAATTAAATGCTGCACAAAATATTCAGGTAAGATTTTCTTATATTGCAACACACTATGACCATAGTGTTTTATAGTTTCTTCAATTTCTTTTGGAGCTTTATGACTTGGCAGGTATATTAATTTATTGGACTCATGTTATGGTGAGTCGATATTGATACAAATCCATTTTCGATCGCCACGCATAGATACCAAATATAACAACATCTACACACCACATGTTGCACCATAGCTGTATTCTTATTCTGTACCATACTATAGAGTTTATATTTAACAAGAATTGCGTACAATTATGTACGAGAGTATATTTACTTAACCAATTCTGGAAACCGTTTTGAAGGACCTTCTTTTAAAGCGTACGAATTATTCGTACATGTACGCGCATATTACGATCTCATGCTGAGCCTTTACTTGGTGGTTGTGCAAATAACTTGGTTCATGTTGCTGATGATGATGATGATCATGACGAGAACATAGTTGAAGATGATGACGTTGGTGATGTTTTTGGTGCTGAATATAACAACAACATAGTGTTGATTGCTACCATTTGGTTGGCTACTGCTTGTTGCACCATGTTGCAATGCGCTGTGCTCTTTTGCACACTTACATAAATACTTAACAGTAGGTAAGAGTCAGATGACTAAGACTAAGATACCCACCAATAATAAACAGTAACATGCGATAGTAATAGATCGCATATTTGCTCCATGGTAACAATGTTCATCACGTGAACATTGATGTTATGCATGAATGTCTGTAAGTCTTACTGTCTGCCTATCCTATTCGTCTCTCCGTAATGCTACTTCCAACATTTCATCTTATTGTTTAGTTCCTCGTAGTATGAAATTGTTCATCATCTGTTTTGGCTACCTCTACATTTTGTGTCTTGTACCAACAAAATAAGTACGAGTAGTTGGTATTGTAGTGAAATGTTTTTCCTATCACCATGTAGTTTTCTAGTTGTAGCATTTTTTTCTTCGTTGCTGTTGCAAATATGTTTTCTTTAATTAGTCCAATCGATTAGGTTTTTGATTTACACTGTTTGCGGTGTTGAGGATCGTATCATGATCATGAAGGTTAATCATTTAAGATCATGAGAATGCTTTTCTTTTTTAGAGGAAGATTGTTAGTTGCTTTTTATTAAAAGTGGATTATTTTAAGTAATGTTAGAGATGTTGTTTTTTTTTCTTGTTACGAAATGATTAATTCAGCATGCCGCCATTGAGTGAAGGTTAAATATGAGTTAAGTTTATAAGTAGTTTTAATTTTTCATACGAAACAGTGGGATATATTTGATTTCCTATTGGTTTGGAAATCGTATTTAAGAAACAATTGTTTAAAGTTTGTTATAATGATTTGGATGCTTACTATGTAGCTTTTTGGAACAACTATAATTTAGGGTCAGTATAACGTTTTTATACCCTCCATCAAAAAGAAAGGGGGGTATATTGATTTTGTCATTTCGTGTGTAACATGTCGAAGGAATCATTTAAGACCCCACAAAGTATATATTTTCTGATATTTTTTTTCTGAGCGTTACAAACATCAGCACAAACGCATTATACCCCAACCACCTATGGTGGTGTAGGTTATACAAATTAATAAATAATTATTCTCTTCTCCTCATGTAAGAGAATATAGAAGTGACAATATTAAGAGATCATTTGCACGTGTGCACCATTTTGCGTGTCCCTGCACATAAGAAATTTATGAGAGAACTAATAGATATTGACCTATCCACATTATAATAGTATTATCTATATATATAAAAGAGTAACGTGACTGACTGAATGACTGGCTGACTGACTGATTCATCATCCCACAGCCCAAACGGCTGAAGCTAGAGAGACGAAATTTGGAACGTAGGTAGGTCTCCCACCATATAGATCCACTAAGACGGGATTTTTGGAAATTCGAATGTTTAGGGGGTAAAAAAGGGTAAAAACGGATAAAATCGGTAACTTTATATCTCCCAAACTAATAAAGATACAAAAAAAAGTTGAATAGTTATCGTTATTCATTTAAAAAATAATTGGACAGGTGTCTGGTACTTTTTTGAAAATCGGCCGTTTTAGGGAGAAAACGGGTAAAAACTGTATTTTGGTACTTTTTTGGCACCATATGTATCTTTGAAACCAATCAACTGAAGGCTGAAGCTAGAGAGACGAAATTTGGAACGTAGGTAGGTCTCCATCCATATAGATCCACTAAGACGGGATTTTTGGAAATACGAATGTTTAGGGGGTAAAAAAGGGTAAAATCGGTAACCTTATAACTTGCAAACTAATGATGATACAAAAAAAGTTGTATAGTTATCGTTATTCATTTAAAAAACAATTAGACAGGTGTCTGGTACTTTTTTCAAAATCGTCCGTCTGGTAAACTCAGTATTTTGGTACTTATTTGGCACCATATGTATTTTTGAAACCAATCAACATACAGATAAAATTCATGTCGTATTCACAACATATCAAAAAATGAGAAATATAAATTTGGTACTTTTTAGAAATTCAAATGTTTAAGGGGTAAAAATCGTACCAGTTTTTGGTACTTTTTTCATAAAACATTTTTTTATATTTATTGAAATATTCATGAATATTTTAATATGGGATACTACAACAATTTAGAAATTTATTGGAATAAAATTTTTGTTACTTCGATGGGTGAAAAAAAGTACCAAAATAAGGGGTAAAGGCGGGAAATTACATTTTATTCAAATTTAATAATGAATTTTCAATTACATTAAACATAGAAACATGAAATTAAGAAAATGTAGATAAGAGTTCACAAGAGTGGAAAAGATACATGTCCTGTGGGTCAAGAGAATGGACTTTTTCGTTTTGTTTTTTTGTTCTTCTAATGGTACTTTTTGAATTTTCTATAATATTTAACCCAGAAATATGAAATTAAAGATATGAGATCTTAAATGAGTAAGAATCTATAATAGAGGTTTTTGTGGTACTTTTTCGTTCTTCTAATGGTACCTTTTGAATTTTCTATAATTATGAACCTAGAAACATGAAATTAGGGATATGTGGTCCTTAGTTAATGAGAATCCATAAGAGGGGACGTTGTGGTACTTTTTTGTTCTTCTAATGGTACTTTTTTAATTTTAGAAACATGAAATAAGGATATGTGCTCCAAAATGAATGGGAATCCATATGGTACTTTTTTTGTTGTTCCTATGGTATTTTTTTAATTTTCTATAATTATGAACCTGGAAACATGAAATGCGGTGCTCAGTGAATAAGAATACATAAGAGGGGACTTTGTGATACATTTTTGTACTTCTAATGGTACTTTTTGAAGTATCGATAATTATGAATCTAGAAACATGAAATTAAAGATATGTAGTCCTAAATGAATGCGAATCCATAAGAAGGGACTTTGTGGAACCTTTTATCGTTCTTCTAATAGTACTTCTGGAATGTTCTACAATTTTCATCTGATATTTATTTTTCATTATTCTAAGATTAAAAACCTGAAATTAAAGAGATATTGTTATTTATGGATGACATAACACCAATATTAAAAATGTTCCCAAGGGAGTTTAGAATCTTAGTTTAAATTTATTATACAGTATGGTTTTCATAAAAAAGTTCCGCTAACAAAGTAGCGGGTTTACAGCTCGTATGAGATAAAATTACAAAATTTCTTACCAATTTCTTTGCTAAATCTTGATACCACTTAATCTCTAAGATCATATGTTTTTAAATAATCTGAAAGAAGATAAATAATATTAGAAGTTTTATTTGGAAAATCTGTACCAAACTCAAGATAACTTACCTTAGGAAGTCTTCAAACGTTGGTTTTTATTTATATGTTCTTGCGTTTTACAATTTAATTTTTATGAAAAAATTTCAAAATAAAAAAATTTGTTTTGGTTTTTTATATTCATTTGAAAGCAATTTAAAACTAGTAAAACAAAATATTAAAATCAAATACATTTTTTTATAAAATTTTATTTAAATCCAAATACCCCAATAAGCACACAAATTTCAAAAGTTCAAGCCTTGGAAAATTTTGCTGGAATGCGACATAAATTCAAATATTAAAATACTTTAAACATGAAATATTATTGAAAAAAATAAAAATTTTCAAGTAAAATAAATTTGACTGGAATTTAAATTTCCTTTTCACTGGAGAATGCTATTGAATTAAAGTGTAGTACTATTTTAATTCAATGCTTGGTACTAGATTCAAGGCTTGAAATACATTTGGTTTCAACTTGAATTCCAGCAAAAATGCTTATTGGGACTGATTTGTTTAAAAAAAATCTATCCATAATTTTTTCTGTGTAGAAACGCAGGGTGTCTGTTTCATACTTCTCTGCTGATATTTCAGAAACAAAGGCATGTACAGCAACGAAATTTTGTATAAATAGTTTGAGGGTCGATATAAACTCGGGAACCAAAAATGGGCGTGGTCCGCCCACTTTACTGCCTCCCATATAAGGTGAAAATCAACAAAATCTTTTACAAATAATTTAAGGACCAATGTAAACTCGGAAATAAAAAATGGGCGTATTCCGTTTTTCGCGCTTGTTTTTATTAATAATGTAATTGGAAGATTAAAAATTATTCGTTAGCAAACATAAATATAATATTTGAAATCCACGAGACGAAAGAATGTATCAGTGGTACTCTAAGAAGTCATGTTCAATATCTTAACGTAAAGAGGAATTGTTCTGTAAAAAATTTAGCGAATCGGTTAAGTTATAGTTGAGGGTAGTCAAACATCATAAAAAATTCGTCACCAAACGATTCTTTTGTTCGATGTGAAGGTTCAAAGTCGCCTATTGTGTATTTCTGACTTTTTCAGTAGTTGTAACTACTAGGGACGGAATTTTATACATTTATTTTTAAATATGCGCCTAAAAATGCATTTATCCCTTCGTCTTACAAACTGGTCTGGCCAAACCAATTACAGATGTAAATGTAAATTTCATATATTTGACTTGAAATTTCAGGTACCCTCCTACAATTTTGTTTTCTAACGATCTGTGAAAAAACCAGAATGATGAAACTAATACAAGGATAGATATAAGGCTAAATTGGTGTACACTGTACATGTCACATTAGTAACAAATATAGTCTGGCTGGACCAGTTATATTTTGTATCGAAAATTATGCAGTTTGACGATGATATCCGTTCCTTTTATATTGAATATTATTTTATTAGAACCTTTTAAACTGAGCTCTCATTAGTTTACACACATTATTTTATGATTTTCCACCTATTCGTTCAGGTCATATCTTGCAAAGTTATGCGGTAGTGATGCTAAAATATAGTTATACAAATGTACTAATAAAAAAAATCACAAACATTTCCATTGAAATATATAGATTTACAGAGCTGGTCTGGCCCGACCATATTTGTGACAATTGAAACATCTGTATGACGACGGGTTAATCAAGTGGATTAAGTTCAGATAGTGGACTATATTCTAAAAAAAAATTTATTCAGATATATGTTGTATAAATATTTTTAATAATTTTTCGAAAATTACTGAAATGGATATTTTCGAGATATATGTTTTAAAGAGTTATTAGGTAAAGTTGGGTAAACATTTTTATATGGTGATAAAATATATGGATGTTAGCTTGTGTTACAAAGAAAAACATTTTGCCAATATTTGTCTAAATGAAAAATATTTAATTTTATATTAAAATAAACCAGTGGAAATTATGCAAAAATCACAAAATATTATACTACCAGAGGAAACCCAGGATGTTCAAAATGAAGATTTGATACAACTGTAGCCATTAAAAGTTTAATAAAAGCATTTTTACTAAATTTCTTGTACAATATATTTTTTAAATTAAAGCTTCCACGAGTTAATCTCTTTTTTCGCTATAGTTCAACCCACTGTGCGCTGGTAGGGAACTGAAGATGAATTCCAACAAATTTTTTAATAAGCGTTTCCACGGGACACTCTATTGTACAAGTAAATTTACAATATAACGGCCGGTAATGTTTGTAGTTTCATCCCTTTTCATCGATATAAATTTGATTTTTAAAAACGAATTCATTTCTTCAATTCCAATTAAAAAACCAAATAATTTTAATATTCACATTCAAATCTGTAACAGTGCCAAGTATTTTTAGTTTCATTTGTTTCGATTTTTTTCTTCTTTTTTGTGATATTTTTTTCCCATCATTTAATTTGAGTTACTTACTGTCTTTAAATCTCTTTCTCTGAAGATATCCTTTCACATACACATATTTGTGTATGTAATCATGTGAATACGTTTGTTGTGTTAACGTGTTGTTCCTGTTAAAATTTTGTTGTTGGTTTTGTTAAATTCGCATGTTATTTTAAGCTGTTGATGTGTCTGTCTGGCGCTATATCGCCAGCCAGCATCTAAGGCAATAAATAACGAGAACGAACAAGTCAGTGTGTTAAAATGATTTTTATATTTTTTTTTTGTTCTTTTTAGTAGAATATGTTTATTTAAACTTTATGTTTAAGTCTTTTGAATGTTTTTGTATAATATTTTTTGTTTCATGTATTTTGACATAAATCGAGACATACTTCAGAGGAATTTCAAGGTAGATTTATTTAGAATTTCACATAAAATCTCATCAATTTGGTGAATTTTGTTGATATAATGAAGAGTAATATATTTATTGGCGTATTTAAAGAATAAAATAGGGATAAAGTATTTTTTTTTTTTTTTTTTTCTTTAGAAGGTTTAAATTTCACAACAAATTGTAATCTTTTAATTAAAATAACAGACGAAATGTTGGTTAAAATTATTATTAACCTTGTTATTAAAATGATATGAAATCATATTCTAGTGATTTCCGGGAGTAGGAACTATGGTTAATTGTGGATCGGTTATTTATCTTTATAAAAATATTTCTATTTCTACAAATATTTTATGAGAAAAAATAATTGGAAATGATCCATTTGATTTGGGCCCATTATTTTTTGAAATTTCCAAAGATTAATTTTCTTTTCTTTAAAACGAACATTAGCGCATGAATTATGTACTTTTAGATGATTCCAAAAAGTGGGCTTATAGACAATCCTCATAAAATTTTACAATGTGATTTCTACTTACAAAAAATGTATTTTAGTCTAATATTAATACTAACATTTGTATGGGATTAATGCACGTTGAAGGGATTTTCATAAGAAGGTTTTTTATAGGAGCTATGTTAAATTACGGACCGATCTATATGCAATTTAACACAAAGGTTTATACTTATACCAAACTTATTTACACCAAATTTCATTAAAATATAAAAATAGCAGTATACCCGCTACTTCGTTAGCGTATATTTTTTAAATAAAAACCATACAATATTATAAATTCAAATTGTGTTAATGAGTAATTCCATATCAAAACGGACAAAAGACAGTCATTTTCGGATTTCATGTCTCCGATTTTAATGAAATTCGCTACAGTTATTACATATTACAAGTGTTGCTCAAATCGCAAACTTTCAGACTTAAGACCCTTTCCGGTCCAAAAATATGACGTTTTAAAAATTGAAAAACTATCAAATTTTATCCAAAAGTGTACATAGTTAATTGTTCATAACTTCTAAACTATACATTGTAAAATTCTAATTTGTATCTCATTTAATAGAAATAGATATTGGCTTTAAAATGACGTATATAAAATTTATTTACTTCGAAAGTTCAAAGGTCAAAATATATAATATAATATAATAATCAAAGCTGAATATCTCAAAAAACGGTATCTTAAAATTCTTAAAAAAAGTATATATTGGTAACTTAACTCCATTCTATACTCGAGCCAAAATTCAAGTTGGAGCCTCTTTTGGTTTAGGATTTATGAAGCAAAATGTAGTAAAAGCAATTCTTTTGTATGTAAAAATTTAAAATATTTACAAAAATTCATTTAAATTTTTATTTTTTATTTTTTTTTATTTTAAAAATATGAAATTTTATATACAAAATTTTACTTTGATTTATATTTTGTTACATAACTTCTAAACTAAATGAGTGTCCTACATGAAATTTTGCACGGGTATGGACAAGAGTTCTGTTAACATTATATAATTTTTTAAGAATTTTGAAAAAATCGTTTTTGGAGATATAAGGTTTAATTTTTATAAGTTTAAATTTGACCTTTGAACTTTCAAATTAAATAAATTTACTTTACATAATTTTGAAGGCAATATCTTAATCTTTAAAATGATACTAAAATTTAAATTCTATTGTGTATAGTTTAGAAGTTATAAGTAATTAAATTTTATTTTGGTCCATAACTTCCAAACTAAATGAGACTCCAACTTGAAATTTTCCGTGCGTAGGAAGAAGAGTTACGTCAACATTTTATATTTTTTCAGAATTTTTAAAATACCATTTTTTGAAATATAACGATTTTATTATAAGTCCAACTTTTACCTTTGAACTTTTGATTTAAAAAAAATTTATAAATATCTTTATAAAGGTAATATTTTCGTCTTTATTATAAAACTAAAACTAGATAACTACCGTTTATAGTTTAGAAGTTATTAGCAATTAAACGAATGCACCTTTGTAAATTTAGGTTTTAAAGGTTTTTCTCGTTTTTCAAACCGTCATATTTTTGGACCGGAAAGGAGCATGAGTCTAAAATTTTATGATTTCGGAGACACTTCTAATTGCCAATATCTGTAGTGATTTTCATTAACATCGGAGATGTTAAGTCCGATTGCTGTCGTTTTGATATAGAATCACTCTAATTTATAATTTTATAACTATACATTTTTGAACAGTATTGATATAAAATAAAAGCATCGGAATAAAATTAAAAAATAGACAGACTAACAAATACGGATTTACTTTTATATAGATAGCATTTAACACGATCTTGCAGTACTCCTCCATAGATAAGATAAAAACTTGGTAGCCTTTTTATTTAGAAAAAAAAAAAATAAATACCAAAAGTTGAGAAATCCGTAAAATTCAACTATGATTCCTATCTCCTGTGCAAACAGTTACAATATTGGTGTTAGAGTATTCACTCAAATATAGTTTGTTCGATTAATCGACAAATTAAAATCAAATAATTTTTCGATTAAATTAAAATCAAGAATTTCGAGTAAAAATTTATTCGAGTAAATTATGCCGATTAATCGAATAATTCAAGAATAAAATATTTTAAACATTTCCTTTTTTAACTAGTATAAAGATGTTTTAATTTTAGTTAAAAAAAAAAAAAATTACCTTGAAAACTATTTTTTAAAATATATGCCTAAATTACAACACGTAGTTAAAATTTTAATATAAAATTCAAATAATATTTTGTAATTTTGATAATTTGGGAAGAATAAAGGAAACGGATTTCCTTTATATATTAAATATTTTATAAGAAATAAATTGGAGGATTTTTAACTTGATTTGGAAAAACATATTACAGGTTCTACGAATAAAACTACATAGTTGATATACCAATAAATTCTCTGTCTGGTGTAGAGAATATGATGATGCCTGGGATGAAATCTGTAATATAGAAGGAATTTGAACTTAAAATTTAGTTATGCATGTAAACATGTACTTTATGTTAAGAATTGCTGAACTTCTTTATCTAAAATAAAGGGTAATCCAAAATGCTTTTTGTCATTTTCAAAATGAAATAACTCAGAAATTTGTAAATATACATAAATATACATATTATGCTGAATCGTATTTACTAAATTATAAGAAAACGAGAAAAAAAGTTATAATCGGTCAAGCCCGACCATAAGATACCCTACACCATTGTGTACATCAAAATTCGGGAGGTCTTTTATTAGACTTGGGGTCAATTGTGGACCGATACTCATTTTAAGTGTAAAATAAAACATACGAATACAGAATATTACGTCGATACTAACATTTGTATGAATTTATTCACTTTTGGCTGATTCTCGAAAGTGCGCCTTATATGGGAGCTATGGTAAATTATAGACCGATCTTTGTAAAATTTGGCATTATCATTTATATTTGTATAAAACTTATTTTTGTCAAATATTAACTTAATACTAACATTTTAATAGGATTTATGCCCCTTAAAGTGATTTTCTGAAAAGCGTTTTATATGGGAGCTATGGTCAAATTTAATTAAATTATTGCTATTTTTAAGGGATTTATGATCGTTAAACTCCCTTTTCCGGCATGACTTCTGTATGGGTCATGTTATTTATTATTTATAATTATTTATTTAACTTTCTACACTATACTAAGGAGTTAAAATTAATCCAAATTATTCGCGATATATTTTGTTTATAATTTTTTGTTAACTCTGTTATTTAAATTTGGATTTTTATTTTTTCATACTTTTGATGGATACACATTTTCTGTCAGTGTGATTTTAAAAATTTTACCATTTTTGATATCTATGGTCTTTTGTCTGTTACATGAAATACAAATTTCCCCTCTACACCCACTCCTTACCCCTCATTTTTCATTGGTTTGATGAGGTTTAATTAAGAAATTCTTGGGTTTCACATCTTTAAAGACATCTAGGGGCTATGTATGATAAGTAAGAGACTTAACTAGAATTACATTTTTATTGCCCAATGTCTTGGCTATACAATATGACTAACTTATCTGCTCTACCTATTACTGGGAAAATTTTATTATTATATTATTATTATACTCATCATGAAACCATATTTTCTTTGATCCTCAATGGGTTAAAAACGTGACGTGATGGAAAAAAACCGAAATGTTCCTGGTGATTGGAATGACTATACCTACAATATCTGCAACATGATTTTCCAGATACTTTTTTAGTGTTGACCTGTGTTATTAAAGAAGATAATATCCTCTATCCTGTAGTTTTGATATTAAAGATGTTGAGATATATTTTCGCTATAACTCAACCATTTAGACATTTTATGCTCAAAATAAATCTGGGATTAGTAGTTCTCCGATACTTAAAAATAATGTACAAACATTTAAAAGTGTGGTTATGAGACAAAATCGCTTATTATTCCAAAGCAGAAAAATCTCATCATTAATTTTTATTTTTATCAAAAGTATTGATAATCACTTTAACATAAAATTTGGTTCGAATTTATACACCAAATTTGTTAGACCTATTTATTTAACTATCAATAAATATATTAAATATAGAGAAACAACGGCATTATCAAAACAAAAGAGAAAAATATCGTATTCATAAATATTTACGAAAATTTTAATTATATAATATTTTGGAAAGACTATTTCTTATTTTAAGCTACACTATTTTTGTTTTCTTTTTTAATAAAACACTAAGCTAACAAAATTTTTGTTTTATTTTTTAATAAGCATTGAAAAACGAGTAAAATTTAAAGGTATAATTTACTCGAATAACTCGAGTAACAAAAAAAAATTTACTCGATTACTCGAGTAATTTAAAAACAGCATTTTCGAGTTATTTGATTATTCGAACAATGAAAAAGTCAAGTAAAATGAATACTCTAATTGGTGTTCTCTCAGCAATTCGTAAAATAAACTTTTTAAATATTTTAGTTACCAGTTTCTTACATCTTACTTTAACGTTCGAAGGTTCAAAAACTAACAAATTATTTCTATTATTACATTTTGGTAGAGAAGAATGTGACCAACAATACATCTTTAATTTCGTTTTTGAAAGTTAATTATGTTTACAAAAAATTCAAAGAAAAGTACCATGAATGAAAAAGTACCACAAAATCCCCTCTTATGAATTTTCATTCACTTAGGACCTTACATCTTTAACTTCATGTTTCCAGTTTCAGTATTTTAAAAAATTCAAAAAGCACCATTAGAAGAACGAAAAAGTACCACAAATCCTTTTTTCTGGATTCTCATTCACTTAGGATCATAAATTTTTAATTTCATAATTGTAGGTTCAATATTATTGAAAATTCAAAAAGAACCATTGGAAGAATGAAAAAGTACCACAAAGTCCCTCTCTTCAATTCTTACCCACATGTATCTTTAATTTCATGTATAATGTTTTTCTTATTTCTGGGCTAAATTTTGTAGAAAATTCAAAAGGCACCATTAGAAGATCAAAAAATTACCACAAATTTCCCTCTTGTGAATTCTCACTCATTTAGGATTACATGTACTTAAGTTGATGTCTCTAAGTTTAATATAATAAAAAATGCATTTTTTAATTTTAATAAAATTAAATTTAAGATTTTGTCCTCTTTTTGGTACTTTTTATTCCCCCCTGAATGTAACAAAGTTTGTATTTTAATGAACTGCTAAATTGTACTGGGATCTAATGTTAAAATATTCATATTTATGTGTCATTAAAAAGCAAAAATATTTTGTGAAAAAAGTACCAAAATCAAGTACGATTTTTACCTCTTAAACGTTCGAATTTCTAAAAAGTACCAAATTTGTATTCGCCAATTCTCGATAAGTTACTAATTTGATGCATATTTTATTTCTATACATACTGGATTAAAAGATAGATAGGGTTCCAAAAAAGCACCAAATTAAAGTTTTTACCCATTTCTACCTATCCGATTATTTTTTAAATGAATAACGATATCTATTCAACTTTTTTTGTATCTCTATTTGTGTAGAAGAGATAAGGATACCGATTTTACTCGTTTATACCCTTATTTACTCCCTAAACATTCGAATTTACAAAAATCCCGTCTTAGTAGATCTATTCGGTAGGAGACCAATCTACAGTCCATATTTCATCTTTCTAGCTTTAACCGTTTGGACTGTGCGATGATGAATCAACAAGTAAGTCAGTCATTCAATCACTCAGACGTTACTCTTTTATATATATATATATAGATTTAAGGCCTTAATGATCGATTAAACCTCTTTATACCCTAAACTACCAAAGGTGGTTGGGGTATTATGTGTTTGTGTAGAAGTTATAACGCAGAGAAAAAATCATCGGACCCCTACCTTAAAGTATATCGTTCGACTCAGGATCACTTTCTGAGTCGATTTAACGATGTCCGTCCGTCCGTCTGGTCGGCTGGCTGTCCATGTAAAGCTTGTGCGCAAAGTACAGGTCGCAATTTTGAAGATAATTTGATGATATTTGGTACATATGCTTTTTTCAACACAAGGACGAATCCTATTGAAATGTCCTCCCGGAATAGAGTTTTAACACTTACAGATGGCTCAAAAATAGGAATATTTTAATGAAATTTAGTTTATTGGTTATGATCGGCCCATTATTTCACCTAGCCCCCATACAAATGTCCTCCCGGAATAGAGTTTTAACACTTACAGATGGCTAAAAAATAGGAATATTTTAATGAAATTTAGTACAAATAAGTTTTATATCAGCAAAAATCTGTCTGCCAAATTTCCTGGAGATCGGTACATAACTGACCATAGCTCCCATATAAACTCCTCTCCTCACTAACGTGCATAAATCCTATACAAATGTTAGTATTATGTAATATTTAACACAAGCAAGTTGTATATACGTAAAAACAAAATTATGTGGATCGAAATGGTGTAGGGTATCATATAGTCGGGCTTGACCGACTATATCTTCTTCTCTCGTTTTCTAGATAACATTTGTATGAAAGCTAGGTAAAATAATGGACCGATCATAATCTATAAACAACAGACTTTGTTCTTGTGCCAAAATAATTATTCGTGCCAAATTTCATCGTTATATCTTAAACTAAACCTGTAAACTACGACCTGTACTTTGTTCACAAGGTTTACTTGAGCAAACAGCCAGACAGACGGACGAACATCGTTAAATCGACTCAGAAAGTATTTCTTAGTTGAGTGGTATACTTTAAGATCCTCGGATGATCTTTTAAGATAATTGCAAATATCAGCACAAACACATAGATATAATTACTGTAAAATATTTAGAGGATTTAAGGTCTAGAGTATGGAAAAAAAGTTAATAAAATAAACACGGGAAATGATGCCATGAACAGCATTTACCGTTAAAGGGTTAATTGATTTTTTCTTGAAACTCAAACGTAAATCTTGACAAACTTGGCTTCGTATATATATTCGTCGAAATGATATGACTTCAATACCACCCACATACACATAATTAATCCAAAATACTACAACTTCATGTAAGATAACTTGTTAATCTATAAAATAAATATTAAAATTTTATTCAAACCCAAGTATTCGTAAAATACCTGAATGTCTATAAAGAAAACTATCAAATCATTTTACATTTTCCAACTGCATTTTTTGTTTAAGAAAATATTTTCTATTATTGATTAAATATGAATAAAATCACACCTTATTTGGCATTACAAAAATATACACAACAACACAAATTTGTCCGATCATTATAATGATAATGACATTGACATAAAATTTATATTCAATATTCTCTTCATTCTGTCTTTTTGTATGAGTGACTTGATAGATTTCGAGTGTTAAAATCATCAATGTTCGTTGATGATGATGATGATTTTCAACACAACCACCAATCAAGCAACAAAATCAACCACACAGAACAGACACTATATACACCAAGCAACGATTTAACTAACGAGTCAAGGAAGGAACAAACATACGGAGGGACGGACAGATAGACATACAAACAATCAGACAAATTTGTTGATGTATTGTGTTTGAGTTTATTTGAAAGTGTTGGTGTGTATGTGTGTAGAAGTACTTAAACCCTGTAACAATGTTTTCACAATATTCTGATTTGATTATTTTGGATCTCTCACAATATTGTATGTCCATCCATTCGTCTGTTTGCGCCTTATTTTCAGTGGAATTCATCATTATATTACATTCAAATACTTCACAACTCTGTTTACAGTTGATGTGCACCACACTATTCTCGATTGCATTTTGAAGAATGATGTTGTTGATGCTGTTGATGATGATGATGACGACGATGATGTTGACGTTATCGAGAGACACTTTAAATTGATTTCTCATGTATTTTCTCTTCAATATTGCAATTGAACAAAAAAAGATGTATTGGAAAAAAAAAAAAAACACTATAAGAATAGTGTTTACTATACACCTTGAAATCGTCTTGTGTGGACGTTGTTCCACACCATAAATGTCATTCTTGTTGTTGACAGAGTGGTTCATTTGCTGATATAGGATTTAATACCCTACAGCAAATGGTTGAGGTATATACCTATACATTACAATTATTTACACCGGACATACATATAATAAATCCCATACTAAATAGTTTATTACAAAAATCCTTAAAAAAGTTTAAGAGTTTCTAAGTTTTTAAGAGACAATTTCCATGTTAAAGAAATTCATATTAACAGTTTAATACATTAAGATCTAAATAACCTTAATATTTTTTTGCGTCCAAACTACATTCGAATTTAAGTCATTTATAGAGCATCATTATCAGTTCATAACTATTTATACTTCCACTCCCTTACTTTTTATTTTTATAAATTTTATATGCATTTCATTGAACTTTTATACACATTTTTTATTTTCCTTTAATATTCTCTAAAAAACAAACAAACTTCTGGGTTGGGTTTATTCATCATCAACATACAAAAATCCAACTCTTGTGACCGTTAGCATTTTTACTTTTTTTTCTCTTATTTTAACTCAAATTCATTCGTCATTGTTTATACTCGTACACACAATTTCAAATACTATTGATTTTTGAATTTGACAGTGACAGTTGATTGATTAAATCAGTTGTTTCTCTAGTGCCATGATATGCCAAAAAATTAAATATTGAAAAGAATGAATAAATAAAATAATAAACTATTTAACTGGAATAACAAGTGAAAGCGTTAAAACCGATTATTAGAGACGATTTTTTATTGTTGTTTTTGCTGGATTCTTAATTAAAAATTATAGATTTTGTTGAGAAATATTATGAAAACATTAATAATGAGATAAGCACTTGAACGATTTATGAATTATGTTTAAAATGAAATGAATATATAATGTCAATAATCTGTGCTTGTTTCAAATAATTGTACACATACATACATATGTTTTGTCTATAACTAGTTGAGAAATATTAACCTTTTAAGTCCCATTGCACAGTGGGACAGAATCGAAATTTTTTTGGAAATAAATCTGTAACTTCTAATCTCTGGTTAGATTAAATAAAGTTTTGCACAGGCGTAGCATAGGAGTGTACAATTTTAAGTTTGGAAGGGGGCCCAACATATTCTTTCGATGCGGAGTTATTAGGGCTCAAAATAGGGAGATAGAAAATTGTTCACCGCTTGCCAAATTTTTGTTTCTTATGCGATTTCAAATACTTTTACATCTTCTTAAAGCTCTCGATAATGCCTATTTCAATTTTGCCAAATCTTGGTCCAGTTTTTTCAATAAATAGGCCAATATTTTTCTCCGATTTTCTTAAGTTAGCTAAATAACAATCTATCGAATAGAGAAAACTAGAAATCGATATCTCTCCTGAGTCAAAAAAAAAAAAAAAAAAAGAAAAAAGATATAGTCGATCAAGCTCGACCATTGAGAATTTAAAAGAATGTTCAAAAAAGTGGATTTCAAAATAAAAAGTTGCCAAAAAAACGGGATTTTTGAAAAAGGGGGGCATATGCTTAAAGAACTAAAATACTCCTTTAAATTTGTTTATTTGATAACAAAAAAAAAAAAAAAAAATTTTGCATTTTAATCCAACTCTGTTACTAACAAAATAATTTATTTATAATTATTTTACATTTTTTTATTATTGAAAAAATAAAGATTTATTCACAAAAGTTGTTGACATACAATCCTCTTTTTATTAATTACACTTCTGTACTTTTGTACGAGGTCTTCATTCGTACTCCAGTCTTTCTAATCCCTGTCGAACCAATTTAGGACTGAACGTATGGATCTACAAGTATAGACTTATGTCTGTTGGACAAACTATTTTTTATTATCGATAATTTAATAAAAAAAACAAGTTCCCCCTAGGAATTGCAATGAGCAGTGTAAAAATAAATTAGGATATAAGTATTCATCGTATCTGTTTTTTATTTTCTCAATCCAGTCCAAAAAGATTCGGCATATGATGATTTAAATAGCTGTTCATAAACTTTATTATTATATTTAGTTACTAACAGTTTCAGTTCATTTAAAAATACTCCGCGGCTTTTTATATCACTATACTGCACAGTGGGGCAGAATCGAAAATTTTTGGAAATAAATCTGTAACTTCTGATCGGCTGGTTGGATTTGCAAGAAATTTGGTATAGGCGTAGCAGAGGAGTGTGCAATGTTAAGTTTGGAAGGGGGACCGAAGATATGCACACAATCTTATCTCTTTTAGTTTACGAGATATTCGGCTTCAAAGATAAAAATTTTTACATTTTGACCTACCTTGGTAAAGTTTTTTCATTATAGCGGGTTCAAACTTCACCCGATTTTCTGGAAATATTTTTTTATTTTATTAACAACAAATAACAAAATTATGTAAAAAAAAGAAATTTTAAAAATCTTTACAGAATCAAAAGTTATATGCATTTGAATTTGAACTTTGAAAAAAGTAGATTTTTCACCATATCCACTAGATTACCCATAAAATGTATGGATTTTACAAAAGTTTTGATTTTGCTTGCTCCACCGGCAGTTTCTGGTAGATTGGGCTAAAAAAATAATATGTGTGCAAAAATTGGGTCGATCGGTCGTAAACCGGCCAGTCGACTTTGACCTTTGTCCTAAAACAAGGCTTAAAAGTAACTAATATCTTTATTGCGCTATAACTCTTTAATTTAACGTTTAGCGAAAAAAACTATTTAAGCTTTTTTATTTAGAATAAAATGAATTTGGGGTATCGATTTTTTACTTATTATTGGTACTAAATGCAGGGTGTTGCAAGAAATTTTGAATCATTACAGAGAGTATTTTTATGTTGTAATTTAATTAAACAGTCACTTGAAATTTAAGTGCTGCCGATTGACCAAAAATTATAAAAGTTGACATGTTAATATTTTTACATATAAACAACTTTTTTATCTCTTTTATGTTAAAAATCGGTGATATATATTAAAACATTTCCAACAAAAACTTGCAAATAAATAAAAATATATTTTCAAAAGAACTAGTAAATTCATTTATATGAGTTAAATTCATAGAATAACGGAATTTAGTTTTGTTTCGATTCCATCTGAAATATTTCTTGTCTGTTGTTGTTTAGTTTTCTTTCAAAAGGGAACAATTGTGCAATTTATTTTATAATTTACCTCTATTGAGGGAACATGACATAATAAAGGTTAATTAAAAGTAAACCATTTTATTTCCGTAATGCATTGTTTTGAACACTTATATTGTAATTTTTCATCTCAGTTTCAATGTCTTTATCAAGAAATGCATATATATGGTATTTAAATATTTACTTAAATACAATGCTTTATAAACTAGTTACTTCCATTCTACATTTAGTAATTCCTCATCATCACTTGCTGTTTTAGTTTTAAATTTTTACGAATAATAATGAAAATTATTATTAATATGACACATAATTATTTACCTTTCCATATATTTCACCGATTTTTAAAGCAGAAGAAATAAAAAAGTGGTTTATATGTAAAAATATTAACATGTCAACTTTTATAGTTTTTGGTTAATCGGCAACACCTAAATTTCAAGTGACTGTTTAATTCGATAGCAATTTAAAAATACTTTCTGTAATAATTCAAAATTTCATGTTACACCCTGCATTTAGTACCAATATTTGTATAATAAGTAAAAAATCGATACTCCAAATTCAGATTTTGGTCCATCTACCCTAATATATTAAGCAAATATTACAAAACGTATCGATTTGTAAAAACTAGAAATCCTTCTCTACAAAATAATAAAAACCGTTGCTAGCAGGCTAGGCCCATATTAAAACCAGGCCTTTTTAAAAAAAGTCCATGCAAAATTTTTTATTTTGATTGCTTATAACATCACAACAAGTCATAGCAGGCCAAAAAATTATATGTCAAAAATGTCTGCATTTTATTCTGAATAAAAAAGCTTTTATAGTATTTTATCGGAAAATGTTAATGGAAAGAGTTATAGCGCAATCAAAATATTAGTTACTTTTAAGCCTTGTTTTAGGACAAAGGTCAAAGTCCACTGGCCGGTTTACGACCGATCGACCCAATCTTTGCAAACATATTATTTTTTTAGCCCCATCTACCAGAAACTGCAAAAAGTCTTAAAAAAATGTTTGTATTATAAATCTCTTTATACACAGAGAATACAGTTTCATTGTGGCAACCGAATTTTTTGCCAATCGAATTTGATCGGTTACACCAACTATCACAATAAACAGTTGGGATTGCCGAATATTTTATTTACATGTACAAATTAAATGGTCGACTCACATTATTTTTTAGTTACCATTAATAAAAATAAGGGTAGATACAACTAATTCAATACAGAAAAATTCGGTTACTAAAATAGAATTTTTAAATTAAAAACGAAATGTCAAAAACAAAAATTAAATTTTTTATACTTTATTAAAAAAAAATGAACATATAAAATAGAGACATATTACACATACGACGATAATCATCGTAGGATGTATTTCTAAAAGATATTAATAATGGTTCTGGATAGGTAATGTTAATGCTTCTTCAGATGCTAAAAAGATTTTTGTTGATGGACAGGATGTATTGCATTTGTTTAAATATTTAAAAGAGAAAACCGAATCGAAATTCTTCCAAAGGGTACCAAAATCTTTTTTCAAGGATTCAACCTGTTAGAAATAAAGTGACCGCGTTGTTACAAATAATTTGGCATATTCAATTATAACACTATATTTACCTTGTTTGTATTTGTTCCTTATTCTTCAGCTTCCTCCAATATACCAAATGCATCAAATCATAAATTGTGTTTCTTAAAAAACTTAATGTATGCATGTAGGTACTTCTTGTTTTTAATAAAAATTAATTTAGCATTTAACTTACTCGCCATTGCTTCCAGTTAGAGTATTAGCTTATTTTTATATGAATGTTCTTATGTTTTTATTTCATATACGGAAACAGAAAGATTTTTTGATGATTTTTAAATGTTTTAACATTTTTTATTTTCGTTATTTATTAAACGTCAAAACAAAATAAACTACATATAAATTCGCTTGAGCCAACCAATTCTTTTCTTTGATCGTGACCAAATGTTAAATATTATATTATATATTGTTATTAATAACAAGAACTGAAGATACTTTATATAGTTGAATTTTGGTTGTGGCTATTAAAATATGTTATATTTAGGTCAATTTGAACTAATTAAATTTGGTTATATCAACTGAATTCGTATATTACTAAATAATTGGTTAATCTTACTATAATGTTGCTTGTGGTAACAAATATTCCATTGCAGGAATATTAACAGTGTTACAAATATAGAAAATATTTTAGATTTATATACTTTTAAACCTTGAGATCGAATTTCATTTAAAATTATTAAATATATACAATAATAACCATTTTCTAAACAATATTTTTTTCTGTGTGTATATATTTGAAAAAAAAAAAGACAAAATTTCCTAAACATTGGTGTAAAACAAGTCTATATCGTCTGTTTCGCGTATGTAATTAAAGGATTCAAAATTAATAATTACATGTGATTTGGTTAATTTTGTTTAATTTTTCTATGATTGGTAATGCCGTTCCTGATAATGCATTATTATTATTATTAACCACACCATAGGTGGTTGGGGTGTTATGCTTTTGTGCTGATGTTTGTAACGCATAGAAAACGTTATCCAACACCCACCTTAAAGTATACCAATCGACTCAGAATCACTTTTCAAATCTATCTAACGATGTCCGTCCGTCCGTCTGGCTGGACGGCTGGCTGGTTGGTTGGCTGGACGGCTGGCTGTCCATGTAAATCTTGTGCACAAAGTACAGGTCGCAATTTAGAAGATAATTGAATGAAATTTGGCAGGTGGGACTTTTATGACACAAGGACGAAGCCTATTGAAATTGGTTATGATCGGTCCATTATTTCACCTACCCCCCCAACCAAAGGTCCCCCCGGAATTAAGTTTCAACACTAAAAAATGCCTTAGAAATAAGAATATTTTAATGAAACTCGGTACAAAGAAGTTTTGTATAAGTATCAATCTTTGTACCGAATTTTATGAAGATCGGTCCACGATTAACCATAGCTCCCATATAAACCCCTGTTCCGAAAATCACTTTAACGTGCATAAATCCCATACTAATGTTAGTATCAAGTTAATATTCGACACAAATAAGTTTTATATAAGTAGAAACAACATTGCCAAATTTTATTAAAATCGGTCCATAATTTACCACAGCTCCCATATAAATCCACTTCCGAGAATCGTCCTAAAGTGCATAAAATCAAGTAGATGTTAGTATCAACCTATTATTCTGTATTTGTATATTTTATTTTACATTTAGTAAAAGTGTTGATCTAACCGACTATACCTTTTTTCTCGTTTTTGTTTTTTTTTTTTTTTTTTTTTTGAGCATAGTGCTTAATTGATATCCCTTTGTTATAGTCATCAGGCTGACAATTAATAAATTTTATATATCGTTGTTTAGAAAATTTTGTCTTCTTTTCAAATATATATAAAATGAGAGAGAAACTACAGTCGGTCAAGATCTACCATTGATACCCTACACCATTGTGTATGAGCCAAAAATTAGATCTGTGGCCAATTGTAGACCAACACTTTTACTAAATGTAAAATAAAGTATACAAATATAGAGCAATGCATTGATAGTAACATCTATATGATTTTATGCACTTTAGAGCGAATCCCGGAAGTGGGTTTATATGGGAGCTATGGTAAATTATGGACCGATTCTCATAAAATTTGGCAATGTTGTTCCCACTTATATAAAACTTATTTCTATCGAATATTAATTTGATACTAACATTCGTATGGGATTTATGCACGTTAATATAATTTCCGGAAGAGAGGTTTATTATTGGCCGATCTTAATAAAAGTTGGCACTAAGATTAACACTTATACAAAACTTATTTCTGCTGAATTTCATTAAAATATTGCCATATTGCATTTATGACTACTAAACCCCTATTCCGGGAGGACATTTGTATAGGGGCTAGGGACACTGTGCGATGCTTGACGATGAAATTTTTATCGCTTTCTTATAATGCAAGGTGATCTTACAGTGAAATCTTGTCAACTGTTAAGACAAAAAATTAACCCTATTAAAAATTACAAGACCTCTACATCAGAAATATAATGAGTATTAATATTGTATGTGTCCAAATTTACGTAAGGAAGCAACGTTGTACAGAAAATTATGCAAAATAGTGAACGAAGATGCAATGTAACAGACGAGATCTGTTGCAATTCATTTAGAATCACTAAATTATATCTTAATGGGATTGGTTTGAATCAGTAGTAGTGTAGCAGAGATAAATTTGTGTGTGTTGGCAAATTATAAATCGTTATTAATTTCAGTGAAATATGTTGCTCAATGACATATTATAAGGATTTAAATTATATTTTTATTAATGACTGTTATGTTCAAAATTTGACATAAAACATAAAAAAATAAACTATTTTCTGTTGGTTTTTAAGGAATTATCTGAATTTTTCTAGAATTCTTCCAATTGAAGTTTTTATTGTGTTTCGATCACTTTTTTTCTCGAATAGGTCCACCTATTTTTAAACTTCGCTTTATTTTAAGCTGAGCTTTTAATGTTCTTTAAACTATTTTTTACTAGTGTCCAATATCTTTCATTTGCTCGGAGCAGCGTTACCGTTGAGAATTTTTAAAAAGTGTCCAAAAAAAAGGGGATTTCAAAATAAAAAGTCGCTAAAAAAGGGAATTTTTTGAAAAAAAAGGGGCCAACTGCTTCAGAACCTACAAAAACTCTTAAATATTTGTTTATTTGATAACAACAAAAAGAAAAGAATTTGTATTGAAACAAAATTCAGTTTTATTTACAACAAAAAAAATTATAATTATTTTACAACAATTTTTTTATTTAAAAAATAAAGATTTTTTCACAAAAGCAGTTAGCATATAATTCTCTTTTAATTAATTAAACTTCTGTACTTTTGTACGAGTTTTTTACTCGTACTTCAGTTTTTCAAATCCCCGTCGGACGAATTTAGGACGGAACGCATGGATCCACAAGTATTGACTTAAGTCTGTTAGACAAGCTAGTTTTTATTATTGATAATTTAGTTGCTATGTGGAGTGTAAAAATATAAATTAAGATATAAATATTTATCGAATATTTTTTTTTTCAATCCAGTTCAAAAGGATTCATAAACTTTATTATTATTTTTAGTTACTAACAGTTTCAGTTCATTTATAAATACTCCGCGGTTTTTTATATCACTATACTGTGAAATAATCTCAAAATTACTAATTTATTTGTTGAAATTAATATATAATGGGTCGATATTTTTTAAACAACTTAGTTGCTTGTCATTTAGCACATAATTTTAAAAAGTCGCATTTAGTCGCCATTTAAAAATCGGGCCAAAAAAGTGGCCAGGGGGTTGAAAAAGGGGCAATTGGCGACTAAAGTCGCCAAACGGTAACACTGGCTCGGAGTTTCGGACAATTTGATGGATTAGCCTCTTTCGGTAAAAACACTAACAATTTCTTTATTACCACTCCAGTGTTTTGTTGCTGTAATGAGAAGAATCGAGGATTAGCCTCTTTCGGTAAAAACACTAACAATTTCTTTATTACCACTCCAGTGTTTTGTTGCTGTAATGAGAAGAATCGAGAACAGGTCTGAAGAAAGTGGATATACTGAATTTTCTATGGAAAAAGAAAAGTCTTTTCCAAAGGCACTCATTCACGCATTTTTCTGTGTTAATAGAACCAATTTTTATGAATGAAGTGTTTCTTTTCCGCATATGCATATTGCTTCCCAAAACAAAGATTTTCTTGGGAATTTTGAATTTTTTGATACACGATGTTTTTCTGCCATATTCCCTCTAGCATCTGCAATATAGAATTTCCGGCCAGGAAGTTAAAAAAAGTTAGCCTGTACAAACGTTTTATCGTCTATTATATACTAATCATAATTATGAAAAAATTGTTTGAAGAACATTCACGTTATTTTTTTACCTCCAAATTCTTGTTTTGCGTTTCTGTTAAGATTTTTTTGTATTTTATACGTCTTCAGGCTAGATTTCTTTTCAACTTTTCTGATAAAAATTCAAAACAATTAACTTTTTTTGACACTTTTCTTCCAGAGATGAGAGGATTTCTTCTGAAAATCCTTTCTATTTTGTCTGAGTCCTACAGCATGCAGATACAATTTTTCTTCCACTATCAGGTTTCCATTCAGTGACTATGACTTATATAATGGATATAATGAATATTATGGTCTAAAAAACTGTATTTTTTTGACACAACTGCCTTCCTAGCAATTGTTTTATATAACGGATGTAAGATTTCATAAAAAATTTCCATTTTGTGTTTCGATGTTTTTTGTTCAATTTCCATTTTAAGAAAAACCAGTTTCGCTATAACCATGAAACTTAGCACATAGCAAGTGAGCATAATGACAAATATAAACCATTTAACAGAATTATTTAGTTTCCACCACATCAAAAGTTATAAGCCAAAGAGCATGCACGGATTTTTTCGTGCGCAGTCCTTATATTATTTATCGACATATCAAAGTTGAGTTTGTTAAGCAAATTTAAAATATGTATAATTTTTTTTTTTTTTTCAACAGTTTTCATTAAATTATAATTTTTCATTAAACAACAATTTTTAAATAAGTTTATTATGTAGAATATATGTTTAGGATAAGTATTTTTATAATTAAATACGAATTTAGTAAGAACTTGTTGGCATCTTAAGAAAAAACTATGTGTTTTGTTGCAACCCAAAAAGAAATTGGGTTCGTAAAAAGTTTTTATTTTTGATTATCCTGCAAATAATATTTCAAACAAGACAATTTGTTTTTTTTTTTTCCATTTTGGTAATTTTGGTCAAGAACAGTGGTCAGTGAAATCATAGTGCATTGTAAGTAACAATATACAAGGAGCCGCAGAATAAAACATAATTTTTTTAATTTTTTCCAGAAATTGATTTTTTGTTATTTTTGTATTTAGTGGGTTGTAGTCTACCAGAAAAAACTTTTTTAAAATAATTTTTTAATTTTTTTTTTTTACAAAAATTTACTTTTTGCAGAACAAAACGTACTTTTTTCATATATTTTTGTTTGTTTTAAAAGGTATATTTTTCTTAAGAAACTTATTTTTGGATCATTTAATATATTCATTAAAATTATTTTCTTTAAATAAAACACAAAAAAATTATAAATTTTCCAAAATTTTTTGCACAAAACATACTTTTTTTACATTTAAAAGTCCTGAAAAGTGTGAGAAATCCTTAATATTTGTTGTGGTAAATTGATGTCGTTCGATGAATTTTATGGAAAGGAGAACGATTTTAACCATTTCCATATTCAAACTGCTTTGTAAGGGCACGAAAAAATTAATTCTCTATTTCCCAGCAAATTAAAATAATATGCTGTATTATAATGTGTAGGAACTGAATAAATGTGGCGGATCATTATAATTTTACCCTACGTCTAAATATCACTGGTCGGAAAAAAATTCATCCCCCAAAGACGAATAGTTGGGCTTAATGGAAAAATACAGTGCACAGTGGGTCAGAATTGAATTTTTTTGGAAATAAATCTGTAACTTCTGATCGGCTAGTTGGCTTTACATGAAACTTGGTATATTCGAAGCAGAGGAGCGTACAATGTTAAGTTTGGAAGGGGAACCGTACAGACCCCTCAGGGACGGAGATAAAAGGCTCAAAGTTGGGTACCTCTGACATAAAAATTTTTTAATCGCTTGCCAAATTTTTGTTTCTCCTCCAATTTGAAATATTTATTATGAATATTTATACATTATTGTAGACACTGATAAGACCTACAAAAAACGTGCTTGCATGTCCTATTTATATCTTATAAATTTAAAGTTATTTGCATTTGAGTTTTTAAGTACCTCAATTTTGCATGTTCTTGGTCCTCTTTTTTTCATATATATCCTAATATGTCCGACCGATTTCATTTGTTTTTTCTTTAGCTAATTAAAGAACAAAATTATCTATTAAATAAGAAATTTTAAGTCGATATCTTTACCGAGTGCAAAAATAAACGATTTTGAATTTGAAAATTGCTAAAATTATGACTTTTTGTGTTTTTTTGACCGAAAAAAGTATATTCACTCTTTTTTCTCTAAAATAAAATTTTCTTTAGCAACATATAATAAATTTGTACTTTTCTGAAAGGCATCTTCACAGAGAAGACTAAAAAATAAAAAGCAAGTCCAATAACTCAAATGGTCAAGGTACACACCCTCCCGAATTCGACCCATTTTATATGAAAGTTTTGAATTTAGTCTATATTTTCTCAAATCCTAAAGCACGACTCGGCAAACGAAATGCAATTTAAGAATCTGTAATAGTTTGTTAGAAGTTTTCAATCAAAATCTACGGGACTTCGGAAAAATGTGGATTTTATAGCCAAAAATGTGAAAAAACCCATTTTTGGGATTTTCGGCGTTTTTATGGGAATTGTGGGATTCCTATTACAAAAATCTTAAAGATATCCAGCCGTATTCACAAAAAAATAATGTATGCTTGATAACGAGTTACTAACTTTTTATATGTAAATTTTCATAAGAAAAAGTTAGTAACTCGTTATCAAACCTACATTAATTTTTTTGAATACGGCTGATCAACTTCAATTTTTATTTATTCAATAGATATTTTTGTTTTTTAATTAGTTAAAGAAAAAACAAATGAAATCGGTCGGAAATACTGAACAGAACCAAGAACATGCAAAATTGAGGTACTTGAAAACTCAAATTTTAAAACTATAAGAGATAAATAGGACATGCAAGCATGTTTTTTATAGGTCTTATCAGTGCCTACAATAATGTATAAAAATATTTGAAATTGGAGGAGAAACAAAAATTTGGTAAGCGATTAAAAAACTTGTATGTCAGAGGTACCCAACTTTGAGCTCCTCCAAACTTAACATTGCACACTCCTCTGCTACGGATATACCAAGTTTCATGCAAATCCAACCAGCCGATCAGAAGTTACAGATTTATTTGCAGAAAATTTCGATTCTGCCCCACTGTGCATTGATATGCAAAATAATTTTTTTCTTTCTTCAGAAAAAGAGAAAAATTGATAAGCTAAACAAGAATCTGCTTACATTTTCACGGAATGATTTTTTATGTGCATGACTAATATAATCACCTTATTCAGAGGCCACACTTTAAAACTCGAGAATAGTTTGTCCAATTTAGACTATAACTCAAGAACCGTTTGCATGATTAATAAATGATACACAAAACATGCAGACGAAAATTGTCTTCAAGGAATGTCAATTTATTTTTATCCGCTCCGATTTGAAAAGTTTTTTTTAGTAAATTTTTTCGAAACTATTTACCGAATCTACGGAATTATTTAGTCAACAGAAAAATTATGTGAATATATCTCAAAGATAATTTAAAGCGCTATTATTATTATTCATACTCATACATATACATTTATTTTACCTTTCTTTCTTGTGTGCTAAAAGCAAGACATAAAAAAAAGAAATCACTTCATCAGCAGCAATCAAATACTCGTAACCTAGCTAGCACTCCATCACCATCTACAATCCACTGATGATTGTTGATTGATTGAATACTTTACTCTACTTTGATCTGTCGTATCCGTTTTCGTGTAACAGCAACAGAAATTATTCAAAAACGTTTATCAAGATTCGAAAACAAGTTATGAGTATTTAAACTTTGATTTATTTGATTGATTGGATGTCTAAAAAAATCAATTATAATCTGTTGCTTTTTTTCCGTTGTTGTATTTTTTTTTTATAGACCTGGTTTATATTTTGCTTTGAAATTTTTGTAGTTTTACGTTTATTTTTTTATGATTATCTAGTGCTTGTCAAATTTGTGTTGAGATGATGATGTTGGAAAAAAAAAGACACAAGTAAAAATGACGTGACATAAGATTGATTTAAAAGAGTAAAGTGAAATTGTTTATTTATGGAGTATTAGAAATTTAACAGAATTGATTAAAGAGTTTTTAATCTATAAGTAAGTAAGTAAGTAAGTAGTATAAGTTTTAATAATGATTTACTTATTTTTGGTTTAAAAAATATTTTAATATAAAGTTTGTAAAATAATATTTTACATGTTGTTAAAGTTAATTATCTTCATTTACATCATCATTATTGTCATTTGTAAAATGCATTTAATGTCAAGGACATACTTAAATTGTAAATAAACAAAGAAGGCTCAAAAGGATTCATACACATATGCTCGAATATTAAGTCATATAAAATGCTTTATAAATGATATGTAGGCAATAAATTGCTTACGTGGTTAGAGTGATAATTAAATGGAAAATTTTTTGAAAACATTTACCCTTTATTAATTTTGATACAAGGATACATTAAATTATTACGAATTACTTTTCTTGTAATTGGAGCTTTCTACAAAAATTCTTCCGTATTCTAGCTGATGAAATAAATAATAAATTTTCAATTCATCCGGGTATAACATGATGTGAGTGTTTGTGAGTCTATTCGTCAAGGAACAATTGTAAGTATGCGTAAATCCTTATATTTGTATATAAGCACGTCGGTAGAGGCTTACTTATGCACACAAACATACATACTTACATATGTATGTTCACATGAGATATTGTGTTAAATTGTCAACTGATAATGGAAAAGAAGAATGTTAAATACAATGACATAAATACATCACATGCATACAAAACCACCAAAACATTTAATAAAACATACAATCTTACACAAGCAAATACTTATATATGTATAACACTTTGTATCTGTATAATCAAACATACCAACATCAGAATGTGTGAGTGGGTGTATGAACATATTCTGAAATTTAGCTAAAATCTGCAACTGAAAACTTGCAGATATACATACATATGTAAGTTTGTATACTGAGGTACATGCAAAGTCAGTAAGCAAGCAAATCCTGTTAAGATGAATATGGTATCCATAGCACTAAAAATAGTGTCATAACAGTAGACTGATGACAATACAATAGGTTTGTTGTTTCCTAAAGTATCAAACAGTAAAGAGGCTCTATTTTCATTGCCATAACACACATAAACATACAATATCAACAACATCAACCTTAACCATAGCAATCGAAACAACAGCAGCAACATTAACAACATCATCCTCATCAACATCACCCATCAACATTAACTATCCTCATGTGAAATCAGTTTATGTGGAATTTATGAAACGATACCAACAACTACTTCGACAATAAAGTTAAAACTACATAAACAATGATTTTTAAGTGCCAAAAAATAGTACCTCATTTTGGTAACTTTTCACCAAATAAAAAAAAAAAAGAATGATAATAACAACTGCACAAAAATTGAAATACGAAAAAAAAAAAAAAAACAATTCATTCAATTCATCATCATGCTATAACAACATAAATGACTTATAACGTCCATGGTTTATGAGCGCCTGTAGAGAATGATGTTAATACATTTATAGGCCCTAAATGTGACTGGTAGGTTCAACCTTTGCTTAATATACTATATACTTGAATAGGTTTAATGAAAAATTATTAAAACTAGTAGATGGAATAGTAACTGGAATATCCTTACAATAATAAGTGAAGCTATTTTACAGTAAATTAGGGTTTACTGATCAGAGGGCATAAATACTATTTGCTCTCAACTGAGGATATAGATTCACTTATGGTTTTCAGCTTTGTAGTACTTAAATCAGTTGTGCAAAGTCTTATACGGAATTGAATTTTTCTAAGTAATATTATAAGCTGGTAAAAATGCAATTAA
Organism: Protophormia terraenovae; assembly: GCA_951394005.1. Lineage (NCBI taxonomy): Eukaryota > Metazoa > Arthropoda > Insecta > Diptera > Calliphoridae > Protophormia > Protophormia terraenovae. The sequence continues at coordinate 37,318,895 of OX596074.1, forward strand.
AATTTCAAAAATTCCGTGGGAGATGGATTTAACTTATAATATAATGTCGGGCCCTTTTGCCTGACTGAGATATTTCATAGCTTTTTTTTAACATAATATTATTGTTTTGGATTTAAATTTTAATATCGTAGGTTTGTTGTTTGACCCTTGAAATATTTGTTCAAAATTTCTTTGCCGTACATGGTTATGTTTAAGAGATATTGGCAGCAAGGTATGCATTAGAGTTACGGCGGACAATAAGCTTTTCCAGTATTTGGCACATACTTATATGAAAGAAAGATTTCAGACAAATTTCACATCCGTAGGTAAACGCACAGAGGGGCCAAATGCAAAATAAATGGTAAGTCTGGATCTTTGAAATCACTGAACCGATTTAGATGAAACTTGGAACATCGATAGATGAGGAGTTAGGCTTTCAGAATATTGTTGGCTGGAGTATTAGTCATGTTATATATCATTTTAAAGGAAATTGTGTCTTCTTTAAAACTATGTATTACAAATTTTACTATTTTAAATTTTTTATTGCACTTTTCATAAAATAAAACAAACAAATTAAAATTATCTTTGCAGAGACATATTACATAAATTTGAACCTGAATATTTTCTAAACGCTTATATATCAAAATAATTTTTGTTTATTTAATATTATTTTAATATTTAATGAAAAATTGAAGAATGTAAACATGAGAGAAATATACACAATTTTACTATATATTTTTAAAGATCAAAATTTTTATTATTGAAAATATTGATATTTTCGGAAAATTTCCTCGTGTGACTTAATTTATCGATAAGCTGTCATAATTTTTTTGCAAAACCTTTAAAAAAGTATTAAACTTTTTAATTTAATCCACAGAAGTATTGAAATCAACAATCAACTCTTTTTACAAACTAAAAAATTTGAAATTTTCATCTAAAATTGACCATTTATGGCCACTGCTGGATGTGAAAAATGGTTGCCAGGTAATGAGTTAAGAAGCTAATATAATGGCTCTACACTACTTACACATTAGCAGAATAACCCATTATTTTAACACGGCACAGTGGGGCCAAAAGCAAAATAAATTGTAATAAGTCTGGATCTTTGAAACCACTAAGCCGATTTAGATGAAACTTGAAACATTGCACGTTGGGGTAAAATGTATCAAAAGTGGCGTTTAATTGAATTTTAAAATTTAAAATTTTGTAATAAAGTTGGGTAACGAATAAAAATAGACAAAATTATGTATCAATAGCAATTAAAAAATCAAATTTTCATCAGATTTCAGTGGTTTTATTTTAAATAAAAGTACTCTTCTTCAAGTATTTGTAAATTATATTTCGTCCTAATATTTTTGTTATTTTTTGGAAAATTGTCCTAAAATACACTAATTTTGTGGGGAAGAATCGAAATAAATCTGTAACTTCTATTCGGCTAGTTGGATTTGCATGAAATTTCACATAAACATAGCAGAGGACAGTAGCATTTTAGAAGCAGGATTCAATACACGCATCAGGAGCGGAACTATGGGGGTTCAAAATAGGGTACTAGTGTCATGGAAAATGTTTAATCACTAGCGAATTTTTGTTCCTTACCCGATTTCCAAGATTTTTATATCACCTTAAAGTCCTTGATAAATCTTTTAGAAAACATGCTTGTATTTTCTATTTATCTTATATATTTTTCGAGTTATATACATTTGAAATTTCAAAAAATTGGTTAAGATTTTTCCATATATAGCCAAATATTTTCAAATATTTTATTTTATGTATTTAGTTAAAAAGCAAAATTATCTATCGAATAAAGAAAATTTTTAGTCCTTATCTTTATTGAGTCAAAAGTTAAACGATTTTGAATTGGAAAGTTTGCAAAAATTAACAAACAGACGGACAGATGGACGGACATTAGAATTCTTTTAAAAAAATCTTAAAATTCGAAAAATATTTTTTTTCTACTTCTTGATTAAAATAAAAACCAACTGAAGGAATTAGAATTTTGATATCACGTTTTCCTGAATTAAGTGGCATTTTCGACCCATTTAACCGAAATATATAGACGGACGGACATTGCCATGCTGGGAAAAAAATATTTTTGAATTCTAAAAATGCATTTTTTTACTAACTAATAAATAAAAAAAAAATAGAACGTGATCATAAAAATTTTGATATCACCTTTTCCTGAATTAAGCGTAATTTTCGTCCCATTTAACCCAAATGTAAAGACATACGGACGTACATTACCATTCAGCCAAAAAACATTTTATAATTCTAAAAATGCATTTTTTTACTTACTAATAAATAGCAAAATTAAACATGATCATTAAAGTGGTGATAACATCCTTCTCTGAATTATGCATAATTTTCGACCCATTTAACTCTAATGTATAGACGGACGGATAGACATTAGCGGTCTACTAAAAAAATTTTAAAATTCTAAAACTAAATTTGTTTTACTAATAATCAATAAAAAAAAATAAAATGGGATAATTAAAATATTGATATCATCTTTCCCTGAATTAATCGCCATTATCGACCCCTTTTACCCCAAAGTGCATCGATAGAGGGGGAGTTAGGCGTTCAGAATATTGTTGACTATAGAGTGTAGCTGTAGTACGAGGTAAAAAACATATCGGAACTAATAACTTTTACAAATATAAACCGATTTTTAATACTTTTACATTTTTTAATTCTCTTATTGTACTAAATTATCTCCTACGGTTTAAAAAGATATTTAACTTCAAAAAATAAAATTTTAATTTTTGGTCTTGGCTTTTTTGCAATTTTTTTAAAATAAAATTTCAAATTTTTTTTTTTTTTCTTAAATATAATTTTCTTAATTATACTAATGAAAAAATTTTTTAGTTATCTTAATTCGATAACAAGAAAAAAATTTTGAAAGTAAAAATTTAAAAACAGGTCCCATTTAAATTTTTTGCCAAAAAAGTAACTTTATATATTACATTTTATATATACAATTCATTCATGTAAAATTGTATATTGATGATAACATTAATGTGGGATTTATGTACGTTTGAGTAATTTTTAAGTAGTGGATCCTACTGGAAAATATGATCAGTTATGGGCTAATCATTTAAAAAAAAAAAAAAAAAAATATATATATACAACGATCTGTGCTTGTAAAAAATGTATGTGTGCTAAAATTTTCATAAATACGACATATTTCAGACATTTATGTTCGTTAAACCACTATTCCGGTGAAAAAGTTGTATGAAGTATATGTGAAATAATGGACCGATCACAATAAATTTCAGTAGATTTTGAATTTGTAACCTCATGAATCATATTTGATTAAATTATCTTTAAAATCGTTACACACAATTCGGCTGATTTTTTAGAATGTGTTACAGTGGGTTAAAGTCGGTTAATATGTTCTGAAACTTCTAAAATAATTTCAAATTATTTTTTCGGGATCCGAAATGGGATATATACACATCTGGTATTAATAAATAATGATATACCTATAATATTAAAATTTTAATAAATATATCATTACGACTAAAAACCACATAAAATCTAATAAAAAAGTTGTTAGTTGGTAAGAAAAAAACGTTGTAACTTTTGAACCCATTAAGATCCTTTTTTGATATTTTTACAATACAGCGATAAATCTATTGTAAATATTGTGTCAAAAAATAATGAAAATTAAAAGAAAAAAAGGAATTTTTTCATTTTATAGGTCCTTGATCCAGTAAGATGATCTTGTGATAAAGAGGAATTTATGAGCTTTCTAATGACACCAAAATTGTTTAAATCTGACAATGCTTATTTTTGACAAAAAAGTCCGAGGTGTTCAACTTTAGAGATTCGCCAAATCCGAGCTGGGTCGAATTTTTTGGAAATACCCTATTATAATATGAACTAAAAAAATAAATGAACTGTAACTCAATATTTATTAAAAATTAAATTTTGTTCTATCCTCGAATAACTTTTTAGCTAAATCTTAAAAAATACAACATTTTTGAATTAAAAATACATATAGAAAATAATTTTTTTGTTCGAATTGGTTTTGACAAAATATTTTGAATGAATCGAACGTCTAAAAAATCATTCTAATTTCGGTTTATTGTTTCCAGCTAGGATAATGCGGAATTTTTTTTAAAATTTTTAAACATAGTATTTGTTTGCCCATTATTATGGATTTGATTATATGCTCTAATTGAGTCATTCCATTTAAAACCAACCAGCTGACTTTCTCACCTCTTCCGAATTTGATAATATTTGGTACAATTATTATTATTGTCAAAATTAAGACAAAAAAATTTCAGATAATTTCATCAAGTGGTTCGCGAAATATCACGGTTTGAAAGAGTGAAATAGCTCAAAATATGTACAAAGTTGCATACAAAAAAATTACAAATATCTTTCGAAGTATTTATTATATAACATTTATTGAGATGTAATATTAAAGGTATCAAAAAGACCACTTTTCGAGATATTTACCAGCGAACGAAAAATCGCGAGATATGGACCATTTTGATGTTGAGAAAAAAGTCATGTTATACGTCATATTAAAGGTAATTTTGATACCTTTAATATTACATCTCAATAAATCTTATATAATAAATACTTCGAAAGATATTTGTAATTTTGTGTACCACTTCATGAAACTATCTGAAATTTTTAATTAGCCTTAGTTTTGATAAGAATAATGATTGTACCAAATAGAATGCTTTAAATAGAATGACTCAATTATAAAAAACAACTATTTAAAAAAGTTAACATGTTCACTTAAAAAAAAATATATATATATTTTTTTTAAAGCAACAAAATTTGCTGTTAGCTAAAGTGAATTTATTAAAAAAAAAAAAAAGAAAAAGACAAAAATACAATTTTTGCTAAATTGAAGTATTTTGTTTGCGCCAGTGGAGTTTTGGCCAAAAAAACTGTCTCTTCGGACATATGTGCTACGTTATGGAAATTATATAAATAAAAATGTAAAGACAAAAATCTAAATTTCCAAATCTTTTTAACCATCTTATCAAGATCTTTACAAGCATTTTTAAACATTTGAAGTCGGACTTAATTTCTAAGGAGTGCGTTCGAAAAAATCTTAACATATATAATATTCAATAACTTGGAAAAGGTTCATCTTAGAATTTTCATTCTTTTTTCATTTAATTGATAATTTATTACAGATCACAGAAAAATATAACTTTTATAGTTCTAACCACTACTAATGAACTTGTGGACCATTTTTGGTAACACTTTCGTTTGAGATTTGATAGTTGCTTCAGTCAATTTTTTGGAACAGTGTGCACATCTTCTATTAAAATCTTCTGTATTTTGGGACACCTTTTTTGTGTTCTTCAGTTCACTATTCACAAGAGCTCAATATCTCTCCACTGGTCTAAGTTATGGACAATTTTGAAATTTGACCTCTCCTGGTACAAAAACTATGTTATTGTTTTGGTACCACTCCAGAGCTTTCTTACCGTAGTGACATGATACCAAATGGGTCCAAAAATATGTAGACATGTTGTGCTCTCTTACGAAAGGAAGAAGTCTTTTTTGCAAATATTCCTTGATGCATATTTTGGTATTTATAAATCCAAATGTATCAAATGACTTTCCTGTTTTGCCGCAACCGCAAAAAGCTTGTTATACCAGGAATTTTGTAAGAAATTTTTGCTGCTTTTGGGTCTTAAACTTATCTCCAATATTGCTTCGAGCATTAGCAATAAAAATGTTTGAGACACAAGCTGCGAAGATTCTGCCAGCACCTACGTTTTTTCGTCAATTATACAACTTGAGTATTTTTGTATGAAATTTAGTTTTAATTTCCGTGTCCTATTCTTGGCTTCTAATTTTTTTGCAGCATTCCTGATTTGAACTTTTTGGACTTTATATGTTATCAACTCTGCATTAGCTTTAAATTTTTGCACCAAATAGTCGAAGCACTGAGATAACTGAGCTTCTTTTCTGCCAGATGTGTTTGGAGTTCCTTTCAATATGCTTTCAATTTGCTGGCCTTCCAATATCATGTGGTCCTTTTTTTCTCTCAGAACCAAGTTTCGTATCAATGGCCAAATTCTCCTGATACTGTTTAATAACATTATAAACATTTTGACGGCAGAAATTTAATTCTGTGGTCAATTATTTGTAGGACCTATTTGGATTTTTTTTTTTTTTTTAAATTTTTTAATAATTTATGTGGGATTGGAGTCTGGTCGCGTCACCAGATCTGGCAGACGTTGGTAACGAAGGGGTTAATATTACTAACGGACAGAATATTCTAGAATAAGATAGTAACTAGTCACGTAGGCTACAGACAAAATATGGACGAGACATCTTATAACGAAAGACGAACATTCTGGATGGGGACTTGCATTTTGATAAACGGACTTTTAATGGACGAGACAAGGATAGTTATAGGGTTAACTCGCTGGGAACTTTCTGGTACTTTGAAATGTAGCGAGTAGTGTAGGAGAATAATATAAAAGGTAGTGTTGAAAGATTGAGAGTTGAGTGTTTGAGTTAAATTCAAGTTGTGAAAGTTGAAAAGTTGAGAAGTTAAAATTATCAGTTGAAAAGTTGTCTAAAACGTTGTGCAAAGAAGTTATGAGTAAATAATTAAAGTTGACCAGCGACATCCACTATATTAAAGTGTAAAATAGACTTAAGTTTTTAATTAATAAAATATACACAGTTCATTATTAAAAATAATATAATTTGTGTTTAAATTAAAAGCCGTCAAGCTTTAATAATATAAAAATCCCACATTTATAGCACGTAAATCTTTTTCGTCACTCATTTAGATGAAAATCATGACAAATCAACATGGTTGTTATTAAAAATAATAACAAAAGTATTTTTCCATGATAACTAGATAAAAAAAATAATAATAATATTGATAACAAAAAAAGGTATGAGGCAAAACGTGTGTTAAGATTTTTTCGATCGCACTCCTTAGAACTTATGACATTTGAATTTTTTGAAACTCGAGGTGGTCAACTTAGACAATTTGTACTCGTATTATTACAAGATAATTTTTCTTAAAGCTTTCAATTTGATCAGTCAAGTAGTTTAGCACTGTGCACTATCTTGACTGTTGAAATAGCCATTCTTAAAAAAAGCCGAACTTAATGACCGTATAAAATGAAATTCATATAAGTGATAACTTACTCCGCTCATACATAAAATAACTTTTGTATACAAAATGGTTGTGGATATCATTAAGGGAACAACAGGAGTATCTTTAGAAATCTATAAATATTGAAAATAGATTTTTTTTTTTTTTTGGCCATTTAAAATCGAAAATTTACTTAATTCTCATTTAAAGTTGCACATTTCTGCGCGGAATATACACACACTCGCATTCACAATAATTTACACTTACTTGCTCATTAACATCATAGTCAGCAACAGCATCCATCGGTATTGCATACATGGCCTCGGAGTCAACCACAACCAAATTAAATGCTAAACGAAGACATTAACAATGCAGGACATATGAGAACGGAAGAGATTCAATATACACCACTAACAGCAACACCAAACACAGCGGCAATACTGAACTAAAATATCAAATTGTAGAAGACTATGGCGAAACTATGTAAGGATCATCCACGTCATTGTCGTCGTCATCCTCATCATCATCAACAGTATTACACAACAACAGAAACATCAAATTAAAGTGAAGTTAAAAGCGTTGACAGACATAAAATGTGACACCTTAACTTAAAATCAACTACCAGTGTGTGTGCGTGTGTGTTTATCTGCAAACGATTACGTGTGTGGTCTTACGCCTATAAATATGCAAGTGAAGTAGCAAATCCAACATAACTACAAAATGAACGCTTATTTACGAAGAATGGCATAAATTGAAAGCCGCTTTACAATGTTGCTCACTGTAGGGGAGGGTTTGTAGGAGTTTAACGATAAATAAATGGAATTATTGAATATAGTAGCCTGGAATATGAGGAAAAGCTTTTACATATAGTATTTGAGAATGAGTATATTTGTTTTTGACGATTGATTTTTAACATTTGAATAAATTTGTACAAATTTCTGCAACTTATAACAAATCTTCACAATCTTTTATACACAAACATGATTTAACTATCAACAGATAAAAGCTACTACAAAGTAAGGAATATGTTATTCCCAAAAAATAAAATATACAAATGTATAAGTATGAACAGGTAAGTTTTGAATTGATGAATATTTCATGGCAATGATTTGTAGTATACATTTGTAAGACTATATTAAACCATATTTATTTAAATTCAAATTTATTTACATAGTTTTAACAGGCTGTAGACATATTAAGGGGGACAAACACCAGGCTTACAAGAAATTGTTAAAATCTCATACGGTTAAATATACACTTTATTTATTAGAAATAAGTTAAGCCGTTGACTTTGTTTTTATTTGTAGTCCATAACAAAATTACCACACTCTTTAATACGATTATTGGTATTACAAGTTGCGATGTTTCCTTGCCACATACAACTAAGTTATGTCTGCCTAGTTATAGCAGACATTTACACAGACGTACACATTTTAAATACATATTGTTTTGCTTTGGTTGCTACTTTTTTTTTTTTTTTTTTTTTCTGCTGCCTGTCTATAGTTGGGGATTGTGGGGTTAAAACAATTTTTGGTAAATTTAACGTTGTCTGACTTTTAACAATTGCAAAAAGCATCAACAAATTACAAACAATAACTGCAGCAACATCATTATCATCATCAACATCACCATCAAAATTGTACAAAGAGTTTTTAATTCAAATTGAAAATTTTGTAAACAAAAGTGTTTTTGAAGTCTAGTACTTCAAATCTCTTGTATACAGTTGCATACAAATATTAACATACACAAATCCTTTATATGACTAATTAAAGGTCGTGCACAAAAAAATTTTTCATGCACTTGTTTTTTTAGGAAAATGTAAAGAATTTATTTAAAATTTTAGTGAGTTTTTTCATATGGAAAATTATAAAAGGAGCATGGACATATGATCATAGATAATTGTGTCCCTGCCAGTCCTAGCAATTATAATTACTGCACATGAAAGCTATAATTTAATAAGACATTTTTTGTATAACAGTATATTCCCTATTATGCATTTTATAGATCTAAATGATCGTCAATCACAAAACGGGTACATAACTCTTTGTCTGTAACCTGGAGCTGAACCAAAAGCTATACGAATCTGTTCAGGCTGTGATACTTTATATGCGTCTACTATAAATTGACATTATTTTACTGAATTGTATAATTTAATCATATATACTCTAGATCATGGGTTCTCACAGGAATTTTTTTTTATCGCAGACACAACAGACATATTTTAATTATTTAACCTTCGCGCTCTCAAAGAAAATTATACTTATACGTAAACACCCACCTAGGTTGGTCTATTTATTTTTTTGTGTTATAGGTAAAATTACATGATTTATTTAATATGTACTATATACATATACACTCCCAGAAATATTTATAAGCCCAAAATAGTTTTTTATATTTCTAAGAAACTACAAGTGCAATCCCAGAAATATTTGGCACACATATGAAGACAAGTAAGGCAGTTTTTTTTATATGTAAAAAAAGTTGGTTTCGTTACTCCTGTGAAAAAATAACAGAACTTGAGCTTCGAACGAAATAATTATAAGACCAAATATGACGAAGTATTTTAAATATTTAAAAAAATGGAATATGTTTTCAAACTGTTTAAATTTTTTGTTCGTATTATACAGAGTTAGATCAGAGTTAATTTTTGGTACAGTGGGACAAATATATTTTTGTGATATAATCAATAAAATGTAAAAAATAATCCCAAAGGGTCTGTTAAGTCATTTTTTTTCCTTTTATATTAAAAAAGATTATGGGAAAAGTGCTGTTGTTGTAATTTTGGACTATATTTGTATCATAATATGTAAAAAGAATGTATTTTTCTACGTAAAAAATCTATTTATATCCTTAAGTTTTTGAGTATAGAGTGTCTTGTTCAGAATAAATCAGAAAATATTTATCATGTCTTAATAAAAATTGGCCAGAATGTCAGTTGTAAGCTAATTTATAATAATTGCTAACTATACTAAAGATATTTAGTAAATATATCTTGTAAAAATATTTTTTTATTGCTTTAATAGCTCCGAAGGTTATTACATATACGCAATATAATATCTAGCCTTCATTTATGGTTATTTTAAAATAAATTGTATTCAGTTTTTAATTTTTGTATCAGAAATTGCGTAAATACTAATAATCAGGGGTGTTCATTGGAAAATAATTGAGATAAAAGTCCAATAACAATAAGTAAATTGTGTCAGTTTTTAGACCTACTAAAATGAGTTTACTATATTTGTAGAATCAAATTAGCTATTAATAATTATAAACTATCTTGTGATTACCAAATTAGCCAAGGCGTATTAAAATATGATTAATATTTTCTGATTTATTCTCAACAAGACATTTCATATCTCAAACATATTAGGCTACAAATACATTTTTTACGTAGACAATTAAATTAACTTTACATATTTTGATCTTAGTCTAATCCAAAATTACAAAAGCAATAATAAACACCATTTTTTCTCCAGATTTTTTTAATATATAAATAAAAATATAATTTAATTGAGCCTTTAGGCTTATTTTTTGCTTTTTATTGATTATATCACAAACATTTTTTGTCCCACTGTACCAAAAATTAACTCTGATCTAACTCAGTACAGCCTTTATTAATAATACGAACAAAAAAATTAAAAATTTTGAAAACATATTCCATTTTTTTAAATATTTAAAATACTAATATTTGGTCTTATAATTATTTCGTTCGAAGCTCAAGTAAAAGTCTCGTTATTTTTGCACAGGAGTAACGGAACCAATTTTTTTTACATATAAAAAAACTGCCTTACTTGTCTTCATATGTGTGCCAAATATTTCTGGAATTGCACTTTTAGTTCCATAAAAATATAAAAAAATATTTTGGTCTTATAAATATTTCGGGGAGTGTATAATTAAATAATTAAATGTCCAAAAATTAACAGAAATAATAAGAATAGATATTAGAAAAATGTGCACACTACAATAAAGTGTATTTTATATGCTTTTAAGTATACAAAATGTATGAAAAAAGTGGCTAGCATTGTTATATGGACCCATCATTCGGTTAAGATTTGAGGTATGAAAAATGCAATTAATAAATAAATAAAATATTAATAAATAAATAAAACAATGATATTGTAATAAAAATATGTATATTTTTACTTAAAAAGTTAATTCTTTTAATAGTATTAAAAATGCAAAAATCTAGAACAACCTATCTGGGTGAGTTTTCAGGGTTCGACGCCAAAATAATAATGAAATCTTAAGGAAATTTTAATTTAAAATAAATTAGTCACAGAGTCAAAAGCGTTTCGAGTCATTCCATTTTAAACCAACCAGCTGATTTCCTCACCTCTTCCGAATTTGATAATATTTGGTACAATCATTATACTTGACTGGGTATTTTTATCTAATATTTTTTTTTTGTAGATACTCTTAATAAAAACATATATAAAAGTTCAAAAAAACATTTTTGCACACAACAAATACATTTTTATCCCACTTTTCAAGTTTTTGTTAATTTTTGATAGCATATAATACACATTAACAATTAGCAAAATGTTTATGTAATCATGTAATTAATAAATTATGACATAATCTAGGGTTGACAGATTCACGAAAAGTCTGACATTCGGGATAAAAAAAAAAATTGAATTTTTTTGCAAAAAAGGGAACATTTCAAAAAAAAAAAAAAAATTATAATAATAATTTTGGACTTTGATATTAATTTGATATTTTAAAATTCAAAAAAGTTTTTAACTTAAAATTTTTAATGAAATTTGGCACAAATAAGTTTTATATAAGTATAAATCTGTATGCCAAATTTTGGGAACATTGACAAATTGACCATAGTTCCCATATGAACCCTTCTTCCGAAAATCACTTAAATGCGCATAAATCCCATACAATTTTAGTATCAACTTACTATTCGACACAAACAAATGTTTTATGAGTATAAATGGTAATACAAAATTTAATGAAGATCGGTTCATAATTTACCATAGCTTCTAATTTCAGGAATCACCCAAAAGTGAATAAATAGATGTGAATGTTAGTATCAATGTAATCAGTGTTACCGTTTGGCGACTTTAGTCGCCAATTACCCATTTTTAACCACCTGGCCCCTTTTTTAAATGGCGACTTTTTAAGACTATGTGCTAAATGACGAGAAACTAAGTTGTTTGAAATAGTTATATCGACCCATTATACATATATTAATTTCAACAAATAAATTAATAATTTTGACATTGTTTCACAGTATAGTGATATAAAATACCGCGGAGTTTTTATAAATGAACTGAAACTGTTAGTAACTAAAAATTATAATGAAGTTTATGAACAGCTATATATATCATCATATTCCGAATCCTTTTGACTGGATTGATAATATAAAAAAAGATTCGATGAATGATTATATCCTAATTTATATTTTTACATTCCACATATCAATCCCTCGGGGGGACGTGTTTTTTTTTTACTAAATTATCAATAATAAAAAATAGTTTGTCTAACAGACTTAAGTCAATATTTGTGGATCCATGCGTTTGGAAGACTGGAGTACGAGTGAAGAACTCGTAGAAAAGTGCAGAAGTTTAATTAATTAAAAGAGGATTGTATGTTAACTATTTTTGTGAATAAATCTTTATTTTTGCAATAATAAAAATTATTGTAAAAAAATTATAAATTATTTTGTTACTAAAAAAACTGAAATTTTTGTTTCTCTTAATATACAAAATTTTTTGTTTTCGTTGTTATCAAATAAACAAATTTTAAGGAGTTTTTTAGGTTTTAAAGCAGTTGGTCCTTTTTTTTCAAAAAAAAAAAAAAAAAAAAAATCCCCTTTTTTGGCAACTTTTTATTTTGAAAAATAGCTTAATTTGGCTAGAGGAGGTCTAGTTTCTATAAAGTTTTGAGCAAAAGTACAAACATTTTATACAAGTATTTAGTATCTAAGAAAAGGTTAGAATATGGAGATTGATAATTAATAAAAAAAAAAGTTAGCGGAATGTAATTTGATTACAGAATTTCTCGAAGTACTTAAAATTTAGCATTTTTGTAGTTTTTATACCCACCATCAACAAGATGGGGGGTATATCGATTTTGTCATTCCGTGTGTAACATGTCGAAAAAATCATTTAAGGCCCCATAAAGTATATATTTTCTGGGTCATGGTTAGATTAATTATGAGGATTAATAGAGAATTTCTTTATTTTTACAACTTTAAAGACTTCTAAGGGCTATGTATGACAAGTTAGATACTTCACTATTACTAAATATTTGTAGTCCCATGTCTTTGCTATAAAACAGGAGTAATTAATCTTCTCCACATATTAATTAATTAAATTTTACAACCTAAAAACTCATTATGAAACCATATTTTCTTTGGTCTTCAATGTGACGTGATGGAAGAAAACCGAAATGTTCCTTGTGATTGGAATGAATATACCTACAATATCTATAACATGATTTGCCAGATACTTTTTTTAGTTTTGAACTATGTTTCAAGCCATCTTCACATAGAACCTAAGGTTCTACCTTATAAAGAACTTTTTCAAAACACTTACCCACAAGGGACACAAATCAAAGATGATGCCTATATTTGTCAAACGTAATATTCAAAAACTAATGGCCTACGGAATCTTTAATAAATGGTAAACATACAATAAACCGCTAACGGAGGAATAATTCGAAATCTCAAGTCCAAAATCTTGTATACCTGTATTACTGAAATACATTCTACAAATAAAGAACAATAAAATATTTGATCTTCATATAACTTTGTATAATTCCAAAAAAAAAAAAATACTCCGTGTACATTCTTTCTACTATTAATAGTATTAGAATTTTGTAGCAACAATTACATGTGTCTGTTTGTTGAAGGATTGGACGGATGGACACAAAAGAATCATAACCTGTTGTTTGTTTATTTGTTTGTTGTATAATTTGATGAGTTGTTTAAAATTTTAACTTTGAAGCTGCTCCTTCTTTTAAATTAATTTTCTAAACCAGTTAACAGATGATGTTCTTTTTTTGGGCAAATTTTAACAGAATTGGATAATGAACTCATAATTGATGTAATTTGTTATTATGCAAGTCTATGAATGAAAGGTTAGTTAAGTATAAAATGTTAAAAGTAAGGGATGAATGGAGAAGCTATCCCACTCATACTTTAAACAGTTTCTGTAATTAAAACACAATCTGTAAAGAACAATAATTTAACCATTCCAAACTATATTTTTATCATCACTTAACTATTCATGGAAAATTAAAATCATCATCTTAGAACTTTGAAAGTAAAGCAGAGTGTAAAAAAAAAAAAATACTGTTTATTTATTATCCTGCTCCTGCTAGCAAAACTTACAAATGATTTATGATAACAACACTAATGGAAATGCTGACACAAATTTTCTACACTTAAACTTGATGACTATGATGATGACAATTCTAACAGCATACTTTGTACTTCCAGCACAACAGTCAGTAGTAACTCCAACTAAAACTCAGTTACTAAGACATACACATAAACACTATTCTTGCATTCTGAGTCATATACAACATTTAATAAACGTTGTGTTTTTGGAACACTATTAAATTGGATACAAAACTGTTAAATAAACTACAACTCATGATGGACTCTTGTATTCTCAGGGAGATACAAAGTGTTTATAATGGATATATATGTATGTGTGGCAAAAAAAAAAAAAAAAAAAACTGTGTGTTGAGGAAAAGAAAAAACAAAACTGTTTTGGCCACACATGTGTCAACATTTATTCACATCACTTTACTGAAACATGTTGTAATTGCAGTTGAAGATTGTTGTCCAACGCAATGTCGACATTTACAACCATCAACTGACATCAACACTAAAACACACATATACACTACTAACATATAGACAAATATATACATAGTATTTCACATAAACAATACAACAGCATTAATGCTGCCACATAAAGTGATGTGCTGAGGAACGAAGCATGGACTCAACAACTAAACTAAACTGTTTGCCATCATTGTAAGGTTCCCATAAATTTTAAACCTCCCGAAAAAAAAATAAACATACTTACACATACACATATCAAGAATAATTGAAATACGCAAAGATGGTGAGGTAAGGAGTACATAATGAAATATCAAGAAGCAATTTAGGTAGTGCTGGATATACACGTTTATACGAATAATCGGATAATTATGTAGTACTATATTATTTAATTAACACCCTTGGTTTTAGTTCATCTGCAAATTTAGGGACGTATAATTCCCTGACTGATCGAACTAAAAGAAATTAGGGAAAAATATTAGCATCCGATAACGATCAATATTCTCATTAATATTCTATAATTTATCGACCTGAAATGGTTTAATTATCATCAGAGCAGTTCCTTAGTTTTGATGCAGAGATAATATCACTTACATATATTATATTAACAAATCTTCTTTGGAAAAATAACTTTCTGAGATCACGAGCATCAGAAGTTCATATCAGCATCAAATACTCAATATTATCCATACCTAGAGTAAAGAGAACCGGTTCAAAACTAGTCACGTGACAGGTTCTCATGGCTAGTGACCGGTCCCAGTTCCGGAACTTTATATGAGAAGAACCTGTCACTTTTACATGGGGTTGTCATAGGAGGTGGCTAATTAGCCCCTTGGGACAGGTCACAGGATAGGTCCTAGGACAGGTTCAGTAACGATTATTGTAATAAAAATTTTATAAAAATTCGGTAATTGTTTACTTTTTAAACATTATTTTTATTATTATCTTTATTAAATTATGTTTATTTTAATTTTATAATTTCTCGTTAATGTCGATGGCGTCACCCCGGCTCGAACGCATGTTCATCTGACGTATGTTATGTTTTATAGTCTTCAACGCTTACCACTCAGCCACTGATTGTTATTGCGCGCGAGTTGCTATTTGCGCACTTAACGAGCATGTTAATAGTGAGTGTGTTTGTGTCAACTGGTTCTCAATTGGAACTTTGGTGACGAGTTAGGTGTCAAATGGTACTCAACTGGTACAGAGAAACCGGTCCACTACTGCAATTACCACAAATTTCCCGCAGGGATGTTATCAATTTCCTCCAAAAAGAGTCGATTTTATCCCAACACTGTTTCACTCGTTAAAACGTATTTACTCACACACTTAAACACAATTTACACCTATAAATCTAACATTTAAATTCAGCCAGGATACATTTCACTTTTGCTGTTTTCTCCAGCAAACAAAACATTACTTCCCTTTTTCTTCCATCTGAGAGAATGGTAGGATAAAAAAAACTGTTTTTTTTAAGTTTTGAAAAAGAAACTGTTAAAATGACCAACACAGCATAATATTTTTGTTGATGCAACAACCAGTTGACAGTTAAGAGTTTTATAGTGTGATCCACAAAAACAGTTCACAAAATTTAGTTTTTTTTTTTTTTTTTGCGTCATTGTTGTTGCTGTTATTATAGCATTTCAAGTGTTTTGAATGAGAGAGGGGACAATATTGCAACATGAAAATGAACCTAATAAAACAAGGCATCATCTAATGTTGCAACATACTTTAACGAGTATATACATACGTTATTGTATGATATGTTGTTGTCTAGTTGTTATGTATGTTTGTTGACAATTTTCCATACCCAAATATTCATGGCAAAATAGTGTGAAGTGTGTGTGTGTCTGTATAGCAAACTGTATTTGTCCTGGTCGAAAAATGGTTGATGTGTTTTTAAAATGGATTTTTTTTTCTCATAAAATGGATAAAGCAGGGACGGATTTTCAATTAGACAAATTTAGGAAATAATTTAAACAAATATTTCTATAAATTCGAAAATAGCCTGTCAAAATTATAATCTCAAGGTTATCCAATTTCTATTATCCAAAACTTTATCATTGATATCTTTAAAAAAAGTTTTGCAGTTAAAGTGTGCAATATGATCTCTGGAATTTTAGTAAGATCTGACAGGTGTTCGATTTAAATTAACACATGTGTGTTTACATGTGTTTATTTAAATCGATATTCAAATAAACACATGCCTGCTATTACTTCTTTAGTCCCTTTTTCTGCATATTAAATATGCTAAGAATTTCTTTGCAAATTTTGAACAAGTACTCAGTGTGTTAAGTTTAAATTTTCGGAGGCCTTTTTATCTTTAGCGCCCCATTGTAAAAATTCACACCTTAACACTTTCATCCAACTAAACGTACGCATCTGCATACACTTGTTTTAGCCATCAACTTACATTCTGTGTGACAGACCACAAAATGCATCATCACCAACATGAGCGATGAGTGTTTACGTTGATGTGTATATTTTGGGAATTTTTTTATTTTTTTCTGAAATGTTTAAACTAGAATACATGTGTTTTTATAGAGAATTAAGCATAAACATTTAAAGTCATAAATTTAAGTTTTTTCATACATTTTTCTTGTGCATTTATGTAGCTCTGGGACCACATACCAAGAAAAAAAAAAGGCGTAATATAATTAAATTTAACAAAATGACTTGCCCAGTTTGTAATACTTTTAATATAATTTTAAAAATACTCTATTTTGTTTTGTAAGTAGTAAATGATTATGGAATTTGTAGTTGATCTATGAAAAAGTTATTATTTAATAAGAATTTAATAAGAATTTAATTATACCCATTATCTTTAAATCTTCTTTTAATTTCGACTTATGTGGGCTGTAAAGTGATCGCATTAAGCCCATTTTACGTTTCCAAATTTACATTTATCCTCGAACTATTTTCACAAAACTTAGTTGTCTCAACTCAGCTTTAGGCACATTGATTCTGACATTGAACATTCAGAAAACCGCAACAAGAGTCACACCACAAGGCGTTTTATTATCTCCATTGCTGTGGAATCTCAATATTAACACTCTACTTAAATACAAGGAAAATATCTACTGCCAGTCTGTTGCATATGCAGATGATGTGGCAGTAGTAGCTAATGGCCAGGATTCAAAACTTCTCTTGGATGTGAAATGGTGCCAAGGATGGTAGTTAACCCAACCAAAACAGCACTGATACTCTTTACTAGAAGATGTAAAATTCCGAAATTTACTACTCCAAAGATCAACGGCTTGCCACTATCAATATCTAATGAAGCCAAATATTTGGGACTTATACTAGATAGTAAATTAAATTGGAATCGGAATATTATTTCAAGAATCTCAAAAGCAGCCACTATGTTATATTGCTGCAAAAGGATAATTGGCCTCAATTGTATACTAAACCCTTAAAATGTATATTGGTTATGCAACTGTGGCCAGCTTTGTAGAAAAGAAACCAGTAAACAAAGTTCGAACGTTTAATAAGGGTGATGTCGATCATGATAACATGTGCACTTAGAAATATCCCATCTAAGGGGTACACTAAATTGGCTTCCAACAGATATAGTAGCCAAAAAGGTGGCCGCACACACTGCAATAAGACTTTGTGCATCTAAAGCATTTAAGATTAAATCTTCAATATGGTGTACATACCAGAAAGACAACAATCTTCATATAACCGGGGAAGTAATTAAAATCTTCACGGAGGAAAGGGTTGGAATGGCATCTTCTCTGTAAAGCTAGACTTGAAATTGTCTCACAGGCTACCCGATTACTCTAGCGTTATTCAGGGTGAAATAAGAACTATGTCAGGTGTCTACACCACATCCATGATTGCCAGTAAATGTCGGTTGTCTCTGCAGGAGATCGCGATACATTCGTTAGTGGCAACTGCGAATCAAATAAACTTGTACGTGTACGTGCCAATCTTGACCAATATGGTTACATTGATAATATCGGCTCTCCCATACAAATTTAATTTTGAAGCTATGGAATGATAGACCATAGAACCCACTAGCGTAGAGACCAGGAAAATCTAGTCTTTGATGGCGAACCAGCAGACAGTGCAGTTGTTAAAGCTGTCAAGGAGCCATCTAAGAAACCTTGTTATTACAGGTCTCTGACCCATTGTCACACATGCTTAAAGGCTATGAATCCATTCAAATTAGAAAGATAAGGAAGAAGAAGAAACTGTGGAGCATCTTCACTGTGATTGCACGACTTTTAAAAACCAGAGGCAACGGCTATTTGATCTAAACGAACTAACAGCTAAATCTTGTCTTTCTAAAGTTTAACTATTCAAGATCAACTGCCTGTTTCTCTATGTCGAACAAAAAATTCGTTTCGAATAAATGTATGGAAAACAACAAATAAATTTAAAATTTTGTTTTTGTTTTCCATACATTTATTCGAAACGAATTTTTCGTTCGATATAGAGAAACAGGCTGCAAATCCTTTGTCGAAAACGCAAATTGATTCGAATAACCAAATGGCCAGAAAGATTAAGCTTTGAGTCAGCGAAATCTTTAGGGTAATACAGCATGACTTCATTCTGAACCCAAGTGAGCTAAGCTTAAGGTGGTTGCCAATATAACCTAACCTAGCTGTCGTTCGTGCTTTCGTTTAAAAGATATCTTTAGAAAATTATATGTTAGAGATTACCCTGTAGTAATCTAATCAAATTAGGTCGCTCTGAATTTTTACGTGACAGCTAGAAGAACAGTGTTGATAGCCTTTTATTTCAATATACCAAATCAGCATAAAAAATTGGTGTTAAAAGTTTATCAATTGAACAATTTGTTTTACGGTAATCTTCAGTAAAATATGGTTAAAATAATTTTAATAAAGTGCGGAGTTGAATCAATAATTTAAAATATGTATAATTTACATCACTGATGTTAATGTGTACAAAACAACAACAAAGTACTGACTACATTTACATTTTTTGAGTAACCACCCACTTACGTTCCGTTTATATTTACATTTTTACATTTACGACAGAGTAACGGAGCATTAACTTGTTTTGTTTATGAACCGATTTTGCCCATTTTCAGTATCAAACAAATTCTATGTAAGACAAATATTTGAGACAAATTTCGCCTAAGCCCAATTCTGGTTTCAAGAGACAGACTGACGGAGATAGGTAGTATCTTACCTGAACCTACTAATGTAGAACAGTATGAAAAATTTATGTTGAAGTTTTCTTTTTTCAAGAATTTTCATTTAGAACAAACTACCACACACAAGTTTAAAGTAGAAATCTGAAGTAAAAAAAATAATAACAATTCAAAAAAAGTATCTATCATTTATTCGAATGATTTCATAGCCATACTCCTGCTCTGTTACTTAAAAAAAATGGTACACTTTTATGGAAAATCCTCGTGAACGATTCTATAACGATCAAGTATATCCTCCCGTCTGTCCGTTGTCTGTGTGATATAATTACTCCCCTGTTGCAAAAGGCATAGAAGAATACCATCCAGTTCAGCTTATTTAAACAGGCTAAATTTATATAACGCCCATTTTATCCGTTCGCCCTTCCTTTTGGTCAATGATGGTAACCAGTTGGAAGATTGCACGTATGAACCGAACAGCCTCAGGAAGATTGTCAAACTTTTCGCAATATTTCTGCCACATTGATTGTTTAGACTTCCTAATTTCTGTGTTTGGTGGATGCAATATTTTCTTTCAAAATATTTGTCAAAAATAAATTATTTTTATATTTTATTTATATTTTTAAAAATAAAATTGTTCCAAATTTTTTTGTACTCTTTATAATATGATTTTCAGTTACTTGAAATTAATTTGAATAAAAACTATTTAAATATTATTCCATTTGTTAACTAGTT
This sequence comes from Protophormia terraenovae, assembly GCA_951394005.1. Classification (NCBI taxonomy): domain Eukaryota; kingdom Metazoa; phylum Arthropoda; class Insecta; order Diptera; family Calliphoridae; genus Protophormia; species Protophormia terraenovae. The sequence goes on from OX596074.1 coordinate 37,339,616, forward strand.
AGATAAAATAAAATTTCCACAAAAGTATTAGAATATGAATTTATAAAATTTAAATCAAATCCCAAAGTCTTCAACTAATTTGAAAATATATTTTATTTTTTAGCTTTTAACTCTTTATTTTATTTTATATTTTAAAAATAAAATAAAATCTGTTTTAAAACATTCCATTTTTATTTTGTAATTTGCTATATATTTCAAAATAATATTCTGAAAGAACTTTTGGATTATCTTAATTCGTCTAGACGTGAAAAATATTCAAAGTCAGCACTCCGAAATTAGTTTGAAAAACTGCTATTTTTTACAAAAATATAGTACAATTCTTTCACTTTTTTCTCAAAGTTCTGTTAACGAAAAAATATATCTTTATATATTTCAAAAGATAGAGCTTCAGAAATGTTTAGTAACGAAATTTTGAATTAATTTGTGGTTGCACCCTACAACAGGCATTGGTCGAAAATGGTCAATTTTGGAAAAAGGTTAAATTTTTATCGATTAATAAAAAAATGTCACGCAAGCTTTTTTAAATTTATTGACGATATTTTATAAAGAAATATATTAAAAACGATTTGACTTTAAACTGCTTCCCGCCCGGCTAAAAACGAATGCAGGAGAGCAGATTTCATGAAAAAAGTCAATATTTTAAACGACTTTTTTTAATTGCATAAGAAAGCATATTAGCATAATATTTTCGCCATTATTTCTAATGTTTTGTATAAACTACATATCAATATTTCATTACTGCAAAAATCATTAAAATATCTTTAAAACCTGATTTTTGGCAAATTTTTTAAAAATAAAAAATATTTAATAAATATAAGCGATTATTACGAATATTATCTCGTTCAGCAACCAAAACGTGCCAATACAATTGTGTATTACGTATACGCACGTATGGAAATATTGTAAAACAGTGAATTTGGTGAGAGTTGACCTAACTTGTCAGTTTTGAGACCATGATATAATGCTTTTAAAACAATCTATATATACATTAGAGTGCTCCAAAAAAAAACGAAGTTTCGAATTTTGCCTGATACCAATATTAAATTTTATCTATTTTTCGATATATTGTCATAAAACTTAAGAAATTTATTTATTAACAACCGATAATTACAATGATAGTGAAAAAAATTAAATTAACCCTTAAACGGCCTTGGGGTGAATATGACCCCGATGTTTTAAAAACATGCCAATTTGAATATATTTCAAAAAAAAAAAAAGGCATTAACCCTTCTTTGAATATGGTGTCACATTAATTCGGCAAATTAATAACAAAAAATTGGGTATTAACCCTTTTTGAAAGGTTCATCAAATTGATAAAAAAAAAATTTGGTTATTAAACCTTTCAATTTTCAATTTGGTGAACCTTTCAAAAAGGGTTAATATCCAATTTTTTGTTATCAATTTGCCGAATTAATGTGACACCATATTCAAAGAAGGGTTAATGCTTTTTTTTTTTGAAATAATTGGGTATTAAATTTTTTGTTATCAATTTGCTGAATTAATGTGACACCATATTCATTAATTCAGCCAATTAATGAATAATGTTATCCTGTACGATAACATTTTTTTTCCTTCATACAAGCTTGGAGCAGTCTAATATACATATTATACATCAATGAATTGGTAAATAAGTCTATTTTCATATTATTGTAATATTTTATTAGTTTTTTTAGTCAATTTTGACACCCTGTAGATTTTCTTGTGTTATCACAGGGTGACTACAAGATGATTTTTCTCAAATCTTAGGACCTCCTCTACAGCTATTTCATACATTTGAATTTAATCCAACCAGTAGTTTAGGAGATACAGATTTATTACTAAAAAATTTGCGTTTGACCCCACTGTGCAAAGAACTGTGCTAGCAAAGGAAATCGATTTAAAATCTAAATATTCGTGTATTAATGTATAACATCTTTGATGCATTTATTAATTGATTTTTCTAATAAATTATATTTAATAAAATTTTTTTATAATTTTATCTTCAATGTGCAACATGCCTTCACCATTTCTCTTCACTTAATCTTTATATTTTGCATGACCTAAAAAATAATGCACTTAATTTTTTTATACTAAAATTGATTATGGTTTCTTTTCTATCTTGGCCAAAAATTATGTGACTAAGAAAAATGTCAACACATTTCGAAAATGCACATCAATCAATGTCACCCCAGTAAAGAAAGAGTAAAAAATAAGCGACAAAAATTATAAATAACCACAAGTGACAAGTGAGTCAATGAAAAATTGCACACTACCAAAGAAACATCGTCTGAAACATGAATACCAACAAATCCAATAATTACACATACTTATTAATTTATTTATAAATAAAATATGTATGTGGGTTTTAATCGTTACCCAGTTGAAGACATGGCAAAACTAATGTCAATCATAATTTATATAAATAAGAAAAGAAAAACAACAACTACCAACTGGTCAAAATGCAATAAATTTGTTTATAAAAATAACGGCATTAGCCCTTTATTTTCCTAAAAGATACAAGACTACAATCACAAAGGTGTCAATTTACTCAAGAAATTAGTTGGTTATTTGCTGGCTGGTAACCAGAAAATTTGATATCTGGCGGACTAAAGCAAAATCATAAAAAACAATGTCTAAAATCCATTTGCATAAGCATAAAAATGCCATCTGTAAGAAATAAAAAGATAAACGTCAATTTGACAATTGCATTCGATTTGTCACTTTGATTTTATTAATGAACTTAGCCATCAAGTGTTGATGGCGAAAGTATACTCTCGTAATCTTGTATAGGTTTTGAATAGATAGAGGAGTAGTGCCATGTTCCATACAATGTTGTTTATTTTAGTTTTTTTTTTTGTCCATCATCATCAACATCATCTTATTTATGATCTGTCTTCTTGAGCATTCGAAATGCGTTAAAAAAATTAGCCAACGAATAAAAAAATGAGAGAGGAAGATATAGTTGGTCAAGCCCGACCATATGATACCCTACACCATTGTGTACATCAAAATTAGGGGCCAATTTTGGACCGATATTTTTATTAAGTGTAAAATAAAACATTCGAATACAGAATATAACGTCGATACTAACATTTATATGAATTTATCAATTTTTGGGTGACTCCCGAAAAAAGGCCTTATGTGGGAGCTATGGTAAATTATGGTCCGATCTTCGTAAAATTTGGCACTATCATCTTTATGAAACTTATTTGTGTCGAATATTAACTTGATACTAACATTTTAATGGGATTTCTGTCTTTTAAAGTGATTTTCGGAAGAGAGGTTTATATGTAAGCTATGGTCAATTCTTGACCGATCTTCCTGAAATCCGGCACACATATTTAAACTTATATGTACCAAATTTCATTAAAATATTGGTATATTTAAAGGATTTATGATCGTTAAACCCTCTTCCGGGAGGACATTTGTATGGGGGCTTGGTGAAATAATCGACCGATCATAACCAGTTTCAATAGGGTTCGTCCTTGACCTAATAGTGTGCTAAATTTCATTGGCTTATCTTTAAAATTGCGACCTGTAGTTTGATTACAACGTCTACATGGACAGACAGACGGTCAGACGGGCGGACGGACGGACATTGTTAAATCGACTCAGGAAGTGATTCTGAGTCGAATGGTATACTTTAAGGTGGTGGTCTGATGGTTTTTTCTATGCGTTACAAACATCAGCACAAACGCATAATACCCCAACCACCTATGGTGATGTAGGATATAAATATATATATATATATATATATATATATATATATATATATATATATATATATGTATATATATATATATATATATATATATATATATATTGATGTATTTTGAAAAAAGGAATTAGCAATTTTGTTGTGTAAGTATGTATGTATGAGTGAGTATATTTGTTGAATGATTTTGCATCATTATTGAATGTAGTATGAATATTACTCGTCGGCGACGTTGTAGATGTCGTTGTCTTAATATATCATTTACATTATGAATCATTGTTGATGATTACCGTGCGATGAATAATGTCAGCTAGTATAGTTTTTATTATATTTAAAAAAAGTATGCACTCAAAAAATTTTGAGCAATTATAATTGTTTTAACAAATTAAAATAAAACTCTAATTGAATTAAATTCCTACAGTGAAAACAAACTGATATATTCGTAAAAATGACCATTGACCTTTTCTTTATAACTACTCCTACAGAGATTGTGTATATATAATCTTAGCTGAGTGACCTATGTATATAAACATATTTAAAAATAATTATAAATTTCACTAACATTTACCTTTGAGTGTATCATCAGTTTCTGGCATATCAAAGTATTTGCATTTCTCAGATTTTGATTTGATGAATTGTCTACATGATCTTATTGGAGATGCAAAACATGAAATTGTTTTTAAAATTTTATTTATTTATTTATTTTTTTTCGTATCCGTTCGTTTGAGAAATGCGAGCTTTTTGGAAAGTAAGAGGTGGTAAGATAAGTGTTATTGAAAATTACATCAAATGAATAATGAATACAATATTGAATATCATTAAAAAGATGATCGAATGCAAGAGAAAATATCAATTGGCATATTTTATAGGAAATGTTTGGAATTAAAAGTAAACGATAAAAAGAGAAATTTTTCAATCAAATTAATAACATCAATAAATATGAATTATTATGCTGAAATGAAAAAATGTCGTTGCAGCATACGAATTGAAGAGTTTATTAAAAGAGTTTATTAAAATAAATTCAAAAATGTGAATGTCTACGTTTTATGGTATTACAAACATAACACATGTTTTGCTTCTTAACATTTTTTATGAAACAATATTTAAATTATTTTCTTTTAACTAGATAATTATCTTTGAAAAACATTTCAGTTATTAATTTTAATGACAACCAGTGTTGCTAGTTTAGCCTTTTTAAGGCTAAATCTAGCCTTTTTATTTTGCTTTTAGCCTCAAAATTTTCGTTTTAGCTTCTAGCTTTTTTTCTAGCCTTTTTTGATTTTAAATACAGCCTTAGCTGTAGGCTAAAAGCTTACTAAATTTATTTTAACAGAATCATATATTTAAGCATTTTTGTATATTAATTCGCAGAAAAAATCGAAATTATTTATATTTAGCGAAAAATTTCGCCTGCGGCGCATCGTTCCACACAAATATTATGATTATTTTTTAACTAACTTTATTACCCATAGATACTATTTAGGTTATATTTATATATTCTCTAAAATATCTTTAAGATATACCAAAAACTAATAAGAACAAAAAAATAAATTCGTTTTTAATAAAACAATATTTTTTAAAGTCTAATTTAGCTTCTTTTTTTCAAGTCCTGGCAACACTGATGACAACCATCTTGATTTGTTGTGAGTTTGATGGAAAAAATTATGTGCTAAAATGTTAAAAAAATCCAAATTGGTTCTACAAAAAATTGGCCAAAGAATTAAAGGTCTGCCACAAAACTGTTTCCAATGTTATTAAACAGTTTTAGGAGAATTTGACAATTGACAAGTAAGCTGGATCGGGTAGAAAAAAGTCCACATGACATTGGGAAGGCCAAGAAAATATTGAAAAGACTTCAAAACACATCTGGTAGAAAAGCAGCTCGGTTAGCTCTGACTATTTAGTGTGAAAAGTTAAAGCCAATGCACTCTTGAAAACATACAAAGTCCAAAAAGTTACAGACAGGAATGCTGAAAAAAAATTAGAAGCCAAGAATAGGGCACGGAAATTAAAATCAAATTTCATACAAAAATACTCATGTTGTATAATGGACAACGAAACGTATGTACAGGCAGATTTTTCGCAGCTTCCGGGTTAAAATTTTAATATTGCTAATTCTCGAGGAAATGTTAAAGATAAGTTGAGGACCCAAAAGCATACAAAAATTTCCTTAAAAATTCCTGGTATGGTAAGCTTTATGCATTTATGGCAAAAGAAGCAAGTAATTTGTAAATACTAGGGGTACCAATCACGAAATCTCGAGCCTGAGTATCCCTTGTCTTTTCGGGATTACAAAATCCCAAATCCCGGCATTGAGCGAAAAAAATCCCGGGATTTCAATTTCGGGATTTATTAACATAAATACAATCCAAAAAATTATCTTAGGGCAAGGCAGGACATAAAAACTTTTACAGAAATTCTTCAAAAATATTTTAAGAATCTATTACATAGATAAATATTTTATTTTTTATTTTTTAAAATACGTATGGATTTCTTAAATTGAAATACGTACACAAAATAAATTTTTTCCTTACATATAAAATGAAAAGTAAATCCCAAAAAATCCCAAAAATCTAGGGATCCCGAAAAATCCCGGGGTCCTGAAAAATCCTGTGGTCCCGGGATTTGAAATTATAAAATCTTGAAACCCAAGATTTGTAAAAACCAGTCCCCTTTGACATCCCAAGTAAATACCCAAATATACATCAAAGTATGTGTACAAACAAAGCTTCTTCCTTTCATAAGAGAGCGCTATACGTCCACATATTTTTAGCCCGATTTGCAATCATGTTACTATGGTAAGAAAGCTGTGGAGTGATACCAAAACAATAACATAGTTTCTGTACCAAGAGAGGTCAATTCTTCAAATTGTCCGGAGCTAAGACCAGTGGAGAGATATTAGGATCTTATGAAAAGAGAATTGAAGAGCACAAAAATAATATTTTAAGAAGATATATTTTAAGAGGAGATGTGCAATAAAGTGACTGAAACAACTATCAAATATCGAATGGAAGGGTTACGAAAAAAGGTCCTTGAGTTCATAATTAAGTAAAAAAAATCAAAACGCTAAGATCAACCATTTCCAAATTATTGAATTTTATATATGTTACGGATTTTTCGATCTTACTTTTTATATTAAAATAGACCGGTTGAAGCTATGCAAAAAACGCAATACATAATACCAACAGAGTTACTCAGAATATTAAAAATTAAGATTTTAAATAACTTTAGTCATGAACAAGAGAGAAACTATAGTCGGTCAAGACCATATGATACCATTCTATATGAGCTAAAAATTAGACCTGTGGCTAATTGTAGACCAAAACTTTTGCTAAATGTAAAATAAATTATACAAATACAGAACAATGCATTGATACTAACATTTATATGATTTTATGCCCTTTAGGTCGATTCCCGGAAGTGGGTTGATATAAATAATGGATTGATTCTCATAAATTTTAGCAATGTTATTTCTAGTTATATAATACTTATTTGTGTCGAATATTAACTTGATATAATGATTCGTATGGGATTTACGCACGTTAAAGTGATTTTCGGAAAAAAGGTTTATATGGGAGCTATTGTCAATTATAAGTTGATCTTGATGAAATTTGGCACAAAGATTGATACTTATATAAAACTATTTTGTACCTTTGTCGTTAAACCCCTATTCCGGGAGGACATTTGTATGGGGGCTAGGTGAAATAATGGACCGATCATAACCAATTTCAATAGACTTCGTCCTTGTGTCAAAATAGTTATTCGTGCCAAATTTCATCAAGATATCTTCTAAATTGCGACCTGTACTTTGTTCACATGGACAGATAGCCAGACGGATGGACGGACATCGTTAAATCGATTCAGTAGATGATTCTGAGTGGAACGGTATACTTTAAGGTGGGAGTCCGATAATTTTTTCTGTGCGTTACAAACATCAGCACAAACGCATAATACCCCAACCACCTAGGTGGTATAGGGTATAAAAATACAATCAAAACATGTTAACCAGGTTTCTTCTTAGTTTTGTCTATTACTAAAAAATATTACCTTAATTTTTATACCCCTGTTTGTGCAGAAGTTGTAACGCTGAGAAAAAATCTTCGGACCCCCACCTTAAAGTATACCGTTCGACTCAAAATCACTTTTTGAGTCGATTTAACGATGTCCGTCCGTCCGTCTGGTCGGCTGGTTGGCTGTCCATGTAAAGCTTGTGCGCAAAGTACAGGTCGCAATTTTGAAGATAATTTGATGAAATTTTTCATGTACGATTTTTTTGGCACAAGGACGAATTTTTTTATGATCCGTCCATTATTTCACCTAGTCTCCATACAAATGTCCTCCCGGGATAGAGTTTTAACACTTATAAATGCCTTAAAAAGTTTTATATAAGCACAAATCCATTTGCCGAATTTCATGAAGATCGGTCCATAACTGACCATAGCTCCCATATAAACCACTCTCCCGAAAATCACTTTAACGTGCATAAATCCCATACAAACGTTAGTATTATGTTAATATTTAACACAAGTAAGTTGTCTAAAAGTAAAAGCAAAATTATGTGGATTGGAATGGTGTAGGGTGTCATATGGTCGGGCTTGGCCGACTATATCTTCTTCTCTCGTTAATTTTTTCAATATCATTTATTCTAATATAAAACAAATTTAGATTTTCTTCTCTAAATTATATAATAAACCAATAAGAATACTAGACTTTGCTGTGTGATTTTTTAATTTATAGCTTTTGGTTCAAAAGTTATAACAAAAAGCCTTAAATTAGCCAATTTTCAAAATTAGAAAAAATTTTTTTTTTTCTGAAATATTTTTTTTTTTTTTAGATTATAGTATTTTAAGTACTTATCCATTAATAATTTTTTAACTTTTTTTTAAGTAAAGCTTCTACAAATTCTTCTGTTTTATAATAACTTTTCTTGGCCAAAATTAATTTTGGTAACATTTTCTAGTTGTGTTTAAATTATTGTAGTTTTATAGCAAACACTTCAAAACACCCAAAAACTAAGTTTCTTCCTACTTTTTCTAATTTGTCTTGATTATAAAACAGACTAAACTTCAAATTATGTATAAAAAAGGTGCATTTTTTCAACGGTCTTCATTAATTTACAACTATTGAGTGCAACAATTTTTTAATAAGTTTATTATGGAAAATATATCTTAGAATCAGTACTTTTATAATTGAATACGAAATCAGTAAGAACTTCTTACTGATTTCGTAAGAAGTTCTTATTCAAAATGAAATTGGATTCGTAATAAATGTTTAATGTCAACAGACCTTCATATTTCAAACAAGACAAACAGTTTTTTTTCCATTTTTGTAATTTTGGCCAAGAAAAATGGTCTGCGAAACCATAGTGCCACTGTGCGCTGTTTCGCATCAGTAACATTACTTAATTAATTAATTACGCGGTTAACGGTAATTTTTCACAGTTATCATTAGATTAATATGTTGCTTTAAAGATAAGAGACAAAATCGAGCTTTTTACAAATAGTCTGTCCAAAATTGGATGTTAAAGATACGTGGATCACTTAAAACGTAGGTGTTGTAAAAACGCATCAATGGTAATTTTGGTGATATTTTTAAATCTGCTTTCCGCAAAAGTGTTTTTATACCATGGGTGTATTCTAAATTTAAATTGCTTTAATTTTGAGCTAAAAACTTTTCAAAATGTTACGGGAGTCCAGCTGTCTTGCTAGAAAATTAACCTTTAACCCGAAATAGTGTTATATTATCATGGTTTAAATAAATTTAAATAATTCCTTAAGTCAATAGCTTCAATTTTCCTAACCTAATTCCTTTAAATGTCATAATTTTTGTTAATTTATTATAAAAGATGAAAAGGCTACACTTAGAACGAAAAATGAAAAAAAAAATTCCATTGTGTGGCGATCAGATGTTTCTATGCATATTAGGGTGGCCCCGTTTGTATGGAGAAAAAATAAGTTATCGATGTCCCAGCTCAAATGAAAATTAACTTCATTGATGATCCAATAGTCATCATGAAATTTATTGATTAATAAACTATGCTCTGAAATGTAAAATTTTGAAAAAAAAAAAAAAATACTTGATAGATTTTATAGTCTATCTTTTTTTGGAGAAATTGTTCAACAGATACAATTTTACATTTCGGCGACCCATAGTAAAATATTACACAGAAAAATTTTTTAGAGCATTTTTATGTATGAATCTTAAGTTTTAATTCACTTTTAACACATTTTTTACAAACATAATTAGCAATATGCCAAAAACGGCTTTTTGCAAAAAAGTACTTTTTTATTGTTGAAAATGGTTCTTTAGGTCTTCAGCAGCAACTTTTGTTCTGCGACTTTTTCATAATTCTGTTATTTACAAAACTACCGTTATTTTTAGGTTATTGAAGAAAATCACAATTTTGACCTTTAATTTTCCAAAATTCCACCAAATGATGTTTGGAAACTTTGTACAAAATCTTTGGCGAGTATTTTTGCTGAACATATGAACTCATAATATTTGCCAATACAGGGTGTTTTGATGCAATTTTAATAAAGAAATTAATTTTGCGCCATCTTGCGGCAATAATTTGTATATTTTTTTTAATGTTCAGCAATTAGAAAGGTAATTTGAATACCTTTCCAAAAAGAGAGTTTTGAAAAACGGTTGAAAAATAACCGGAAATCAGTAAAAAATGTTCTAAACAAAAACAGTGATACAAAGAAAAACAACAAAAAACAATAACATTACAAATGTAAACAAGGGCGAATGTTGTATAAGAGGTGGGCGGTAAAGTAGGCGAACCACTCATTTTTTGATCATTTTCAATATCAAACAAACCTTATATAAGATATATATTTGTGCCAAATTTTGTCCTCCTTCGTTGTGCCGTTCGAGCCCAATCTTGCTTTCAACAGACGGACATGGCTAGATAGACCCAGAATCTAACCAGGACCCAGAAAACATATACTTTATGGGATTTTTAATTAAAAATAGTGTGTATGGTCTTAATTACTACTGTATAATTAATTTCAGTAACAAAAACTCTTGTTTTTTTTCAATATGCACTATATTTTTTAAATTAATGAGTAAAATTTTCCGAAAATAGGGTTTATTGTTTTTTATACGGCACAAATTGGACTGAATGTTATGCCTTGAAAGTCAACATAGTTGATTATAATAATAATATCTAAAATTCTGCGGTGGTGCTTGAAGATTACATTTCTACTTTAAAAGTTATATATGAATGAATGTGAAAAAAACGAATTTGTTTTAAATTTTTTCGATTTTTTTTTTTTTAACATTTTCCAAATTTTCTCTTAAACGAAAAATGCGATCGTCAAGCACCACCGCAGAATATTAGATATTATTGTCATCACCAACTATGATGACTTTCAGGGCATAACATTCAGTCCAATTTGTGCCGCGTTAAATGTTAGCAGTAGTATTTTCTTACTTCCATGTTTTGTTGTTGCCATTTTGTTTTTCTCAGTGTATTATTGCAACAATATCCGAAACCCAGACTATCTATCCAACTAATAAAAACATTGAATTTGTACCTGTTAACATAGATAATGCGTTAAATTCATAAAAAGTAATAAATCCAAGTTTTAAAGGCAACCCTATATTTCCGTTTTAGGACAAATGAGGGACACCCTAATTAGATATTAAGGTAGCTGACTCCACCCCCGAAGCATTAAAAATCATTCTTCATTAATGATTTTTAATGCTTGAAAATTAAAAATTAAAAGTATTTTTTTTTTTTTTGGCATATTGCTAAACATAATCGATATGACCCCTTATAATAACAGATAAATCAGATATTTCTAATAATAGGGTCTTAATTTTATTTTTAAGAGGACATAATGACAACTTTTTTGGCCTCAATGATGACTTTTACGTTTTTCGAAATATTTCTATCCATTATATATTCCCAGCAAAAAAGGAACTGAAAAAGATTTGAAAAAGTAATGAATTTAACATTGTGTTGGCATTGGAAGGAAGTACTTACTGGTGCTAAAGAGCTGCAGAAGTTCTTTTTTTAACCCATGGTTGTCATTGGTAGGATGTTCTTCTTTTATGCTTCTTATTCATTTCTTTTGAAGTACTTCCTTCAAAACTATGTTTATAAATTTTTTTTACAAAAATTCTGTTTTAGCCTTATTAAAAGATAATAAAAATGCATTAAAATTTATAAAATTTTAATTTTCTTAAAAATTATTAACCTTTTTTCCAGCTAAAATTTCATTTATTTTCACTTTTTTTGGAAGTAATTAGTAAGAACTTCCAAAAAAGTTTAAAATATTCACTTTGTTCTACTTTTGAAGTGGTGAGATGTTCTTGTTTGGAAGCTCATGATCGTTTTTTTGCTGGGTTAATACCAACGAAGAAATTAATTATTTTGAGATTGTTTCACAATATAGCTATAAAATAAAAACATTTAAAAATCAGTATCTGAATTAGTATACTGTACAAATAAATTCCAAATATGTAGTACTAAGAAAGTTTTAAGCTAAAGTTTTAATCATTAAATTCATTTCCCAGAATTTCTGTCTTCAGGAGAATTTTATTATTTTCTTCATAATTTTAGTTTAATAAAGAAATTCAAGTAAAATTCTATTTCTTATATTCCTTAACTCTATCGATTGTTCTTTTGAGAGTATCAGTTACTTTTTCAACTATATCAAATAAAATCAAGCCTTCGAAGTAAGTAAACGAAAAAATTTTAACAAATTCAAACACATGTAGAACGGAAGTTAAGGACAAATAGGCTTAAACGCCTACACTTTCATTATTTAACCTTAAACACTTGTAAGGAAAACAAGATGAAAAATAAGCAGGAAAAAAACCTTAACAGGACATACAGACATAGAACATGAACCTTAAACGGCAGGAATACAGTTCTATAACACTTTTTTTATATTAGTTTTTTTTTTTTCAAGCATTTTGTATTTCATTTTGTTTAATAGTCTTTTGTTACACATTTTACTTTAAGTTGCTTGAATATTGTTGTTGTATGTTTTTAACGATTTTTTTTTTTATATTTTCCAGTTACCATAGAGTATTGTATGAGAGTGTGTGTGTTTTAGTTAGTTTATTTAATACTGTTGGCAAAGTAGGACTAGGGCAAGGACACTTGCCAAAGCCAACGTAAAATAATGTTAAAGCAAGCGATGCCAAACAACCAAACAGTCTAACAACCGACCAGCTAGTCAGGAAAGGAAAAATTTAAGTGCGAGTATGTATAAATACACACTTTCATGTGTGTATGAGTGAGTGTTACTGGAGGGATAATACCGGAAAACCCCACGTAAGCAAAGAACTTTGAAATATAAACGAAATAACACAATTTTTTCTAGCGTTTATTATTTTTTTGTAAAATGTTGTCTGTATATAGACAAACATATACATTGAAATATTCAACTAGTACAAACACACATGCACGCAAATATTTTTACCGTAAAGCCACTTCAGTGCTACGATTTCACTATGGGACTAAAAGATTTGATCTGTTGGTATAAGACTTTTTGATGTAAAGATGCTTCACGCATTAGGCTCAGTCGATAGGAACTTATCGTTTTCGAGCTCGTATCGACAAAGTCTTCAAAAGTAATTCATATGGAAATGAAAAAAAAAAATAAATAAATTCGCGAATATTTTGTTAACAATATTTTTTAATTTTCGCTACAAAACGTTATTTTTTTACTTTAAAATCAAAAATATTGCCTCATATTTTGATTCCGCTTACATTAATTTTTGCTCGGGTTATCAAACGATTTTCTTTCCTGAAACCGTGATGTGACCACTGTTTTAATAATTTGCAATCGTACAGTTTAGTTCGCGAAACAATGAAAATAATATTAATATTTGTTTTATTGAGTTATACAAAAAGTAACTGACGGTCAAATTTTTAAACTAAAAAATTCTTTATTCGTTATAAATTTTGAATCAAATACATATTCGCCATTATAATCTATGACATTTTGATATTTTTTTTCTAAGGTTTGAAATTGAGTTATAGATCAACAATTTGCAATCTAGACTTAAAAAATCATCATAAAGTTCATTTAATTGAGTTCACAATTACATTCTGTTATTTTCACAAATGGTTTATATTGGCTGCCATCCAGAGGGACATCGATAATATAAAGAAACCATTGAAATGATATATAACGTCGGCTTTAAGATAAACTGTAGTGTTGGACTTGATACAATAATAATGTTAAAAAATTCTCATCGACCAATTGGATAATTGATAATGTTTGATAAATCGTTTAAAAGACCATATTTTTTCTGTGCAGCCAAAGATCTGTGAAAGGAGGAAAACGCGTATCCTTAACAATATTATATGAGGTCCTTTTTTGTTTAACATGCGGCGCTTGTTCTATATCCAAGCTAAGTATATGTAGTTCAAAGCTCAACTATTTTCATATAAATGATTAGATCATTTAAATGGAAATATTTCATTATAATTTTCTATATCATAAGAAACATAGTAATCGAGAGAAGATTTTTTATGTCAAATTCATATTCTAAAGGGTAGTGTATCCCAAAAAACTTTCAAAAATTTCCAAAAATGGGATTTTTTAAGTTTTTTGCTATATCTTCCCAACCGATATCGAGGAGCAAAAATTTCTATTACCAAAAAGTTAAAAACACATCAAATTTTGTAAAAAATATAATAATTTTTTAATTCCAGCTTTGCGACTTGAAAAATTAAGGCAAAAATTGGAAAATCATAAAAAAATGGGTAAATTTTGAGAGACCCTAGTTCACGCAGTATTAAAGTTTTTAATTTTTTCTTGCCTTCATACAATTCCTTATAAAGTAATCTTTCAGAAAAGTATAAATACTATATATTTTACTTAAGAAATTTTTTTTTATAACTCAAAAACAACGTAACTACCTTTTTCGCAAAAAACGGCGAAAAATCGAAAATTTTTCAAAATTCAAATATAAATATAACTTTTGATTCCGTAAAGATTTTTTTTAAACAATTTTGTTATTTGTTGTTAATAAAATAAAAAATACTTAAAAAAAATGAAATTTAGACCCGCTATAGCGAAAAAACTTTACCAAGATAGGTTCAAAAATAAAAATTTTAATCTTTGAAGCCCAATATCTCTTAAAGTAAAAGAGATAACCTACACATACGGCGACCCTCTGACCCGCCCCCGTTGTGTCTATAATATCCAAACTCAAAACTTAAACTCGCCTCACCTCTACACTGTCTGAAATTTTGAAATCGTACCAGCCGTTTGGAAATTCCAGATATATTTCCATATTATTTTTTGATAGGGACACTGCGCGATGGTGGCTTAAAATCAACTTGAATTAATTTTCAAAGACAAAACCTACTTTTAGGTAAATATTATGAGTTTTTTTTATTCTACATTTAATATGATTAAGATGTTTAACTAACCCATAGTGCACTCTTCTATTTTTTCCCATTAATATTTTTTTATTTCAATAGTACGGAAAAAAGTAGAGTAGTTTACAGTTAAATTTACTCTGTATTCTACATACTATAGGTTTTTTCACATCTACTACTTCAGCTGCTGCTTTTATATGTAGAAGCAACAAAATATTGTTCTTGTTGTTGGTGTGGTTGGTAGTGAGTGGTGGAAAACGGAGATGGTGTTTATTTTCAATAAACTGTATGGGTTCATCGTTATGTGGGTGTTATTGTGACATAGTCTGGCCAAAGTCTGCTATTTGACTTGGCTTTAAGGTTTTGTTTTCATTTCTCTTCTCCAATTTTTCTTTAACTTTGTCGACGCTTTTTGTGTGTGTGTGTGTGCATGTATGTATTTGCTTGCTGGCAGGGGCTGACTGTCGTGCCGGTGTTAACAAAGTTCAAGTGCGCTCGTTTGCAAAAATTGCTAACAACTTGTTGCTACTACATATAACAACATCAGCATGAGTTTCACATGCGTTGCCTGGATAAATTTAAAAATAAGCGCCTAAATTGAAAAGTAGGAAAAGAAAGCAAAAAATAAAAATTGAATAAACATTAAAAAAATCTGTTAAAGTGTTTATTTTGCCTTTTTATTGCTTATGTATATGAGATAAATATTTTTCTTTTTAGTTTAGATTTAAAAAAATATTTCTAGTATTTAATATTTGTGCAAAAATTTAAAAATTTAAAAAGGGAAAAAAATTAGTCACATGTTTTTGATATAATTTTATATCTATATTAGCTAATATGTAGTACACAAAATTTACAGAAAAATCTCTATAAAATATATTCCATATTGTACTTCAAATTTAAATTTTCAATAATAAATATTTATACAATTTTGTTCTTTCTTCATAATCGTTCATTCAATTCTATTTAATATTTTTTAGTCACTTTATATTTAGAAAACAAAACGAAAAAGAACAAAAAACTGTATTTTACTTAACATGACATCAATGTTTAACATCACAATTTTTGATGGACGAGCACTTGTTGTGGATGACGTTGTTAAAATATGTAGACGACTACGAGAATGAAAAGAAGATGGATCATCAATAAAATTAGAGCAAAATAAAATATGTACTTACATAAAAACGAACTACAATTTATATTGTTTATGGCAAAAAAGAAAATATAAAGACTGATTGGTAATTTATCATAAGAAATTTTTATAAATTAAGCATAATGATGGGTTTAAACAAAAGATGATTATATGAAAATAAAAGCATTTCGCTAAATATACATAAGTTTGTTCAAATAAATACTTACATAATAAAGATAATAATTACATTTTAAATGACCTCTTCAGCCATCTAATATATATATATATTTTTTTTTTTAAGTTAACATCTTAAAAAATATTAAATATCGGACTTATGTCGATTTGATTTACTTGCTTATTTTTGTCTTAATTTATGTGTTGCATTTCATTAAACAATTTTTATTAAGAAATGTAAACCATTGATCAAATAAAATGTTTATTATACTCAATTGTGGCATAATAAAATATAAACGTGGGCAGATGCAACTAACTGCAACATTGTTTGAAAGAAGCACAGTAAAAACTCTAAGAAAGTAATATTTTAATGCAATTGTTTAAGACGTTTTGTACGCAATACAATAAGTCCTATATAAATATCTGAATAAACGTTTAAGTTATCAGCAAATAAATTGAAGTTCAATTTTACTAGATACTACAAGAGTACAACCATAAAGGCTTAAAAATCTCTGTTTTAAAGCGTATCTCAAATGTGCTAAGATTTAGCATAAAATGCACTGATATGGAATAAAATATTTTCAAAATATTTACTTTCATCAGAATTTATTGACAACAAATCGCTATCGCTTTTTATTATCATTCTTTGGTATATAATTCTCAAACAGCAAATAATATTACTGATATGAAGTTATTTTGTAAGGGAGACAATGTATAATACGGAATCCCTAACATATCGGCATACATCTAAGCTAGCATATGGGCTTGTTTTGCCTGCTCCAAAACTAATGAATTAGAACCTACCATATACAATGTATGCAAAATCTGTGTCATTTATGAATTCTCTTAACTTTGTCCACTCCTTGCAGATGATTTAAGTTTGGTAATGTGTCATCCCTGAAAATTTGGGATGTTGGCCGTGCGAGTGACGGAAAAAGTGTCACTGCATGCTGTTCCGTTAGGACGCTAACCTTATTATCCTCACCTTAATCGGCGCAGAGTATTTTGTTTACTCTGGCCACATTCCACAGTGTTATATTGACCATTTTAGACCACTCTTTCAACTCGATTCTAATTTCCAATTTTTATTCACGTTTTTCTCTGACATTGTTTGTCAGATTATTTGGCTTTTTATTCTCTACCACTCCACGGTGATTAGGTACCCAAAATAACACAGTTATACAATTTTTTGGATTTGGGAGATAAAAAGTGGTTTCTAAGGTTATTTAGGGCGCTTAACAATATTTAAATCTAATAACATTTTTTTTTTTTTTTCAATAAAAAACGAGAGAAAAAGATATAGTCGGTCAAGCCCGACCATATGATACCCTACACCATTGTGTACATTATAATTCGGGGAGGGGTCAAAAACATACGAATACAGAATATTACGTTGATGCTGACATTTATATATGAATTTATTCACTTTTGGGTGATTCCCGAAAGAGGGCCTTATATGGGAGCTATGGTAAATTATGGACCGATCTTTGTAAAATTTAGCACTATCATTTATGTTCATATAAAACTTATTTGTGTCGAATATTAATTTGATACTAACATTTTAATGGGATTTATGCCCGTTAAAGTAATATTCTGAAAAGGGGTTTATGTGGGAGCTGTGGTTAATTATGGACCGATCTTTTTAAAAATCGGCACACTTATTTAAACTTATATAAAACTTATATGTGCCAAATTTCATTAAAATATTGCTATATTTAAGGGATTTATGATTGTTAAACCCTTTTCCGGGAGGACATTTGTATGGGGGCTAGGTGAAATAATGGACCGATCACAACCAATTTCAATAGGCTTCGTCCCTGTACTATAAGAAACCTGTGTACCAAATTTCATTAATTTCGGTTCAAAATTGCGACCTGTAGTTTGATTACAAGGTTTACATGGACGGACAGACGGACGGACGGACGGACATCGTTAAATCGACTCAGAAAGTGATTCTAAGCCGATTGGTATAAATTAAGGTGGGTTTTAGACCAATATTTTTGGGTGTTACAAACATCAGCACAAACGCATAATACCCTCCCCACCTATGGTGGTGTAGGGTATAATTACAAATCGATACTAATGATTTGTAAAATTCATTCACTAATTAGAATCCAAGAGTAACTCATTATGCCATCGTATCAAAATTCTTGTTATTAAGATTTTCGTGAAATTTTATTGTATTTACTCTCCTTTATCGTTACCGCCAAACTTTTAAGTGAAAAATCGTAATATTGAATAAAGAAAATTAATATATTTTAGATGCTATTTTGTGGTGTGTTTGCAACAAATTGTACATTAATTTCTCCAAATCAGGAGATATGAGATTGCCGAGAATGTTGCGATCAGTTTTTCTAATGATCCCTCCGTTGGAAGTTTATTGGACGTTAAAGCATAAAAATTCGAGAAGTGGATTTATATTAGACTTGTAGACCAACACTTTCACTAAATCTAAAATAAAGTATGCAAGTTCAGAATAATACGTTAATAATAACATCTTGATGATTTTATGCATTATAGGGCGATTTCCGGAAGTGGGTTTATATGGTCAATCGTGAACCGATTTTCATAAAATTTGGTACACAGATCGGTAGTGTAGTTAAGTGTGGAAACTCTATTCCGGGGGGACATTTGTATGGGGGGTAGGTAGAATAATGGACCGATCATAACCAATTTCAATAGGCTTCGTCCTTGTCCCACCTGCCAAATTTCATTCAATTATCTTCAAAATTGCGACCTGTACTTTGTGCACAAGGTTTGCATGGACAGCCAGCCAAACAACCAGCCGTCCAGCCAGCCAGACGGACATCGTTAGATCGATTTAAAAAGTGATTCTGCTTCGATTGATATACTTTAAGGTGGGTGTTGGATAACTTGTTCTATGCGTTACAAACATCAGCACAAACACATAATACCCCAACCACCTATTTTAATCAAAGTAAACTAGTTTGCAATCGTAAATTGTCTTGTTGTCTCTGTTTGGCGGTACCAAAGCAGAGTTTGTGGACTATAATTAGACACCAGCAGAATGGAATACGTATTTTCTATGCCGCTACACACTTCATCAGAATTTGTGGTGTCTTATCCATTTTGGTTTCGTTGAAACCTAAACATGTCGCCCGCCTTTAACCTTTTTAGAGCACATTTTGACATTATAAAATGCTTTTCAATTTTAATTTTATAAAGAAAAAGAAAACAAACAAAAATAATAATAATAATAATTAATTTTAAAATTAACTTTAATGGATACATTTTATCGTTGAGAATCCGGTCTTGTAGCAACAAAATTATGATTGAAGTTAATGTTGTAAAAACAATATTTTTTTTTATGAAAGCATATCGAGTCCTAACCGCGAAAACGTTGTAAGTGCAGTAAATATTTTTGTGATTGTTTACACATTGTTATATGTATGAAAAATCTGAAAATCTGAAATGACACTTGATACGTCGAAGAAATTTTGACAGCCGATCTAAATGATTCTAAATTATAGATTTTCATCAAAGCTCGAATTTCGAAAATGTTGTCGGTTACGATATTTTGGCAGTCAGGGGTCAATATGATAATTTCTGAACTAATAGTAGTGTCTAGAATTAGATGGGTAAGAAAATAGAAGATCAGTAACGTTTTTATGAGATACAATAAAAAATGGGGAATCAAATTTCGACACGGATGTTCAATTTCAGTTTTGCCTAATTTTATAACGTTGAAATATTAATATAACCCTTTGTTTCAATAAAAGACATAATTTTGTTAAAAATTATGAAACATCTTTTTTTTAAGTGCATATTTTGGCATTTTTTAGAGCATATTTTTAATTTTTTTACTGCATATTGAATGCGCCTACTTTTTTTTTAAAGCATATTGTGGTTACCCCGGTCATAACATTAAGAAAATTGGTTTTCTCAAACTTGATAAACAAAAAAAAAAAAAAAAAAATACAGAATCTATCCACCATCTGCAACTTTTTAGAATTTCACCATATGCAAGGTTGGCGGTACAATAAGCGTTCCATGTCCACTTTTTGTTGCTGAGTTAACATTGATTCTTGAACCTGTTGGGAAAAATTTTGTTGATGTACATACTTTCTTGTAAAAGATATCGGCCGAAAAAATAAAATGGAATAACAACGGACACCCTGTTTTTTAGTATTTGGTTCTTAACTTTTTTGTTTATTGAGCGATTTTTATCATTTTCAATGTAAACAAAACTTATGTGTGAGCAATATTTGAGCCAAATTTCGTCTCCCTAAGTGATACATTCCGATCCTACATTCAACAGACGGATGGACATAGCTAGATCGTCTTTGAATTTGAACGAAAATCTCGCTTGTTTTTGCACTATTCCGTAGATCTATGGTTTGTGTAGCCTTTTATAAAGTTGCCACTGTATATTTTATATAAATACTATTCGATAAACCTTGTTTACTACAGCTTATATGAAACAAAATAAAAACGCCACAACTAAAAACAGACTACAAGACACACTGAGAATTAACTAAATATTTTATGAAGACCTCCTGGGGCTAATTGTATCGCCTCTTGATCATGACTTGATTAAGCAATCAATCTTTTGTAGCGAAAACTAAAACAAAAACAATCAGGCTACGGTAATATTGTAAAATAAAGTCAAACTACTTTTTCGATTTTTTTTTTTTTGTTTATAAAAAAAAAAAATCTCATATACTACATCAAATTTGATGACCAGACAATTGGAAACGTTTAATGGTTATTTAGATCAAAATAAGTAATAAACTATCCAAAGGTAGATTTAAATTTATGTCTAATAATTGTTATAAATCAAAAATCGTGAAATTATAATGCTACAAATAGTTTCATCTCTTAAAGAGGGATATTAACAATTTAATATAAAATTCGTTGCATATTTTTTTTAAATTATAGCTGAACTGGTAAGCGTCTTAGATAAATGTTGTTTGCTGTAGATGATATACATACATATTTAGCACTTATCTGTTAAAAATCTTGTACTTAAACCAGTAATTAATATTTTATTTTAAAAACTTTTTTTATTTTTTGCTGGTAGCAGAAAAAAAGTATGTTTTTGCACCTTTGAATCTTGCATAATTTCATCTTTTACAGGAGTTTATTTGAAAACCTTCGTCACCATCTTAAGAAATACATTTTGTCTTAGTATCTTGCCAAAAATATTGTGAAATTACGTTTGATATTTTCAAATATTTCTTTTATTCTTGCTTCTGCTGCAATATTATAAATGTCTGTTTGAGTTAAACTGAAATTAACTGAAATTTGATCTCTTTTATGGTTATTGTTGCCTTCTTCCAAAAATTATATATATATTTTTTTTTTTAAATTTGTTCAAGATGTTTTTTAAGCTGTAAGACAAACCAAAAAAATTAAATACAACCTAAAATTTCGACTTCAAATACAGTAGCACACAAATTCCATATCGCTAATCATGTGCTAATTAATATTTTGGTCCTTTTTTTAAATTTTTTTCGTCGTTTGCTTTTCGTAATATTTATGCCCATTTAACTCTACAACTTCCTTTCATTCATTAAGTTTGTAGAATTAATGGTGACAAAAAACAAAAAGAATTAAAAAGAAAAAACATTAACAAGGAGGTTCTTCATTATGACGCCGGTAGTCAATGGCGTTGACCCCTACGTTTAAGGTTTATTTATATGATGCTTTCTTTGTATTTCTTGATGAACAGAAAAAGTAACTGAAATGAGAAACCTTGTACACGAAATAGAAACAAGTTACAAAGAGAAATTAGAATTTAAACGAACAGCAATGTTATGACAACTGACTCTAAGTACCTAATTGTATTCTCGGAGCACATATTTAAACTATTCATTACTCAGATTTCTTGTGCCAATGGGATCGAGTTCTCACATTTCTAAAAGATATTCCTTTGGACTTAGACTTCTTCAAAGGCAAAATACATTTTTTACCAGTTTATTAACAGTGGTACCCTCGTAGTCATCTAGACGCGATGCGAGGGCTTAAGTTCAAGCAGGTTTAGGGCCGGGCTGACCATGATAACCCAGCCAGAGGGATCTAAGCAGAGCACTAAACTAAGAACTACCCACCCCCGTCTGTTAGCGTATGTTTCACCTAGTTGGATCGGCTATCTAGACACCCTCTTCTATGCATCCTCTTCATACAGGATACATAGAATGCGTCCGCTGGCCCTTAGATGGCCCCGTTTGCCTTATGAAGTCCGTTGGTCCGCAACAATTTAAATCCATCAGCGTCTGTTTCCCATAGTGAGCGGCTGAAAATACGTTGGACAATCCTGCTTTAAAGTTTTGTTTGCATTTATATTAATGCTATATTTTACTTAAATTTGAAAAATCAATTTTTACACTCACAAACACATTTTATTTGATAAAAAGAACAAGTGAAATTTTTAAAATAATTTTAAAAAGCTAATTGATTCATATCACACTGAATCTATGGTCTCTTTCCCTCTTGGATGAAGCTTATAAGTATGTAAATTATATA
The DNA here is from genome assembly GCA_951394005.1 of Protophormia terraenovae. Classification (NCBI taxonomy): domain Eukaryota; kingdom Metazoa; phylum Arthropoda; class Insecta; order Diptera; family Calliphoridae; genus Protophormia; species Protophormia terraenovae. The sequence goes on from OX596074.1 coordinate 37,362,452, forward strand.
AATAATTAAAATTCATTATATAATTTAGATACTTATATGATTTTATTATAATATGAAAATAAATATAATCAACTTCCAATTTCAAATCACATTAAAAATAACTCTAAAAACTCTCTAAGTGTATTTGCATCCAAAACTCATGCTCTCACTCACTCACGTAAATAAATCTAGATTTATTAATTTTCTTCATCTTCATCATAATCGTCATCTTCCCTTCTTATCATTATCGTCATTAACATCCTCGTGTGTTGGTTTTCTGTTTATTCTTTTGTTTTTGTCTTGATTATACTTTAATATCACTTTGAATTTTCGTGAATTGCTCATATTGGCGTGAAATGTCAAAAGGAATCACGTTTGTCCCATCAAAATTGATGAGACGAGAATGAATCATTTTTTTTCTTAAACTTTATTTATTTTGTTTTTGTTCTCTTCATCTCATATTTTCATATGATTTTACTTCTGATACATGTTCATGTTCGACTCTTTTTTTCCGTTTATTTGGTTTGTTTTTTCTTGGAGTGTGCTTCTTTTGATTGGGTTCCTTGCTCCCCCATTATGGTTCATTCGTTGTTGTCTTTTCTTCCTATTTTTTGATTGTCTGGTACGTGTATCGAGTTACAGATGTTGTGTGTTTTTAGTTTATTGGAAATGATGGGCCAAAAATTTATTTAGTTTTATTTTTTGGTTGCTTTTTGTTTCTGTGGAATTGATTGAAAATGAATAGAATAAAGAATTTGGATGATAGCAAAGTTTACGATGAGATATTGTTTTAATTTAGAAGGATCAGTGAAAGTCATTTTGGTATGATTATAAATAATAGGTTTAGCATAAGGAAATAAAATATGCTATGTATTAAAATCATATATGGTGAAAATCAACGAAATTGTGTTCACATAGTTCAAGGACCAATGTAAAGTCGGAAACAAAAAATGGGCGTGGTCCGCCCACTTTACTGCCTACTTTGATGGTGGGTATATAGATTCGGCCGGGCCGAATATATTCGCGCTTGTTATAAGATGACTAGAAGCGCTACAGGAAAAACGATGAAAGTCTTTGATAACTTTGAAGAAGAACTGCAAGTGCTAGAGGGGGAAAAAAAATAATTCTGTCAACAATTTTATTTCTTACCAAAATCTATTTATTAATCCTCGGAACAAGTTCTATCGAAATTCAAAATGATTTTTCATTTTTTGGTTTGTAATAAAAAAAAAAATCAATTTTAGTGATTATATTTGAGTTTTAATCTTTTTAAAATGGCGACTGAACGGCGACTTTTTAAGACTATGTGCTCAGTGACGAAAAAATAAGATGTTTGAAATATATCGACCCATTATATATTAATTTCAACAAAAAAATTAATAATTTGAGGTCATTTTATAGTATAGTGATATAAAAAGTCGAGGAGTATTTATAACTGAACTTAAACTGTTAGTAACTAAACAAAATAATAAAGTTTATGAACAGCTAGTTATGTATACCATCATATGCCGAATCTTTTTGGACTGAACTAAAAAACAAACAAAAAATGATTCGATGAATGCTTATATCCTAATTTATATTTTTACATTTCTTAAAACAATCCACGTTCCCCGACGTGTTTCTTTTTTTTCTATTAAGTTATCAATAATAAAAAATAGTATGTCTAATAGACTTAAGTCAATACTTGAGGAAATATGCGTTGCGTTCTAAATTTGTCTAACAGGGAATTGCAAGAATGGAGTACGAGTTAAGAACTCGTACAAAATAAAATATAAAAGTTAGCAGTTAGCAGCGCACAGTGTTCGATTTTAAAATTTAGGTGGCCAAAATTAATCACACAAAAACTATAAATCGATTTTTGGCATAGTGATTACTTACATATTGGAGAATTATTGGACAAAAAATTAGACAAATCCGCCTACCGCCACGCCCACTATTAATTACCCAATTATGAAAAATAGTCAAAATTTAAAAATAGCTTCTTTTATAATTATTTTTCATTTGAAAATAAGCTTAATTAAAAATACAAAATAAAGATTACATAATTCATCATAACTTTTTAATGAAAGTATAAAAAAGTTTAGTAAAAAAAAAACAAAATCATGTGGAATCCGCACCAATATCACTGTCATTTTCACTATCAGACTCTTGTATATTATAACATGCGTTTTTAAGTAGTTTCAATATATCTGGCGTTAAAGTGGCTGTATTGCCATCGTTAGTATTTCCCGATATCTGTTTAGGCATGTCTATCAATAACCCCATTTTTTATCTAAATTCGTCTTGAATAAATTTTTTTTTTTTTTGTAAAACTTTTACTTTGTTATCTTCACCTCTAACTTGCCACATTTTTATATCTATCCTGTAAGCTATATGTAGTAAACATTTCATGAATCGTATCCAGGAATGTATAGGCGACAAGCCAAATTCCAAAACTCCAGGGTCTAAGGTTTTATGTAACAAGGCTGAAGAGTTATTCATTTCGGAAGGCTTAGCTCCACATACATAACATATTTGTGATGAATTGTAATTCGATAAAGCAGAACAAACTTTTCCATCAATCATTCTTTGTGAAAACCATTGATGCACTTTAAAATAACTAGGCAGTACACTGCAGTGGTATAGTGGGTAGAGCAATTGGCTAGCATCCGGATGGTTGTGGGTTCAACTCCTGGCTCCGACTATTTTTTTTTTAATTTTTTAATTCTTGTAAATCGTTCTATAAATAAAGAATTACTTTTGTGACATCTTAAACAAAAATAAGTTCCTTTTCTAGCAAAGAAAAGTTCCACTATATAATGGTTAATTGCTAGATGGAATTATTCACCCACGATCTTGTAAGCTCACAACTTAAACAAAGGTATTCATTTAAAACATACATTCTTTAAAAGCAACTTACAAATAAAATGGTATTCAATTTTTTGTTCCACTTAGAAGGATGGTGTATTTTTGTTTTGAATACTTTGTTCGGCAGGGGCAGTTTCGGGCAAATTTTTTTCTTAGTTTCTATTAAAGGAGTATCCCTAGTTCTCAAAGCAATCAAAAGTTGGACCCCTGCTGATAACAGAAAAAAGTATTCGTCTATGCATTTTTGTTTTTGACTTACAATTTTTTTTTAAGAGCTTCCCTATTATATCTTTCAATATCTAAAACTATCTTCATTTAAATATATACAAAATAACTGTTTTATATTTTAAAGGAATTATGTTTTCATATACAAAAAGAATTTTTTAAAAATATGCCATAGAGAATTTTTTATTCATGTTCAAAGTTTGACTAATTTTCGAGCAAAAAAAAAAAAAAAATATTTTTCTTTTGTATATTTTACCCATCATTCATGTTATCGTACGGAAATGTTTTAACTGAATAGTCTATTTTAATACCCGAATATAATTTTTTTCCTCCTTGAAAGTTCATTTTTGGGGTTTTGGCCAGCTAAATTTGAAAATCGAACACTGTGTAGCGCCAGACGTTTGAGGCAAGTAAAGAGAGGTTGAACCTAATGTCGTAAACGCTGTTAAAAATGTGGAATACGTACTTTCTGTACCGCTACACACTTCATCAGCATTCGTGGTGTCTCATCCATTTCGGTTTCGTTGAAACCTAAACTCCTGCGATTAATTTAGGTAAATATCTGATTTAAGCTTCTAGAGAATATATTAAAATGATATTAAAGAGTAAATTACCTATTGTCTACAATGATATTGGATAAGATATCATCCTTAAAATACCTTACAAGTTGCAATTTATGCGAAGTATTTGATGTATAAAATTTAAATTATTAAAGTGTGACAAAAAATGCCAGTAAAAACTTAATATTACTCTTATGAAAACAATTGGTAAAATTATTTAATTAATTCATGTGTTAGCAAGTTTATAATATTACGAAGTTAGTTTTCTTATAAGAAATTATTGATAACGTTATTGAAAGATTTTTTTTTACGTGTTTTAGAAATAGTCTAGCTCTCAAAAGTGAAAATAGGGATTTATTCAAAAAGATACTAATCTTCATTTGCAGCTTTTGTTTTTAAGGAGATGGGCGGTAAAGTGGGCGGACCATGCCCATTTTTGGTTTCCGAGTTTATGTCGATCCATCAAGTATACGTACTAAATTTCTACGTGCTTTTATTGAAGAAATATCAGCAGAAAAGTATTTCACGGACACCCTGTGTTTCTAGTTTTTAGCCTATAACTTTTTTGTTTATTAACCGATTTTGCCCATTTTCAATACCAAACCTTATACAAGATAAATATTTGTGCCAAATTTCGTCTCCCTACGTTGCCCTGTTCGAGCTCTATCCTGCTTTCAACAGACAGACGGACAGACGGACGGACATAGCTAGATCGACTCAGAATTCAACCAGGACCCAGAAAGTATATACTTTGTGGGGTCTTAAATGATACCTTTGACATGTTACACACGGAATGACAAAATCAATATACCCCCCATCTTTTTGATGGTGGGTATAAAAAGAGGTTTTAATTTTATATGTAAAAATCGATAGGTGGTAACAGAATTTCATCCTTTTTCTTCTAGCGTCTCTAGTTTAGTTAAAAAATGAGATTTGAAGAAATTCAGTTTTGAAAAAAAAAAAATATATATATATATATATATATATATATATATATATATATATATATATATATATATATATATATATATATATATATATATATATATATATATATATATATATATATATATATATATATATATATATATATATATATATATATATATATATATATCGTCAATTCCACGAAAGATTTATAAAAAATGTCAATTTTTTTACGGAGGGTCATCTGATTTTGTTTATATTTGGTACACATATAACCTATGGAGCCATTTAAATATCTCCGTTTTTATTTTTTTGAATTTTGAAAAATTCCCGAATTTATTCGCGATTTAATTTTTTCAAAATGAAAAAAATGACAGAAATGTCAAACTTTAAACATCAATATCTCAAAAAGTTATTAACGGATTTTAATGATTTAATTGCATATTTAAGAAAAATAAGTTCACTATAAATGTAATAATTTAAAAATAATATTATCGTTTAAAAATGCATTCATAATGCAAATATTGCATAAAATTGACCTTCTCGCTCTTAATGGGTTAATTACGTGTTATCTTCAATATTAACAGGATAGACTATTCGTATGGTACATTAAAACTTATTATATTTTGAAAAATGTCCGAAATATATAAAATTACATGTTTGAAAATAGAAAATATGATAAAAAATATTAGTAAAATCTTAATATTCTGCGACTGGAAAGAGACATAATAATTATTTAAATGAATATTGAAGGTCGTAGTATGCCTCTATTATAATTTGAAGTTAATTTTCTTATAACTGAAATTTTGATAATAATATTGAAATAAATACGTAATTTCAGAGGTGTTTTGAAAATGGTCACGTAAATCTTAACATTGAGATGTAATACTTTGGGAATCATATAAGAACATACTAATCTTCATTTTTAGAGGGGTACATTTGCAACTTTTTTTCGTGAGGCACTTTAATGCACTCATAATGCAAATGCAATTTTAGTATGCATTTTTGAAAAATTTCTACCCTTTCAATTTTTTTCTTCTTCTGATATAAAAAACATTATTATGTTTGCTAAAAATTTCAATATAAATTGTTTTGGGAGAAAATGGTTCACTATTTAAAAAAAAAAAAATTTTAAATTCTTTTCATAAGTGCATCATTACAAAAAAATTATTTTTGATTCATACAATATAATTTACAATATTTATCGTAATAAAATTTATAGTAGTTTTTAAATCAATAAAATCCGACGTATATTAAGGAGTTATAAATATTTAAAGCTATATATTACTAAAAGAGTATAATCAAAAAAAGTTAAAAACCAAAATTTTTTGAAAAATTTAAATTTTTGTATGAAAAAATTTATGAAAATTTTTTTAAAAAAATATTAAAAATAGTAGATTTTATTGTCCCAGAACAGTTACTTTTGCATTTTATAGTTAAGTTATTGCTTTTTAACATATTAAAAAAATTAAAATCGAAAGGGTAGAAATTTTTCAAAAATGCATCCTAAAATTGGATTTGAGTTATGAATGCATTTTTAAATTGCAATATTATTTCTAAATTACTACATTAAAAGAGGACATAATCATCTTCTACATGCAGTTTAAATCATTAAAATCCGTTGACATTTTATAGAGTTATTGATGTTTAAAGTTACACACTTTTCCGATTTTTTTGACTTTTTGAAAAATCTAAATCGCGAATAAATTCGCGTTTTTTTTTTTTTAAATTAAAAAAAATAAAAATGGTGATATTTAAATGGCTCCATAGGATATGTGTATGCCAAATATTATTAAAATCGGAAGACATAAAAAATATTCTTGGGCGTTCTTTCATGGTATTGACGATATAAGGACTGCGCACGAAAAAATCCGTGCATGCTCTTGGGCTTATAACTTTTGATGTTGTGAAAATTTAATAATTCTGTTAACTGGTTTGTATTTGCCATTATGCTCACTTGCAATGTGCTAAGTTGGTAATAGCAAAATTGGATTGTCTTAAAATGGAAGTTTAACAAAAAAACACATAAACACATAAATCAAATTTTTCATGAAATCTTGCATTGGTCATATAAAATAATTGCAGGGAAGGATGTTGTGCCTCAAAATACAGTTTCTTGGGTCATAATATTATACAAAGAAGTCATGATCACTGAATGGTAACTTGGTAATGGAAGACAAATAGTATCTTCAGGCTGTAGGACTCAGGCAAAATAGAAAGAATTTTGAGAGAAAATCACCTCATCTCTGGAAGAAAAGTTAATTGCTTTGAATCTATATCAGAAAATTTGAAAGGAAGTCTGACCTGAAGACGAATGAAGTAAGAAAAAAATCATATTAGAAACGCAAGCAAGAATTTGGAGGTAAAAAATAACATGAAAGTACTTCGGAAGAATATTTTCAGAAATTTGATTTCTGTATAGTAGACGATGAAACGGTCGTACAGGATGACTTTTTTAAACTTTCTAGCCAGGAATTCTATGTCGCAGATGATTGAGTGATTATGGCAGAAAAATTTCGTGTATCAAAGAAATCAAAATTTTCAAGAAAGTTTTTGATTTGGGAAGTCATATGCAAACGCAGGAATGAAGCACTTCATTCCTAAAAAATGGTTGCATTAACACAGAAATACACGTGTATGAGTGCCTTTGGAAAATAATTCTCCCTTTCCTAATAAAATTCAGTGTATTCGTTATTTTCTGGCATATTTCCGCTTCTTCTCATTACAACAACAAAACAATGGAGTTGCAACAAAGAAATTGTAAGAGTTTGTACTGAAAGAGGCTACTCCATCATACTGTCCGAAACTCCGTGCAATTGAAGGACATTGGACTTTAGTAAAAACTAATTTAAAGGACATAAAAAGCTCAGCATAAAATGAAACGAAGTTAAAAAATAAGTGGACTTATTCGAGCAAAAATGTTACCGAAACACAATAAAACCTTTAATTAGAATAATTCCAGAAAATATCAGATATTTCCTTAAAAACCAACAGGAACTAATTTATTCTTTTATGTTTAGAACTTGATCATAACGGTCATTAATAATAATATCATTTTAAAAAAATTCGCCCTCTTGTTCAGTTTCTATAAGCAGATTTGCATGCACGGATTATATAAGTGAATACAGGTTTTCATTATTTTTCCTTTAATTTCATTGTAAAACAACATTTAAGTTTTTGATGGAAAAGTCGAATTTCGATGAGAAATAAAAGTGACCTCAGATTTTTATCCTTTTTTTTTAGATTTTTATATAAATAATCGATTTTTGGCGGGGAATATAAGTATTCACAAATATTAATCCTTTTTCCTCTAGAGCTTTTAGTTTCCTAATAAAATGTGTTCTTAGATTTTCATATAAAAAATCGGGTTTTTGTGAGATATTAAGTGATTAAAGATTTCTATCCTTTTTCTCTAGCATCTTTAGTTTTTTTATAAAATGAAATTTTATTTTTTCATACAAACATGATTTTTAGTGCGAAATATAAGTGATCACAGATTTTTATACTTTTTCGAATTTAAAATTCGATTTTAACAACTACTTATTTGTTATTTTAAAACTATAATTAATTGTAGTTAAAACATAATAAATCGATGACAGATTTTCTTTTTAAGATTTTTGAACCAATCAAAATTTTATGTTTGACAGATTTTGTTGAATTTTATTAAATTTATTCAAAATAAATTTTTATGGAGAATTGGATTACAACCTTAAATCTTAATTGCATAAAATATTTTTTCTGTAGAAGTGATACAAAAATTACAAAAAAAAAAAAAAAATATTTTCTCTTATTAAGTTTAGCCAGAACATCATAAGGTTTATTTTTTTGCAGTATGTATGTTGCTATTAATTAATGTAAATGTCGCATTCAATGACGTCTAATATGATGATGAGTTCTTTCAACAAAACTTTATGCCAACCACTAATAACAAATACTAACGCATTAATGATGTTTATTTATGGATAGATTATGAGTTCGAGAAAAAAATGAAAACATAAATCTCCAAAGGATTTAACAACTAGATGACCAAATGAATAAAGACACTTTTCATCCAACACTGGCATTGGGGCAACATTAAGTAGCAATAGACAAAGTGTGGCACATAAATCCAAAAGAATGAATAAATGAAGATATACGAGTTTGTAAGTACGGCAGATATATGAATTGATGGAAAACATATTCATACATACGTATATATTTATAAGCATCATTTTAATTAAAGGCCTTACTATGGGTCATTTAATGACTAGTTTTATGGCAAATTCACTTCTTGTCTTCTCTTTTTTGTTTTCGTGGAAAACGACATATAAAATATTATGATGAGGGAAAAAAAAGTCGTTTTTAGTTAAATGAGGGATTTTGGGAATTACAATTATGCGTTGATTTTTATCTTAAGTGCCAAGTTCTTTTTTTCATTTAGTTTGTTGTATTACTATTTGTTTGTATTTGGATTTTAAAGACAAAATTATGATAATGAAAAACTAAATGAAATTTTTTATATTTTATCTTTTAAAGTTTTCTTTAGAAAAATTCTTCATTATATATTTCTAATGAAATTGAAGCAAATTTCTATTCAAAAGAAAGGTAGAACCAGACTAATTCGTTTGGATTTAGTTAAAAATAACTTTTTAAGTTTTGTTTAAAATTTTCTTAAAAAATTTACTTAATTTAAACTCTAAACTAATTAATTTTATTGAATCATAGCAAAGTTTTACAATTTTAAGTTAATTTTCCAAAAAAAAAAAAAAAAAATCAAATATTTAAGCAAATCATGAAAACAATTTAAATATTAAAACTTCTTATTGTTCATCCAAATTTATTCTGATTATTCTTCAAACCAATTTTTTCCTAAAAAAAAAAAAAAAAAAAAATAAAAAAATTATTCAAAATAGTCTTTATCTCAATATTCATCTTTATTTAAAATCATTCTCATCACTGATGTAAATGATGCTACTGCTGATGATGATGATAAATAAAATGACAATTTTCTTTTACAATATGATTTTATTTTTTCCAACACAGCCCCGGTATTTGATGCTGTGTCCTCAACAAATTAGTATGACAGAAAAGTTTGATGAACTTCAAATCAAAATTGTTCCTTATTGCTGTATCCTTGGCACGTTCGTTCATCAAAACCAACAACCATCATCATCATCATTAGAAGATGAAAATGAAGAAACATAAAAAAATATAAAATAAAGTTTTTGTGAATATTTTTGTAGTTGTTTTACTTGTACTGTCTATAGATGTCCATCATCTATTGTTTTGCTTTAGTGTGCCTTGATGTTAATTAATTCCTGTCTTCAAGACACTTTTTTTTATTGTTTTTGTTGTTGTTTTTTTTTTTTTTTTTAGTATGAATTTTTGCTTTGTCAAAAGTTTTTCCTTTTTCTTTAACTTTATTTTAGGTTTTTTTTTTTTCATTATTATTTTTCATCATTGTCCTGTGAAACAAATCAAAAATATATATAAATTCTCGTCATTCTTGTCAGGTTGAGAAATTAAAAGAAAAACGTAACAATCAACAGAAGGTTTGAGGAGATTGGTGTTATGAAGGGTATAGAAATTGGAATGTCATCCTTTGGTCATTAAAGCAACAAAACGGATTTCCTTAACAACCTTAAGTTAATGCACAGTGTTGCGCAGAAGAGAAAATTGAGAAACAATTTTTTATTAATTTCAGGGTTTCTGAAATAAATAAAAACAAAAATTTTTTTAAAGTAATAGATATTTATTATCTTGAGCATAAAATAGGAAGACACGGCCAATGCGACACCTGAAAATTTATCCTAATACTCAACTTGCCGGGGAACGTTAAATCTGCAATTTACGATGTGGTATTAAGAGGATCCTGTGCACTGAAAAAAGTGATATCAACGAATGAAGTATGTTGAATAAAATTGGTGATTTTTTTTTCTAAAAATTCTTTGATTTAACGTATGAATTTGTTGTCTCAACAAAAATATTCATTAAAATTTAACGAACTAATGTTGAAACAATTCGTTAAATTTATTATTTAATAAAATAAGTATGTCGGATTTAACGTATTAGATCGTTAATTTAAATAACACGTTCATATATTTATTAACAAAAACAGAATATGTTCTCCGAATATGACGAACTTGTACGTTCATCAATGAACATATGGACAATTCTCATTTTACGTTTACCTTTATAAAAATCAACCTTCAACCTCAAATTTTTTTTTAACTTCTGATTTTTTTTAAATAACTTTTGATGCAGTTATATTAACAACACTTCGTGGTATAGCAGAACAAAAATTCAAGACCTAAAACGGTTCCATGTGGTGCCGGCAAGCACTCAAAGTCAAATAAACTTAAAAATGTGTTTGAAACTAACAAGTTTTTTTTCTTTCTTTTGATTGCTGTAATCGCAGATTTTAGCATAAGTGTCCAATTCTTCTAGTGTAGGCTATAAACACAGCATAGCATTTCATTAACCAGAGTTAAATTGTGTTGTACAAAAGTCGTGAAACCAAATTTTAAAAAATTTTAAAATTTTGCACTTTTTTTACTAGGCATTTTACGCCGTTTCGTGTATTGCAAAATTCAAAATGGAGCCAAATAGCTCTTGAAATTATGCATCATTTGACATATATCTCGTTAATGTGTCCTCAACAAAATGCTGTATGAGGTACCCAAACTTGGAGAGAAAAAATTTGAATGCCTCAAGAGGTGCCTTTTTCGCAGGGCACACTCGCAACGTTATTTCAGTGAAGCTATAGTATAGCGTTATTAAAGAAGATTTCCAAATTACAATTTAAAATCATTCTATTCCTATGGCGTTTTAAAATATTAATTTGCTTAAAATTTATAGTTATTTAAAAATTCAGAAATATTGCATATTTTGTTATAACGGATTTTTGGCGTTATAAGTCAATTTTAATCTGAAATAAGTTCTTCTTACTTAAGCAAAAAATATGATTTCACTAAAAATATTAATCAACGCTTGATAATTAGCTAAGAACGCTATGTTTTTAATTTAACATTAATCGTCGAGGCACACTTTTGCTTTAATATCGTATATCAAAATCAATATGGCGTTCGATAAAAGGTACGATTTTGCATTAAATGCAACTTTAGAGATTTAATTAAGTGCAAATAAAAATTTTCGGAACAGGGGTTTATATGGGAGCTATGGTTAATCGTGGACCGATCTTCATAAAATTTTGTACAAAGTTTGTACAAAACTTCTTTACATCGAATTTCATAAAAATATTATTTTTTTTTTTTTGAGTGTTGAAACTGAAAATCTACCATGCATATTTCAGAAGTTATTAAAAGTTAAATAAGTATTCATTTGTAAAATATTTAACATTTTTTTGTTTTTTTAACCGTCATATTTCTGGACCGAAAAGAAAGATGCATCTGAAATTTAATGTTTTCGGAAACACTTCCAATGATCAATGCTTGTAATGAATTTCGTTGAAATAGGAGATGTCAAATCCGATTGCTGTCCGTTTTGACATGGAATCACTCACATGCGACTTTTATGATACAGGAACAAAGCCTATTGAAAATTGTTGTGATCGGTTCATTATTTCACCTGTATGGGGCTAGGTGAAATAATGAACCGATCACATTAAAGCCAAAGATATTACATTCATAACGATATATAAAAAGTTTTTTAAATCAAAAGTTCAAAGGACAAAGTTGGAGATAAAAAAATTCAAACTATTACATCTCAAAAACCGGTATTTTTAAAATTCTTAAAAAATTATATATTGTTGACATAACTTTTCTCCATATGAATATAAAATTTCAAGTTGGAGCTTTATTTAGTTTAGAAGTTATGGACAAAAATAAAATCCAATTATTAATGACTGCTAATTTATATAAAATAAAAGGTTAATTTTAGTGTAATTTTAAAAACAAGAACATTATCTCAAAAATTATATATAGTGAGTTAATTTACATCGAAAGTTTAAAGGTCAAAATAAGACTTTCAAAAAATAAACCATTATATCTCCGAAAACGATATTTTTAAAATGCTAAACAATATTATATAATATTAATACAACTCTTCTTCATGCTAGTGCAAAACTTTATGTTGGACACTCATTTAGTTCAGAAGTTATGTAACAAAATATAAACTGAAGTCAAATTTTGTATATAAAATTTTTGTTTTTTTTTAAATATGTATTCATAAAAAAAAATATTTCAAAATGATTTCTGTAAATATTTTAAATTTTATATACAAAAAATACACCTTTTAACGTATTTCGCTTCATAATTCCTAAACCAAAAGAGGCTCCAACTTGAAATTTATCACAAGTATGGAGTAGAGTTACATTATTAATATATATATTTTTTAAGAATTTTAAAATACCTTTTTTTGAGATATTAAGCATTAATCATTATATTATCGATTTTGACCTTTGCACTTTCGAAGTATATACATAGTTTACTTGCCGTTTTAAAGTCAATGTGTTTTTCTATTAAATGAAATAAAAGTACAAATTGTACAATGTATATTTTAGAAGTTATGAGCAATAAAGTGTGATTACTTTTGGAAAAAAGCAACCACTTTTTGATTTTTGAAATGTCATATTTTTGGACCGGGAGGATTCTTTACTCAGAAAAATACGTAATATCTGTAGCGAATTTCATTGAAATCGGAGATATCAAATACGAAAATGTCTGTTTTTTGCCAGTTTTGATATGGAATCACTCATGTGCCAAATTTCATTATCTTCAAAATTGCGACCTGTACTTTGTGCAGAAGGTTTACATGGACAGCCAACCAACCAGCCGTCCAGCCAACCTGAAGCGATTGGTATACTTTAAGGCGGGTGTTGGATAACGTTTTCTATGCGTTACAAACATCAGCACAAACGCATAATACCTTAAATTGCTAATATATCTACGCATACTTAACATATCACGATATTTATACCCTACACCACCATAGGTGGTTGGGGTATTATGCGTTTGTGTTGATGTTTCTAACGCACAGAAGAATTCTTCGGACCCCCAGCTTAAGGTATACCGATCGACTCAGAATCACTTTCGATATAACGATGTCCGTCCGTCTGGTCGCCTGGCTGGCTGTCTGGCTGGCTGTCTGTCCATGTAAACCTTATGAACAAAGTACAAGTCGCAATTTTGAAGTTATCTTAATGAAATTTGTCATGAAGGACGAAGCCAATTGAAATTGGTTATGATCGGTCCATTATTTCATCTAGCCCCCATAAGAATGTCCTAAAAGTCTACCTTTGTTCCAAGTTTCATCAAGATCGGTCCATAATTGACCATAGCTCCCATATAAACCCCTCCTCTGAAAATCACTTTAACTCCTAAAGCCTAAATCTCATAATGTCAGTATCAAGTTAATATTCGACACAAAATAGTTTTATTTAAGTAGAAATCACAGTGCAAAATTTTGTGAGGTTCGGTTCATAATTTATAACAGCTCCCATATAAACCCTCTTCCGGGAATCGCCCTAAAATGCATAAAATTATATAAATGTTAGTACCAATGTAATATTCTGGTTTTGTCATTCCGTGTGTAACATGTCGAAGGAATCATCTAAGACACTACAAAGTATATATTTTCTGGGTCCTGGTTAGGTTCTGAGTCGATCTAGCTATGTCCGTCCGTATGTCCGTCTGTCTGTTGAAAGCAGGATAGGGCTCGAACGGGGTAATGTAAAGGGACGAAATTTGGCACAAATATTTGGTTTGTTTGGTATTTAAAATGGGCAAAATCTGTTAATAAATAAAAAAGTTATGGGCTAAAAACTAGAAACACAGGGTGTCCGTTTCATATTTTTTTTTGTTGATATTTTATTGATTATTTTATTACCGCCCATCTCCTATATAACGTGAAAATCAACGAAATTGTGTTCAAATAGTTCAAGGACCAATGTAAACTCGGAAACAAAAAATGGGCGTGGTCCGCCCACATTACCGCCCACCTCCCATATAACGTGGGTATATAGATTCGGACGGGCCTAATTCAATTCGCGCTTGTTTTTTTTTATTTAACACTTAGTAAAAGTATCGATCGACAATTGGCCACAGGTCTAATATATGACCCCTCCCCGAATTTTGATTCACATACATGATGGTGTAGGACATCATATGGTCGGGCTTGACCGACTATATCTTTCTATCTCGTTTTAATTTGTATTTAAGTTACACCATTGTAGAGTGGTCCGCCCACTTTACCACCCACCTCCCATATAACGTGGGTATATAGATTCGGACGGGCCTAATACAATTCGCGCTTGTTTTTTTTTATTTAACACTTAGTAAAAGTATCGATCGACAATTGGCCACAGGTCTAATATATGACCCCTCCCCGAATTTTGATTCACATACATGATGGTGTAGGGCATCATATGGTCGGGCTTGACCGACTATATCTTTCTATCTCGTTTTAATTTGTATTTAAGTTACACCATTGTAGAGTACATAAATGAAAAAAATTTTGATTTAGAGCTATAAATAGAATTTTGGCAATTTTTTTTTTATAAATTTTTATCTTAAACCTCCATAACATTGATGCCGTTCGGTAAAAGTCAGTCACGCGAACAGATCTGTGTTCCACCAGAGCAAGTTTGAAGAATTGCCCATATATATTGATTTTTAAGAACAAAATTTAATATGAAGTATGCATGCAGCATAAAATTTGTGGATTCAGAGTACATATACAGAAAAAATTATTACCGTCTTTTTTACAATTAACTCAGTTGTTTAATTTTGCATCGAAATTTAATAAATATGTTCAAGAAAAAATAAAATAGAAAATAAATTTTGGTATGATTTTTTTTCCTATACACATTTTTAATTCATTCAATCATCTACTTGATTGATTTAATTAATTTATTAATTGAGAATTTTTTTCTGTTTTGTATTTTTTATAGTTTTTAGTAATTGATATAATCATTTTTGTGAGAGGTGCAAATTTAAACAAGTTTATAATTGAATGAATTATTTTCATATATATTTGTTAATTGGTGACTTTTTTCTGTGTAAGTATTCTTTGATTTTAGAAAAAAAACTTTTACTCAAGGAACAAGTATTCTAAATTAAAGAAATAGTTTGTAAATATATGTAAAATTCATTGTCTTCTAACAATATATATAAGAGAACTATAAAGTAAAAGAAAACAGTTTGTTTTTATCGTTTAACAATAAATGTCGTATTTTTATACCCACCATCAAAAAGATGGGGGGTATATTGATTTTGTCATTCCGTGTGTAACATGTCGAAGGAATCATTTAAGACCCCACAAAGTATATATTTTCTGGGTCCTGGTTGAATTCTGAGTTGATCTAGCTATGTCCGTCCGTCTGTCTGTCCGTCTGTTGAAAGCAGGATAGAGCTCGAACGGGGCAACGTAGGGAGACGAAATTTAGCACAAATATTTATCTTATATAAGGTTGGTTGGTATTGAAAATGGACAAAATCGGTTAATAAACAAAAAAGTTATAGGCTAAAAACTAGAAACACAGGGTGTCTGTTTTATACTTTTCTGCTGATATTTCTTCAATAAAAGCACGTACGCCAACGAAATTTTGTACATATACTTGGTGGATCGACATAAGCTCGAAAACCAAAAGTGGGCGTGGTCCACCCACTTTACCGCCCACCTCCCATATATGGTGAAAATCAACGAAATTGTGTTCACATAGTTCAAGGACCAATGTAAAGTCGGAAACAAAAAATGGGCGTGGTCCGCCCACTTTACTGCCTACTTTGATGGTGGGTATATAGATTCTGCCGGGCCGAATATATTCGCGCTTGTTAATACAATAATAAATCAATAATTTGTGTAACCGTAACGTTTCATAAAAATTCAGATCTATTCAAATAAAACTCCTGCAATGAATACATCGAATTAAAAGAATTACTTAAAAATACAATTTCGAACATTGCTGGTTTACTTAACAAATATTTTAATAATGTTATATATTTTTTTTTAATTTTTAAAAACAGGTCCGAAATACGAATTTCAACAAATTTCCTGGATAAAAATATCACGCGATTTTCTATTCGTAAATATTAAAATTTTAATTATTTTAATTTTATTCCGATTAAATAATGCATTACAGTTTGGAAAGGTGTTGCATCCGGCAATCGTCAAGCTATTCTTAATAACTAGCTGAAACATTTCATGAAAATAAGGGAGTTTTTATAATTTCTACAAGGTGTAAGGAATTTAAGGCTACGTTAGGTAACTTCGATGAATCTATTAGCAATTAGCAGCTTTTTAGAAACTCTCGATATGCTTTTATGTTTGCTGGAAACACCACACAGGAAGTTTTCGATTACATCTATGTTCAACCCTTATTTTTGGCTATTGGTACCAAGTACATGAAATTATTTTAATTTTTACATAATTTAATAAAATGTTTGAAATATCGATTTTGGAATTATCTAGTTGGTAACGTGTTCGAATTTTCTGTTTATAACGAATTGTAGGTTTCCAGTATGTCTATCTATTTATTTGAATTAGTTTAAAGTCTCTTGATTGTGATTTATCTTAATTATCTAAGAGAGTTCTGCTTTTTAACTTACTTATGTATTAGTGGGAAACTTGTGCTATCCCAGCAGTTTTGGTGTCTGTTGCGAACTAGTAACTGACTACATTAAGGCACCACTAGTCACTTTATTATCTACGAAGACTAGTACTTTAACATGGGCTTTTTAACTTACTTATGTATTAGTGGGAAACTTGTACTATCCCAGCAGTTTTGGTGGCTGTTGCGAACTAGTTATTTAACTGACTACATTAAGGCACCACCAGTCACTTTATTATCTACGAAGACTAGTACTTTAACATGGGCTTAACGGTGGTATTTTTTTTTTTTTTTTTTTTACACACAATCACCTCCACGGCAATAAGGTGGCTCTTTTGTAAATGTTTGATTCTTCTTTGGTCATTTTCCCGCTTACCATAGGGTTAGTAAAGTGGCAATTGCCATCATGCTTATTGGTGACAGATGTTGGAGAGACTGGTGGCTATTTTTATGCAAATTTTTATGCAAAAAGCAACAAATAAACTTATTTTATATTAAACTAGAAGCTAAAGAGTTTTTATTAACAGTATAGTTCAAGTTCTATTATTATTGTCCTTTTACATGATCTCTTCTGGTTAAAAATAAATAAGATTGGTTATGACCAGATTGCACACAGACTGATTAAAAACAGTTGTCAAGTGCTCGACTCTCTGCTCACTAATTTATGATAAGTCGCCTTGAAAAAATTAGCATTATTAGTGGTTTTTCCAAGACCACAGTTGAAGTTCGTCCACGACTAAAAGATTTAGAAGTCTACGAAAACCACTTCATTTCACCTGTCTCTCTCTAGGTGCTAAATAATAACCAGAAAATACACACAAGCATTCCTTAGGATTAGTTAAGGTGGTTACTGGAAGGCATTAATTAAATGTCCAATAATAAATAAGGAAAATAGGGGGATATTATTATTTTACCTGGCACAAACATTCCTACTCAACAATATCTTTCATCTGTCTGCTAATGAACAACAGTTATTTTTTTTAGACTATCGCCTTCTGTTATACTATTCCGTTACACTGTTCTTTACAACGGCATATTCTACTTACACAATTACTTACATATCTCAACAAATATTAAACTTTAATAAAAAATTGCAGGACCTTTACGAGAACTATAGAAATTTAGTTGTTGTTGCAATGTTTTATTATTCTTTTTTTTTACTTTTTTTAACTACAAATTCTTTTCCTTGAATTTCTTACACCTTTCAATCATTTTTATTCCTTAAACTCTTCAACATTATTTACTCATTCACTCACTCACTCGTTTATTCTACAGCACACTCAGAAACTTTAGTTGATTCTTTTATTCCTTAAATACATTCATCCATCCATCCAGCCATCCATCTATCCGTCAGTCAATCGTCATCTTGTCTGTCACTTTTAGCTGTCATTTTACACCAAACTTTATTCTCTCTACTTCATGTTTTGTGTTAAGGTTACAATTTATATAAATACTTTTTTTTATTCGCTTTGGGTGCTTTTCATTCATTTTATCCGGTACTCATATTAAATGATGTACTATATTTAGTGTTTAGGGTATTAGAAGGTTTGGTGATTGGTTTGTGACAAGAAGAAGATTTTGGAAGGATAACATTAATTTTTAGCCAGTTTACATTTATTTGTAAGAGACTATTCTGAATTGCTACCTATTCTGTTTCTGATACCAATTTCAGATTTGTTCAATATTTTAAGAACTGGTGAAAGATTTCGTGGTAAATTTGAGAGAGTTTATGAAGTTTTCTCAGAGGTACATTAGTTTTCTAGATTGTTTCAAAATGTTTAATTTATTTTGTTATTTTGATTTTTTTGCTTATAAGGTTCCTCGTAGTCCTTCTATACTACACCTTTTTTCACATGTTTTCGTCTCAATCTCCTGTTGCTCTACTTTAGTACTTGCAGTAAAAAAAACTTTTTATTTTCATTTTTTTTTTTTTGTGCGAGTGAGTATTTATTTTGCTGTTGCTATTTGCTTCGTCCTTTCCTATTTCTTGTGTTGGCTTTCATCTACAATGATACATACATGTGTATGTGTGCGCTTGTACTTTATGTATTTAGAAAAAGGACTCTTATTTAAGTCAACTCATTTGAAAGACATTGATTGACTTTCTTAATAGACTTTGTGTCTTGTCAGAAAAATTAAAGTAAAATGTCAAATTTATATGAAGGATTTCAATACACAGTAATGTACGCACATTTTTAAATACAAGACTATTTTTTATTGTACTAAATAAATATATGCAGGAGAATTAATTAGAATTTATAATTATAAAAAATAATTTAAATTACGTAGAATAAATATATTCATAGAATTTACTTCTTTGCGTCTTTAAGAGCAATTCTAATAGTTTAAAATGTCAAGTAATAATAGAAAAAATTTTACTATGTGAAAAAGAATTATTAAAATAAGTAGCTAAATACTTTATAGTTGAAACCTCTGAATAGTATAGAGTGATTCCATATCAAAACGGACAAAAAACAGACATTTTCGGATTTGATATCTTCGATTTCAATGAAATTCGCTAAAGATATTACGTATTGCAAATGTTGCTCAAATCACAAACTTTCTTAGTGAAGACTCTTTCCGGTCCAAAAATATGGCGTTTCAAAAATGAAAAAGCGTTTGAATTTTTTCCAAAAGAAATCACACTTTATTGCTCAAAACTTCTAAAATATACATTGTACAATTCTTATTTTTATTTCATTTAATAGAAAAACACATTGACTTTAAAACGTCAAGTAAAATATTTATATAATTCGAAAGTTCAAAGGTCAAAATTTATAATTTAAATTTCAAAGCTTAATATCTCAAAAAATGGTATTTTAAAATTCTTAAAAAATATATATATTAATAATGTAACTCTACTCTATATTTGTGCCAAATTTCAAATTGGAGCCTTTTTTGCTTTAGGAGTTATGAAGCAAAATACGGTAAAAAGCACATTTTTTGTATGTAAAATTTATACTATTTAAAAATTTTTTTTGAAATTAATTTTTTCTATGAGCACATATTTAAAAAGAAATAATATATTTTTATATACAAGACTTATATTTTGTTACATAACTTCTAAATTAAAGGAGTGTCCAACTTGAAATTCTGCACAAGTATACAAAAGAGTTGTATTAATATTATATAATTTTTTTTAGCATTTTGAAGATATCGTTTTAGGAGATATAATGGTTTAATTTTTGTAAGTCTTAATTTGACCTTTGTACTTTCGAACTAAACTAACTCACTATATATAATTTTAAAGGTAATGTATTTGCTTTTAAAATTACACTAAAATTAACCTTTTATTTTATATAAATTAGGAGTCATTAATAATTGGATTTTATTTTTGTCCATAACTTCTTAACTAAATAAAGCTCCAACTTGAAATTTTATATTCATATGGAGAAAAGTTATGTCAACAATATATAATTTTTTAAGAATTTTAAAAATACCGGTTTTTGAGATATAATAGTTTGAATTTTTTTATGTTCAACTCTGACCTTTGAACTTTTGATGTAAAAGAACTTTGTATATATCGTTATGAAGGTAATATCTTTGTCTTTAATATGCAATATGCAGCAATAACTAGAGATCTACAATGTATATTTAAGAAGTTATTAGAAGTTAAATAAGTATTAATTTGTAAAGTTTTTAAAATTTGTTCGTTTTTTAGACCGTCACATTTCGGGACCGAAAAGAACAATGGGTCTGAAATTTCATGTTTTCGGAAACACTTCCAATGGTCAATGCTTGTAGTGAGTTTCATTAAAATCGTAGATGTCAAATCTGATTGCTGATTGCTGACATGGAATCAATCTATAAGTAAAATAATTCATTTTAATATATTCAATTGAATACTAAAATAATAAATATGTAAATAAATTTTATTCTTAATCCAAATATGCAACAAAAAATGGTTCAAAATTTAGTTTAAGCGAAACTCAGATTATTTATTGAAATTTTAAAAAAAAGTAGTCTTTGAAAACTGATTCACATATTCAAGATTTTTAGGGGCTATATCGTCTTGTAGTTTCCTCCACGTTTCGTTTCGTTGTGTTACCCCCTAACAATAATTCAGTGTTAATCCTGCTTTATTATTGTTGTACCAAACCATTCAGTTCCTGAATGAAAGGAGAATAGTGATCTAGGATATAGTTGATAAGGATCTAGGAATAGCTGATAAGTCACCTGAGTTCAGGGCATTAGAGCCCAGCAATTTGGATCAAAGCTCCTACAAGGCAGGGCAGTCACAGAGGAGGTGAAATACCGTTTCCTCTTCTGTCTCATCATAACAACTCCAACAGTAGTCGTTGAGAAGGGAAGGCCCAGTCCATTGGCATGAGTACCCAAAATACAGTGTCCCGTAACAATAGAAATAAAAGTCTCATTCTAGATCGAGAGAGCGCAAATAGAGAATTTATCGTAAACTCATCATAATTGGGCCCTATACCTGTTTAGCCATTAAGTCGGCTAGTAGCCAGTTGAGTATATTGAAGAGGGCTCTGGTCGGCGTATTACACAGCGCACCCATGATATGGATGGCAATCGACCTGATAACCTTCACAAAAACTTTACGATGAGTTTCCTTCTTCATCGTTTCCCACCATACTACAACACCATAGAAGAGTATTGTTTTAACAACTGCCTCGTATATCCATCAGATGCCACAGGGTTGAAGTCCTAGTTACGACCGATTGCCTTCTTATAGACGTAAATAGCCACTAAAAATTTATGGAGATAGCTTCCTATCAAGAATAATACCCAGATATTTAGCACTCTCAGAAAGTTTCAATGTAGTACCATTTAGTTTAAGTGGCGAGAATTCCTCAACCTTATATTTCCTAGTAAAGAGAACTAGCTGAGTTTTCACTGGATTCAGACTGAGACCAGAAGAGACATTTCAGTCACTTAAGGTCTTTAGTGCATCCTCCATAAGTTGAGACAATGTGTCCATTTGTTTGTCAGAAACAGCAACTGCAATGTCATCAGCATATGCTACGCTTTTTATCAACATATTGTCGAGTTTTCGCAATAGATTATTAATGGTCAAGTTCCACAAGAGAGGAGAAAGAACCCCTCACTGAGGTGTGCCTCTATTAGAAAACCTGCTAACACTAGTGACACCCAACGTCGACCTAATGATCCTATTCCAGAACAGTTTAGCGATAAAACTTGGAGCTTGTTCTTGATGGAAATAATATGTTTAATACATTTAACCTAACTTAACCACTTGTCTAAAAAAACATTTAGTAATTTCTCGAACAAATATTCTTTTCCTAAAAAAAAAGTTTGTTTGATTCATACCATCCTATCTCTCACATTTGTATATACATTAGCAAAATATAATAACTCCCCTTAAAATCACAAGCACTTACATATTTACTTTTTTTTCTCATTTCAATTTGAATTCATCTGTCTTAATAATTGTACATAAGTTTTACTAATTAAGTGATTACTAATAATAATTTTATCCATTAATAACTTTTAGCAACAAATTTTTCAACAAACGCTAAAATGTTTTTATATTTGAATTTTTTTCTTTTTTACTTTCATTTCATTCATTATAAGTATTAATCAATAACCAACCACCTCTTGTCCATATCGTAGATGGAAATTAATAAAACAAGCAAAAAATATATCGAACAAAAATTTGCCTCTTTGTGAATAATTTTCCAACCAACACCAGTTGTACTCATACCATACAGACAACAACAAAGTAATGTAAACTGAAAACATATGGGAGAAAAAAAAAAACAACTAAAGAAATTTGCAACAAAAAGTTGAAAAATGTATAACAATCGATCACAAATATTAAATACATTTATTAATACATATTATAAGTTTAGTTGAAAACGCCCTTGCCATTATACAAGAAAATATAAAAAAAAGAAGGCGAGTCAATGCCACCGCAACAACTACCACCATCACATCTTACTATTTTGCTTACTTCTCATATAACATCACCAAAGTCATCATCACCACCAATATAAAACTACAAAATTTACTGTGAATAAAATACAGATGAAGGAAATAGTAACTAATGTAACCATTTATATCACATAGAAATATGAATTATACACTCGATATAATTAGAATAAGGACAATTTATTTAAGTAAAAATTTTTTAAATTCCTCAAATGAAAGCCCAGAAATTAGAAAAAATAGCACTGAAGATTTTAAAAGATTAATTTAAAAATGCGAAATTATAAAACTGTACAACTCACGGTTAATTTGACACCGGAATCTTAAAGTTGTAAGTTTCCAATGATTTTATGTTGCCTAAAGTGATTAAAAAGAAAAAAAAAAAAAACTTTAAAAAAGAGTGAAATTTAACAATAAGCAGATATCGTCCAATAATATCTCGCAATGGGTTTAGATCAAGTCGAAAAAATTGGACTTATCTTACGGGATAAGTTCACAAAACCACAGGACGGTAGGGTTGGTCAGTCAAATAAATATGTATAGCCCAGTCCAGTCTATTTATAGAGACTCCCTACCACACGTTGTAGACGTCACGGTCTATTGGATATCAATAAGCACTAAGACAGTTTCTTTATTACGACCTTAGTTGTGTCAGAACAACTTTTGTTTTTTACGGGGGGGCAAACAGCAAAGTGACCCACAGCAAAATCGCCCAAATCAAAAAAAGCTTTAACTTTGGATTGGGCAGGATTCTGTCCCTCGGCTGGACACATGGGGTTTTAACTCTGAAAATAAATTTTTTCTGAATAGAATGATTTTTTACTTTACTTTCTCATGCATGTTGTAAGCATTAAACAAACGTGAATGTTATATTTTTCTCGGCTGAATCTATATACCCACCATCAACTTTTTCAAATTTTACATTATATTTACATTACATTTACATTATATGGCAGGTGGGCGGTAAAGTGGGCGGACCACTGCCATTTTTTGTTTCCGAGTTTACATTGATCCTTGAACTATTTGTACAAAATTTCGTTGACGTTTAACATTATGTGGGAGGTGTGCGGTAAAGTAGGCGGACCACGCCCATTTTATTGTTTCAAAGTTTATGTCGACTCTTGAACAATCTGTACAAAATTTCGTTATCGTATATGCTTTTATTTAAGAAATATCAGCACAAAAGTATGAAATTAAGCTACAATGGACATCCTGTGTTTCTAGTACTTTGACCATAACTTTTTTGTTTATTAACCGATTTTGCTAATCAATCAATCAATACCAAACCAACAAATATTTGAGCCAAATTTCGTCTCCCTAGGTTCTCCCGTTCGAGCCCTATCCTGCTTTCAAAAGACGGACAGACAGACGTACATAGCTAGATCGACTCAGAATCTAACCAGGACCAAGCAAATATATACTTTATGGGGTCTTAAATGAATTTTTCGACATGTTACACATGGCATGACAAAATCAATATACCCCCCATCTTTATGATGGTGGGTATAAAAATAAATAATTAAAGCGAAAAATCACCCAAAATATCAGAAATGTGTTATCTAAAACGAATTAAGGAGTGCGATCAAAAAAATCTTAACACACGTTTTGCCTCATAACTTTTTTCGGAATCAATATTAAAAATTTTTTTGATCTAGTTATCATGGAAAAATTTATTATTATTATTATTATTTTTAATAACAACCATGTTGATTTGTCGTGATTTTCATTACAATGAGTGACGAAAAAGATTTACGTGCTAAAAATTTCAAAAAAATCCAAATAGGTCATACAAATAATTGGCCACAGAATTAAATTTCTGCTGTCAAACTGTTTCTAATGTTATTAAACAGTATCAGGAGAATTTGACCATTGATATGAAACCTGGTTCGGAAGGAAAAAAGGTCCACATGATATTGGGAAGGCCAGAAAATTTAAAGCATATTGAAAGGAACTCCAAACACATCTGATAGAATAGCAGCTCAGTTATCTCAGTGTTTCGACTATTTGGTGCGAAAATTTAAAGCTAATGCAGAGTTGATAACATATAAAGTCCAAAAAGTTCCAAACAGAAATGCTGCAAAAAAATTAGAAGCCAAGAATAGGACACAGAAATTAAACCAAAATTTCATAAAAATATACTCAAGTTATATAATTGACGAAGAAACGTATGTGCTAGCTAGGGTGATCGATTATTCGACTTTTTTGAGAAACCGGTTTTCGAATAGTTGGTATTTAAAAAAAACCGGTTGCACTTTTTGAAATTCAGAAAAAACCGGTTATCCGGTTTTTTGCAGAAGTTAATATTTATATCAGAAGACTACATTTCTTTAAAAAATCAATTCTTATAATTAAATTAAAATTTATTAAATACAAGCATAAAAGCCTGACAATGTCAGGAAAAATAATATAATAATGAAAATATGCACAAACAAATCCGAAAATTAAAAGAAAAAAATATGAACTACATTTAGACACCTTCCTCTCCCTAATCGAAGTCAATTATTTGAAGCCGTTCAAATTTATTGGAATAATAAGTTTTAAATTCGTAAACCTTTCAAAATAAAAATATCGTCGTAAATGGCCGAAATACAGAATCAGTTTTTTATAGGATTTGGAGAGCAAACAATAAGTATAGAAACTCAAAAGTTTTTAATACCAAAACAGACTTTTTGGTCCCTGATAGAAACATCTGGCACTATTAGAATTTATTGAACGAATAGTTTTATAAGTATGCCGATTTTTAGTTTCTTACGTCGTCTGGGAGCTTCAGAAAGCTCTGGAAAGGAAACATTGCTTAGGAAAGATATATTTAAATCCATATATATAGATCCACGGATTTTCGCTCCCTGATAGAGATTTCAAAATCTTTCTATGTCTTCTGGGAGCTTTAGAAAGCTCTGGAAAGAAAAAAAATTCTTAGAAAAAGACATATAAATCCTCTTATATTTGCTCCCTGATAAAAATTTCAAAATATGGCTCCATTAGGATTTGTTGGACAAAAAGTTTTATAATTAAGCCAAATTTTTATTTTCTACGTCATTTGGTAGCTTCAGAAAGCTCTGGAAAGGGAAAAAATTCTAAGCAAATTATATATCTAGATGACTAGAAGATAATTATGTTTCAAAACGATTCTGCAGGTGAAACTTTTTTAACACAACACCTTTAAAAAATAAAGGAAATATTGGATCAAAAAAATTAAATTGGGTCATACAGGATAATTATTAATTATTTGTTTAATATTATAGAATAAATTCTAATTTAGACTTAAACTATATTTTAAAAACATAAGAAATCAGTCTTTATGAATATTTAAAAAATTATTCCTAAATTTCGATTCAAATATCACTATGTAGTACATGTATTCTCAAATAAAATGCTATTTTTAAAACTGGTTTTTTGTGTTTAAAAAAACCGGTCTATTCGACATTCGAAAAATGAACATTTTGAAAAAACCGACAGCACATTTACTGAAAAAACCGGTTTTAAAACCGGTTGGAAAACCGCGTCGATCACCCTAGTGCTAGCAGAATTTTCGCAGCTTATGTGTCAAAACTTTTTATTGTTAATGCTCGAGGCATTGTTAGAGATAAGTTTAGGGCCCAAAAGCAGAAAAAATTTCTTACAAAATTCCTGGTATAATAAGCTTTTTGCAGTTGCGGCAAACAGGAAAGTCATTTGATACATTCGGATCTATTAATACCAAAATATGCATAAAGGAATATTTGCAAAAAGGACTTCTTTCTTTCGTAAGAGATCACAACGTGTCCATATATTTTTGGACCCATTTGGTATCATGTCACTACGGTAAGAAAGCTCTAGAGTGGTACCAAAACAATAACATAGTTTTAGTACCAAGTGAGGTAAATTTTCAAAATTGTCCATAGCTTAGACCAGTGGAGAGATATTGAGCTCTTGTGAAAAGTGAATTGAAGAGCACAAAGAAGGTGTCCCAAAAAAACCGAAGATTTTAAAAGAAGTTGTGCGCATTGTTTCAAAAAAGTGACTAAAGCAACTATGAAATCTCTAGCGGAAGGGTTACCAAAAATGGTCCACAAGTTCATAAGTAGTGGTTAGAACAATAAAAGTTGTATTTTTCTGTGATCTGTAATAAATTATCAATTAAATAAAATAATGAGGACGCTAAGATCAACCATTTGCAAGTTACTGAATATTATATATATTAAGATTTGTTCAAACGCACTCCTTATAGACCAAGAATTTAAAAAAATCACAGCAAAATTTTAGATTATCTTTCATGTAAAATGTGACCGAAATTTTTATGGGAATTATTTAGGCTGCCAGCCGGAGGAATTCAAGCAGCAAATTACACCCGCGGAATTAATAGAATTTGGAGTTATCGTTTAAAGCTGTCATATACTAGCTGCTAATAAGTGGATGTTCTCCTTTCAAATGGAAATACATTTCCCAAACTCTAAAACGGCGACCTCCCAGAAAGAACTGTTTTCTTAGTATTGTTCTTTAACCAGAAAAACTTTTGTTTTCTCATGTTGATGGTAAAACGAGACAATTTGTAGGCAGCCTGTTGTTATAAGACTGGCGACAGTCGAAAGCCTTAAACAGGTCAAGTGATACCATAACCATCCATTCATATGGCCTCTGCTGATTCATGCCATGAGCGATTTGATGTTCGGTGGCGTATGGTAGTGCTGTGTATTTTACGAAGTCTATGCTAGTGACGAACTGCTGGTAGGTAACATATCTGAGAGGAAGATATCTCTAACGTATTGAGCACTCGACTCTCTGAACGAGAAGGTTTTCGGCATCATCATAGACATTTCATCGGACCAATCACCATGGCAGACTTTTTATTATTGATGGCCTCTGCTCACTACAAGGTTCACGAAAATTACTTCGTTTCGCCTTGACTTTTGAGTATTCCTTAATCGTGACTTAATCTCCTTTCTTAACAACTACCGTACTAGAGATTAGTATTAAATAATCTAACCATTTCTTTCGCTTGACCTGTTGATTTCACGTTTCATTTGGTCGGTTTATGAAAAGTGAAGATTGGTATTTCAGTCAACAAATTCATCTGCGTGTGTGCGTCTCAAAATTCGAAATACTCTCGGTAAATTTTTGGGCGTTCTTTTATGGAATTTTCAATAACTTTTTGATGCAAATTGTAGTAAAATTGGACAAGAACCTACTGCGCCATTAGAAATCGGTTGAAATTGCAAAACATGTGTATATTTATAGTGCAAATCTTAGCCTGATTGATACTAGGAACTTAAGCTTATTAGAAAGTATTTGTCACCCAACTTTATTATTTTGTCATTTGTGTTGGAGAATTGTCTGTATGTCATCCGATTATAAGCATATAAGACCACACTCCTTCTAAACAATTTCTAAATAGCAATTCTCTTCGTAAAAGATAATTTATCCAATTGTATTATCTTAGTTAGTCCAAAGTGAATGATTTAGGAATCAATATTACAAAAATAAAATAATGAAGTAGCTAATAATTCCAATTAAAATAGGAAGTCAATTTCATAGCACAATTGTGCTGGCTGAGTTCACACGTATTCTTACGCTCTTTATTTTTAACGTTGCTGAGAGTGCAAAGAGTACAAAATGCACCGGAAAAAAGTATGGAATGAATTGTTCGGTAAACAATTATTTTGATATCAATGTTGTAAGAAAAAATTGTATGGATGTAAATAATAATTTTTTCGGAAATATTAATAGATTTAAGTGTAAAATAAGCGAAAGTGCATAAAAATAGAGCCCTGACCGCCAAAATATCGTAACCGACAACATTTTCGAAATTCGTTTTTTGATAGAAATCTATAATTTAGAGTCATTTACATCATCTGTCAAAATTTCATCGACGTACCAAGTGTCATTTCAGATTTATAGCGAAAGCAATTTTATCATGACATATAACAATGTGCAAACAATTACAAAAATGCTTCTCCTGTAAAGTTTTGTGTTCTGCACTTACGACATTTTCGCGGTTAGGTCTCGATATAATAATAAAGCACCTTGTATAACTAATGTATTTCGTTTACTAAACCCAATTTTCTTTGAGTGCATTTTTTCTACTCTCACAAACACAACTATATTTTTAGTCATTGACATCCCTAAATTAAAAACAGAAAAAAGCTACAGTCTTTGTGTCTTCAATGTATTAGGTTTGGTTTAGGGATGCCAATCCCGAAATCCAGATCCCGAAAATCCCGGGATTTTTTGGGATTACAAAATCCCGAATCCCGGGATTGAGCGAAAAAATCCCGCGATTTCAATTTCGGGATTTATTGACAAAAATATAATCCAAAAAATGAACTTAAGGCAAAACAGAACATTTACAGAAATTTTTCAAAAATTTTTCAAAAATATTTAAAAAAATCTATTACATATATAATAAAAAAGACCGACCTTATGATACCCTACACCATTCCGATTCACATAATTTTGTTTTTACTTATATAAAACTTATTTGTTTTAAATATTAACATTACATTAATATTTAAGTTGGATTAATGCACGTTAAAGTGATTTTTGGGAGAGGGGTTTATATGGGAGCTATTATGGACCGATCTTCATGAAATTTGGCAAATCTAAAATTTATTTGTGCGAAATTTCATTAAAATATTTCTATTTTTAAGGCATATATAAGTGTTAAGACTCTTTTCCGGGAAGACATTTGTATGGGGGTGAGGTGAAATAATGGACCGATCATGAATAATTTCAATAGCATTCGTTGTTATGCCAAAATAAACATATGTGCCAAATTTCATCAAATTATCTTCAAAATTGCGACCTATACTTTTTGCATAAGGTTTACATGGACAGACATCCGGCCAGACGGACAGACATCGTAAAATGAACTCAAAAAGTGATTCTGAGTCGATTGGTATACTTTAAGGTAGATATTGAGATGTTTTTCCTGTGCGTTACAAACATCAGCACAAACGCATAATACCCCAACTACCTTTTTGCTTTTTAAAATACGAATGAATTTCTTTAATTGAAATATGTATACAAAAATAACTCTTTTCTTATATTTAAAATGTGTTTTCATATGAAAAATACATCCCGAATCTCAAAAAAACCGTAATCCTAAAAACTCCCGGGATCCTGAAAAGTCCGGAGAGCCGAAAAATATCGGAATCCCGGGATTTAAATTATAAAATCCCGAATACCGGAATTTGTAAAAACCAGTCCCGTTTGGTATCCCTAGTTTAGTTAAATCTCCGAACCGGAGGTCTTTTATGTCGTCAATCCTTCCCTGTTGTGACAAGATCATTCTGTATTGTGTTTCCCAATAAATGATGAAAATAAGAAACATGGCAAATAGCTTTTGTTTTTTTACTTTTTAATCTCAAGTTAATTTAAATACTTATTCACAGGAAATTTACATCTAAGGTTCAAATAATTTTCCTTATTCAATTTTCTCACAGTGTTTTAATATGCATGCTTTGAAGGTATGACTGTCCGTCTGTCTGCCTGTTTTGGCTTAAGTTATGTTTTCTTTTTTTGAATACACATATACTACATTTAGAGTTAGATACATATAAATATGTTCTCCTATCTTAAAGAAAAACTTCACAAGTCACATATGTTTGAGACGCAGATAAATATGCGAAACGTGCATGATTCAAGCATAAAATCTAATCAATTCCAATTAGGACTTTTCTCTGATGTATTCGTATAAATTATTATTTATCACTTGATTATTTATTATTTCTACCACAACTAACGCAGCCTTAACTTCTTTATACATATACTTTATATTTCTATAGATATTTGTATATTTATAATTTTTTCTTTTTTTGTATCTTTTTACTTACAATAACTTAAAATAGTTTCATATCTTTTTGACTACTGCAGTTTTGCTTTCTAGTAAATTCTCGCATGGTCTTTTGAAATTAGGAGCTGAGCTGTTAGTTAAATGCGGTATATTGATGCAAAGAATGTTAATAATGTTAATGATGATGTGGCTATTGCTGATGATGCTGATGATGATGATGATGATTATGATGGTGAGCATGTTAATTCTGCAAAATTTATATGCGTTATTATAAGCTTGACTCTTTCCATCTCTAAGGTGATGAATATGAATAATGGGCACTATGCACAACATATAGGGAAAAGAAATTACTTATGATTATAATTAGTTAATTTTGACCACAGCTGTTTTGTTTTAATAAATGATCAAGATTTGTTGTCGATATATTTTATGGTATTAAGTTGAATATTAAAGACAATTGATGACATTGTAAGAAAAATTTCATAATTAGGCTAAAAAAAAAAAATAAAATAAAATTTTACACATACAAATTATGAGTTCAGAAAATGTAGACAATACGAATATAGAATAATTTTACTTCACTTAACTGGATTCCAACACATTGGAATTATATTTGATATAATTAAACATATCAAACGAGAAGTCTGCTGGATGTAGTTCTCTTTTTAATATAAGTAATTGTTTATGATTATTTACAAGCTCTTTTACAAAATTAAAATATCAATCCTTTAAATAGTGAAATTAAATAATTTAAAGATAAACAGTTTTCCGTTTTTGCATTTAATACTTTTCATAAACACACATCAAATACACATAAAAAAAAAGAAAAGAGGGATTTTTTTTCCATTCTTTTAGCAAAACAATAGTAACATAATCATTTCAGTTACAATACTAATTCATACACACGCATACATATACTATATACTAGGATATTTATATGTGTGTAAGTGTGTAGGAAATACAAAAATCATTTCCAGCTTCAACTACATATACAACTATATATCACCAACAAGAACAACAACATCATCATCATAATAAGGCTGTCAACTTGTGATGACATTGTCAACTGACTTGTCAAAAATCCACATCAAATGCAGATATAAATACACATACATATATATATATATACATATGTATTTACAAGGGAACAATATTTTTATTGTGCGTATTTGTAGTTTTTATTCGTATGTGTATAGAAAAAGGAATCTGTTGTTTGCCTATGGGTGGGTGGTTGTTTATAAAAATTAAAGATTATGTTGTTATTGTTGGTTTTATTAAATACTTGTTAATGTAGAAAAAAGGAATGATTCATATTCATGTGTAATATTCGAATTTGTCTAAACTTGAGTATTTTTTGTTGTGGAAATTAAAATTTTCAGTGATGGTTCATAAGGAGTGCGATCGAAAAAATCTTAACATATATAAAAGTCAATAATTTAGAAACGGTTAATCATAAGCCCAAATTACAATAGAAAAAAGTGCTGTTTCATTTAGCCCTGTTTCTAAATTCACGGCGCTGCATTCAGATTGAGAGCGAGACAAAGAGAGTGAGCAAATAAATGAGAGGCTAAAATACACAAGTAGAACAAAGCTAGATGTTGGTTGTAAATTGTGGCTGCCTACGCTGAATTGTAATTATTACGGCAGCAACATGTTGTGCTGACAGTGATCAGCTGATAATTTTTGCTGATACTGTTGGTGACTACGCCCTATTGTAATTTGGGCTTTAGAGTTTTTATTGTTTTTCTATTTAATTAATATTATACTACAGACAAGCGCGGATCAAGCTCAAGCTATTGGGGCAGGAAAATAGAATGATTTTCTTATCTATTTCCTGAAATTGTATGATTTAATACAGATTTTTCATTAAGCGTCTTCATTTTGGGGAGGAAATTTCCTTATTGCCCTCTCCGTGGATCCGCGCCTGACTATAGATCATAGAAAAATATAATATAATAATATATATTCTGCCCACTACTATACCTTTTTTAGTAACCCTTCCATTAGAGAATTGATAGTTGTTGCAGTCACTTTTTTGGAACTGTCTGCCCATCTCTTTTTAAAATATTTGATATTTTGGGACAACTCTTTTGCCCTTTTCGATTCTCTTTTCACAAAAGTCAAATATCACTTCACTGGTCTTAGCTCCGGACAATTTAGAGGATTGACCTCTCTTGGCACAAAAACTATGTTATTGCTTTGGTTCCACTCCAGAGCTTTCTTACGTAGTGAAATTATACCATTGTGCTCTCTTATCAAAGGAAAAATATGTATTTGCAAACATTCTTTGATACATTTTTCGGTATTTGTAGAGCACACTGTAACAAATGACTTGCTTCTTTTACCGCAACTGCATAAATCTTGCCACACCACGAATTCTTCAGAAAATTTCGTCAGCTTTTTGGACCTAAACTTATCTACAACATTTCCTCTAGCATCAGCAACATAAAAATTTTGACCCGGAAGCTGCAAAAAATCTGCCAGTACATACGTTTTGTCGTTCTTTATACAGCATGAGTATTTTCGTATGAAATTTGGTTTTATTTTCCGTGCCCTATTCATGGCTTCTAAATTTTTTGCAGCATTCCAGTCTGGAAGTTTTTGGACTTTATATGTTCTTAACTCCGCATTAGCTTAAACTTTTCGCACCAAATAGTCAGTGCACTGAGCTAACCGGGCTGCTTTTCTACCAGATGTGCTTAAAGTTCTTTTTAATATGCTTTCAATTTTCTGGCCTTCCCAATATATGTGGACCTTTTTTCTTCCCGAACCATGTTTCCTGTCAATGTCCGAATTCTCCTGATACGGTTTAATAACCAAGGAAACAGTTTGACGTCAGACA
Source organism: Protophormia terraenovae (assembly GCA_951394005.1). Classification (NCBI taxonomy): domain Eukaryota; kingdom Metazoa; phylum Arthropoda; class Insecta; order Diptera; family Calliphoridae; genus Protophormia; species Protophormia terraenovae. Next base: position 37,396,060 of record OX596074.1, read on the forward strand.
TTTAATTTTTTGACCAATTATTTGCGGGACCAATTTGAATTTTTTATTAATTTTTCAATTATTTATAGCACGTACATTATTTGTTGTAATTAAAAATAATAACTGACATATTTTCAAATGATACTAGAACAAAAAAAATTAAAATTTTGCTTCCGAAAAAATTTATGAGGTAAAACGTGTGTTAAATTTTTTCAATCGCACTCCTTATTACGAAAAAAATGACATAAACTTGTCATAATAATACAATCTTTATATTTGCTAAGAGCTTTTAAAGCTAACATTTTATAACAACATCGACTTTCAATAAATCTGAAAAAAAGTATCCAAAATTGTGCTCAATATTTTTTTGTTATTAACCCATAACTTTTTTTCAATAAACCGATTTTTTCAATACCAAACAAATAAATATTATGGACAAACATCCTGCTTTCAACAGACAGACGGACGGACGTCGCGAGATCGACTCAGAATCTTTAATGATTTTTTCGACATGTTTTACACGGAATAACAACCCAATATATCCCCCATCTATTTGGATGAGAGGTATAAAAAACGAGTTATTGCTAAACACTCGAAGGACGATGCACAGTGTCCCATTTCAAAAATAAAATGGAAATAAATCTGGAATTCCCGAACAGATGATCCGATTTCAATGAAATTTCCCACAGTGATAGTTGAAATGTGGGCGATCTTAAGTTTTGAAAAATTAACAAAAAGCCCGCAATTCCCAAAAAACTTTCTAAAATGTCCAAAAATGTGATTTTTTTTACTCTTTTTACTATATCTTTCGAACCGATATCCTGGAACAAACATTAAAAACACATTAAACTAAGTTAAAAATATAACTTTTTTTAATTCCAACTTTGCGATTTGAGAAATTGAGGCGAAAATTGGAAAATCATGAAAAAATAGGTCGAATTTGGGAGACCCTAGTTATCTCAGGAATAAAATTTTATAACTTTTTTTCCTTCACACAATTTTCTATAGAGTTATCTTTCAGAAAAATATAAATACTTTATATGTTACTGAAGAAAAGACTGTAACTACTTTTTTTGAAAAAAAAAAAAAAAAATGGCGAAAAATCGACTTAACTTTGAAAATTTTTTTCATGATAGTTATAAGCGAAATATGTATTTCCACCTCTGGTACCACGAACGAATTTTAGTGTCTTTATGTTCGATAGGGACCAGCTCTGAATCAACCTAAATAACTAGCAAATGTATAACGGACAATTCCAAACAGACAAAGAGTCACACCTTTGTTTTCTGTGTTTGGCCTTAGTTTTTAAATATGCAAATGTCCGTTAATTTTTCTGACTGAATTTCATTTTGGGCTGTTAAACATCTCTTAATATATGGTGCAACAAACGAGTTAACGTTACGAAGGCTAGGATTAGCAGAGGATATCATATGAAGTATCAGATTTCGCCCAATGGAAACTTAAATGTTATCATGTTAGCAACTCCATGGTAACATTTAGGACTGAAAAAAGGAATCTTAGAATACTAACGAGATTATTCAAAACTTTAACCACAATGCCCAGCTTTGGGGTTATGTAGGACAGAGTATCTTGGGAATGCCTTAACGTCACCAATAAGTTTGCTTGGATTGCTGTGCAATGTACATGGAACCACAAGCGATTGTTCTTCTCCTCAGTCAACACAAATTATATGATTGTTAAAATGTGTAGAACAATAGCAGTAGTTGAATGAAGAATATATCCTGAGTATTCCTTCTTTCCTCTATGCGGGTTGCAAATTGGAGGACGGAGTTGCTTTCCTGTAATCTGCTGAGCAACTACGAACAATAATATTTTCAACGCCTTCCAGAGATCAAACTGAAGGCGATTGAGAAAGAATCTTATGCTTGAAAAGCAAAAATGCAATCGATCAGTTTGAATTTGAGATAAGGGAAATACATACAGTTATGTGTTTGTCATTTAAAAAACCTTGGTTTTTTTTTTTTTCTTTGTTGTTTTACTCGGTTTTTTACCTACTAGAATAATTAGCTTCATTCGAGGATTAGGTCTTTAATAAATAGTTTATCGCACATGCTTGCAATCGCTATTGTAAAGAAATATTCTTAAAAAGTAATTTCTTCATCTATCCAACTTTTCTATGAAATTTTAAGTAAATTGTACCTTTAGAAATAATTTATAAATTTGGTTTCAATTTAATATCATTTCATTTACAGATTTTGGATTAAAATGTCAGTGGTTTTTAGAATGAAATTGAAATAAATATAAAAAATAAATAACCTTTAAATACAAAAGCAAAAAAGAAATGAAAAAAAAATCAATGAGTGCTACTTATATGACAATACAATGATTGACAGCAAGGACTGGACATTTCATTATAAGCTTTACGAAGTTTTTTTTTATTAAGTATTATTTTGAAGAGCTAGTGACGGCAACAGCAGGGAAACATGGTACTAATAAGATAAGTTATAAATGTTTAAGGTTTAGCACATTTAAGGAATATATTTAATTTAAGTACTTTCTAAAGTTAAACAAGTACCATGTTTATATGCTAGTGATTTTTATTAAATAAAAGTACTTTTTAAAATCAAGCTTTTGTTCCACACGCAATATTTCAATTATCATCCCTAAAACGCACCTTTTTATTTGGAAGACAAATATATTCTGTGTATATGTCTATCTACTTACGTATGTTTGTATGTGTATTTTACGATTTTTTTATATTTATTAACGCCAAAAAGGACATGAGATGAAAATGTAAATGACAGTTACTTTTGACAGGTGCGTCATCTTCTTAACAAAGAAAACCAACAAAACTAAAACGCCCATACTACAATACATTTAAACTTGAAAAAACCCATTCGAGTGTATTTGAGAGTTTTAATGTGTGTGTATGTTTGAATTCCATTGTTATTTATATGAATTTTTTGCTCTTTATTCTTTGGCAAAGAGAAAGCCAGACATATGAGTGAAATGGAAACCTATATATTATTGATTTTATTTATTTAACATATAAATTTAATTTGTATTTATGTGTGGACAAGGTTGATAATGATGACGACTATTTCATCAAAATAATGCGTAAGAGTAGTATTACAGGATAACAACGAATTTAAGGATAGGTATAGTTTATATCGCATTCTTCTTAAATTTGATTTTAGTTTACTTTCCTGATTGTAAGAAATACATTAACAGTAGTTGATCTTAAGATATCTTAAATTCTTCTTGATTTCGTTGTGGGTTATCTTTAATTGTATGAAATATTATTTTTTTTAGCTAGTCGAAGTCAAACTTTCACCAAAAAATATTATAAATTGTAGTTAAAAATTCTTAAAAACTTGGAGCTATCAATTTTCTGCAACTACTTTCACTTTTATATGTATATTGAGTCATTGCATATAAAACCAACCAGCTGGTTGCTCACCTCTTCCGAATTTGATAATATTTGGTACAATCATTACGCTCGTCAAAACTAAGGCTGGCGCAAAATTTCAGATATCAAGTGGTTTGCGAAATATAGCGATTTGAAAGTGTAAAATAGTTAAATATATTTACAAAGTTGTATACACAAAATTACGAATATAAAATTATAAATAATTAACAAAGTCAACAAAAGATTAGAAAAAAAAAAAATCTATTGCAAATAATTTCGTGTAATTCTCATTATTTCGACTAGAAGATTAAGAGAGTTAAATAAAACATGTCCATCATTTTATTTAAAGCTTATAGATATAGATTAAGCTATGGCTTTTATCAAATTTATGGATCCCATCTCAAAATCGCTTCTTGCCTTTTAAGGCCTAAAAGTAATCACTTTCCTTCAAATAGTTATTAACGACGCGCAACATGAGGCCGAGCGTTGCATATTCTGGCATTTTTTAGTTCTATGCTTTTTTCAAACGGATTAGTTGTGTTAGCACACGTCTTTCATGATCGTCTCACCCTGTTTTAAAAGCTTTTAGATATAGATGTCACACCAAATAAGAAATGATGTCATAAATATTCGGCTTTGGTATCGAATTTCCAGCTGGGCTGGGCTCACGAACGATTTTTAGCTCTTTAAATTTTTATAGTTGATACACTTTTTTATGCAGAAAAACTTTCGTTATGTATCGCTGAAACAACATTTTAGACGTGCAAAATCACCTTTCTTTCGGTTCGTGTTCACCTTTCAGTTCATATGCATCCAATTAAATTGCTTTGTATGAGTCCTAGTAAGTTTAGTTCACTGCTCTACGTCAATAAACCTCTGGAACAAAGATCTATTCTATAATTTAAAATACCCAATCAAATGTCAACAAATTTCAATCTTAAACAAACCACTATATTAAATTTTTTACGTCGTTTCAATAAAACGATCAGTGTTTTGATTATTGATCGATCTACTTGCTATAATTATGTAAGTACATCTTGCATTTGACCTGAGTCTTGATTCATCAAAGTCGACAATTCTTTATATTCAAAAATTTGTTGGATTGCTTGGAAGCTCGTTATCATACATATCGAAGTTGCCAGTTTTGAATAGTTTAAACCAGTCTCGACAAATTGTTTTAGCTAAGGCGTGATCCCCATAAACTTCCACCAAAATTATTACAACAGAATGACACATACTTAGTAAGAAATGGACCGATTGGGAAAATATTATTAACGCAATAAAGTGCGATATATATATTTAATACAATAAGAATACATCAATGTCGAAAATGATGTCAATGTTAACGAGTACTCAGTCCCACTTTCATTAACATATTACGTAAGGGCATTCAATCATGTAATCACTTACGAGTATTTGACAACAGATAATCTGCTTCGATTTCCTATACCAAAGAAAAACTAAATAATTTTATATCTACATTAATTTAGACCTTTTTGCGGACCTACAGTGATTCATTTCATAGGCAAAAATAAGTTTAGAATGAATTGAAAACCAGTTTGTTAAAAGCTAATAACTTGTACCTTAGGGTGGTCCATAATACCTTTCTGTGAGCTACATTTAGATCATATATGGAATGATCTAAATGACAATGGAAGATAAAAGTAAACGAACAGAAATGCATACACACAACCTTCACATTGAGGATAGAATCCTGTCCAACAATTCGAATAAATAATCAAGCTATACCCCAACAAACGGAGGTTAAATAACTTGGTATGCATCTAGATCGACGCCAAATGAAGTTGAAAGATCTTGAGATTAACTGGCTCATTGGAAGAAATTCTAAGCTGAGTTTAGTCTGTAAATTATTGCTTTACAACACAATTCTAAATCCAATATGAAGCTATGGAATTCAATTATGGGGCACAGCTTCAGCTTCTAATGTTGAAAAAATTCAAAGGCGCCAAAATAAAATTTCAAGAACAATTACATCTGCCCCATGGTATGTAAAAAATTCGAATATCCATAAAGATATCGGCGTACCTCTTGTAACTAACGAAATAAAAAAGCACGCATTAACCTACCTAAAAAAGCTTGAAACACACCCAAACCCACTTGCTCGTAATATATTAAGAAGTAATGGCCACATACGCTTAAAAAGAAGAAATACATCAGATCTGATCCGTATATGAAATGCACGAGAAAAGATGTTATCGCCTGACACTGGTTGGACGAGATAAATTTTAATTTTTTAGATTTTAAGATTTGAATACTTATTGTTAGTTCTAATTTAAGAAGTTTCAATAAATAAATACAAATATTAAAAAAAAAAATTAGATCATACTTGCCAAATTTCAACTTCCTACGATTATTGGAACAGGCTGTTTCACGCCAATTTACGTCGATGATCCTAGAACAAATCATTAAATTTTTGCCTCACCAATATTAATGATTTATACATCAATCTATAGCTAAAGAAAAACAAATATAACCATTTTTCCAAAATAGCTAATAGGAAGGACAAAATCTACATTTTAATAAAAATAACTCATTTTTAGTATGAAATAAAATAAAATAAAAGTAAAACTTTACTAATAAATTTTATATAAAATTACTTTTTTTCGTTCATATTTGCTTTTTCAAAGAAGGGTGGTGTCAACACTTTAATGATCACGTTTAATTTTTCTATTTATTAATAAGTAAAAAAATGTATTTTTAGAGTCATAAGATGTTCTTTTGGCTGAATGGGAATGTTCGTCCTTCCGTCTATATATTTGGGTTAAATGGGACGAAAATGACGCTTAATTCAAGAAAAGATGATATCCAAATTTTGAAGATTATTTTAAATTTTTTCTGTTTATTAATTAGTAAACAAAAGCATTTTTAAATTCTGAAATATTTTTTAGCTGCATGGCAATGTCCGTCCGTCCGTCTATAAATTTGGGTTAAATGTGTCGAAAATTCCACTTAAATCAGGGAAAGGTGATATCAAAATTTTATTAATTTCATTTGGTTTTCATATTAATCAAAAAGTAAAGAAAAAATATTCTTCGAATTTTAAATTTTTTTTAAAAGAATTATAATGTTCGTCCGTCCGTCTGTCCGTCTGCTTGTTAATGTTTGCAAACTTTCCAATTCAAAATTGTTAAACTTTTGACTCAATAAAGATAATGACTAAAAGTTTTCTTTGTTCGATAGATAATTTTGCTTTCTAACCAACTACTAAAAAAATGTTAAAATCGGTTGAAAATATTTGGATATATATGGAAAAATCTTAACTAAGATCTTGTAAAATTAAGATTTTTGAAATTTTAAATGTATATAACTCGAAAAATATATAAGACATGTAGTATATGCAATCATGATTTCTAAAGGATTTATCAAGGACTTTAAGCTGCTGTATAAATCTTGGAAATCGGGTAAAGAACAAAAATTCGATAGTGGTTAATCGTATTTCATAACACTAGTAGAGTGATTCCATGTCAAAACGGACAGCAATCGGACTTGACATCTCCGATGTCAATGAAATTCACTACAGATATTGGCAAATGGAAGTGTTTCCCAAAGCATCAAATTTTAGACTCATGCCCCTTTCCGGTCCAAAAATATGACGGTTTGAAAAACGAGAAAACCTACAAAAATTACAAAGGTGCATTTTTTTAATTGCTAATAACTTCTAAACTATATACGGTAGTGATCTACTTTTAGTTTCATAATAAAGACAAAAATATTACCTTTATAAAGATATTTATAAATTTTTTTAAATCAAAAGTTCAAAGGTCAAAGTTGGACTTTAATTTTTAATTTAATTACTTATAACTTCTAAACTATAGACAATAAAATTTAAATTTTAGTATCATTTTAAATATTAAAATATTGTCTTCAAAATTATGTTAAGTAAATTTATTTAATTTGAAAGTTCAAAGGTCAAATTTAAACTTATAAAAATTAAATCTTTATATCTCCAAAAACGATATTTTTAAAATTCTTAAAAAATTATATAATGTTAACACAACTCTTGTCATACCCGTGTAAAATTTCATATTGAACACTCATTTAGTTTAGAAGTTAAGTAACAAAATATAAACCAAAGTCAAATTTTGTATATAAAATTTCATATTTTTTAAGTAAAAAAAATAATTTAAATTAATTTTTGTAAATATTTTAAATTTTTACATACAAAAAAATTGCTTTTTACTATATTTCGGTTCATAAATCCTAAACCAAAAGAGACTCCAACTTGTATTTTGGCTTGAGTATAGAATGGAGTTAAGCTATCAATATATAATTCAGCTTTGATTATTATATTATAAATTTATATAGACCTTTGAACTTTCGAAGTAAATAAATTTTATATGCGTAATTTTAAGGCTAATATCTATTTCTATTAAATGAGATACAAATTAGAATTTTACAATGTATAGTTTAGAAGTTATGAGCAATGAACTATGTACACTTTTGGATAAAATTTTATAGTTTTTCAATTTTTAAAACGTGATATTTTTGGACCGGAAAGGGTCTTAAGTCTGAAATGTTGCTATTTGAGCAACACTTGTAATAGGTAATAACCAGGACAAGTTTTTATATGCAAAAAAAAAAATTGAAATATGCGCTTGAAAAAGCACGAAAAAATGGTATAATATGCACAGAAATATGCAAAAATAGCATGAATATGCATATAAAAACCAACGAATTTATACATTCTTATATATTAATGAGTAGAAAATATGCATTTTTTAACTTTTAATCTCTAATAGATTTCGATGTTTATAAAAATATAACAATTTTAATTTTAAGTATCATATTTGAAGCTTCCGAGTTTTTTCTTTACAATATTTACAATGTGCTCAAAATACTCACAAAAAAATTTTAGATATCATTTGATTGAACACCAAAAAATTGCGTTTTGTATCCATTATATTCAAAATTATGCAAAGATTTAAAATATAAGCATTTTTTGTTAAATTCTTTTGAAATATGCAAATGCTTACTTTCCAAGCGAAAAGCTTGAAAAACTTGCCCTAGTAATAACTGTAGCGAATTTCATTAAAATCGGAGACATGAAATCCGAAAATTACAGTTTTTTGTCCATTTTGATATGGAATTACTCAGTACCCTATTTTGAACCCCTATAGTTTTGCTCCTGATGTGAATATTGGATCCCGCTTCTAAACTGAAAAAGGTAATGTTCTCTGAAATTTCATGCAAATCCAACTAAAGAATTTATCAAACACTTTAAGGTGATATAAAAATCTTGGAAATCGGGTAAGGAACAAACATTCGCTAGTGGTTAAACCTTTTCCATGACACTAGTACCCTATTTTGAACCCCCATAGTTCCGCTCCTGAAGCGGAATGGATCCTGCTTCTAAACTACTGTCCTCTGCTACGCTTATGTCAAAATTCATGCAAATCCGACTAGCCGATTAGAAGATACAGATTTATTTCGATTCTTCCCCACTGTTTAATGTTTGATAAAGCAAAGAAAATGTCTGGCACTTAAGCCGTTTTTTGTATGAAATCTACTGGAGTTTTTTTGAAAAAAAATATTTTCTCAAATCGGGCTATATATGCGCACATTTTTTTTCATAGTATTAAAGTGGACAATATGTACTATTTTTCAGAAATTTTTCAGAACAAACATCTTGTAACATTTTAAGTTGCATTCCATGAAAGTTGAAAATTAGTGTATTTTAGGATAATTTTCAAAAATATAACAAAAATATTAGGACAAAATATAATTTACAAATACTTAAAGAAAAGTACACTTAAACATCTGAAGTTGATGGTTTCATTTTAAATCTTTACCTTAAAAGACTTTTTATTTAAAATAAATACACTGAAATCTGATGAAAATGGATTTTTTTTTACTATTTTTCAAAAATGTAAAAAAATTCTTAACTTTGACAGCTCCTTATAAGAAAACAACGCAACCTAGATTAAAGATTTTAATTGATGTTGATACATAGTTTTTTCTATTTTTATTCGGTAGCCAACTTTATTACGAAACTTTAAATTTTAAAATTAAATTAAGCGCCAATTTTGACACATTTTACCCCAACGTGCGTTGGAGATATCTCAAAACAAAAAAAAAAAAAAAAAAAAACTCATAAAAATAATCACACGGTCAGAGACGAGCTGTTTTTAAGTTGATTTGGAAGAGTACATGCTTCTAGCGGGTGAGGGAGCTAGTAGGTTGCCCTCCAAATTTGGCCATGTCGGGTATGTATTTTTTTTGTAAATCACAAAAAAAAAAAAAAAAAAATCATTTTGACAGAAAAGAAATTTTACATATAAAACAAGGTTGAAAAAGCTGAAAAGATATTACCAATAGTATATCTTTTCCGCTTTTTATCAAATTAATGAAAAGTCTGTTAATATTTAATAAAAAAAAAAACAAAGCTTCCTTTATAAACCCGTTTGCTTGTCAGAAATTCAAGCTACAAATTTTTTGTTAACTCGAGAAAAACGCTCAAGCTTTGAAGTAAAAAACAAGAACATGTGCTAAATTTGTTCTTAACTTTAATGTTATATTTTCATTATAGAGATTCAGTAAATGATTGTTAAAAAAAAAAAAAAAGGAACGCTCTTTTGCAACTCTGAATTCGAAGCCAATTTTTCAAAAGAAGAAAATTTTTAGCTATAAAGTTGGAAAATATGTTAAATTTTTGTTTACTAAATTTTACAAAGAAGGTGAACTCTAAGGTAAAAAAGAGGAGAATGTGGAAAAATATTTTCCTAGTTTTTAGGATATTATTCATAGTTAAAAAAAAGAAAGTAAAATAGCTGCTAGTTATTACAAAATAAGAAAGGCTTTCGTTGCTTAAGGAATAATAGGTTTTCATTAATTTTCTAAAATGGATTAGAAACTAGCAAAATATGTGTTTAATTTTTTTTTTTTAACATATTAATGATTTATTATTAATAAAGGCATTGTTCCTTAGAAGGATATAATTTTTTGTGTTTATTGTTAAAATCAAAATTTTCAGATTTCATACGGTTTAATTTTATTAATTCAGTGATGTGATTATTAACAATGTTAATGTGTAGGGTACCAAAATTATCAAAATAGCCTTCACCCTGACCCCAAACTAAAAAGTCGACAAAAAAAAAAAAAAAAAAAAATACAAAACTTCTAAACAAACATCTAATGACAATTTCATTGAGTGGGTGTCCATTCACATGTATGTATGTACAATGTACATACAGTGGCGGCCATGAGATTAGCACACTTGCTACTGACTATCTTTAAAAGCAAATATTTCCTGGATTTCTTTATTTTTTTTAATATTTCTTTTATATACGTGTAACATGTCTTGCTAAGAACACGTCACAATATATTCATTGTCGTTACTATATATGTATATCTTTGCTGTTTTTCTGTTCAGAATAGAATAACCGTCAAAAAACATTGGACAGTATTTTAGCACAAAATAAAAAAAATTTATTCACATTTTAAAAAAAAAGTAACAAAACAAAAAACTTATTTCACTATAAACATAGTACTTAGTTGGGTATCCATTATTTTTTATTACAGCTGCCAATTTCCTTGGCATACTTTCCACAAGTCCCATACAGCGCTCCACTGAAATAGCATACCAAGCTTTTTCTATTTCTGTCCATTAATCGACTAAATTTTTAGGTTTTGCTCTCATTAAATGCTGCTCCACATCATTCCAAAGGTTTTCAATAGGATTGAGATCCGGAGATTGGGCTGGCCATTTTAACACGTTAATATTATTCTCTTCCAAGCAACTCCTCACTAAGCGTGAGGAGTGTTTTGGATCATTGTCGTGCATAAAACTCCACCTAAGTGCCATGTTGTCCTCTGCATAAGGCATCATTGTATTTAGTAGTATATTCTGGTATACATATTGGTCCATACGTGTATCAATTTGTACCAATGCCATGCCCAGAAAAAGCTGCCCACACCATCACATTTCCTCCACCGTGTTTTATTGATTTAGAAGTGTACTTTAGATTGTGTTGCATGTTTGGAGGACGCCATACATACCTCTTACCATCCGATCCGAATCTACAAAACTTGGATTCATCACTCCAAAGGACATTTTTCCAAAAAACTAATGGCTTTTCCAAATGCTCACGAGCAAAGCACAACCGATCACGTAGGTTCTTATTTGAAACGTGTGGCTTATGCTGAGAAATGCATCCACGTAAATTTTTTTCATTAAGTCTTCTTCTTATTGTTCTGCAGGACACGTTGATACCATATTTTCTTGAAATTTCATTCTGGATTACGGTGGAGCTTTTAAAAGGATCTTCGACAGAGGTTCTATATATTAAAGAATCCTCTTTACGTGATGTTTTTCTTGGCCTAGGAGCCTGTGTAACATTGTTAAATGTTTCATACTTCCGAATATGGTTTAGTGCATTATAAATTATCTTTTTGGAACATTCCAAAGTATTAGCAATCTCACTTATGCTTATTCCTCTTGAGTACATCTGTTGAATAATCTTACGTTGTTTCTCTGTACACCACTTTTTTTTAGACATGTCTAAATAATGTTTATTTATTTAACATTTTATCTTCATTGATAAATTAATAATATCTAAACTTACCAATTAATTATTAATATTCACAAAAAACATATACAAAATTTTAATATACAGTAGCGAGCATTAGAAATGCAACGCTATGTGATATGATCTTTGTACGCATATATTTTGCTTATAGCTAGTCCTAATGTAACAGTACTAATGTGATTTTGTTATCTGTGATAATAGATACCTGTTGCATATAATTTTGTTGAATATTTTTGTGCGTAACGAAAATTATTGAACGTTTAGTAAAAGCAGTTGAAAATGTGAGCGAGCAAAAAAATGCAACTCTAAACAAATAAACATGATTTTTAAAATTTTGATAAAAATTTTGATTGGAAATGGTTGAAAACTATAGTGTTGTTAAAAAGCATGATTTTTTATCGTTGCATATTGTCTAAGATACATGAAATCTACAAATAATATAAATATTAGCAATAAATTCCAATTTTATTAAATTTTGATATTTTTCTGAACTGTTTTGGACATTTTCCAAAAGAGATTGATATTTTTGGAATTATTATTTATTTTGTTAGTTGTTTTAAAACCAACAAACATTTTTTATAAATAAGCGATCAAATAATTATGATAGTTTAGCTTAACTTCATAATTTATAATTGAGTATGACCTTTCGACGGAAATAACGCAACCACTTTCGATCGTTATTGAGATGGAATCAACAGCTTTAAATATTTTTCTATGACTTTATCGAATGCCCGGTATCGCTATAATGTTCAAATATCCCTTGATTTTGGTCCTGGAACAAATTCTATCACAAGGAAAGATAGTTAAGAAATATACCTATTTTGACCTCTTCATATGTTGAATAATTAAAAGTACATCCTTCGTGATTATTGGACTTGTTTACTATTGGAAATTAATATTTAAGTAAGTATGTCTACCTAAACCGCCTAAAATTGAAATATATGGGTTTAGGGTCAAATTAATTCAAGTTATCGTAATAGGCCCTTATTTCCATTATACAGTACTCTTAAAAATAATAAAGAACCTGTCTCTTAAAGTAAAGGTGGTAGATTTATATAAGTAAATAATATGTGTTATGTTAGAAGAATATCCAGTTACCATATTTACATTCTTAAATCAACGATTGCTGGCAATAGTAGCTTTGAATGGCCAAATGTGGTCATTCAGATAATATAAAATATCTACTGTTAAATGACTTGTATCAATTGTTACAGGCATGATCGTTTCAATATTGTTTCTTTAAAATAATTTTTAAGAATCTTCATATTAGAACTACATATTAATATTATTTCACTGCCATTATCAGAATGTTATTCAAAAATATTCGAAAATTCTTAAAAAGTTAAAATTACCTTAAATTTATATGTATTGTTAGTAATTAGTGGTAATACTACCAAATCATAGTTTTCAGCATTTTTCAATAATTATTTTTATCAAAATTTAAAAAAATCCGGTGATTTTTTAGGAGGAGCATTTTTTTGGCTCTCTTAAATTTACAACTTTTAAAAAAAAAATAATTATTAACTGTTCGTATGCGTAACAGTTTGGAACAAAATGACATACAATAGTTGGATAAGACCGCAAAGAATAAAATCATAACAGAATTGGCTAATTTGATAACGTTCTAGCCCTAATCAATACGATCAAAAATCATATAGCCTAGCGTTGCATTTTTTATGCTCGCTACTATACTTGCTTGTACTAAAATTGTGACCAGCTTATTTTGCCTATTACTGCACTTAAATTAAAAATTAAAAGAGAATTGCGATAGAATGCAAAAAAAAAAAGTAACGGGACTTATTGCAGACACCACAAACAATACTAAAAAGCAAAAAATTTAGTAAATAATTGTAATGAGACGAAATAATTTTATTTTAAAAACAGTAGATATGATGTGTGCTAACCTCATGGCCACCACTGTACATACGAGTAAACACATATATTTTCTACTGTTCTGTACTCTTTATATTTTATTTTCTTTCATTTCTGTCATGTAGATATTCTAAGGATTTATTTGTTGCTGGCGTTATGTCATATTGTTGTTGTCATTATTAGATGAGGTCTGGATTTGGAACGTTTTGTTAAATTTATATATATACGTATTTAATTTTATGATATAAAATGTCACAAAATTCATTCAAATGTCAATCACAGTCATACTTTTGCTTTATTGTTGTATATATACTTTTTTTGCTGTTGTTATTTTTGATGGTGCTGTTTTAACGTTTTGGGGTGAAGTATGAACTCAAACTGAAGTAGAATTTTTGGTTAATCCCAGGAAAAAAAAAATTGTTATAATGATGCTTTGTTGTAATTTTTAATAAGGGTTTATTTTGAAATAATATAAAAAAAATTAATACTCTTTAAATAGTTATTATTAATATTTAGATATTTTTGGGCAAAAAAATCTGTATTGAAAATTAAAAAGCATATATTCTTCTGGGGTAATTTAAAATTGGGAATTCTTTTTGATTTTAAAATGTTAATATACAATTTAAAAAATCATCTAGTAGTTTATGCATGTTATCTTCCAAGAATTTATATACATGCCTGTTTATAGAGTTTAGCTATTTATTTGTAAATTTTTGGTAAAATATATAGAAAATTAACATCAATCAAAATCAATTTAAGTTAATCCTTAAAGAAAACCATTGATATATTTAGACAATTTTCACAACAAAAACAACAATCTTCATTAAAATTTACATGTTTGCATTTGTCTACATCTATATATGTATGTATGTACGTTTGTATGTGTATGATTGACTTAGGACATAATAAATAAATAGTAAATCTAAATAAAACAAATATTATCACTATAAACGTGTGTTTGTTATTTATACTAAATAATCGCACATACTAAATACAAACATAAGTAGACAATATTTAAACATGTAATAATTCCCATAGAATTATACTCAAAGGATATACTTGAAGCTAACCGAGCAAGTAAGCAGGCAGTTAGACTGGCAGCCAGGCAGGCATGTGTCAAATCTTTTACTGGTAATAATCTGCTGCAATGTAAATGTAACTGATGTATGTATGATCAAATTAATAGAATCTTATGCAATTGCAAATGAAAACACCAACCATAATATAAATGAGAAGGACACGTATGATGACAAGCGTGATGACAATGGCAACAACAACAATAATAATATGAACAACTATACAAGCAATAGATGCAGTAGCTGCAATAAATGAACTAATATTATTGTTGCCATTTAACAAAATATTACATGCAAAACACTAGAGTATTTTCAAATTTACGCATTAAACTACAACAAACACTTACATACATACATATATGCATAAACTCACATACATATATGTAAGTATGCATTTTGTTACAGCAACATTTCATATATGCACAAGGTAAACAACAATAATAAGTAGCAGCAATATCAAATATGTAACATCAGGTCTGCAAAGTGCCACTTGTTTTGGTACTTATTTAAAGGTTTACAAAAATTTTGGCCTAAGTTAATGTACATTAAACAGATTTTCGGAAGAATAACACTGGTTGACAAAAAAAATTTTTTTGAGCTCCTTCAAAAAAAAAAAATATGTAGACTAGATGGAATTCTGCATGCTAACACCTTGAATCTGCTTTCAGTTTTTTTTTCATCAGTTCGGGATCTTTTTTATGGGCGTGTCTAATATTGCGCCCTAAATAAGCCCATTACTCGAGTATATATCTCTATAACTCGAGAACGGTATGAACGATTTATATAAATAATACACCAAAATATGTGTAATAGCATTGGCTAAAAGTCGCTTTACCATCAAATTTTTATCAGCTCAATTATTTAGGAGATATTTTGAAAAAAGCTTCAGAAAAAAATTTCTTCATATAAAATTCAAGATATTTTTTTTTACTAAAACTTTTTCTTTAAAGTGAAAGCATCAAAAATATTTAAGTTTATCACATTTATCTCAAAGCTGGCAAAACTGCGAGTAAATAAAGCCACATATTGTAAAAATTGATATTGTAAAAAATTTTTTTTCGTCTTTAATAAAAAACGAGAGAAGAAGATATAGTCGGTCAAGCCCGACTATATGATACCCTACACCATTTCGATTTACATAATTTTGCTTTTACTTATATACAACTTAACTGTGTTAAATATTAATATAATACTAACATTTGTATGGGATTTATGCACGTTAGTGATTTTCGGGAAAGGAGTTTATATGGGAGCTATGGACAGATCTTCATGAAATTTGGCAGACAGATTTTTGTTGATATAAAACAGATTTATACTAAATTTCATTAAAATATATAAGTGTTAAAACTGTATTCCGGGAGGATATTTGTATGGGGGCTAGGTGAAATAATGAGCCGATCATAACCAAATTCAATAGCCTTCGTCCTTGTGCTAAATTGTGCATATGTACCAAATTTCATCAAATTATCTTTATCTGTAATTTTGCTTAAAGATTTTTATACTTTTATAAAATTTATATGTACCGAAATCCATTAAAGTTTTGATGTTCTTAAGACAATTATGAACGTTAAAGCCCTACTCCGAGAGGACATTTGTATAGAGGCTAGGTGAAATAATGTACCGATCATAGCCGGACTTTGTCTTTGTTCAAAAAAATAAAAAAAAATATACTTTTGCCTAAATTTCGTTATGATATATTTAAAATTTAAACCTGCACTTTACAAGATATTCATAAGCAGACTACTAGTAGTCCGAACGGATCGACGAACATCCTTAAAGTGGGGTTGGAAGATTCCTTCTGTGTATTACAAACAACATACAGTGACCCATTAAAAAAATTAAATGGAATTAAATCTGCAGCTTCTGAAAGGCTGGTCCGATTTCAATGAAATTTCACTCAGTGATAGTAGAAGAATTTTGCGCTTGGACTATATAAACGTAACAGGGACGGGTTCATAGGGTTCATTACATTTTAACTAATTTAAATGATTTTTATATGAGTGAATTCTGTCTTTTGAGATCTACAAAAGATATCATCATACTTATATGTTATTGTTTTTTATTCTATGTTGAAGATATTGAGCTTCAAGGATTAAAGTGTTTACTTTTGGACTACCACGTAAAGGTCTATCACTATAATGGGTCCAAATTTCACCCGATTCTTTACATATAACAGTATTATACCCATTATATCCAACTTTGGGACCCGCCTCTGATACGACTATATAGTCCAAGTTCAAAACTTAAGCTTTACTGCATCTCTGCTATTACTGTGTGAAATTTTGCTGAAATCAAACGTTCGAAAACTCCAGATTTATGTCCATTTCATCAGTAAAATTATACATAGTACTTTTCGCAGTGCACCGACAATTTGCTACTATTCAATACATATTTACATATTTTAGCCAAATTAAAATGTAGTATCATTTATATCTATATCTTGCCCCGTTTTGCTGGAAGGAGTTTTTATGGTAAAAATTAGTAAGTTGTTGCAGATAAAATTAAATAAGTTCTATAGTAATTTTCTAATTTTTAAAAACTACTTATTTAAATCTTTTTATCATAGAAATGAAAATATTTTTAAAAATTATTGCATTGTTGCATAGAGCTTAACCCTTAAATGTCCCTGGTATCTTTAAAGATAAAAAAAAATCCTATGGTCACAATTTTCGTAAAATTTTTCTTAAATTGGTTTTATATCGTTTAAAACATAACATGTCTTTGTAAAAAAAATATTTTTTGTTTCTTAATTATTCCGTTTTGGAAATATTTCAAAATGAAGTCAAAAAATATTTTTTATTAAAATTAAATAAACGTCCTTTTTCAAAGTGTAAAATCTGAGAAGCTATGAATAATTTTAAATGAAAAAAAATACTTTCGTACTTGGAACTATGTTCTTTAAGGATATTGAAAAATATTATAGTGATATATGTCGACAATACTCTAGAAATTATAATTTTCCGGTTGTATCTTCAAAGATACACTAGGCGTTTACAGCTAAAGTTTGATTTCTGTTACATATCGTATTTGTGATTATTTTCAGTGGCATTTTCGTATATAATAATGACTTTTCTAGAGTAAGTTCACTTGTTTGGGGCTAAGTAATAT
The DNA here is from genome assembly GCA_951394005.1 of Protophormia terraenovae. NCBI lineage: Eukaryota > Metazoa > Arthropoda > Insecta > Diptera > Calliphoridae > Protophormia > Protophormia terraenovae. The sequence goes on from OX596074.1 coordinate 37,414,011, forward strand.
AGTTTTTTAGATTTTAAGTTGTTTAGTAACATTTTTTAATAAAAAAAAATTTAGTTTTTATGCATTTTTGTAAAAAATTTTGACTTTTATTCGAGTTAATTTGTTAAGTCTCATGATGGTGTATGTAAAATAATTTTTAATTCTGAAATTATAGGTGATGATAGTATTTAGGATACATATAATAAAATTGGTGATCTAAATTTTTATCATTGATATAAACAAATAGTAGACAATGATAAGAATATGAATCAGAATGATATTGACATAAAGTGACCGTTTAGAACTATTTTATCTATATATTCAATTATAACAAAAACGTGGGAAATATATTTGATGCAGAATCTGAATATATTTTTCACAATTCGGTCAAAACCACATTTTTTATTTGTACAACTTTTTTACATTTGTAAAGTATGCTGAAATTTTAACGTGGGACCAGTTTAGAATATACTGCGTATATAATTGGAATAAATGAAATTTCGCCCTCTTGGAAAGATAATATAGTGTTGAATTTAGTATCAACTTACATCGGAGCAAAACCTGAACTCTATAGGTTTGAAATTAAGACAGAACAATCACTAACTGTGAAAACGCTTGACAAAATGAATATTGAATATTTTGAGAGGCTTTGAAATTAAATGCGTAACTATTATGATATATATACAGAACACTCCTTAGAAAACTGTCGCCAATCTATACCTTTCTATAGAAAGTAAGAATTCCCGGATTCAGTTCTTAGGTTTTATGGTCTTCACCAATATCAATTCAGATTTTTATATAATCTAAATGGATAACACAAAAGAAAAGCCTTGAAAGCTAGGAATGTATATGCACTCGACGACAAACACTCGCCAATGCGAAAGCAAGACGCAAAATTCTCGTAGGTCAAACAAAAACTTCCGCCTGGCTGCACTTAAGACACAAGAGTTGTTCCTCAACGAAGAGTTACTTAACGAGTCAATAAAACCGTTAAAATTAGTATGTGTCTTCAAATTATAAAGGACTACATAGTTCAATAATAGTTCAATGAATCTTCCTAAAATTGGAATGAAAAAACGAAATTAGACATATAAAGTATTTTAAGGATACAACAACTGTTAATAACTGATATCAACATAAACTTGGATTTAAGCCCATGTATCTGATTGAATTTAAGTTAGAAAATGTTTATAAATTATTATCCTGCGATGCACAACATTCTCTACAAAAAAAGTGTCCACATCTTGAAGTATAAATAAGAAAAAATCATCAAAACCGGATGTATATTTTGTACGCCCGCCTGATGCTAGATTTGACAGAATTTAATTCAAAATTAATTCATTTTTAAACTCAAAAAATACATAAATGCCTCATAAATATCATACTTATTGAATTTTTGTTAATCATTGGGTTAATATACATTATTTCTTTTATTACATTTTATAGTACAATTAATAAAGCTACATCCTCTGTTTACCAATTTTTGTTAGGGGTGAATGTCCAGGGTATCTTTAAAGATACAACTACTTTTTTAAAAATAACTTCTTTAAATTTTTTTTTTTTTTTTTAACTAAAAATGTAGTTATTATTTTTTCGACATTTTACATATAATATATTTTTTTCATAAAAATCGGTGGCCTTGGGCATTTAAGGGTTAACAGAAAAATTAATAAAAATTGCAATTAAACTAGAAAAGTAAATTTAATCGTAAAAAGCTTTCCAAAAAACTTTAAAAGGAAATGGAAAAAATAAAATTGGGGAACAATTTATAAAAACACCCATCTGAAAACAATTTTTTAACATAACTCTGAATTGGGTGGATTGCAAAATTTTTTATACCGTTATGGATTTTTGTTGGACAAAAAAAAAAAAAAAAAAAAAAAAATTATTTATTTTTCATAATTTGGGGAGCGCTTTTAAGTAGAATATGTGCCCAATTCCGTACTGATACTTTTATTAAGCGTAGTGTACAAATGTTTCTGTGAAATATACGTATGCATTATATCATTTTATTTATGCACTTTATCCCAGTTGTCGACTTAATCATTTAAAATGTAGACTATGTAGTAAAGACAAATTGCCTACTTTTGTAAAAGGAATCCCACAACTACCAGAAAACCAACGAAAAACACAAAAATGGATTTTTTTTTGTAAATTTGCCTAGATGGTGTATATTCATTGCAGGTCTAGAAAAAGCTAATGACAAACTCTTTGGAAGCTGTTACATATAAATAGCATAGCATGTTTTTTTCATGGGTCTTATCGAGAGCTTTAAGAAAGTGTAAAGAAAGTGTAATCGCATAAAAAACACAAATTTTGCAAGTAGTTAAATTTTGTCAAAGTACCCCGTTTTGAGCCCCGGTTGTTTGGCATCTGAAGGCTAAGTGAGGCCCCCTTTTTTAACCTAAAATTTATACTCTGCTAAATCTATGAGAAATTTTGTGTAAATCCAACCAGCCGATTACAGATTTACTTCCAAAAATTGTTGATTCTGCTCCACTGTGCAATACTGCGTTTCGGAAAATACGAACTGAAATGCCAATTCTGCCAGTTGCTATTTTGCTTCCGTCAGATTGCAATTTTTTATAAAAATTGCAAAATTACTAATTAAAACATTATAAATGTTCCTTAATAATATTCGATTAAAAACACAAAATAGAACTTTGGCTTAGTTTATTTTTGTTTTAATTTATTCACAATTTTTCATTTGCTTTGGTAAAATATCATGCTTGCATTTAGTATGTTCAAACAATTTAGTAGTATTTCTTAAACTTTTGAGAAAAAATTTTATAAAGGAGCTAATTTTACAAAAGATTAAGAATTATAAAAGCCCAAAATGATTCAAATTCGTTTGACTTGCTTTCTCTTACTTTGAATTTCATTCTACATTGATTCCTTAAATATCAAACATGTTAACTCTGAATTTCTCAGTCTATTGTAATGAAGTTTTATGGTTTTAAATGAATTTATAACATAAAAAGTTATTATATACGTTTTGTTTTTTAATCCTGATTATTATTTATTTTAATTTGTTTAATATGATATTTAACACCTCATCTGAGAATACCCTATTATTATGCTACCTTAATTGTGAAGAGTCCTTCCTATTGCTTTTCTAAAAATGGCATAATTTCCATTAAGTTTGTATAATTTTCCACATAAAAAGTTGCAATTCAAGCTATAGAAGAATTTGCCAAAAAGTCAAGACAGCTGATATTACAATATAATTTTCCTTATTCTAAGATATCTGGTATTGAAAATCAGTCTCTGGTACGCGGATTATGACCGAGCCTAGGGGAAATACCTCGCACATCATTTAAGTTGCCTATTTCGGACACAGCGGCTTTGCTGTTTCGGCACTACAACTTCGGTTGTTAGTTTTGGCACTACGACTTCGGTCGCTTGTTTTGTCACTTAGTCTGTCTCGACACATCAACTTCCGTTGTGAATTTTGGCACCGTAACGAGGGATGCCAGGTTCTTTTTTCCTCTGACCCCAAGCACAGACAAAAATATCCCCAAATAATCCCTGAAATATTTTCAAATTTCTTCAAGAAAATTCCCTGTCACCAACACAAAATTGTCTATCCCCAAACCATTTGCGAAATTTCCAACTTTGGGGAGAAGTCCCCAAGTCTGACAAGCTTGACCGTGACTTCAGTCGGTACCATGACTTCGGTCGTCAAAAGAATTTATCATAATTTATTGTTTCTGATAGCTAAAACACTGAATTAATAAATAAAGACATACTGTATATTTGATAACCAGAAAGTGTAAAGCAATTGTGTTCTAACTTAAGGTTCGTGGATACCGTAAGTCGATCCTGGACGTAACTGAACTACCTCAGGAACGACAAAACCAATGCAACATATCTTTGAGAACGTTTTGTCTGATTTGATTTAATGTGATACCAAAAAATTATAATTCAAATTGTTTCCATGTTAATTTCTCAATATGTTCAAAAGTTGCGGTTTTAGTTATTAAAATTAAAAAAATAAAAAATAAAAAAAATCTTTTTAAAAAATCTAAAATAAAAAAAGTTAGTATCTTTCTCTATGCGTTAAGCAAGATACATTAAAATCATATTATATTTAAATAAAATCGATACATAAATTTCGACATCATTTAGAACAAAGCGATGACATCTCATTTAAAAATAATTCAGAAAACAAGTTAAAAAGTTATATTCGATTTGGCCGAATCTATTATCGTATACCCACTATCTTCAACTTTAATATATCACCTTAAATGGAACGTGAGCGGTAAAGTAATCGCCAATTTTTGGTAACATCAATCTTTTAACTATTTCGATGGTTTTTTATAAGAGTTATCAGAGGAAAAGTATGAATTAGAGTTACGATGAACATTTTGTTTTCCCAGTATTTGGTCCATAACTTTTTTGTTTATGAACCGATTTTGCCCATATTATATACCACACAAACAAAGGTTGTCGGCCACGAGCCCTATCCTGCTTTCAACAGACAGGATAAACATAGCTATTTCGTCTAAGAATTTCACGAGGATCCAGAACATATATACTTTTTGGTTTTTTAGATAAATATTTGGAAAAGTTACAACGGAATGATAATAAAATTGATAAGATACCATTACATTAAAAAGTCATATTTTGTGCAAATTTTGAATATATTACATTACTTAAAATGGATCTTTATATGGTTCCGGTCATGGTTTTTTTTATAATATGTATTAAAAATGTTTAAAATTTTTTACAACGTTTTTGTTACAATTAGAGGAGGAAAAGTACTCATTATCGATATTATTAGTACAATTTAAAATTTCTATGTTGCATTACTCATATACGAAACTAAGAACAAATCCCATAAGCAAACGAATAATTTTAACAGATTTGTCACATTCTTCTTCCATCCAAAACCCCAACCCACCCAATGCTTTAACAATTTTAGATGAAACATAGTGAGAGCAGCAGAAAATTTAGCGGCTGTAACTGTAGTTGTTGTAAGTAAAATCAAAATCTTTTACTAATTAACATTTTCGACGTGGTTAATGTCAGTTTTGCCAAAATATGTACATACTTACATACATATGATAAACACAAGCTTATTTGACAAACATGCATAGATTTCATTCGTGTGTGACATTTATTAGGTTAGGTCGCGATTTAATGACGCATACGAAACCTTTAATTTATGTGTATGTTAGTAGTGAGATTTCTCTATATATTTGTGCGTGTATTAGCGGCAAAGCGTTCGTTGCTTGAAGACGTGATAAATGTTTAAATTCCAACACACGCAAACAAACAACATTTACTTAGGAATTTCGCTGATTATTTAGATGTATGCGTGTACTTTCGTCTTGCCAAAACCTCCCAGGTATTTACTATGATGGTTGAGTTGTAAATTAAATTGATATACGTAGCTTGAACTAACAGCGATTATTTAAATGCGATTAAATTTATGAAGACATTAAAGATAAATAAATTGAAGAATGAAGTACTTATTTATTTAATACTATATAATCAAGGGTTATTCAAAAATAAATTGTTTAAAATATTATTTTCACACTTCCTGGAAATTAATTAGACCTTTAGTTTAATCTCTAATAGCACAAAAAGCTCATTAAATTTAATTCATTTATTTATTTATTTATTTATTTTTTTTTTTTTACAAAAAATAGTCAAACAAATTTAAATCTAAATAATAAATATTTATGTCCTACAAAAAAATAAAATATCGAACAAAAAAATGAAAACTTCAATTATCTATTGTGACATTACAAATTATGCAATTTAATGAAAATCCATCCATATCTGATCTATGGATAATGAGTGTATTTTATTATTACAATGTACACATACACATATACAATAACATGTACGTGTTTGTAACTTTAATTCAGTTTTAAGTTTTTTCCCCTATCACACACACATACATAGTATATAATTGTCATTATTTTTTCTGCCAATACATATAGCAGGCATTCTGGCAGCATTGATGTTTTACTGCTGCCATAATAAATGTCAGTCAATAAACATAAAACGCAAAAGTAAAAGAGATGTGTCAAATAAATTAATTTTGCAACAAAAGCCATCAAAACTAATTACGACACGGCAGACAATATATTAATGACGTGTCAAAATTAACATTTCATTATTTGAATTGAAACAACAAAATTACAAAAAGTGGAAAAAAAAAAAAATAAAAGTTTTTTGGAGAGTTTTTATTTGGAAAATGACAGTAACAAAATGCACATGTTAAAAAGGACAACAAACTCGCTTTTATCATAAACATTCATACATTCACACACATATAAACCCACGCTGTAATACCCTTACATTTGCAGACAATATAGACTCTAAAATGTTGTAGGAGTTAATAGAAAAAGTACTTTTACACACAAAAAAATATGTATATAAATAAAATAAAACAATTACTATGAGTTATAATATTACTAAGTGTTCGATTAAGTACAAATATTTGAATTTATTATTTTAAACTACAAATAAAACAAACAAAGAATCATCATATTTAATATCAAAGTTTAATTCAAACCTTAATTCAAATCTTCATCAAAATTGGAGAAAAGAAATCCTCTTTTTATTTGTTCTCAAATAATTTTCAAACCTTTATATTTGAGAAAAAAATTTATTTCAAATCACTCTCAAATGTTAATTCAGACTTTCGATTTGCTGGGTATATATGTTTGTATTAGTGTATCAAATTAAGGGATGCATTTATTAAATGCTTTATGAAATTAACCCCTTAGTTAACTAGGTCATGAATGATATTTAAAAATTTTGGTTTTATAGAAATGATTATAAAGAATTATTGAAATTGTCACACTTAGAACGAATTTATTAGGGAAGTATATTTGGAACTTGGCGATTGAAAAATAGACAAATATTTACGAAAAATCACTGTCATCCAATGTTCTTTGTGAAACTTTCTGGATTTAAAGTTAATACATTATATGATGAAACTTTTAAACCAAATCAGCCGTATACAATAGTTCTAATTTCAGCTCGGAAGGGGTTTTCAATTCTGAATTTTTTCAAGTTCCGGCTTCGCCCTTCCCGCGACTTGGATATGCTCCCCAAGAGGCCACACCAATAGTCAGGCTGGAACCGGGGTTTCAGGGGCTCCTGACTCCCATGGTACAATAATTAAGTCTCCGGACAGACTTCATAGCCAGAATGATTACTACCAGTTGAATTAAGTAATACCAATAATTAACAAGCGCTCTCACGAACGAATCATTGGCCACATGGTGTGACACTAGCAAGGGACAACACAAAAAAAAAAAAAAAAGACAACGCTCACGACACTGGACAAAGTCAACCTCTCAGGGGACCATAGAGTGGAGCACACTGGACAAGACAACCATTTCAACGATGATAAAAGGCAGGAGCCTACATTCTTCTATTTCTTCTAACAAAAACTTTGGGAGCGAACTAGGGTATTCACTCGAATATTGTTTGCTCGATTAATCGACAAATTCAAATCAAATATTGGTTCGATTAAATTAAAATCAAGAACTTCGAGTAAAAATTTATTCGAGCAAATTATGCCGATTAATCGAATAATTCGAGTAAAAAAATATTTTAAATAGCTCCTTTCTTAACTATTTTTTAGGATGTTTTAATTTTAGTCTTTTAAAAAATTTACTTTGAAAACAATATTTAAAAATTTTCATAGGATGTTTAGAATCTAAAAGTGGCACCACAATTCGGAAGTTTATTAAAAAATTATATTTAGTAAAAGGAAGCGAATATATGCCTAAATTACAGCACGTAGTTAAAGGTCGTTTCGATCACAAAATTAAACAAAAATACAAACGTCCCTTTAAAAAATTGTAATGTAAAATTCAAATAATTTTTTATAATTTTAATAGTTTGAGAAGGATAAAGAAAATGGATTCTCCTTTTTATATTAAATGTTTTATAAGAAATAAATTAGAGGATTTTAAACTCGATTTACAAAAACATATCAATAAATTCTCAGTCTGGTGTGGAGAATATGATGGCTTGTATGGAATAGGAAGAAAGGAGAAATACAATATTGAACATTTTATGTAAAAATTATGGTAAATTTCAAAATAGAGCCAATTATAATTCTTACGCGTAGATTTGGGAGAAAGAATTATACATTTTAAATTTACAATAATATTGTCTATTAAATGGAGAAAAGTTGTTAGTTCTAACTAATTATATATATGACTAATTTACTATACAAATTTATAGAATTTATATTGAATTTTGTATACTTTTACACCGGTATTATAGGAAATTAAGAGTTGCGAAACATTTTTGTACAAAATAGAACTAAAACATAATCACGAGATCACTATAATATAAATAAGAGTAAATTATCTTTAAAACTATATCGTCCATTCCATGAAAGAACGCCCAAAAATATACCAAGTGTCCTCCGATTTTTATAAAAGTTTATACGTATATACGCTTTTTACTTTCGAAAAAACCTAAAAAATCTCGATAGTGTACAACTTTAAATACAAATAATTCTGGGAACGCTTTACGGAAATTTATTATTTAAACGGCGTTTGAATTGTAATTATATCAGCTTAAACATGAGTATTTTACAAATAAAAAACACTTTCTAAAAATGCATTTTAATGCAATTGCATTTTTTAAATGCATTTCTTCTTTAAATATGTTATTAAATTTTTTTGATTTGTTTTCGTATTTGGAAAGCATGGAATCTTTACATTAAAATAAAAATCTAAAATTTTTGGGACGCACACATGTACTGTGCATAATTTCCCCTTTTCTTCAACTAGTTTAAATTTTTTCATATAAAAAATATATTTTTCTGGTATTATGAGCATCTACGTATTTTGTTAAAAAAAAAATTTATTGTATTATTTTTTAAAAAATCCTTAAAAATAGTAAAATGTTATGTATCAGACTATTTATTGTTTTAAGTTATAATAAACAAAGCATTTTTAAATACACTTTTGAAAAATTAAAATTTAATAAATTCGCAACTAACAAAAATGCATCTAAGAACTGCATTTATATTTTTAAAATATTATGGATCGAAGAGGTGATTTTCGAAATGCTGACTAAATTACACAAAAAATATACAATGGCCTTTTAAATACTTTTTAAATTACAGAAATCCATCAATAACTTCAAGAGATATGAATATTTAAAATTGCATACTTTTTATATTTTGTTAACTTTTATACAAATTTTACATAAAATTACAAAAACATGAACAAATTTTATTTTTATATGAAAAATTTTAAACATGTTTTTATAAAAATTGGATTATGCATATAAGATTTTCGCGTCCCAAAAATTTGACACTTTTATCTTAATGTAAAGATTCCAAACTTTTCATTTATCTTAAAAAATTAAAAATTTTGAATAGCATATTTAAAGAAAAATGCATTTGAAAAATGCAATTGCATTACAATGCATTTTTAAAAAATCTTTCTTATTTTTAAAATGTTCGTCATAAAGCCGCCATATGCGAAATTTTAAGGCCGTTTAAATCATTAAAATTCACAAAGTCTTTCCAGAGGTATTGCTATTCAAAGTTACATACTTTTGAAATTTTTTCGGTTTTTGAGAAAATTAAAAAGCGAAATTAAATCGCGAGTTTTTGCAATTTCACAAAACTGAAAACTGAAATTGATAAAAGGCTTAATGGAGTTTATGTATACAAATTTTTATCGAAATTGAAAGCCATCAAGTAAAAAAATACACTTTTTCGGGCGTTCTTTCCTGGAATGGTCGATATACATTTGTATAATATTAAATGACTGTCTAATACTTAATTTATTTGGCTATGTCTGGCGATCAGTCATCGTATTTTGAATATAACTGAAATCCTTTGTGTAGTATGTGTCCAAATAGTATGTGTCCAAATTGAAAAAGTTATGAGACCAAATCGCTAATTATTTCAAAGTGGTTAAAAACTCAACATTAAATTTTTACCTAAAGTATAGATAATCACCTTTAATTGGGTATTAGTGTAAAAACTAGTCATTTTATAGCGTTTTAAAAATGATAAAAAGCCCTTCGTACCACACTTTAATATAACATTTTGTTCGAATTAATACACCAAAATGGTTAGACCTATTTATTTTACTATCAATTAATAATAATCAAATAATCAAAAAAGACAAATATTCATAAATATTTACGCAAATTTTAACTATATATTATTTTCGAAAGACTATTTCTTGTTTTAAGCTATATTTTTGTTTTATTTTTTAATAATCATTGAAAAAACGAGTAAAATTTTAAGGTATAATTTACTCGAATAACTCGAGCAACTTAAAAGTTTTACTCGATTATTCGAGTAACTTAAAAACTGCATTTTCGAGTTATTTGATTATTCGAACAATGAAAAAGTCGAGTAAAATGAATATTCTAGAGCGAACGTACCCAACCTTCTCAACGTTCTATCTCTAGGACTCCATTATAGTTCCATCCCGCTTCAGTACGAGTTATGCCCATACCAAAAAATGCACTAAGTGAGCCATGTCCCGACAGTAAAAAACCAAGACACAAACCGAAGCCAAAGTCTGGGCGTTCACGAAATTCATACCTTAATTCATCCAATTTTCCACCTAGAAACAAAACACTCGTCTAAGAGTGCCCTATTTTGCCTAACATCCTCATTTAGATCAAAAGCAGAAACACAATCACCCGAACTAAAAGTTCACCCTCTGAGACTAATGTTGCCCATCATTATCCCCAGATTCTTTACCTCGGTCGAATATCTGAGACTAATATTGCTAGATTAAATGAGTGTAGGACGACCCCGGGATAATCTGCAGCATTATCTCAATTTTGTCCATCGCACCTTCGACGCCTGCACGATCGCCCCACTCACATTCGTCATGCATGTCCACCCTACCCTTAATCTCGAAGGCCACGAGAAGAATGAATAAGTCATCCGCAGTAACAGCCGAGATGCCCCAACAAAGAATACATCATGATGTTCCATATAAATGGACCATAGATGGAACAGCCGCATGCAACGCCCCTTTAACTAATCTGTGTAGCTGGCACCTACCACACAAGCCGCTGATGTAACTCTTCCAAAGTACTAACTCCCGACAGCCCATTTCTTCCATCCTATGGAGAACACCGCTAGAGATAGCCAGTCAACAAATTTGCCTAAGACATATTTGGCAGACGACACACTAACACTATTCCTAACATATATCCAGACATCCTCGATACTTCTACCTTCCCTAAGGCGGTAGTCTATTCACCATAACTCTTTCCAATACTTTTCCAAAAAACGAAAGGAGGCTGATGCCCTGATAAGAGCGAGGATTACTCCTCATCAACGCTAGTACACCCGACCTTCTGAAAACGAATCCGGAATCGCCTGACGGTCCTTCGCATCTCATCAAGCTCACGGGTCCACCTACTAGCAGCTATTTCAGTGGCAAAAAGTCCTTTTTATTAACAGCGATAGAATTTTAAAGAACGTGTACAAACCTCGCCTACAAAAACGATTTTTAAAATCTCCAAAAAAAATTACATACATTTATTTTAAATAAAATTTATTAAAAAAGTAAAATAGTAAAGTGAAAAATGTTGTTTAATTATTTAAAGATATGCCGTATGCAAAAACGAGTATTAACTTAAATTTAACAAAGGTAATTTAAATATTTTAAAGTAGGTATAAACCTACATTAAACCTACTTTAAGTGACATTATCGAAAATTTTCACTTATTGTTTAGGTTTTGTGAATAATATTAGCTTGATCCACCGAATTCCGGTCTTCTACACATTACTTCCTCTTTGGATCATCATTTTTAATGGTAATAGGTGCGATTTATTATATCCTACACAAATATTTATACAAAAAACTAAAAAAATCACAAAGTTCATTAAAAAGACAAGAGTTGCCGATATCAATATTAACAGGCGCGAATTATATTCGGCTCGGCCGAATCTATATACCCACCATCAACTTTTTCAAATTTTACGTTATATGGGAGGGGGCGGTAAAGTGGGCAGGAAAGTGGGCGGACCACTTCCGAGTTTCCAGTTTCCGAGTTTACATTGGTCCTTGAGCTATTTGAACACAATTTCGTTGATTTTCACCTTATATGGGAGGTGGGCGGTAAAGTAGGTGGACCACACCCATTTTTGGTTTCCGAGTTTATATCGATCTCCGAACTATACATACAAAATTTCGTTGTCGTACATGCTTTTGTTGAAGAAATATCAGCAGAAAAGTATAAAACGGACACCCTGTGGTTCTAGTTTTTAGCCCATACATTTTTTGTTTATTAATTGATTTTGCCCATTTTCAATCCCAAACAAACCTTATATAAGACAAATATTTGTGCCAAGTTTCGAGCCCTATCCTACTTTCAACAGACGGACGGACATAGCTAGATTGACTCAGAATCTAACCAGGACCCAGAAAATGTATACTTTGTGGGGTCTTAGATGATTCCTTCGACATGTTACACACGGAATGACAAAATAAATATGCCCCCCATCTTTTTTATGGTGGTTATAAAAATATGTTGTATGTTAAAACAGTGTTTTTGCATACGTTTTCTTAACAAAGGTTTGTTAGCCTTAAAGTGTTGAGTAACTAATGTGTACTTGAAAGGAAAGATAATAAATTTTTTTTCATATGACTAATAAACTTCAAATTTAACGCATTGTTTTGCGTAATAGTTAAATGTCCTGTACTACGTTAATATCACATGACGTTTTTTAACTATAATATTAAATTGTGCGCTCTTTTGGAACCGGTACAAACAAAGCTTTTTTACTTAGGACAATTTCAATCCAAGAAGTTGTCTTTTCTGAAATGTTACATGTACAATATTTCATGTACATGTAAATTTGGCACCAATATTGTGTGATTTAAGGCAGCTTAGTTTTCTTTTGTGTTTTTTCTTAATTCTGAATGAACCGCCAAATGTTTGGTGCCTTCAAAGTCGATATAACCCTTGTCACCGTTGATCTTTTCGATAGATTTTTGGACCTTACGTCATACTCTACACCAACAGTTCCTAAAAGGGAGATTCTGAAAAATATATTGAACACAGAATTTTTTTAATTAAATATTATGTAGAAGTTTAAATAAAAATTCCAATGAAAGCATGAAACGTTAGTCTATGCATGAAACTATTTAAAAATTTAAGGATACAAAACATCCAATTTAAAGACAAAAAGAAATTTTATATCCAACATTCCGTGTGTAACATGTCGATTCTGAGTCGATCTAGCTATGGCCGACCGTCTATCTATTAAAATCAAATATTTATCTTATATAAAGTTATTTTTGGTATTGAAAATGGGCCAAATCGGTTAATAAACAAAAAATTAATGCTGAGTACTTTTACTTCTCAAAGATTTTTGTGGACTATAATACGAAAATTTGCATTAATGACTTTATACTTAATTCAAAGATGGAAAAATCATTTTAATATGAATATCGATAAAATACCACATTCATTTCAAAAAATTTAATTGAATTGAAATAAAGCAAAGTTTATCAGCTTGTTAGCTCCGAAATTTAAAAATTATTAGACCAAATTTCATCAACATACATTGTTATGTAGAACTATCTTTTTTCTTCGTTTGTCCAATAAAACAAATAATGAACTTTTTGTGAATATTATATATGGGCAATTCACTTTTTGCGTTTGCCTTTATGAAACCGACCTTCAACCTCATATTTTTTTTTAAATTCAGACCTTTCTTAAAAAACTTTTGATGCAATTATATTAACAACAATTTTTGCTGTACCAGAAAAAAAATTCAAAACCTGATACGGTTCCATGTGGTGCCGACAAGCACCCAAAATCAAAAATTCCAAAAAAAGTGTTTGAAACTAACAAGGTTTTTTTATTTCTTTTTATTGCTGTAGTCGCGGATTTAAACATAAGAGTTCAATTCTTCTAATGTAGGCTCTAAACACTTGTAGGAAAGGACCAGCGTAGCTTTAATAAGCGTGCAATTAACCAGTGTCAAATTGTGTTGTGCAAAAGTCATGAAGCCAAATTTTAAGAAAATTCAAAATTTTTCAGTTTTTTCACTGGGGATTTTACGCCGTTTCGGATATTTCAAAATTCAAAGAAGAGCCCAATAGCTCTTGAATTTGTGCATCGTTTGACATATATCCCGTTAATGTGCCCTCAACAGAAATGCTGTAAGAGGTACCCAAACTTGGAGAGAAAAAACGTGAATGGCTCCAAGAGGTTAATTTTGCGCGAGGCACACTTGTAACACTCGAGGCAATTTTAAGAAATTCAGCAATTTTGCTTATTTTGTTATAGTGGATTTTGGTGTTATAAATCAATTTTAAACTGGTTCTAAAAGTACGATTTTGCATTTAATGCAACTTTAGAGATTCGAGTAAGTGCAGTTAAAAAATGCATTTAAATGACATTGTTTTATGACTTATTTAAAAAAATAATGAATTTAGCAATAAATGGATGAATATGAACAACACTACATCACTAAAAACTGAATTTTGCAAATTTTATAAGAAGCTTTATTATTTATTAAATCGTTAATATATCCCCGAATACTTAACATATCGCGATATTTTTAATTTGTATTTTAGATACACCAATGAGTACATAAATGCAATAATTTTTTATTTAGGACTATAAATAGAATTTTGGCAATTAAAAAAAAAAAAAAAAAAAAAAATATCTTAAAAAAATAAAATTGATGCCGTTCGGTAAAAGTCATTCACGCGAATAGTTTTTTGTTTCAATAGAGCCAAGGAATATTGGTACTAAATATCATTGATGTACCATTAAAAAATTTTCGAAATTTTTTTGAACATCAAAAGTAAACGAGTTTGAAGAATTGCCCATATACATTATACGAAAAAGTATATTTATATTAATGATATCCTGAAGCAGAAACAATGTCTCATGAAGCAGAAACAGTGTCGCAATTATTATTTTTAAATAATTTTATTTTTACATAATATTTTGTTAACTATTCAAAGTTGTCGCGATGCAAGATCTTGTGAGAACCCCAGCTCTACACATACAGAAATGCAACCAATTAATCCAATCTCGCTTGGAATATACAAGACTTTCAATAATCGTGAAAATACATCGGCATAGGTCAAATAACAGTATTTTTCTGCTCACCCAACTTGAAGCAAAAACGTATTATCACATAGACGAATTCTATGAGCATACTTGTTAATAGTAACAAATATTACTCATACGCAGTAATTAGGAAAAATCAAACACAAGTATGAGCCCAAACACAACCAAACGGATTTCAACGTTGTTTTCCGCTCTAAGAGAGAAATGCAAATTAAATGAAGACGGAATTTAGCTGCGGATTTCATATATATTTTGTTTTTATTTCTTTATATTTTTTGTGTTTGGCAACAACAAAACTACATATATAAAAAAATATTTATGTTTCTCTCTTAAATTCCATACATAAAAAATAAAAGGCAACTCTATCTATCTCTTTCTTTCTTATATAAATTTAATGTAAACTTATGTGATTCATAAGACAGAGAAGGAGAGTGAGAAAATGAGAGCTTTTGAAAATCCGTTGTGAAATTAAAATAGATTTTAATTTCCAGCGGATTCCGCTGTGTTGTTTTAGTTGTCAAATCTTCATATAAAAAAAATAATCCGCTAGGTTGTGTTTGGGCTCTATTTAATATGTAAATGTAAAAACTTCCTTTTCATTAAATTTTTTCGAAAACTATAATAAATTTATTAAAAAAAATAGTTTAATAAAAAATCAGATAAGTTTTTATTAAACCAAGAAAGTCCTTATGTCGTGTTTCCTGTAGGGCATATACTAAGGATCTAAAGAGCTAAAGATGATATTTTTGTTTATAATTTCTATATCCATGACATATGACATTAACATAAATAAACTTAATAAAAAAGTGATCCAACATAACCTATAAGGGTTAATCAACTAATCCATCAGTTGCATATTGTACGTTAAATAGATAAATTGATAAAAATATATTTATACGAGACAGAATTATTATACTAAAGCAAACAGCTTAATCGCAAATAATCTATTGTCATCAATCGTCCAATATGTCTACCATCAATCCATCAATATTTGCCACCAACACACGTTTAAACTCTCACACATCGATACAAACATTATAGAGACGCACTCAAACACGTATAAACATGCAGACACATGCTATTATAGTGATATATACAAACCGCTAAATCAATTGAATTTATCAATTGATTTTAACTGCTCTCACACAATATACAACAACAATTTATAAACCATGCAACGCACACATAGATACACACATATATATATATAATAAGTGGTCGCAGGATATTAATATACACACACACATACAAACAGACAACAACAAAATTATACATTGTTGGTAAAGAGAGGTTAATTTGTATGGTCGTCGACAAAAAAGAAAAAGAAACAAAAAATATTACTGCAACAAAAACAACAATAATAATACAAGTACTAAAGTCTATTTATTATTGGAAGGAGTTAAAATGTTTTATTCAATCATTGTCAGTTCGTCAATACATGTCAATATTTTATTAAATGACATTAAACTGTCTCTATCGGATTAATTAATTTATTGTTTTTGTTGTTGCTATTGCTGTTGTTTTTTACTGCTGCTATTACAATTTCTATAGATGATAACTCATAACAGGCCAACAAGCAAAAACTATAGTAATACGAGTAATAACGTAAATAAAATAGGAATATTTACACTCATCCGCAACTTATTTATGTCAGGCATATAAATTTTATTTAATTTTTTTTATTTTAATAACAAAAAAGAAAAACTGTACTAGTGTTTTTGTGACATTGCTCCATAGTGAAAACAAAAGGACAAAAAAATCAATAATTGTAAATAATTTGAAGTTACGAGTAAGTACTTATTTAATTTAGCAAAATATATATGATAAATAGAGTATCAATATGATATAATTTATTTGACAGTATTTGTTGTAACTGCGGATTGTATATCTAAGCTCGAAGAAAACGATTAAATGTAAAAATTTGTAACTTAAGTACTATTTGTAATTACATTTAAAACTTTAAAATTAAAAAATTTTTTCATTTCATTTTTTTTAAGCTTTGAATATGAAGAATTTTTTATCAAAATGGAATATTTACTTAGAAAACTGGATTAGAAAAGTCGTATAACACTAAGAATTAAATAATTTATATCTTTACCCTAAAAATAAAATTAATTTTAATAAAAAAAAAAAAAAAATGTACTTAAATTAGCAATATGCCAAAAAAACAAAAAAGTACTTTTTTATTTTCAAGCTATGAATGCCGAATGACTTTTAATGCTTCGGTGGTAGAGTCAGCTACCTTAATATCTAATTAGAGTGACCATCACTTGTCCTAAAACGGAAATTTAGGGCAAACTTTATTTTTTTTGGATTTTTAAACTTTTTATGAATTTAACGCATTATTTATGTTAACAGCTAAAAATTTAATGTTTTTATTAGTTGGATAGTTAGTTTGGGTAATAATCTTCCATTTTCGGATATTGTTGCAATAATACACTGAGAAAAACAGAATGGCAACAGCAAAACAAGGAAGTAAGAAAATACTACTGCTAACATTTAACGTTTCACAAATTGGGCTGAATATTATGCCGTGCCATTCAACAGAGTTATTAATATCTTCAATGTCTAAAATTCTGCGGTGGTGCTTGACGATTGCATTTTTAGGAGAAAATTTACAAAATGTTAAAAAAAAAATCTAAAAAATTGAAAAAAATGTGTTATTTTCAACTTCATTCATATATAACTTTTGAAGTAGGAATGTAAACTTCAAGCACCACCGCAGAATTTTAGATATTATAGTCATAAACAACTATGTTGACTTTCAAGGCATAACATTCAGTCCAATTTGTGCCGTATAAAAAACAATAAAACCTATTTTCGGAAAATTTTCTTCATTCATTTAAAAAATTGATTGCCTATTTAAAAAAACGGGAGTTTATGTTACTGAAATGAATTATACACTAGTAATTAAGACCATAGACACTATTTTTAATTTAAGACCCCATAAAGTATATATTTTCTGGGTCCTGGTTAGATTCTGAGTCGATCTAGCTCTGTCCGTCTATTGAAAGCAGGATTGGGCTCGAACGAGACAACGAAGGGGAACGAAATTTGGTCCAAATATTTATCTTGTTTAAGACTTATTTGATATTGAAAATGAGTAAAATCGGTAAATAAAGAATAAAGTTATGAGAAAAATATTTAATTTCATACGTTTATGCTGATATCTCTCTTAAACAAAAGCATGTACGATAACGAAGTTTGCAAGGGTCGATATAAACTTGGAAACAAAAAATAGGCGTGGTCAGCCCACTTTACCGCCCACCTCCCATATAAGGTGAAAGGTCAACGAAATTTTGTACAAATACTTCATGGACAAATGTAAACACGGCAATAAAAATAGGCGTGGTTCGCCTACTTTATCGCCCACCTCTCATACACCATTCACGCTTGTTTACTAGATTACCCATGAATACAAAATTTTTGATTTTACTTGCTCCACCGGCAGTTTATGGTAGATGGGGCTGTAAAAATAATATGTGTGCAAAAATTGGGTCGATCGATCGTAAACCGGCCAGTCGACTTTGACCGTTGTCCTAAAACAAGGCTTAAAAGTAACTAATATCTTTATTGCGCTATAACTCTTTAATTTAACATTTTCCGATAAAATACTATATAAGCTTTTCGATTCAGAATAAAATGCAGAAGTTTTTGACATTTAATTTTTAGCCTACTATGACTTGTTGTGATGTTATAATCAAAGTAAAAATCAAAGTAAAAATTTTTTCATGAACTTTTTTTAAAAAAGCCCTGCTAGAAATGGTTTTTATTATTTTGTAGAGCAGGATTTGTAGTTTTTATAAATCGATAAGTTTTATCACATTTGCTTAATATATTAGGGTAGATGGACCAAAATCTGAATTTGGGGTATCAATTTTTTACTTATTATACAAATATTGGTACTAAATGTAGGGTGTAGCATGAAATTTTGAATCATTTCAGAGATTATTTTTAAATAGTTATCGAATTAAACTGCTGCTCGAAATTTAGGTGTTGCCGATTAAACAAAAATTGTAAGAGTTGACATGTTAATATTTTTACACATAAACAACTTTTTTATCTCTTTTATCTTAAATATAAAACTAGGGCTTTTTTAAATAAAGTTCATGAAAAAATTTTTATTTTGATTGCTTATAACATCACAACCAGTCATAGTAGGCTAAAAAGTTAAATGTCAAAGACTTCTACATTTTATTCTGAATCGAAAAGCTTATATAGTATTTTATCGGAAAATGTTAAATTAAAGAGTTATAGCGCAATAAAGATATTAGTTACTTTTAAGCCTTGTTTTAGGACAAAGGTCAAAGTCGACTGGCCGGTTTACGACCGATCGACCCAATTTTTACACACATATTATTTTTATAGTCCCATCTACCAGAAACTGCCGGTGGAGCAAGCAAAATCAAAACTTTTGTAAAATCCATACATTTTATGGGTAATCTATTGTTTACATTTGTAATGTTATTGTTTTTCTTTGTATCAATGTTTTTGTTTAGAACATTTTTACTGAAAGGTATTTTTTGGAAAGGTATTCAAATTACCTTTCTAATTGCTGAACATAGTTAGTACAAATTATTGCCATTAGATGGCACAAAATTAAATTTTTATTAAAAATGTATAAAAACACCCTGTATCTGCAAATATTATGAGTTCATATGTTCAGCAAAAATACTCGCCGAAAAATTTTGTACAAAGTTGCCAAACATCATTTGGTCGAATTCTGGAAATTTGAAGGTCAAATTTTTGATTTTCTTCAATAACCTAAAAATAACGGTAATTTTGTAAATAACGGAATTATAAAAAAGTTGTTGCTGTAGCACTAAATAACCATTTTCAACAATAAAAAAGTTCTTTTTCACAAAAGGTCGATTTTGGCATATTGCTAACTTAAATAAAATGCAATAAGTATAAAAGAAATTATAAACAATAAGCATTTGTTTTCACTTTTTTTGTGATTTTGTATATACGTTGAGAAAAAATATGGTTGCGGTGACCACAATCTAAGAACAACGTATAATGATAGGACTATATTGTTACTGTTTAAATGTTTATGTTTATAGATAATAAATATGAAAATCATAATCATAAAACGATTTAATTTTATCATTTTATGATCCGACTTTTTTAGTATTGTATAAAAAATTTGTACCATGTTATGATCCGGTTTTATAATGTTTTAAATTTATCTTATTATAATCAAACATTTTTTAAATTAATTATTTATTTGATTGATTATACAGTCAAAGTTATTAATACCCATCAAAAACTTTGGTTGCCATGTAATGAGTTAAGAAGCTAATATAATGGCTTTGCACTACTTACACATTAGCTGAATAACTCATTATTTTTACACGGTGATGACATTAGAGGCAACTACTTACCCTATACTTTACTTAGATGTCATTACAATAACTAATTACTTCCAAGCTGTTAAATAGCGCATTGATATTAAAACATTACTGAAGTCATGATTAGTAATAACAATAGGAACTAGTTATATTTTAGGGTATAAAATAAATAATATAAAATACTTAACAACAACCAAGTATATAATTAAAATAAATGTAATAAAAATAAACTATTTTAGAAGACAAATTAATTCATACGAAAATTTTCCCTTTCATTTATGTATCTCCTCTTTCAATATATGATTTGGTAACTGCATTATAGAAATCAGTAAAAATTTATATTTTCAAAAATCCGATCATAAATTATTATTTACACTCGGATTATAAATAACACTGGTCGACAAAAAAATCCTCCCCCAAAGACGAATAGTTGAACTTGATGCATTTTGATGTACTAAACACGAATCTGCTTTCAGTTTTTTTCCATCAGTTTTGGATTTTTTTTTATGGGCGTGTCTAATATTTCGCCCATAGTAAGGCCATTACTCTAGTATATTTCCTCATAACTCAAGAACGGTGTGTACGATTGACATAAATGATACACCAAAAAAAAAAAACTGAGGACTAAAAATATCTCTCTCAAACTTCATTTTTATTAAATTCAAAGTTATTTTGAAATAAGTGTCAAAAAAAAAAAACATTTTTTTTATCACGTACTGATTTTTTTTTATGGGCATGACTAATATCACCACCTTATTCAGTGGTCACACTATAATATTCGAGAATGGTTTGTCAAATTTAGACTACAACTCAAGAACCGTTTACTCGATTTTGATAAATGATACACCAAAAGATGCACAAATTGTCTTCAAGGTATGTCAACAATATTTTTTATTCGCTCAATAATTTAAGAGTTATGGATCAAAATTTTCACAATTTTAGAAAAAAAAAATTAATTAAATTATTTTTACGCTATTAGTTATTAACTTAACAAAAAATTATATAAATTCAGCTTAAAGACAATTTAAGTTTATCTTAATAGGACAAACCGTTCTCGAGTTATACAAGTGTGACTTCATAAAGGTGGGGTCATAGTGGTCTTGCCCATAAAGAAAAATCAATACTTGATAGAAAAAAAGTAAAAGCTGATTCTTATTTAGCGCGTTAAATTCCATCTAATCCACCTATTTTTTTATTTTTATTTAAGACTAGTGTGCCCACTAGTGTATGTATCTCCACTTAACTGTAGGTATGCATGGGTATCCTAACCTAACTGTGAATGCAATAAAAATTTGTGCATCAATTTTTATGATACATGGCTTTATTTACTCGTAGTTTTACCAGCTTTGAGATAAAGATGATAAACATTTTTGATGTTTTCACTTTAAAAAAGAAGTTTTAGTAAAAAAAAGAAATCTTGAATTTAGCATGAAAAAGATTTTTTCGGACACTTCTTTCGAAATATCTCCTAAACTGTTGAGCGGATAAAAATTTGATAGTAAAATGACGCCCATAAAAAAAATCTCGACCTGAAGGGAAAAAACTGAAAGCAGATTCGAGTTTAGCATATGGAATTCCATTTAGTCTACATATTTTTTTTTTAAAGGAGCGCGAAATTTTTTTTTTTTCGACCAATGTAATTAGTTACTAAACAACTTCTATGTAATGCAAACAGTATTTTGTTGTCATTACAAAGTAACTACATCCGTAACTACATGTCATTACCAAGTTTTTGCTGGGTATTTAAACTTTTTGAATTTTTCTGAAAAATTTGAAATATAGAATATTTTTGTTGTTATAAAATATTTTTAAATATTTGTTTTGTTGTTTTAAAGCCTAAAATAAATAGACTAGATTGTGGTAATATCTGAAAAAGTCGCGTTATTTATTTCCGATATTAAAAGAAAAATTTATATGCATTTTCCATTTCAATAGTGCAAAATTCCCAGAAAACAAAAATAAATGACTATTTTTTCAGCGAAAAAGTATGATTAACAAATTAAAAAAAAAAAAAAAAATGAGAGAAGTATAGTCGGCCAAGACCGACCATATGATAACCTACATCATTTCGATCCACATAATTTTATTTTTACTTATATAAACCTTACTTGTGTCGAATATTAACATTTTTATTGGATTTATGCACGTTAAAGCGATTTTCGGAAGAAGAGTTCATATGGGAGCTATGGACAATTTTGGACCGATGTTCACGAAATTTGGATTCGGATTTATACTAGATGAATACTATATTTCATGAAAATATTTCTATCTATTCGTCCTTGTATTAAAAAAGGCATATGTACCAATTATCTTAAAAATTGCGACCTGTACTTTGCGCTCAAGCCTTACATGGACAGCCAGCCGACCAGACGGATATCTTTATGTCGACTCAGAGAGGGATTCTGAGTCGAACGGTATACTTTAAGGTGGGTGTTCGAAGATTTTTTTTCTGCGTTACAATTTCTGCACAAAAACATAATACCCCAACCAAATATGGTGGTGTAGATTATAATAAAATCAATAAGAATGAAGTCCGGTAGCATTTAGAAATCGCATATTACATTACAGAAAAAAGATTGTGGAACATTGTATTACATTACATTACGGCAATGTGAACAACATAACCTTTCTAAAATTCATACATTCTCGTCGAACATACCAAGCGATGTTAAATTTTTCTGACATATTTTACCTAATTTCTCTTTAAATTGTTTTTAATTTCATTTACTGAAATTTTTTAACTTTTTTAAAGTATTATCCGGTCCTTTAACTATTTCCATTCATTTTTACAAACAATAACAACAATGTACTATTTTAAACATTCAATTAAATCTCAACTTGTTTCTGAAAGGTTTTTTCATCATTATTGACACTATTTTTGTATTTTTGCAACCTAATAAGCTTGTGTTATAATCTCAAGATTTTATACTAGTCAAACAATTATTTCAAAATATTTGACTTCTTTTATTAAATTTTCAAAAAGTGTAAATACATATATCTATATAGTCATTCCATTTACAACCAACACGAAAAATTAAAATTTTGGACTTTTCCTCTCCGAATTTAATGATATTTGGTACAATCATTATTCTTGTCAAAACCAAGACTAATTCAAAATGTCAGATAATTTTATCAAATGGTTCGCGAAATATCGCGATATGAAAGTGTAAAATAGCTAATCATATGTACAAAGTTGTATACATTAAATTAGAAATATCTTTTAAAGTATTTATGAGATCTCATATTAAAGGTATCAAAATTACCTTTTATATGACGTATAACTAACGTGACCAGAGCGTTTCTATTAAAAAGCGGAATCCTAACGATTAAAATGCGGGATTCTGAACAAATTTTGATGGAAAAAGCGGGATTTTTAACATTTTTGTATACAAAGAGGGATTTTTTGTTATATCTCAATTCTAAATTTAATGAGATGCTCTCGCAAGCTCTTGATTCAGGACCTACTTGAGACGTTACAAGTTAATAACAACTCACCGAAATTTCGAAACAATAAACTCAAACTCTCGAAATATTTTCAAAAAAATTCCAAGCCAAATTTCAACTGCAAATTCAAATTCGGATTGATTAAAAAAAAAAAAAAAACTTCCTAGGAATAATTTAAGAACATGTTCTCGGAAGTGGTTTTATATGGGAGCTATGGTAAATTATGGACTGATTTGAATAAAATTTGGCAATGTTGTTTCTACTTATATAAAACTTATTTGTGTAGCATATTAACTTTATACTAACATTAGTATGGGATTTATGCACGTTAAAGTGATTTTCGGAACAGGGGTTTATATGGGAGCTATGGTTAATCGTGGACCGATCACAACCAATTTCAGTAGGCTTCGTTCCTGTATTATTTAAGTCCCACTTGCCAAATTTCATTGAATTATCTTCAAAATTGCGACCTGTACTTTGTGCACAAAGTTTACATGGACAGCCAGCCGTCCAGCCAGACGGAAAAACGTAAATAAGGAAATCGAATAAGTAATTGTTAGAGTTAAAAAAGCGGGATTTCTATATAAAAAGCGGAAAAAATATTTTAGGCGGGTTCGATGTTTAAAAAACGGGATATCTGGTCACGTTACGTATAACATGACTTTTATCTCAACATCAAAATGGTACACATCCCGCAATTTTTAGTTCGTGGATAAATATCTCGAAAAATGGTATTTTTAAAAATTTAAAAAAAAAAAATATATGTTAATGGTGAAAATGTTTTCTATAACCGTTGAAAGTGGCATTCTGGGACTCGCAATATTTTAGTTATTACAACAAATGTCATAATAAATACGAAATATTTATTTCATTTTGTATTGTTTTGTTTATAATAAAACAGAAAAATCGCAAATTGCTTCCAAAAATCATCCGAACTGAATGAAAAATTAAGAAAAATTGTCTTTTTAAAAATACGAATATCTTCCCAAATATTTACGTTACAACGTTTATAATTCATAATTTCATTACCTTTAAAATGATACCTGAAACATGTTTTTTTTTTTGAATTTTATTGGTGGATAATTCGCGAATTAAATTTCGAGGTCGCGTATCTCCAAAAATGGTAATTTTAAATTCGTGAAAAATATATATGTAGAGGATGGAGACATTTTGAATGTTTATCAAATTCGGAAGAGTTGAATAAATCAGAAAAAATATTTTCAAAATTTTTTTTCTTCTGACGCTAACGCCGATTTGTGGTTTTATTAACTACTACTTATGCATACAAAATCTGTTGGCCTTAATCATATTTATTAATCCGCGCAAAAGTTGTAGAGGTTTGAATTTAAAACTTTAAAAAAAAATCTTAAAAATACAGCTTTGGCTTTATCAAAACCAAAACAAAGCGATTTAATGGAACGTCTAAGGTACTATCAGCATATGTCAAAATTATTACAGAACCTTCAATATTTGTTGAAATATATTGAAAAGAAAAATTTTAAATTTTATTTTTTGCACAATTTCGTAAATGGCATAAAAACAATATTGATTTGAAATTTCGCAAAACTATTAGTAAAAGAATAATTAAATGAATATCAGTCCTAGTTTATAAAATATAGTCGTTTAAACATTACTACTCATAATAATACTCCAAAAAAAAAAAAAAAATGATTTAATTTTTTTATAAGTGAAATTATAAGTCCTTACAATATTTTAACGCCACCTGAATTTTAGTATTAAGCAAACAAAATTCTTTCCTTTGGCATCAATATTAACATTAACTTCGCTATAGTAGTCAGCAAGCGAAATGAGTTTGGAGAAATATGCCGCTGCAGCCGATATAAAAAATAGTGGAAGGCCAATGTACGCGTCACGCGGCAACGGGCGGCAGCATTATTACCAGCTTAAAAATTAATCAATTGTTTACAAAAAAGTGACAAAGGAAAATTTGAGAACATTGTCATGAATTTAATCTGGCAATGCTGTGCCACGCGGCCACGCGTCAAAGTTAAATTAGTTTCAACTTTTTTTATATGGACCGCGCGATCGCGTGAGAAAACTTGATCAGCTGATGGCCGCGTGTGCCGCGTACATTGGCCTTCCACTATAATGTTTCTTTAATATCAATATCAATTCTGATAAGATATTTTTCGATGGTTTGTAAAAAAAAAAAAAATTTTGCTGTTTTGCAATCAAGATCAATTTGAAGTTTTAACTAAAAAGCTGTATTGTATGTTAACTTGCGAAACACCAATTTATTTTGTTCAAATCTGGTGAAAAAGTTTAAGTTTCATAAGATAAAATGACAAAATTTATTTTAAAGTCAATCAAGTATTTAAAATATTTTTTTTTTTTTTTTGGGATTATATAAGAATCTTTTTTAATATTTGCCTTTATCTTTAGTTCTTTTCTTTGTTTTTGGCTACAAAAGTATTTTTCTTGTTTTTGTCCTTTATTTTATACTCCTTCATGTACACAGATTGAATATGTGGAACATTAAGTTCATGTGTGTTATGTTCATTCATTCATACATACATGTTTGGTCTAATGTCATTGTATTGTATTTGATTGACATCTAACAGACAATCATAAGGATTTGTTGTTATTTGGCATAAATACCATGTATCTGGAGGTGGGTCGGTCGGTGATGGATGTTTAGTTTGTTTGTAAAAGTATGTTGGTTAAGTATAGTTCATACAAATAAACATATGAGTATAAAACCAATATGTTTTCTTGGTCTTCTAGTTTTAATTCTAAGTGTACAAGAATGAAATTGCCTGTGAGTGTGAAGTTAAGTGGGGTGATTGAAAAATATATTTAGTTTTAAATTACTATCTCAATTCAGAATTCATGATATAAATATTTGTAAATTTTTATACAAAAATGTGTCTTTGAAAACTAATTTTTTTATTTTTTATTGAAAGATAATTATTTGTTTGGAATTAAGATCCAATATAAATATTGATTTTTATGACTTGGTCATTAATTTATGTTAAAACTAATCGAACATCTATTCTCATTGTTTTCCTCATTCTCATTTTGCTTTCAAGGAATTTAGAAATTTTGTTCAATATTTTTTATTATTAATTTTGCTTTAATCAGAATTTAACCTAAAATTTTAATACCTTATATTTTTACCCACCATATTCTTTATAAATTTCTTAAGCACATACATACATATATATTTATGTATGTGTGTATGTAAAATCTACTATATAAATACATTGTTTGGACATTTCAAAGTTGAAAATGAGTAAAGTATATTTCTGCAGAAACACGAAAAAGAAACTACAAAATTTATAATCTTTATATTTTATAAATGTCACTAAAATGTTTAAAATTGACTCATCCCATTTCTTGTCCAGCATGTCACAGCATGTGATTGGTACTACTTTCATTTAGCATCAATCCAATTTATTTTATAACCACATATAAATTTTAAAGTTTTATTTTATTTCTTAAGTTTTAATTTTACTTTAATACTTTAATAGAGACATACTTTCTTAATTATTTAATTGGAATCTGTCTAAAAAGTGAAATTTATTTTTTATATTTTTATAATAATAAATTAATGATTATCCCTACAGTAATAAAAAAAAAAAAAAAAAAACATACAGTTACAAGCTTTACATACATGTCATTTCATTATGCTTTGAACTGACAGTTTTGATTGACAAATTGGTTTCTTTAATTAGAGGAAAATGTCGAAGAGTATGAGAATTATGTATTTAAATACTTAAATGCATGCAACAAAAATTATTAAATAAATATAAAAACCGAAAGAATTAATTCTGCATTTTAGAACATAAAAGTCTTGCCAAAAATTTCGATCGAAATGAATTTTTTATCTACCAGAAAGAATTGTATTAACTTTAATATCCAAAGTCAAAATTATTATTTTACTTAAGTATATAAAAACATTGTCATTTTGTCTAAGGTTAAACTTAGAGTATTCATTTTACTCGACTTTTTCATTGTTCGAATAATCAAATAACTCGAAAATGCTGTTTTTAAATTACTCGAATAATCGAGTAAAACTTTTAAGTTACTCGAGTTATTCGATTAATTTATACCTTAAAATTTTGTTCGATTTTTTAATGCTTATCAAAATAAAATATAGCTTAAAATAAGAAATATTCATTCCAAAATTAAAATTTCCGTAAAAATTTATGAATATTTGTCTTTTTTGCTTTGATAATGCTGTTGTTTCTCTATATTTAATATATTCATTGATAGTTAAATAAATAGTTGAACCAAATTTTATATTAAGGGTAGTCCGAACTGCGATTTTGCCTCATAACCTCACTTTTTAATTTGGACACACACTATGTAAAACAGAGGTTGGTTTCCAGTTATATTCAAAATGTTTGTACAATATTTTTAAATATGGAAAGATCTACTAAACCCAGATTTATTTTTAGAATGTTTTATA
The DNA here is from genome assembly GCA_951394005.1 of Protophormia terraenovae. Classification (NCBI taxonomy): domain Eukaryota; kingdom Metazoa; phylum Arthropoda; class Insecta; order Diptera; family Calliphoridae; genus Protophormia; species Protophormia terraenovae. The sequence continues at coordinate 37,442,283 of OX596074.1, forward strand.
ATTCATCGTTCAATTATGTTCGATATAATTGGCTCTATTTTGAATTAAACGACCGAAACGTAAAATATTTTATTCATCATTTCTTCTTATTTTAAAGAAGAAATGAAAAATAAGCACTATGGACTATCCTTTTCAGATAAAGTAGTTCAGCGATTGTTAACATAAAGAACAAGTTTACATGCTAAACTTAATTTTAAGTCCAAATTCCTTCTATATAACAAATTTCATTCAAACCATCACCATAATATCCTCTACACCAGACTGAGCATTTATTGCTATATAAACTATGTACTTTCATTCGTAGAACCAATAATGTTTTTCCAAATCAAGTTTTAAATCCTTTAATTTAATTCTTATTATTTATTAAATTTATATAAAATTTTAATTTTACTTTATAATTAATGACGTTTATATTTTTTTATTTAAAAATTAATTAAAAAACGACCTTTAAATATGTGTTGTAATTTAGGCATATATTCCGTTCATTTTATTTAATACATTTAACAAAATTAAAATTTGTGGTACCACTTTTAGATTCTAAACATACTATGAAAATTTTGAAACATTGTTTTCAAGCTAAATTTTTTTAAAAACAAAAATTAAAACATCCTAAAAACCAGTTAAGAAAGGAACTATTTAAAATATTTTTTACTCGAATTATTCGATTAATCGGCATAATTTGCTCGAATAAATTGTTACTCGAAATTCTGGATTTTAATTTAATCGAACAGTTGTTTGATTTTAATTTGTCGATTAATCGAACAAATAATATTCGAGTGAATACCCTAGTTATACTCTAACTTTGGATAAAAATTTTGTAAGCCCATTAAAGTTTTTTTTTTTGAACAAAGTTGTATATCGTTTTTTAGTTTTTTATTATTAGACTCAATAGTCTATTCCTTCTATTGTGTTTATTCAATATTCGAAAAGTTTGGCATAGCAGGCCATTAAAAACAAATACATATATGAAATACGTATTATGCAGATATCATGTGATCTCTGAGAACGTGCTGTAAAGATAATGGTACAGCTTGGTATGACATCCAAGAACTAATCTCCAATTGAACTAGAACTAAACCAGAATTGAACTAGAACTGAAGAAGAACTGAACTAGAACTAATAAATTCTAAAATTTGTAGTGAATTTTTAATAAATTCAATTTTAATTTCTTAAAAAAAATTTTAAATAATCTAAATATCTGAGTAAATACATTATTATTTAATTTCTGATATCTCATAACTCAAGTCTTTTAAATTAGAATTATAATATTGCTTAGTATTGTATCGATATCCATAGCAGTTGTTCACGATCCAAAAACTCTTTCACATACTTATACATACGTCAATACTCATGCGAGTAGTTTAATAAATATATTGAAGAATTTATCAGATTTCCTTTTCTGTATATTTATAATCCTGTTCCTCATGTGCTACTAGTAAAGGTTTAGGGGTTAACCCAGAGAAAACCGAGTTACTTCTTTTCACCAGAAGTTACAAGATTGAGCAGTTTAGGCTACCGGTACTAGGGGGAATTGAACTTAAATTGGCCAACGAAGCTAAATATCTGGGAGTGTTTCTTTGAAAAAAACACTCCACATGCAGAAACTCCATAGCTAAGAATTGTGGCCTCAAACCGATGGTAGTAAACTGGGTTTACGCATCGGTAGTTAGACCAATTCTGACGTATGGATGTTTAGTTTGGTTGTATCGTGTTCCAGGCGGAAATTCTAGGTATTTTTAAGGCCACGGAATTGATAGCAAGGAACATTGAAAAGAATACTGAAGTAACTCTGTATGTAGATAGCCAGGCGGCGCTAAAGGCTCAGAATGGACATTTTGTCAAGTCTAGATTAGTTAACGACTGTAAGAAGGCTCTTAGGAGATTGATGAGTTACTATCATATTAGACTCTGCTAGGTACCGGGTCATTGCGAGATAGCTAGCAATGAAGTAGCGGATTAATTTGCTAGGAATGGCTTGGCTATGAATGGAACTGTAAGTGAAAGTAGTGTGAGACCACCTCTAAGCTTTTACTTCAGGTTGAGAGAAGAGAGAACCAATCATGCATAGAATGGTAGAACGGACTGCAAAATATCAAGGATCCTATGGCCTAAACTTAATATGGCATATACAAATCTACTATTAGGCATGAAAAGGGGAAACCTGAAAACCATGATAGGAATTTTGACAGGTCATTGCCCAATAGGGAAAATGACATTCAATTGGGAAATAGGTTCCTCCGGTCTTTGCAGAATGTGGGAAGATAATGAGGAAATAGAGACGGTGGAGCATATTATATGTCACTGTCCATGTCAACAACTAAGTAGGCAGAAATGGAAAGGCAGTCGATTCGTCGACTGCTATATCAAGGATCGATCTAGGTAACTTGATAGGATTCGTCATGGGAATAGGCTGGCTAAGGGAGTGTCTTTGACTTAGAGCGAACGAAATAGAGTGGTAGATTTTTTTTTCCCTTTTTTATCCCAAGTTTTTCATATCTCTCTGTTCTTTTCTTGGTCTCATCTTTCTCATCTTTTCTTCCATTACTTCTACTACTACGTCTCCTCTATCACTTCTATGAAGGGACTTACATTGGACCCCTAGATCTCCGAGTAGATACACAGGCACTCATCTGAGTACAGTGTAACCCTTCTCTACCTACCTATAATCCTGTTCTAAATCTGCTAAAATAAAGATGCATATCCTATTTAGTTCTCAGCTGTTTACCTAATGAGATCCATGATAACTATAGTTTTTATCCGGGACCCCGGGAATGTAGTTTTTATCCGGGAAAGTTGAAAAAAGTTTCTAAAATCGTTTGTGGCTTATTCTTGTTATCTTTAATTTCATACACACATTTTCCAAAATTTAATCCCACGAATCCATACCACTTATTTTGACTAGAACTGAATTAATACTAAAATTGAACTGAATGAGAAATAAACTAAAATTAAACTATAATAAAAATTTAACTGGAACTGAATAAATATTTAATTAAAATAAAAACTCATTTCATAAAAAAAGAAATCAATACAATTTCATTAAAACAATTCAATGTAAATTTTTTTATTAATTTTATTTTCAATTTTTTTTATTAATTTTAAATTTAACATATAAGTTCTCATTATTCTCATTTATTATACAAAATATATGTAAGAAATAAAAATGAATCTAAACACATAAATGTATTAAATAAGCGCTTTTATCTAGTACATGAATATAAAAGTTATTATTTTCTTAAACTAAAACAAATTTTTCTTAGAAATTCACAAATACACATTTACCAATTCTTCCTGCCAAAACTAAAAATAAAAGCCATTCAGGACATAATCCTTAACAAGACGAAAAATCACATTGAAAGAAAACTATCAATATAAAATGATGTGTTTACTTTTACTGACAAAAATTACGATGGTGATGAAGATGAGGATGATGATGATGAAGTTTTAGAACTAAACTGTCAATCTTATATGTAGAATGGGTGATAGTTTAGTCTCCCTTATTGATTGACCGAAAGAAAACAAGAAAATTTATTTTGATCTAAAAAAAAAAAAACTGCAATAACATGAAAATAAAATATACTCAAAATATATGTTTAGGACACATTTCTGTTTTTGTATACATCAGCTACATATTTAGATATTTTAGTTTTTTTCTTTTATTTTATTCAGACAATCATACATATGAATAAAGCCATAAATAAAATAAGAAATTATTAGGAAGAGATAGAGCGAAAAGGAACTAAATAAACGCGTATATCAAACTAATCCTTGACATCATCTTTTTCTTTAGTTTTTGCTTTTTATTATAATTTTTATATATATATATATATATATATATATATATATTTATCCTTGTTGTTGTAGTTAAAAGATGTGACTGCTGTAGTGACTAGTGATGCCATTGCTTCTTTAGCTGTCAATGGTATTGAATAAGAAAAACTTGTAAATATTATGTCCTGGAAGCCATCAATCGTTTTGCTGAAATGTGCATTAAATGGAAAAAAAGGACAAAAAAAAAAAAAAAAAAATGGAAAAAGAAAGTCATGAAAATGAAGTGAAGAAATTGTGGACATTCTACTCTTTGTTATTAGTTGCTGTAGCCCACAAAGATGACTGGGAACAGTAGAGCAAGTCAGTTATTTAGCCATTTAAATATAATTTAGTCTATATCCTAGACTTTCCCAAGTTTTTTCTGCCAAGTAGGGCTTTCAAATAAGCTATAAATAGCTTATACAAAAGTTAAGTGCAATGGTATATGAAACATAAACAGTCATCTATAGTATAGACTGCGGTGTTTTCTATAGTTTAGACAGCAGTTTTATCTATAGTCCAGACTACAGTTTAGTCTAAGGCTATAGTCTATAGTATAGTGAACTGTAGTTTAGTCTATAGTCTGGACTATAGTATATTATAGTTTAATTTATGGTCCAACTACAGTTTAGTTTATACTATAGTTTATAGTCTGGAATATAGTTTAATCTATAGTGCGGACTATATACGTGGACTACAGTTCAATCTATAATGTGGGCTAGAGTTTAGTCTATAGTCTGGACTATAGTTTAGTCTATGGTCTAGACTATAGTTTAGTCTATAGCATAAACTATAGTTTAGGTATAACCTAGACTACAGCTTATCAGTAAACTAGGTTATAGTTTTAGTTATAACCTAGACTATAGTTTTGTCTATATTTTAGTCCATAGCCCGGACTATAGTTTATTCAATAGTCTGGACTACAGTTTAGTCTATAGTCTGGACTATAGTTAAGTGAACTATAGTTTACTTTATAGTCAGGGCTATAGATCAGTTTATAGTCTTTAGACTTGACTATAGTTCAGTCTGTGATCTAAACTATATTTTAGTTTAAAGTCAATTTTGTCTATATTCTAGACTACATTTTAGTCTATAGTCCAGACTATAGTTTAGTCTATAATCAGAGTTATAGTTTGGTCTATAATAGCGTTTAGTTTAGTTTAGTCTGTAGTGTGGACTATTGTTTAGTCTATAACGTGGACTAGAGTTTAGTTTATAGTCTGGACTACAATTAAGTCTACAGACTGGACTATAGTTTAGTCTATGGTCTAGACTATAGTTTAGTCTATAACATAAACTATAGTTTAGGTATAACCTAGACTATAGCTTATCTATAAACTAGGTTATAGTTTTAGTTATAACCTAGACTATTGTTTTTTCAATAGTCTGGACTACATTTTAGTCTATAGTCTGGACTATAGTTCAGTTTATAGTCTTTAGACTTGACTATAGTTCAGTCTATGATCTAAACTATAATTTAGTCTAAAGTCTGGACTATAATTTAGTCTATAGTCTAAACTATATTTTAGTCTTTAGTTTAGCTTTAGCCTAGTCTACAGATTTGTCTATATTCAAGACTACATTTTAATTCATAGTCCGGACTATAGTTTAGTCTATAGTCTGATCTATAGTTTAGTCTATGGTCAGAACTATGAGTCATTTTGTGGTCTGGACTATAGTTTAGTCTATGATCTAGGCTATAATTCAGTTTATAGTTCATTTAAAAGCTTAGTCTTTAAGTTAGTTTATAGTTATATGTACAGTTTAGTTTACAGTTTATACTATAGCTTAGTTCATAGTTTCGACCACGGCTTAATCTATACTTTAATCTACAGCCTAAGCTATAGTTTAGTCTAGTCTGTAATATAGTCTATATTTTTGCAGTAATTTCTCTTAATTTTTCCCACTGTTTATCTTCAAGACATCATTTTTCTATGCATTTCATTGTATATGAAATGTATTAGTCGTTGTGAGTTTTTACTTTCATACCATTTCGCCATCCACCCAACTTGATTTGTATTGAGTGCAGCAAAACTAAACAGTCTTAGACGAAAGTTGTGGTGGTCGATGTTGGTCTTCAATAATGTTGCAGTTGACGTAAGCTCTAAGCAAAGACATCTGACGATTGACAACTTTGTCGTCGTCATTGAGAACGTCCACAAGAAAAATTTCAAAAATTGTTGTTGTTGTTATTTTCTTATACTAGCTGTGCTGCTCTGAATTTACAAAAAATATAAACAGATGAAGTAGAAGAAAAGTTGATGATATTTCGATGTTGTAGTAAGATTATTTAGAGTAAAAAAAAGTATTGGAATATGCACGGTCATAAGGGCGAATTGACACACAACAACTAAGGAGTTGGTGGGTCATTACTGTAATCAGTAGAGTAGGAAAGAGTTTAAGGTCTTAGATAAAAAAGTGTGAGTAGTAGAAAAGGAAGAGTTTTGTATTTCTATTTTTTTGGTTGCAGCTGATGAACATGTTGTCATTTGCCACGTTCTTGTGGGTTATAACAGCGGGAAGAGTTGCTTACTTAAGCAAAGCAATGGTCGTTGTCTTCGTGTGTGTGCAGTCTTTGCTGTTTCCCTTTCTCTTCTTCAAACAGCTACATACATTTGATGGGACGTTTTAGGTTGTTTTGTAATATTTTCGTAACAACTTTTTTTCTATTTCTTTTTTTTTTTTCCTACTTTCTTATTATTTTGTCTTGGTATATATGTGCAACTATTTCTTGTCTATATATGTAAGCATTTTGTAAATATTATTTGGCTTTAGCATCACTAATACTAATGCTGTTCGAACATCTTACCCATCATTTGAGTTTCTGCATTAGAATCAGCTTCAACGTCTTTTCTTATTACTTGATGCCAATAACAACATTGCACTGCTTCTATCAATCCATATAAAATTGAACGACAACGTCAGGATTTTTGCAATTTGAGAAGTTGCTACGTGACATTTCAATAATTTTTTGAAAAGTTCTTTATATTTTCTTCTTGGTTCCCTCTCCCCCCTCTCTCTTTCCTTTCCTTCTGTATATATTATAGTTTTGCTGGATTTTTTTTTATATTTTATTTAGTTATTTTCTTCTTTTTTTGCGAAAAATAGTGAAAATAAAATAAATTTGTATGGCGTTTGATTCTTTCCATAATATGTTCCACTTTGGGTGTGTTCTAAGTAGAATAGTAAATGTACAAATTCTATATTTCTATAACATTTGTGACAGTGTTACTTTGTCCACGATAGTTTTTTTTATTTTTTTATTTCATTTTATTTTATTCTATTTTATTTCGATTTCTGATGCGTTTTTTATGTAATCATCTTATTTGGAACAGTATACGAAAGTCGTTGCTGTTGTTTGTCACTATTTTGTTTTGGCGAATTGATGACTTTGATGGGTTGTAGCAGTTTTTTCATACTTTGCTATTTTTCATGAATTAAATATGAAACTAAATTGAATTTTCTTTATTTATTTTTCTTTTATCTTAAAGTTAAAGAGTATTGAAGTTTGGCAATAGTTTTATTTAATTAGGTGAATTATAGGAAAATATATATGTATTTATTATTGTTATGTGAGGTCCATGAGTAATTGATGGTTCTTTGTACCACAGAAGTAGAGGACTGTCACATTGGGGTAGAATAGAAATTTGGAAATAAATCTGTAACTTCTAATCGAATGGTTGGATTTACCTTAGATTATATATAGACAAAGCAGAGAAGTATACAATTTTCAGTTTGAAGCGGAGCTATTGAAACACAAAATAGGATAACTCTGCAATAGAAAATTCTGCACCGCTTGCTAAAGTTTTGTTTCTTATCCTGGTTTGAAAAGATATCTGAAACTGAAAAAAGTTATTTGATGCAATGTCGGAATTCGTTGCTTTAACGAAAATATTCATTGAAATTGAACGAAAAATTCAACATACTAATGTATGATGGTACATTGAAACCGATCGTTAAAATTATTACTTAATAAGATTAGTAAATCAGTTCTTAAAAAATTTAACGTATTCGTTAGTTGATTTAAAGAACACTTTTAATAATAAATGAGCATGTTCTTTGAGTTTAAAGAATTTGTACGTTGGAACAAAACGAGAAATATATACCGTAAAATAAATCATATTGTATTTATCTTCCAACAAGAAATATTGTGTTTCAAGCAAATGGGTTGAGAGCATTTTAGAAAATTTCTGAATTATTCAAAAACGTAAATATCTGTATGTATATTTAAACAGAACTAAATGGACAGTAATGAATACTCCGAATTAAAAAAAAAAGCTGGAATTTGGAGCATATCACAGTGTGCGATTCGAAAAATGAAATGGAAATAATTATGAAACTTCGGAACGGCTGCTCCGATTTTTATTAAAATTCACATGGTCATACCAGAGGTGTAGACGAGTATAAGTTTTAAGCTTGGACCATATAGACTTACATGGGGCGAGTCCACAGGGTTCCAAAATTGGACACCTCGGGTATAAAATTTATTAAAAGCGAACCTGATACCTTATATCTGAACCGATTTCAAAGATTTTATATGGGAGGATTCTGCTAGTCGAGATCTACAAAAACCATTGTCGTATGCATATATTATCTCTTTTAGTTTAAGAGATATTGAGCTTTAAATATTAAAAGTTTTTTCGCTACAGCGGGTCCAACTTTCACCCGATTTTTTTTAAATTATTTTTTTTTTTTCATTAACAACAAATAGAAAAATTGTACAAAGAAAGAATTTTGAAAAACATTTACAGAGTCAAAAGTTACAAGCACTTAAATTTAAACTTTCCGTTTTTTTGCCAAAAAAGTGGTAACATTCTTTTTCTGTTGTATACAAATTTTTTTAAGTAATATATATAGTATTTATATTTTTCTGAAAGATAACTAAACACAAAATACTTTAAAGGAAAGAAAGCTTTTATAGATCGAATTTTGCGAGAATCAGGGTTTCCCAAATTTGACCAATTTTTCCAACTAATTTCGAATTTTTGCCTTAATTTCTCAAATCGCAAAGCTGGAATCAAAAAAAAAAATTATACTTTTTATTTAGCCTAAAGTGTTCTAATATTTCTCGCAATAAAAATTTTTGCTCCCCGTTATCGGTTGGAAAGATATAGTAAAAAAAGTAAAAAATTCCATTTTTGGAAATTTTTCAAAGTTTTTTGGGAATTACGGGATTTTTGTAGACAAATCTAAAAAAGTGAATAGCGCTTTAAATCTTCTTATGTGTGAAATCTCATTAAAAAATATTCACTAACAAGAATTTTATTGCATAATTAAAAATGAAAAATATGTAAAAAATCACAAATCCATGCCTTCTCAGTGTTTTTTGCAAAAAGTCTTTAACAAATTTTAGTATTGTAAATTTTTTTTTATACATATTTAAAAAGAAGAGAAATTTTCCTAAACATTGCATGTATTGGCATTTTTGCGTTTGCAATTGATGGATTATAAATTTATGGTTTCAAGTAATTTGGCCAATTTTAACTCATGTTTATATGTATGGTAATGCCGTTCGTGATAATGCCGTAACCAGAAATATTTTAATAAGGCTCAATGTTTTAATTTTTTCAGCATAGTGCTAAATTCACATCCATCTACAAACTATATTTTATATATAATTGTTTAGAAAATTTTGTCCTTTTTTCAAATATTTATAAACATTTTTACAACACTTAAATTTGTTGCAGACTTTTTGCAAAAAAAAACTGAGAAGGCATGGATTTGTGATTTTTTGCATATTTTTCATTTTTAATTATGCAATAAAAATATTTTTACTTAACAGTTTTGAATGATATTTTACACAAAAGTAGATTTTTTTGATGCTTAATTCAAAGCCGTATTCACTTTTTTAGACTTGTCTTCGAAAATCCCGTAATTCCCAAAAACTTAAATAAATTTCCAAAAATGGGAATTTTTACTTTTTTTGCTATGCCTTTCCAACCGATAACGGGGAGCAAAAATTTTTATTACCAAAAAATTAAAACACTTTAAACTAAATAAAAAGTATAATTTTTTTTTTGATTCCAGCTTTGCGATTTGAGAAATTAAGGCGAAAATTCGAAATTAGTTGAAAAAATTGATCAAATTTGGGAGACCCTGGTACTCGCAAAATCCAATTTCTAAAAGCTTTTTTTCCTTTGAAGTATTTTATGTTTAGCTATCTTTCAGAAAAATATAAATACTATATATTTTACTTAAGAAAATTTATATACAACAGAAAAAGAATGTTACCACTTTTTTGGCAAAAAAAAAAAAAAAAAACGGGGAAAAATTAACCATTTTAGAAAGTTTAAATTTAAATGCTTGTAACTCTTGACTCTGTAAATATTTTTTCAAAATTCTTTCTTTGCGCAATTTTTTTATTTGTTGTTAATGAAATAAAAGAAAAAATAGGGTGAAAGTTGGACCCGCTGTAGCAAAAAAGCTTCACAAAGACTGGGTAAAAAGTAAAAATTTTAATATTTGAAGCTCAATATCTCTTAAACTAAAAGAGATAATATATGCATACGACAATGTAGATCTCGCCTAGCAGAATTCTCCCATCTCTGAAATTGGTTCAGATAAAAGGTATCAGGATCGTTTTTTAGAAATTTTATACCCGAGGTGTCCAACTTAGGGACCCTGTGGACTCGCTCCATGTAGGTCTATATGGTCCAAGCTCAAAACTTAAACTCGCCTACACCTCTGGTATGACCATGTGAAATTTCATACAAATCGGAGCAGCCGTTCCGAAGTTCCATAATTATTTCCATTTCATTTTTTGAATCGCCCACTGTGCATTTGCTGGATTTTTTCTCAAGTAATTATGTATTATATTTTACTAATAATTATTTAGATATAAACTACGATGCGGAGGACTGCATTAAGGCCCTTAAGCTGGAACATTTTTTTAAATTGCCAAAAATTGCCATGTATCCATATGGATACAAAATAGCGTTAAGCAAAATTTTATTTTTTAAAAAGGGTGCAGACACTTTTTCGACAAAAAAAAAAAAAAAAAAAAACTTAATTTTTGAAATTTTAGAATTCAAAATTGCTTCTTTTCTAACTTAAAAGAGATTTTTTATTCGATAGATAATTTTGTTCTCCAATCAATTGGTTAAAAATTTAACAAAATCGGTTATATATTGAAAAAGTCTGACCAAAAATTTGCCCTATTTTGAGTTCTGCTCCTAAAAGTATATGCGGCCTCTCTTCCAAACTTAAAATTGTACACCCCTCTGCTACACCTATGTAAATTAGAAGTTACAGAGTTATTTTCAAAAAAGTTCGATTCTGCCCCCATTGTGTATATGTAACAAAAATGTTCTTATTAAGATTTTTGTGTCCCCAATATTTTTTTAATTTTAGCTCGTGTAACGACGTGTTTCCACTATGTGCTGGGGTGAAGCTCTCGGCTTCCAGAGTTCGTTATAAATAATTTATTTTTAAGATAGACAAACACGAAAGAGAAATTTCTTATTAAACAAACGTTATAAACTTTATTCACATTTTATCACTTATACTAATTTACAGAACACCGTTGTTACATACGATTAAAATTACCGACGCTCTTAATGACGATCGTTCAACACTGATATGTGACGACTAGAGTTTCGTTCTCTGACACTACCGAGTCTCTCCATTGGTGATGAGACTCTCTCGGAAATCTATGATTAGAACATCTTAGTCGGGCCGACTAAAATTCTAGTCCCAACCGATCCGGTCGCCATTAATCATGAACTTGTAGAGCCGAATAACATTCTAATTCAATAAAACTGCGTTCGTGCCAACCAATGATTCTCTGACTATATTTAAGCAGACCGAATAAAATTCTATTCTGCTTAAATAACTTCAGGGCTCTGCTCCCGATTCGCTAACTTGTTCATCTAATTAGCTGAATAAAATTTTATCTAAATAGACGTCTTCCAGCAGCTTACCTAGGACGTTTATTAAATAATGTCGAATAAAATTCTGAACTTAATTAATTGACATTCGTCCTGATCGCCGTTCACGGACTAACTAACCTTATTTTCCATCAACATCTTCCTTCGAAGCTGACGAACAATCTGTTTACGCACACAAATACAATCACCATCAGGTGCTTTGTAAATTATCGTACTGTATTACAATAGCGACAGATGTCAGGTCGGTAAAAAATTACTTTCACGGAATTCTAATTTAAATTTTAGTAATTAACCTTAACTTATTTTATAAAAAAAATATAAATAACACAGGGAATCACAAATTCAAAGAGCGATTTGTAAAATTAAGGAGGCTTCACAATATATTGAAGCATATCTCGAAAAAGATTTGTCTAATTTTGTTGGAAAAAAAAAAAAAAATATATATATATATATATATATATATATATATCAAAAAACGTCAACTAAAAGCATATCTCGAAAAAGATTTGTCTAATTTTGTTGGAAAAAAAAAAATATACTATATATATATATATATATATATATATATATATATATATATATATATATATATATATATATATATATATATATATATATATATATATATATATATATATATATATATATATATATATATATATATATATATATATATATATATATATATATATATATATATATATATATCAAAAAACGTCAACTAAAAATATCTGCAAGTCGTTCTTACATTACTTTTTAATACCGTCAATAGTTATGGAGACATTAAGCCTATTTTTTAAGAAAAAAATAAAATTTTTAATAAAAAAATAAAAAAATTATTTTGTGATTTTTTTTTTTTTAATTTTTCCACGTAACTTGTAAAGGAGTGTTTTTACTAATTTGTGAATAAAATCAAAACTTATGGACTGATTTTAATAAAATATGTCTTGTTTAATTTGTACAAAATTTATCTTTATGATTAAAGAACAAAAATTTAAATTTTTGGCAGTTTAGAACTTTTATCCTTAAAAATCTATAAAAGTAATAAATCTTTATTACTATTCTCCTTAATTCTAATCATCTTCACCACCATCTGTTCTAATTCAATGCAAATTAAGTTATAATTAACATCCTGTAATCAAGTTAAATGCAACACGTTCAATAACTGGCACAAGCTCTACCGTTGTTAACACACATTCCACTTTTCTCCACTTAATTTTTGAATTATTCATTATTATGAATAATACGAAATATCAAAATAAAAAATACTCAATAATAAATTTTTCACCAAAATGAACATAACTTTTGCAACGAATCATGTAAAGAATATAATTTTAAACAGGCTATGAAAAACACTAACAGGGATCTGTTTTGTTAGTTTGATCATAAGTTTGCGTGAAACATGTTAATAATTTACAATTTGGTATTAATAAATAAAATGTCACAGTGACTGTTGTTAGTAACCCAAAGAGAGAAAGAAATAAAATTAAAACCAACTAAATTTACAAACACAAGACACATGGTTTAAAACGTTAACTAAGTAACGAACTAAGAATGTATGTATGTTTTTCTTTTGTAAAAAGTAAATTGTTTGTGTAATAAACTCAGCCGCTGGAGATGATGATGTTTAGCAAAAGGTAGGTGGTGGTGGATATGATCTGGCTAAACGATCATTTCTCGAATTATTATTTGAACAAAAGTATACACATAGTTAAAGGGAACGTATGCCACACAAAATTCAAGAATGTCAATAGCTCGAACTTCATCTAACTCAATAAACGAGAGGTTTACTTACTCTAACAGTTCTTAGCATTTTGTAATCTTGAGATCCATATACATAGAAATATTTCATTCTGTTATTGTCTACAGACACAAGAGGGGCTTACCGGTTTTAACTTGTTTATGGTACTTCGAATCTGATGCTGATTGACAATATAACAACCTCAAAATTGACAACGGTAGGTTCTTAAACCTAGCCTTAATGTTTACTAATGTAAATTGAGCTTGTTAAAATTGCATTAGTACAAAGCTAGTGCTATATTAAGACTGCAATGTATCACAAGTGGAAGGAAAATTATGGTTCAAACATATTCAACAAGAACAATTACCGATTGAAACTTATTTAATTGTGTCCTCTTTACCATCTTCTCTTTTCTACTTAATCCAATAAGGTTTACTTCCCCCTTCTTTTTTAATCTCACAACTTAAAAGCCATATGGCTAATCGGCCTGGCTTAGCTCGTTGAATGCATTTATACATGAACAACAAATAATGAGCAAATGGTTGATTGAGGTTATATATCATGTGGATTGTATTTGACTTGTTATACGGACTTGCACATATACTCATACTAAAATATATTAGCAAAATATAAATGTTCCTTATATTAACGCTTGTGGTATAATAATGGACATTGAATGACGATCATGTTGTTATTTTCTCATATATTGCAAGGAACTAAAAGAAAAAAAAAAAATAAATAAAGAGTTGAGTGTAAGTTTATGATGAAAGTTTTGGGTCTTGGTTGTGTTAGATAATGGTGGCATGGGAAAAAATGGCACATTTAACAATGTCAAAGTAAATAAATAGAAAAAGATTATAGATTGGTGTAAAAAATATTGAGATAAAAATAGTTAATGATAGGTGTGGGTTAACTATGTAAAATGCAGAAGGTATATTTTTGACAAGTTAACATAATCAAGTTAACATATTACTGTACTACTTGTACTACAGTGCAAATGTAATATCTAAAAACAATTATAACTTTATTTTCACGAAATTGGAAATATATTTAAATACTTTTTTATACATACATGTGTAATTTTATTTAAAAAATTAAAAAAAAAAAAAAAAAATAGAAAAATTGTGAAACAAAGTGTTGTTTGGAAACTTCACAATCTTCTAGTCAGGGCGAACCATAGTTTTTCACTGAAGTTGCAGAGAGAAATGACTACTCAATGACATCCTGTTTGAAACATCGTAGGAAGTTTCAATTTGGCCAAGTTCCCAGCAAAACTTTGGTTGCCATGAATGAGTTAAGAAGCTAATATAATGGCTCTTACACATTAGCTGAATAACTCATTATTTTAAGACGGTGATGACATTAAAGGCAACTACATACCTTATACATTACTTAGATGTAATTACAATAACTAATTACTTCCAAGCTGTTAAACAGCGCACAGTGTCACATTAGGCAGTTTTAGAACGACAAAAATCTAATTTTGGAGACATTGCACAGTGTGCGATTCTAAAAATGAAATGGAAATAATTATGGAACTTCGGAACGGCTGCTCCGATTTTTATGAAATTTCACATGGTCATACCAGAGGTGCAGGCGGGCTTAAGTTTTGAGCTTGGACTATATAGACTTACAGGGGGCGTATCCACAGGGTCCCAAAGTTGGACACCTCGGGTATACAATTTATTAAAAACTATCCTGATTCCTTATATCTGAACCGATTTCAAAGATTTATATATGGGAGGATTCTGCTAGTCGAGATTTACAAAAAACATTGTCGTATGCATATATTATCTCTTTTAGTTTAAGATATATTGAGCTTCAAAAATTTAAATTTTTACTTTTAAGCCTGTCTTGGTGAAGTTTTTTCGCTACAGCGGGTCCAAGTTTCACCCCATTTTTTTTATTTCATTAACAAAAAATAGAAAAGATGTGCAAAGGAAGAATTTTGAAAAAATATTTACGGAATCAAAAGCATTTAAATTTAAACTTTCAAAAAAGTTGATTTTTTCCCGTTTTTTTGCCAAAAAAGTGGTAATATTCTTTTTATGTTATGTACAAATTTTCTTAAGTAACATATATAGTATTTTTATTTTTCTGAAAGATAACTAAACACAAAATACTTCAAAGGAAAAAAAGCTTTTAAAAATCGAATTTTGCGAGAACCAGGGTTTCCCAAATTTGACCTATTTTTTCAACTAATTTCGAATTTTCGCTTAAATTTCTCAAATCACAAAGCTGGAATCAAAAAGAGTTAAACTTTTTACTTAGTCTAAAGTGTTTTAATTTTTTTCGCAATAGAAGTTTTTGCTCTCCGTTATCGGTTTGAAAAATATAGCAAAAAAAGTAAAAAAATACCATTTTTTAAGTTTTTTAGGAATTACGACAAATCTAAAAATGTAGACAAATCTAAAAAAAATAAATAGCGCTTTAAATTAAGCACTTAAAAATCTACCTATGTGTGAAATTTCATTCAAAAATATTCACTAACAAGAATTTTATTGCATAATTAAAAATATAAAATATGCAAAAAATCACAAATCCATGCTTTCTCAGTGTTTTTTGCAAAAAGTCTTCAACAAATTTTAGTATTTTAAAAATTTTTGTACATAGTATTTAAAAAGAAGACAAATTGTCCTAAATACTGATGTACAGCAATTGTATACTGGTATTTTTGCGTTTGCAATTGAAGGATTATAAATTTATGGTTTCAAGTAATTTGGCCAATTTTAACTCACGTTTATGTGTATGGTAATGCCGCTCGTGATAATGCCGTAACAAGAATTATTTTAATAAAGCTTAATGTTTTCATTTTTTCAGCATAGTGCTAAATTCATATCCATCTATTGGATTCGTCAGGCAGATAAAAAATACTTATTATATATCGTTGTTTATTATATTTATTATGACATTTGTTGTCATAATTCGTAAAATATTGCGAGTCCCAGAATGCCACTTTCCATGGTTATGAAAAACATTTTCACCATTAACATATATTTTTGTAAAATTTTTAAAAAGACCACTTTTCGAGATATTTATCCGCAAACGAAAAATCGCGAGATATGGCCCCTTTTGATGTTGAGAAAAAAGTCATGTTCTACGTCGTATTAAAGGTAATTTTGATACCTTTAACATGACATCTCAATAAATCTTATATCATATATACTTTAAAAGATATTTGTAATTATGTGTACACAACTTTGTACTATTTACACTTTCAAATCGCGATATTTCGCGAACCACTTGATGAAATTATCTGACATTTTGGATTGGTCTTAGTCTTGACAAGAATAATGATTGTACCTATGTCTTGACGAATAGAAGTTTTAGTTTTTATATAATTTTTTTTTTTTTGAAAAGACTTACGTGAAATTTTATTTTGTTTGCTCAATTTTATTATTTTAAATTTTTTAACAAACGTTTGATAGTTTATATTTTTTAACTAATTTGTCATATTTTTGTTAAATAAAATTTTACTGAAATTTTTTTTATTTTTTAAAGTTGTTGAACAACTTTAATTACCTCTTTAAATAGTTAACTATTTAAAAAGTTTAACAAATGTATTAACTTTTTAAAAGTTAAAAAAATATGAATGTAATAATGAAATTAAATTTTTCTTAGAATTTATTCGTATGTCTGACCATTATAAAAGAAAGAAATTTATTTCGCTGTAGTTTTTAATATTTGTTTTGTCTAATTGTACATTTTCTAGCTATCAAAGTCATTCCGACTTGTATCCATTTTCATATGATAGTAATCTGAAGAAAAAGTGTTGACACGTCATGTAGTCATCCTGTATAAATATCATCACCTAATGACTTTTACAATATAAGTCACTTATGAAACTGTTCTCAAGACACAATTTCCAACTGGGTATAATTAAAAATTATGTCAGCTAGACGGAAAAAAATTAAGTCCATTGTTTTTAGATTTTTTCAAACTAAAGCACAGTTTTTGTAAAAAAATTGGTTTTTGGAGAAACTATTTATAAATATTTGTTGTCTAATAAAATTCTGTCTTGTTAAGACATCTTAACGGAATTGTCATCGATTGATAATTTTATTATTTGGAAGAAAAATGTAAGATTTTGGTAAAGAGAATCCCACAATTCATAAAAAAAGAAAAACCCAAATAAGTTTTTTTATTTTTTTCTTTTTTGAATTTTTTTTTTATAAAGTCCACATATATTGCAGGTCTTAAAAACCATTGGCAAACTCTTTGGAACATATTCGAGTTTTCGAAACTGCATTCGGTTTGTAAAACTAGCCTTTGGAACTTTTTTGCACATAGGCTAAATTTAATGTTTAATAGGTAGAATTCGGGAGAATTTGCACATAATCCTGTTGGCTGTTTGGGCTTGTTTTTAATTATAAAATCTTATCTGTAAAGAAGTCTTTCAGAAATGATGAAATTTATTATATATTTTTAAATACCATTTTATTTTAGTGTTTACACTTTTTCGGCCAAAAAATACAAAGAATTGTAATTTTTGCAATTTTAAATTTTACAATAGTTTATTTTTTAATTCGATAGATAATTTTGTTCTTTAGCCAATAACGAATTTTACAAAATCGAACAAAAATATTAGAATATATGTGTATTGAAAAAAGTCGAGCCCCTTCCAAATAATAATTGTGAAATTTTTTGTAAATCCAATCAGCCAATTAGAAATTACAAATTATTTCCAAAAAAAAATTCGATGCTGCCTTTGTATATTGACTAAAGATTAGTCCTGATGGTTAACTACACTTCTAATGTATAACTACTATAAAAATTACTGAAATTGCTTTTTAATTCATAGTTTGTTATTTATTATATTTTTATCACATAATCATCGACTTACTATACTTCCTCCTCTGTGGTAATTAGAAAAAAGAAAAATAAAATCATTATAATAAATTAAGTTAAATAAAGCTTACATTTATTATATAAAAATTTTCAAACATAAGATCAATATATTGATCTCTCTTGTAAATGTCTAATTCAATTATTGAGTTATTTTCTAATGCATTAGTTATTTCAATTATACTTAATTCATCTTAACTTAATGTTTATCTTCTAATATTCATTTCTAATGCGAGACATTTTGTTATTAGATAAACACCCATGGAATTCATTCCTCTATTTCGTTTTCCTTTTCGTTAGGTTATTTAAAAATAACTACGTAACTAACTTAAACTAACTTAAACTAAATACTCGTTCAGTCAATAGATAATATAAATATGTATAGGGTTGATAAAAATTATAGCACATATCTAGTACAATATACTACTTGATATTTTTTGAATACTTTAAAGAATAATTGAATGCTACAAAATAAATAACTATAACATTCTATAAATTTCCATATTTAAAATAAATAATAATTTTACAATTATCACCCCCACTGTACATTCATAACAATGATGAAGATTACTAACATTTGAAGTAAATATGAAATGACATGATGCGATGCAAAATGCATTCCCCCAGTGAGAGAGAGGATGCTGTTGTTTCTACTGCTGTTGCTGATGATGACGATGACAACAATGATGATGATGATAATGTGATCTGAGATGATGCTAATGTAAGGCAAAATAATGACTTACAAATGTATGTTTTTGTAAGGCTGTATGTATGTGAGTGTATTGCAGTTTGCAAATATGAAGTACGACTAAGCAACAAAAACATTAGTAACCAAATAATATGCAAGTGCATAAAATAACTAACTCCTTAAAGTAAGTAATATTTTGTCGTTGTTGTTTGTGGTACTAAATATCTGTAAGTATGTTTTTGTTTTTTAGTTTCAAGTTGTTTTTTTTTGTATTTGTTGCACACTTCATAAACAGATAAACTAAAATCTAGTGGTGATGACGATGAAAATGATGGTGACATACATTTTCTTAAAGAAATTCGAATGACTACAAGAGTCATGTTTTAAGATTGAATATTGTTGGGTTTGTTTGCTTTGGCAAAAAGACTACACTTAAAGAAAATGTGGGAGGAAATAAAAATTTGTTTAAAAATATTATTTAAAACGTCTTTAATTTGATATGTTTTTCTTTTCTTAACATTTTGTTTTAGATATTGAAACATAGGACAATTTCAAACAAAGAGAATCTGGAACAATATTAATATCACCAATAAAAACTCAAAAAAGATCACATATAGGCCCGGATTGCAAATGATCTTTGAACTATTAAAGTTGTACTATTATTGAAAATTGGGGTTAATATCAAGGTCTTAATAGTATTAATGTTAATCTACATAGGTGTCAAATTATTTCTGTGTTCACAAAGAGGCCTCTAAAAGGAGGGGACACAATAGCGAAGGATTAGTATATATTTTGACAGGATAACGTCTTTAAGACTTCCGAGTGGATGTAGTATTATCCAGGATGAAATATTGACGACAATCTAGAACATAGTTATTAGTGGATCCACGGCAAGAATATTTGTATAATTACTTATAGTTAAGCTGTCATTAAATCCTTCGTTGGAGTGTTTTCAACATTAACCGTTTTACATAAATTTTGGACATTCTTAATTAATTCATGGTTTTGTTTTAATGAACAAAGGGCTAAAGTTGTTCATTAGACCTCCATAAATTCTCATCAATATTCTTTTATTATTATCTATATGTTTCTACTATTTGTTATACTCTACACCACCATAGGTGGTTGGGGTATTATGTGTTTGTGCAAATATTGTAACGCAGAGAAAAACCTTCCGACCCCCACCTTAAAGTATACCAGAATCACTTTCTGAGTCGATTTAACCATGTCCGTCCGTCCGTCTGGTCGGCTGGCTAGCTGTCCATGTAAAGCTTGTGCGCAAATTTGGAAGATAATTTGATGAAATTTGGTACATATGATTTTTTTGCACAAGGGTGAAGCCTATTGAATTTGGTCATGATCGGCTAATTATTTCACCTGGCCCGCATACAAATGTCCTCCCGGAATAATAATATTCTTTATTAGGTCTCAAATTAATGGATATCGTCACGACTTCCTAAAACTTAAGATATGTT
Source organism: Protophormia terraenovae (assembly GCA_951394005.1). Classification (NCBI taxonomy): domain Eukaryota; kingdom Metazoa; phylum Arthropoda; class Insecta; order Diptera; family Calliphoridae; genus Protophormia; species Protophormia terraenovae. The sequence goes on from OX596074.1 coordinate 37,462,728, forward strand.
CGCACCTATATTTAATTCAATACTATTTATTGCAGTCCTCTGCTAAGTCTCCAAAAATAAAAAAACCTTTCGATTATTCAAACAAGTAAAGATTTCCCTGGCTTTTCCTTTTTTCACCAAAAATTTGGTGTGAGTATTCTAAAAATAAATTGGTGTTCGGAAAATCAACTTAAAATATTAAGAAATGTAGTAAAACTAGAAATACTTTAATTAACTGATGGTACAGATATGTTTTTAGTGTGGAACATAATACAAATTTTTTATAATTGATCAAGAAATATTAAAATACCTTGTATACATCACCAAAACATCATTTAAAATCAGATTCTTCTTATACTCTACACCATCATAGGTGATTAAAAAATTATACGTTTGTAAAGATGTTTGCAAGGCTGGGAAAAAAAAAAAACTCCCAAACCTCTACCTTACAGTAGGATACAAAGTCACTTTCTGCGTTGCTTTCAGATATTTGTCCGCCCGTCAGGCTAGCTTTTCATGAAAACTTTGTGCGCAAGGGATAATAATGAAGATAATTCTATACAATTTGGCACCAATAATTATTTTGATACAAGGACAAAGCTTAGTGAAATTTATTGGTTCGTTATTTTACCAAGCCCCCTTGCAATGTCACATTTGGCACTTTGAGAACGACAAAAATCCAGTTTTAGAGATATTAGTCCAAAATTCTGTATTTTGTAAATAAAATAGGCCATAAACATTCCCACTAAAAATAGGCGGGAACCACCTGCCACTGAAACCTGAAAAAATTACTTTATTTGTATGAATTTCGAATATGTTTTTGTAAATTTTATTAAAATAAAGGATATTCTAATCACACCAATCTTTGTGTAATATTTGCATAACAAATTTTCAGCCATTGCCTTAAAATGTAAGAATAATTCTTAAAAAATTTTTGATGTGAGGTACCGCATATTTTTTTCTAATACTTCAAAAGATCGCACCCAATTTTCTCAAATATAATTTCGTAGATGTTCTTTTATATAAAAGTCGTTGGAACTTCTTAGTTCCAGTCCATTAAAAATAGAATTGCCCAAAAAATATATTTTTTAATATTATGATTTCTCTTAAACCTAAAAGATTATATTAAAATAATTTAGATACGCTTATTATTACATTACAAAAGAATTATATCAATATCTGTGATATTTACAGAGATATATGAAGTTAAAGTTAACGTACTTCTTCACAAAAGTTGTAAATAAAATTAAAATATTTTTAAAAGTTGCAACTTTGAAAATCCATATTTCGCGCTATAGACACTTTCCAATACTTTAAGTATTTTTTCCATAATATATGAAATGTTTACTAATAAATACAAAATGAATAACTTCAATTAATAAGCTTTTATTTTCGTATTTTTGTCGTTCTAATGTGGATAAATGTGACACTGTGCCCCCTACAAATGACCAGCCGCAATAGGGGTTTAACGATCATAAATCCCTTAAATAGCGAAATATTTTATGTTATTATAAATCATCATAGTAAATTTTACAAAGATCGATCCATAATTAATCATAACACCCATATAAAGCCATTTTCCGAATATCACATTTACGTGCACAAACCTAATTCTATTATGAGTATGAAGAAGACAAGTAAGTTTTATGTAAGCAGAAAATACAGTGCCAAATTTTATGAGGATCGGTCCATAATCGACCATAGCCCTAAAGTGCATAAATCCCACATAATTGTTAGAATCAACATAATGTAAGTATACGTATCTTTCATAGAAACATTTTACTCTTATCGGTTCACAATTGGACAAAGGTCCCATTTAAGACCCATGCACATACACAATGGCGCAGTGTCACTATGGTCGTGTTTAAACGACTTTATCTTTCTTATTGTCATTTTTATACCCTTCACCACAGGTGTAAAGGGTATATATAAGTTTGTCATTCCGTTTGTAATTTCCACAATTTTATTCGGAGAGCAAAAAAGTTTATATTTTCTTGATCCTTGTGAGAAGCGATGACGATAGGACCATGTCCGTCCGTCCGTGTGTCGGTTGAAATGGCGTTTATGAAGCCCACCGATAACTGGCATATATAATATATATATCAAACGATCGGAAATCCTTTTGAGAATTTTGCTATTGAAATTCAGCAAGATCGGTTCATGCATTGCGGAGATATGCTTAAAAAACTGGTTTTTAGAACCGGTTTTCCAGTTTCTTAAGCCACTGTATATACTAAGGACTTCGTTTTTGCAAAGAATGTTCGTACATTTTTTTCTGAATTTTTTTGCTGAAAAAATGAAATAAATCGGTTCATAATAACTGAGATATCGGGCAAAATGCATTTTTGATTTTCTAAAGCCCTTGTTTAAGCTATAGGTTTTTATTTTTATACAGATCGGTCATAAATATTTTTATAAAATTTCGGTTTTTTTTCTAATAAACCAAATTTGTTCATAATCAGCAGAGTTATGGGCCAAAAACTGAAACATATCTGTTAAGAATATAAATACACACACGAACATGTATATTAAGCATTGTAATGACTATTAGTGATGTTTTTTTATTTTCAAAAATCTCTTAAAATATCTAAAACTCTTATTTCTCTGAGTGCTTTCCTAACACATATTATGCTTATATTTTTTTGGTAACTCCTTGGATGCATTAAAGATGATGAGGCATATAATGTTGCATAAACAAGATATTGTATGTATATTAGGAACATTACTTATATCAGTATACATATGATAGAGTATATGTCATCAGATGAGACATTACCTAAGTGACATGCAAGTGATAGTTTGTGATTATACAGTGATGATAATAAGATTTTCAAAATGACGTTGTTCATCACATTAGTAATGATATGTTATGAGAAGAAAATAGAGATTAGAATTAGAATATTAATGTAAAACTTTAAATAATAACAATACAACAATGTTGGTATTTAAAGTAAAATAAATACAAAGTAAGATGAAACAAATATCTGGCAATAGTTATATTAATTATTTTTTTTTTTTAACAATAATAAAGCTTATATTATGATGTCTCCTTTTTTATTATTTTGCCATTTAATGATTATTTCATAAGGCTATTAGATAAATACTAGACAAACAATCAAGATATGCAAAATACCCAATTTATATACAAACATAACGACTTTTGTATTATTTATGCATTTTTTTTATTTTGGCAAATCTCCTGCATAATTGAATTTAACAAGTTAAAATCATGACCATACCAAATGGCTTAACTAGCACTTGTTTGCTGATTTTTCTGTTTCTTAAACATAAATACGAATACAATTTCATTTTAGGAGTTTTCAATAGAAAATAGAAGTTATATGCAAATTACTTAAAGATTTCATGACAGCTCAACATGCTACATATTTATTTATAACAAAGAAATGGAGGTGAGAATAAGAAATCTATCTGGTTTTTTCGTTTTGAGCAAAAAAATATGTAAAAGAAATTGCAGAAAATTGCAACAATACATTATTTTCAGTACTTATCTAATGGACATTTTTAGTGTGTATTTTTGACATATTTATTATTAACTCATGATGAATTAATTGTAAACATATTTAAATTGCAGCAGCAATAATGTATCTTATAAAGGTGACCAGTTGTAGCTTCCAATTATTTATATATGAATCATTTAATTAGTATAAAGCGTATTTTCGTAAATAAAAAAAAAAAAAAAACTTTTTTCAAAAACATATTCCCAGTCGGAAAAAGAAGGCGTTCTAAAATGCTTTATTTTATAGATCCACAAGTCATGCCACTCGCATTATTATTTCTTTTTCACACGGCGTGTCATTGGAGGCTAGGTCTTCCCTTCTCCTTTTCAAAAAGAAGCGAGACAAAAGAAGGGAAACAAGAATTAGTACTGGATATTCGTTTTAAGGAAGCCTAGGCATTCTTTGAAGAGTTTTTGTAGAAGGCAAAGTGGAATGTGTTTAAAATTTGTTTGGAGAGATGTGGAGCGAAGAAGCATTTACATATTATTCTGCTGGGTTTTTTAATTACAAAATTATTTTGTACTTCATTAAAAAATTTTGTTTAAATTTTTTTATTATTTTGTTTTTGAACAGTTAAGAAAAATATTTAATTTTGAGCGAACTGTCTTATTTTTTCAATTAAAACTTAAAATTTTATGTTTTCTGTTCGTAAAATTCTAAATTATTTATGGTTTTCAATACAAATTTTCTAAACGTTTTTTCGCTTTATTTTACAAAATCAAGCATTAAATTAACTTAAGTGAATACCATTGAAGATTTAGAAACAGATTAATTGATCTTATTTAAGCCATTTTTAATTAATTTTCATTAAAGCTGGCCCCATTAGTAGCAGTTTATGTTACAAAAAAATATATATCAACAATTCCATTAAAGAACTTCCGAAAAAGTGCATTTTTTTACTTGATGGCTTTTAATTTCTATAAAAAATTTTATACACAAACTCTATAATGCCTTTTGTCAATTCGAGTTTTGAGTTTAGCGAAATTGCGAAAACTCGCGATATTATTTTGCACAATATCATATCATTTTTGTTTGATGTAATAAAAAAAAATGGGCAATCAAATTTCGACAAACAGTTGATTATTTTTTTCTTTTTTTTTTTTGTTTTCATAACATGAAATAACTTTTAATTATTAAGCAGATAAAAAAAAATTATGTAAAGATGACTTGAAGACAATTTTGGTCTGCATCTTCCTTCTATTTAAATAGTACAAACCGTTCTTGTGTTATGGTAAATTGTAATCGCCTTATTAAGGACCAAATATTACACATGTTATAAGGACATGATAGTATTGAAAATGGTAAAAATCGGTTAATAAATAAAAGTGTTATAGGCTAAAAACTAGAAAAACAGGGTGTCCGTTTCATACTTTTCTGCTAATATTTCTGAAACAAAAGCATGTACGACAACGAAATTTTGTATAAATAGTATGAGAGTCGATATAAACTTGGAAATGGGCGTATTCCGCTCACTTTATCGCGTAACTCCCATATAAGAGAAAATGTTAACGAAATTTTGTACAAGTAGTTCAAGGATCAATGTAAACTCGGAAACAAAAAATGGATGTGGTCTCCCACCTGACCGCCCACCTCCTATATAAAAAGTTGATGGTGGGTATATAGATTGGGCTAAGCCGAATATAACATTCTCGCTAGTTTTTTAATTTTTTTTTACTAAATTTATATTTTTTGCGAAAAAATTTTTTTTTCATAACTTTGAAACTATTGATCGCATCGAAAACAATTGTATACATCATTTAAAGATATTGTTAGCCAAAATTTTTGTAAACTTAGTTTAACAAAATCAGACAAGTTGTTTTTGAGTTATGACAACATAAGTGGAAAAATTTCTCAAAAAACTAAAATTTTGTGAAAATTAGAGAATTTACTTAATTGCGAATAAATTCGAAAGGAATCAATAGATTTTTATAATAAATCTGAACAGATTTCGCCGTTTTCGATTTCTAATGATCTTTTTAAAACAAAAAACTTTATTTTCACGTAAAAAATATATTTTTGTTTAATTTTTTTATTATAACTCCGAAACTACTGAGCCGATTGAAACGCAATATATAAGAGGATTAAAGGTTATGCAAATATAGATTTTTCTAAGTTTATTTCAATAATATCGGACTAGCACTTTTTGAGTTACCATTAATTATGTGGAAAAACGTATAAAAAAATTTATAATTTTACATAAAAATTTTTGGGTCGAATTCGGGAGGGTGTGCATTGATTGAGCATTTGATTTATTTGGCTTGTTTTTTATCTTAAAGTCTTTTCTGTGAAGATAACTTTCAGAAAATAATAAAATTATTATATGTTGTTAAAGAAAATTTTATTGTAGAGAAAAAAGAGTGTAGATACTTTTTCGGCCAAAAAAACACAAAAAGTCGTAATTTTTGTAATTTTCAAATTCAAAATCGTTTATCTTTGGACTCAGTAAAAATATCGACTTCAATTTTTTTATTCGATAGATAATTTTGTTCTTTAATTAGTGAAAGAACAAACAAATGAAATCAGTCGGAAACACTAGCACATATATGAATAAAACTGGACCAAGAACATGCAAAATTGAGGTACATAAAAATTCAAATAACTCAAAAACTATAAGAGGTAAATATTACGTGTAAGCTTGTTTTTTGTAGCTCTTATCAGTGCCTATAATAATGTATAAAAATATTTGAAATTGGACGAGAAACAAATTTGGCAAGCGATTAAAAAATTTCTATGTCAGAGATACCCAACTTTAAGCCTCTTTAGCTCCGCCCCTGAGGGGTCTGTTCCGTCCCCCTTCCAAACTTAATATTTTACACTCCTCTGCTATACAGGATAAGTGTGGTATGTCTACTGCTATGGTCCAGTAGAAAAAGAGATGCAATAATTTTCGTAATATCTATGATTTGGCGAGAACCTCGAAAATATCATGACGACTGCTACATCTGAGTTGTGAAAATAAACGAAATTAACCCTGGAAATCGAAGTAAATGGTCATATCTTAACTTATCTTCTGTTCAACGACAGCAACTAAAACCACAAGAGGTTCAACCCAGCAAATCTAAATCTTCTTACGATCCAAATCTCTGTGAACTCAAACGAAATACATCAAGTGAAGACTCTGATACAGACTACAAATTTAGCCTTTCTGAATTAAGTACAGAAAAATTGAAAGTTGGTATTTTTCATGGGCCACAGATCCTTAATTTTGTTAAATCAATGACTGAAGTCGAATCCAAATTTTAGAATTGATTTGTTTTGGTTATGATGAATTTCCCAGGCAAAAAGAAATCCGATGTCTATATTGTTGAGTGCAAACTATCGAACTTGTAAGTGATAGGGTGCAACATGAGCATAAAAATCAATTTCCTGCACATGCATTTAGACCGATTTCCACATAATCTAGGTGATTTTAATTAGGAGCAGGGTGAAATATTTTATCAGGATCTTCGGACGATGGAATTCCGTTATCAGGGAAGGTGGGACTCACATATGATGACAAACTACTGCTGGAGTTTACAACGAGATCTACCTAAAGTCGTTTATTGTGGACCAGTGCTATTAATAAAAATTTATAGACAATTTTACTTAATCCTTAATGTCTCGAGAATGAAAACTAATTAAAAAAAACTAAGATCATGTGTATTATTCGATATGTGTATTATACATACAGTGCTGTGCAATATAATATTCTATTGTATATTAAATATTTTTTCTTCGATTTAACACTATTAAAAAAACATTCTCTTAGGAATTTTTGGTACCGTTATTTTTGATATTGTCAATACTAAAAATAATGTGTATTTTTAAGAAGTTTCTTTCTTTCCTTTATGCGCTTTCGTAAACATTTCAAGAAAAGTTAAAATATAATTTGTGCAAAATAATAGTCTTATTTTAAAGGATTATATTTTTTGTTTTAATTTACCTTATAATTTGGATAAATTTTCTGAAAATAATTAAATGTAAGGTAAATGAAATATTATTGTTGAAAAATATTATAAAATAATATTATTTTTACGAAATGATGGGTCATAATGTACATAGCACTATTTAAGAAAAGCGAATAGTGAAATAATTACGTGACCAAGGAAAAACACTTGATTTTATTGCAGAATTGCTTGGAAGGTCTCATCATTTCGTAAGAAACGCGATCAGGTGGAAGCCATCAAAAGAAACACGTGGTAGACCTTGCAAAATAACCGCTACCACGGATTCACAGATAGCTCTTCCAGTGAAGAAGCAGCCATTTCTATCTTCAAATGCCGTTTCTGAAGAAATAGGTAACATAATTAGTGCTTCAACAGTCCGACGAAAACTTTTAGAGAAAGGTTTGCCAAGTAGAATCGCCAGGAAGTTTCCATTTTTAAGCTCAAAAAACTAAGCAGCTCGAAAAAAATTTGTTACAAAAATTAAAAATAGTGAAGTTGATAATTTTAAGAACATTTTATGGAACGACGAGACAAAAATTAACTTGTTCGGGTCAGATAGTCGCAGAAATGTTAGATGATCAAATGGAAAGGAACTAGATGATTGTTATACAAAAAAGATTGCAAAACACGGCGGAGGAAGTATAATGGTGTGGGGTGAATTTTGTTGGCATGGTGTTGGCCCTCTTTATTAGATCACAAAAATAATGAACCATATTATGCTACCCTATGTGGAGAACAATATGCCACCAGGATGGACTTTACAACAGGACAATGATCCTAAGCACTCCTCAAAATTTGTTAAATCTTGGTTGAGTGCTAACAATGTATCTGTTTTAGAATGGCCTTCACAATCACCGGATCTAAATCCTATTGAGAACCTTTGGGTTGAACTGAAGAGAGGTTTAGATGGGGAGACATTTCGGAATAAAAATCAACTTTGGAAAAATGTTAAAAAGAAATGGTAGGCAATTTCTATAGAAAAATGACAAAAATTTATAGAATCAATGCCCAGAAGAGTTCAGTGCATTTTAAACAATAATGGCGGTCATTCAGGTTATTGAATTAACTTGGCATATTATTATAATATTCAATATTAGTAGAAAATTTAATTTGTTTTAGTCTTTAATGAAAAAAATATATATTTGTTTAAGAAATATTGAATAAGTCTATTATTTTGAATCATAGGAAAATGATTTTTTTTTATTTAAATAAAGTCATAAAAAAAAACAAAAACATTTGTGGATGGTGTATCTTTTAGTACAGTTCTTAAATAAATAAAAAATAAATTTAAATATCATTCATAATGGAAAATATTTACCAAATAAAAATAAGTCTATTATTTTGCACAGCACTGTATGTATATTTAGTAATTTTGGATATATTTTAAAAAATTAATCAGCTTATAGCACAGTATCACATTTGGCAGTTTTAAAACAACAAAGAATCAGTTTTGGAGACATTGGTCTGAAATTGTATATTCCGTTAGTAGGTCGTAAACATTCCTACTAAAAATGGGCGGGCAGAATCACTGCCACTCCCATACTGAAAAAATTACTTTATTTGTATGAATTTCCTACATATTTTTCGAAAATTTTATTAAAATAAGGGTATTTTACAAGTAGACGTAGTAAGATCTAATCATATCAATCTAAATGTAATACCTGGATATCAAATTTTCAGCCATTATCTTAAAATGTGTAAATAATTCTTAAAGCATTGCTAATATGAGGTACCACATGTTTTCTTTAATATTTTAAAAGATCGCAAAAAGTGGCAGCCAAAATTCTCAAATATAATTTTATAGATATTATTTTATTTAACAATCATATTTTAAAATTGGAACTCGTTGGAACTTTTTTGTTCCAGTCCATTAAAAATATAATTTCCCGAAAAAATATATTTTAATATTATGATTTCCTTTAAATAAAAAAACCATATTTTCAGTATTTATTTTCAACCAAGAAAATTACAACAGAATAATTTAGATATATTTATTATAACAAACCAAAAAATCATATCAATATATATGAAGTTAAATTTAACATACTTCTTTACAAAAGTTAAAAATAAAATTTAAAAGCTACAACTTTAAAAATCCATAATTCGCGCTACAGACACTCTAATTCTTTAAGCATTTTTTCCATAATATGTGATATGTTTACTAATAAATGCGAAAAAATGACTTTAATTATAATAAGCTTTCATTTTCGTATTTTTTTCGTTCTAATTTGGATAAATATGACACTATGTATTAGAGCGAATTAATTAAAAGGAAATATTTTTAGGATTTCTTTATAACATATCAACATTTCCAATAAAGCCGACCTTTAAAACTCTTAAGCAAGAAATCTGGTCACTCATAAACTTGTCACTTAAGAAATTTCTCAGGCGTTGTTACACACTTTAGCCATCCACAATAAAGTAAAAACAAAAAGTGAAAAAAGACAGACAGAAAGAAGAAATAAAAAACTGAAACTTCTGTTATAGTGAGTGAATACAATTTGTTACGGAAACCACAAATGAAGTGTTGATGTCTCTGTGACATGCCTCTTGAAAACATACAATAATATGGAAAGTATCTACGTATTCCATATAAAAATACTCACAGATACACTTTGTTCTTTTTTAAATTTGCAACTAAAAGACATTCTCGTCGTTATATATTTTGGTGGAGTATCTCCAAACACACGCTCATTTTCACACAGTAATAAATTTTCAGTCATTTGTTTTTCATTCATTAAATTTTTTTCTTCTTATGTATGAAAAATGTTGCAGTTGCAGTTTTGAAAGAAAAATAAGTTGTCCACCATCAGTTTTCAATCATCATGTTTTCAATTTTGTTGTTACACTGCACTAGGGGATGATAATGTGAACATCATCACTGGTTTTGATGCAATATTGATCAGTGATAAACTTTATCGTATATTTTAGCCTTAAAAGACATCTGATTAAATTGATTTAAAGTAAAAAGATTAATGGCTAAGAGCTATCTTAAGGCTTCATAATAATTTTCAAGAATTCATAATAAAACAAAAACTTAATTGGTATTGATAGGAGTTTTAAAATGTATTTAAGTTGTTGTTGGTACTTCTTACAATTGGATCTTTTAAACTCTGTTTAGGGTAAACTAGATCGTTTTTGTTCTAAAACTTGATCAATTAATTTTTATCTTTTTTGGATTAATAAACATATTGAAAAGTTTATCTAAATAAAAAAAGCAACAAAATTTCGATTGCACTTCCTGTTTAAGATAGGAGTATATAATCAATTCGACTTGGTCTAGTGTACACACAATACTTTCTATTTGTATTTATTCATCATATGCCTTTGCAATTTGTTGAAATAATTTTTTTTTTTTTATTTTCATCAACTTTTTCACGACACAACTTTAACATTTCCATTGGCACTTTTTATATTGCGTTGTTGTCGACTTTTTTTTGTATTAACTCAAAAGCTCCTCCATACAATTCATTTAGTGCTATTTTTTTATATTTTATTTCGCATCATTCATAGCGGAACTTGTTGCTTTTACAATAAAATCACAAAAAATGGCTTGTAACACAATGTTGCCACGCTTTGTAGTGTAATGTCACTTGTTGTGTGTTGATGTTAAATGATTTTTTTCTTCTATATGTGGCACGGAAAATGGTAAGTTTTCATTCATATCTCTGTCTTGTTTGTTTATCAATGTCTGTGAGTTTGAGTTCGCTTTTCCTTTGTGTCCACAAAGCAGTGTCAACAGTTTTTGTGTTAAATGATGAGTAACTCATGCGGAAGTGTTGGTTTTTCATTGTAGCTTTCGTTTTTCTTTCCATTTTTGTCTTTATTTGTGTTTTTTATGTTCTGTTAAGCCTCCATTTAACTTTTGACAAATTGGTGTACAATAAACACACAGAGAATGAGCGAAAAAAGTGAAAGAAATCATAAAAAAAAAAATAAATTCTTTGTTTTGCATTTAACCTGGTTATCACTGTTTACACTTGATACAAATTGTAGGGGGAGTTTTTTTTTTTTTTTTCTTTTCTTAAAAAGGAAAATGTGACAATTGATGTATTAAAATAAGTCAAATTTATTCAGAACATAGAGGAGAAGTTGGTCTCAAATGAAGGTTGACTGGCTTAAAAATTAAATAATATGGCCTTTAGGGTTGTCTTTGTTAAAAACACTGCAGCGAAATGGTTAGCCGTTTAAATTCAATGAATGCATTTTAGACAATAAATAAAGTCAGTATTTAATACATATGTATAATTTTAAATTCAAATATTTATTTTTTTCTATTAATATTGAAAATTGAATGTGTGCAACTTAAGCTCTTATATTTTTTCTAATAAATCCTAACATGGCAGCTTGTTCTTTCCTGCCATATCCTGCTCGTTTTTTAGAAGGAATTCTTTCAAAGATATTGTAATATTTGCAATATTCGCATATTGCATATATATATATATATATATATATATATATATATATATATATATATATATATATATATATATATATATATATATATATATATATATATATACACAAAACACTATATTTAAAAGATAATAGTTTTAATTTACCAATATTCTGAGGTATTAAAAAAACGAAACTACTTACGACGCATTTCATCAAAAAATGAATTTTTGACACTTTTTTTTTTAAACAGTTTAAAACCAGGTATTTGGTTCATTAATATTGGCTTTAAATTCTCTGACTTTAGCGCCCTCTAGTAACCTCAAAAATTACTTTTTCCCAAATTTTTTTTTGTTTTTTTTTTTTTTTTAAATTATATGACCTATATTGTTACCTTTCCAAAAATTTACATTTCAACTCAATTTGAAAAATGTTTTTATTTTGATTTTTGTCTATGGAACAAAGCATTGTGCGTCCCAATAAAAACGTAAAATAATTTTCATTGCCTTTTGAATACACATACATATAAAAGAAAGAAGGCTCCCATTATAGTTGTAGTTTTTGCGATTCATCAGGCAGCATTTTGTCTGCTCTGAATATTTTTCCACTGGTTATTTCCCAACGAATGAATCTATAGTATATTTAAAATCGAAATTTCTTGTTTTTGGAAATAATTCTGTAACTTGTAAACCTTTGGAGATATCAAAATGAAATTTAACACGGTGATAGAGAGTCAACCTCCAAAATTGGTCATCTCAAGTATGTATTTTTTTTTTTAATTCGTTAAAATATACATTTATGACTTGTATGTAAAAGAAATACATATAGGTAATTTAAAAAACGTACTTACAAGTTATCTCTTTTAGTTTAAGAGATATTTAGATCGAAGTAAAATTTACCCTCATTTTAGGAATTATTTTTTTAGTTTTTTAAACAGTGGGCTTTAATTTGGAATCTAAAATTTTTTGAAAATGTCCACAAGACTTCCTACAAAATTCTAAATAATATTGCTGCAAGAATCATATAAATATATCTTATAGAAATTTATATTAATCTGAAGTTTAAACTTTAAAAAATCACATTTTTGGTTTATTTTCCAAAAAGACTGTAATATTCTTTCACTTCTAAAATATTTTTTTTTTTTTGTTCCGGACTGTAGAATTTGTGTAATGGTTTCAAAAGAAAAGGGGTCTGCACCCCCAAGTCAACTCGAAAACACCTAAGCTCTGACCATGTGAAATTTTATTTAGATATCTCCATCGATTTACAAGTTGTAGAATTATTAAAAAAAGGTCGTTTTGGGACCACTGTGTTAATAGGCAGCCAAATGTCAGCCGAATAATCTTCGAAAAATTTAACTACTTCAACGGATATATAAGACTATTTAAAACATTTTGTATCAGTGAAGAAATTCTCCACTTTGACGGCAAGACTATGCCTGAAAGAATTCCATATTTAACGCTATGGGGTTTTGATCACTCCTCCTTAAATTCCCTAAAATTTACGAACGATAAATGGTCATTTAGATAATTCATAATAATTCTCTAAGGAAGTCAAAAGTATTGGATAAATCAATCGCAAAGTATTGGATAAACCAATAGCAATTCCTGCCAACCATGCTGTATGTCACCCTAGAAAGCCTTCTAAATAGGGATCACTCGACACATAATTCTTATGGCATGATGTTTGTATGGACAGAAAGGAAAATCGTCGATCCATTCCGCCAGTCCTTTTTTATACTTCCTCAATGTTTGAGTTGCAGGTGATGCCATTTTATTGCAATTACTTTTATCAATGAATAGCAAAATACTGAGATACTTAGATACTCTTGCAATCAAACCTTTAAAAACTATAGAAAATCTATTTTAAACTTCGTTTCGACCAACTGAAGAATTAATATTTGAGTGTTCCAGCGTGCAAGGAAGTGAATTCTGGTGCACTCTTTAAGGGGGAAGCACTAGAAAATTTTAAGATTTTTTTACAGTGTTGCTAGTTTAGCCATTTTATACCCTTCACCACAGGTGTAAGTGATCAGAAATGCTTTCGAAAATTTTGCTATTGAAATTCAGCAAAACAAGTTCATAGATGGCGGAAATATGCTTTAAAAAACGGTCTTTAGAACCGGTTTTCCAGTTTCTGAATTCTAATTTTTAATAACTTTTCAGGAAAGCTGAAAAACTGTTTAGTTTTGCAGTTGCTTCGATACTTCACTAAATTGTTGCAAATTTTCTTCGTTTATGAATAGGCTTAGTAACACAAATTATATGTTTCATGAAAAAAAATGAAATTTTTGGCGCGTTTTGGGGAAAATCAACGAAAACTTTACATAAGTAATTTTGTGGAGCAATTTTGTGTTAAGATATGATTGTGCTTTTCTTTTTGCAGGTTCTTCAGTTCATTTAAATATAAGTTTGAACAATGGAAGGCGGTATTATTAGTAATATCTTGGTCAAATTTCCACTTCCTAAGATAATTGGAACATGCTATTAAACGGTAATTTGTTGATGATCCCAGAAAAATGTTCAAAAAAATTAAAAAAGAAAATTCACCAATATTAATGTTATGTGTATCAAACGATAGCTAAAGAAAAATTAATGAACCCATATTTTATGATTTTCAGAAAAAAGATTTTAAATAAGATAAAATTAACGATTTACTAAAAATTCCTGAACTCAATAGAGTGCCTCGATTTGTGCGAAGACAAAAAAATTAAAGATTTATATGTCTTAAACTTATTCCCAAAATATTTGGAATCAATTATTTCACTTTCGTGAGCTGGACCAATTTTAAAGTACCTCCAAAAATATTATTTTCGATCAACACTATACACAACTTTTAATTTTTGATTAAAAGAAATCCAACATATAATAGGTATTGCTCAGATGACATTGACAGTACGGTCTCCCGAGCTTTTTCTATTCTGATTATTAAAAAAAAAAAAAAAAATTTATAATAATCTAAAACTGAAAGACAGATAGACGGACAGACATCATTAAAGCTTTAGTTGACGTAAGTCTGTATCAGTTAATTTTGGTGTGACTAGTCTTGGGATGTACACTTTCAGGCGGCATATCATAAGTATACAATATTAAATACTTTATGTTTAAATTTTAATATTACCATTTTCTCTAAGAATATTAATAATATTAACTTGTATGAAAAATTATGTACATAGGTAATTTTGTTGGAGCATTTTATAAATGGTTTTACATAGGTAATTTGGAAATCCTAAACTAGTAGAGATATCGACAAATGCTTTGGTGGTCATATGTATAATTAGTAGGGGATCTAAATGCAGCAATAAAAAAAATTTCCAAAATTTTTACATAGGTAATTCAGTCAGCGCAGGAACGATATACTAGAGTCTTCGTTTTTGTAAAGAAAGCTATGATATTTTTTTCTGAATTTTCGTGCTGAAAAATAAATCGGTTCAATTATAACTGAGATATCGGACAAAACACAATTTTAATTTTTTAAGCGCTTGTTTAAGCTACAGATTTTTATCTTATGTTTTCGTGTGTACAGACCTCAATTGGCCGTCCAGAACGTTCAGCGTCATTTGTACTTGTGCGACCACAACGAAAGTCAGTAAACCACTTTTTTACCATTGAAATCGATGGTGAAGAGTCCCCATAATATTTATCGAGCTTTTCCTTGATTTGATTGCACTCGAAATTCACTTTTTTCCATTTTTAGAAAAATACACGAGGTTGTATGTTTTGAACAGCTGTTAAACGCAAAGTAAATGACGACACTTGCTCAAAATTTGACAGTAGTCTAATAACAGGTGGTACTTGATGGGAACAGTGTTGCATTTCATATAACTACGAGGGAAGTTCGAAAAGTCACGGAAATATTGATCCGCCCTCGCATACCCGTTTTCTATATGAAATCAACGAATAAATATGATCACCATATGATTACTCGGTGTAATGCATAGCATGCAAAATTTGTTGATAAAAAATCAGATAAATATAAGATAATTTGAATTTGTTTGACATTAGTGCTTCAAATAAGTCCAAGCTAAAGTTATTTGTTTGCGAAGTTATAGTAAACAATGAAAGTTAAAAAGAAACAAGCGCGAATGTTATATTCGGCCCGGCCGAATCTGTATACCCACCATCAACTTTTTCAAATTTTACGTTATATAGGAGGGGGTGCACGCCCATTTTTGGTTTCCAAGTTTATATCGACCCCCGAACTATACGTAAAAAATTGCGTTATCGTACATACTTTTATTGAAGAAATATCAGCAAAAAAGTATGAAACGGACACCCTGTGTTTCTAGTTTTTAGCTCAGACGGACGGATATAGCTAGATCGACTCAGAATCTAACCAGGACCCAGAAAATATATACTTTGTGGGGTCTTAGATGATTCCTTCGACATGTTACACACGGGATGACAAAATCAATATAACCCCCATCTTTTTGATGGTGGGTATAAAAATGAAGAAGAAAAAAAAAAAAAAAAAAAAAAATATGCACTAACAAATCGATGAAATTTTTTACCAAAATGCCTGATTCGGATAACTACATAGGATAGTTTTTAAATGCTCCAGGAAAAACATTCATTTGCATTAAAATCCGCCGCTTATTATTACAATGGGAAACACTGACTCTGCGGCACGGGGTTTCTCATTCAATTGGGATTAACGATATTAATAAGTACTAAGCGTCCAAACCACTTTTTTAAATTGACTTGTAAATTAGTATTTGGACTAATTTTTTAATACAAAAAAGGAAAACGTATGCATTGGTTTGAATGAAATATATCTCCTTTTATTTGCAACAAATTTATCTTTATGATTAAAGAATAAAAATTTGAAGTTTTGAAACTTTTGAATTTTTAGGATTTTTTATTTTTTTTAATTTTGTATAAAATTTTCATTTTTAATATTCCATAATTCTGCATTATATATTGATCCGTACGTTTGTCTTTTCGTAAAATTAATCTTTAAAATCAAATAGTGCTCTATTATCATGGTTTATATAAATGCCTCTGCGAACTGTGGCCCCAGGAAATATAGCCCCAAAACACTAAACGAAAAATGGCCCTAAAAATTACATGGAATACAACAACACGCAATTTTGGGACAATATTTCTTCGTTTTTGCGGCATTTTGTGACGTGTTTTTTTTTGGGGTTAATTTGCACCGAATTGAAATGAATAATTGCCCTAAAAAGTTGGAATGAAAGAAAGCCCCATAAAAAATTTTAATTTTTACTTTAGGGCGATTTTTCATTCAGCGATTTAAAAAAAAAAAAAAATTTATTTCAATTTGGTATTTCGAAAGAAACCGACGGCGACCAAAAAAACTTTGCTTAATGTTTGTAATAGCAAAGAAAAGTTTTCTTATTGTTTTTTCTAATCTTAAAAAAGATTAAGTTAATTAAGGAAAATATTTTATTTCACCTTCATTTTCTTATGAGATTATTTCATTTGTTAAGAAAAAGTATAAGCAGGAATTTATTTCATTTTCTTAAATTTTGAATAATTTTATAGTATTTATAAGTCTCTTAATTAAGTCTTTATGAACTAATATTTTCAAGAAGTCAATAATTTCACAAAGTTTGAAGAGTATTTTTTGAAATAATACTCCTCAACTCAAAAAAATCTATGAAAAAAAAAATAAATGAAATATAGGTATATTTTTCGTAAATAAAACTTTTTTGTGTTGCCGGCCTTCGGCCGTGCTTAAGGACTTTCTTCTCTGGGTATGTCGAACACCAGCTTCGCTAAATAAGTTTTTTTCGAACATAAAAATATGATTAAGTTTGCACCTTTTTGATAAAAAATTTAAATTTTTTAAAAAAAAGTAGCTCGATTATATAATTATTTATTTCTCGTTTCAGTTTAGGGTAATATTTCATTTTTGTTTCGGATAGCTTTTCTTTATGAAAATTTGTTCCAATATTTGTGCCAATTTTTCACTTCAACTTTGGAGTAATAATGAATTTTTTCTTGGGTTATATTTTCAAAAACTTTCAGGAAATGTTTCATTATGAAAAATTGCCCCATACTTGGGTCCAGTTTTCGTTTAGTGTTTTGGGGCCAAATTTCCTGGGGCCACAGTTCGCAGTGCCAAATCAATTAAGGTATTCACACTAAGTTTTTAACATTCCTCTATATTTCCTAAATTTTATTTATAATTTAAACTTATGTAGTAAAAATAATTTCAAATTAAGGGAGAGTTTGCAAATAATTACAAATAGACACAGAAAAAAGTCACCAATTAACAAATATGTTAGAAAATAATTCATTCAATTAAGAATTTGCAGCTCTCACCAAAATGATTATATCAATTACTAAAAACTGTAAAAAATACAAAACAGAAAATAAATTAATTAAATCAATCAAGTACTTGATTGGATGAATTAAAAATGTATATAAGATATAATAGTATAGTTAAATTTTATTTTTATTTAATTTTTGCTTAAATAAATTTATTAAATTTCGATGCAAAATGAAACAAACAAAAAAAAAAAAAAAAAAAGACCGTAATAATTTTTTCTGTGGATTTAGCTCAATTTAGCTTATATTATGGAAAAATATTCTCAAGATTATTATATTATAAAGATTTAATAGAAACAGACTTGTGAACAGAAAATGACAAAAAACTTCCGACTGTGGAGAAGTTTATTCCATATTTACTGGGTTCCTTTCAGTGATCACGAACTCTTTATTTTTTAATTCTCACAGTCATTTGTTTCTGTTAAATTTTAATTTTAAGGAAAAGTAATTATATTATAAGCACACAGTTACTAAGAATAATAACCAGGGAAACCACAATATGCAATTGCATGTTTTTTCCTGGACGTTGAATGAAGCCATCGATTAAATATTTATCCGTTTCAGAACAAATAAATAATTTTGGCATCGATTTGTTAGTGCATATTTTTGCATATTTTACTCTTAAGGGCATATTTTTGCATTTGGCAATTTTTAGTGCATATTTATAACATATTTTGTTATTTTTAGGTCATATTTAACCCTTTTAGAGCATATTTTGATATTTTAAGGATAATTTTTTTATACATCATGAAATGTTTTTCAAATTTGATTTTATAAAAAAATGAAAAAAAAAAAAAATATGGATTATTATGATTGAATTTTATGTTGTAAAGACAATATTTTTTTATAAAAGCATATCAAGCCCTAACCGCGAAAATGTCGTAAGTACAGAAAACAAAACATTACACATTATTGTTTACACATTGTTATATGTATGAAAAATGTCACGATAAAATTACTTTCGCTATAAATCTGAAATGACACTTGATACGTCGATGAAATTTTGACAAATGTTCTAAATGATTCTAAATTATAGATTTTCATCAAAACACGAATTTCGAAAATGTTGTCGGTTACAATATATCGGCGGTCAGTGATCGATATAATAATTTTGATAATTTCTGAACTAATAATAGTGTCTAGAAATAGATGGGTAAGAAAATAGAAGATAAATAACGTTCTTATGAGATACAATAAAAAAATGGGGAATCAAATTTCGACGAGGTTAATAAATTTCAGTCTTGCCTTATTTTATACGTTGAAATATTAATAAAACCCTTTGTTTTAATGAAAAACATAATTTTGTTAAAAAATTATACAAAATATCTGTTTTCTTATGTGCATATTTTCGCGTTTTTTAGAGCATATTTTTCGTTTTTTATTGCATATTTAATGCGCATAAAACCCATTTTTTTAGAGCATATTTTGGTTTCCATGATAATAACAAATGTAAGATAGATACTAGTTTGTTTACGTATAAAAAGAGTTACAGTCCATATATGTCTACATTAAATTAAATTAACCTTCTGAAATCATCTTTCAAAATTTAAATGAAATTAATATTTTGCATATAAGTATGATCACATTATTATTTAACTCATTTAAATTTGTTTGCAAACGCTTAAATAACCATTCTCAATGGATGATTAACTTTTCGCTGCACAAAATGTTGTACACAAGCACACATACTCTCTTTCATGTGCCAAATAATACATAAATCTGTCCAATATTGATGCACACTAAATTATAAGATAATTTTTTCTGTTTAATATCACATCAATGAGTACTAGATCATGTATCTCAACACAACTTTTAATCATCCACTCAATGGGAAGGTAAACGCGTACTTTATTTACAAATCATTGTAGACAGTGGCGGGCAAAACTTGAAATATCTAAAAGAGAACATTTAGAGATTTTAATTTTATTGGAAATCTAGTGACAGTTTATGGGGAAATGTTTGTTAAAATTAGTGATAGTAAAAAAATAGAGAATAGATTTTTGAAGCTAAAGAAAACTAAGTTATTGCAAAGGGATAGTTAAACAAACTTAAAAATATTATAAAATATTGGGAAAAATTACGTTCTTTACTGTAGATTTGTGCAAATACGCCACTACACAGACATCATTGAACACTTTGCACAGACACACATACTCACTCACATTCTCGTAAACACATTAAATTACATGTTTATTATTAAACAATTGTTTGTTACTCAAGGTTAAAACGATTTTCTTCGACATGCCAAAAAATGCATACTCACACGCCTCGACACATGTGAGAGGAAATGAATTGTTGTGCATGATTGTATGTATATGTTTGGAGGATTTATGTGGTTGATTACTAATACATACTGAAGCTAATAAATCATTTATTTGAATCTGTTTATACTCACTTTTGGCTAATACAACCAATCGCCACACTGTGAGTGTAGGTCATTCATATTTTCTTTTCATGGAAAGTGTAGGATGGGTGTACGTTTTTTTTTTTTTTTCATATTAGAAGGAAAACAAATTATTTAGAGATGATAATGATGTTGACTTACCTGTAAATGAATGAAAAATAATTACAAGAAATTAATACAAAATATTAAGGAAAATATTTTGAAAATTTTTGAAAATTTTTGAAATAAATTTATAGATAAATTCTTGGTATTTTAATAATAAATTTAATAAATTGTTCAATAAGTGAAATTAAGTAAATATTTTTTTTAGTATAAACAATACAAATAAATAATTAAATAATTTTATTGAGAAAGTTCCCCTTCATTTATAAATAAAACTTATTTAAAACCAGGGACCGTAATGATTATGAGTTTTAAAATAAAAATCAACAAATAATCATTATTTTTTGATTTTTATTTTTTCGCTCAACTTTTAATGATTATTTTAGGTTTTTATTTTTTTGCTCAACTCATAACGATTATTTTTGATTTTTACTTATTTTGCTCACAATATAAAATTTAACATGAGAAATTAAACTTTTTTCTTTAAGTAAAAATTTTGATTTATTGCAAATAATTTTATTTTTAATAAAAAAAATTGATTTTTAATAAAAAAAATAAAATTTTAGAAAAAAATTAGATTTTCATAAAAAAAATTGGATATTTTTTAAAAAATCTGATGAAAAATGTATCGTCACACTTGCCTTTTAGCAAATAAATCTAATTTACGATGAGAAATCTTTTTTATTAAAAATTGCGTAATAGTTTCATTTCTCATAATAAGTTTTATACACGCAGAGAAAAAACATGGTTACAGCATGATCACCACAACTATTCAATGATATAGCCGTTTTCTCGTTGATTTATATATACTGTGATCATCACAGCAAAGTTTATGATTCTGTTTTATCATTTTACCTACATTACCTACAATCAAAATTTTAATATGGTTCACTGAATTATAATATGTTTTTAAATGTGTTTATATGAAATCATATTTGTGAATAAATAAATCATTTAGTCAATTCTACAATTATTTAGTTAATTCTATAATCAATAAGTTAATTTTACAAATTTAGTCAATTCTACAACCATTTAGCTAATATTTTTATTTGATTTTAAGTCATATTTTGTTTTGCACAACTGTTGAATGTTTGTATTTGAAAATGTTTATGTTTTTCTCAAATATAAAATATTTGTTTTTGACTATAATTTGATTTCACACAACTATTGTATTTTTATCGTTAATCATATTGAATACACATTTTTGTGTATAAGTTCAGTAGTTTGTTAGAAGGCAAACGGTATAGCTATGTGTTTTTAGAAAAGTGTTCAATTTATTTGTGTTCTAAGTTTAAAAAATTGTGAAATAAAACCACAAAATAAAAAAATAAATGAAAAATATGTCCTGTTCTGATGTATGCAGGAATGGTTTTCCATATTGAAATGTATGAAAATGACGTTCCATTATTTGGTCATATAAACCACATATATTGCTCTAATGAATTTTACTATCTTTGCGGTCAAAGGCTTTCAAACCATGGATTTAACTCACATTTTCAAGCCTTTCAGCAGGATTATGAGGATTTTTATTTTTTAATATCTATTCTATAGCCAATAAAATTTTATAATCAAATCTTATTGGCTATATTTGCATTACAAAAGAAAACATAAAACTGTTGATTTAAATTCTTATGTAAATATTATAAAATATAATATGTAAATAATATTTAAACAATGAATATGCAAATATATGATAAAATTAATACGTAGAGTATAAATATTATATAAAAAAACTATTAATAACTTATAATTTTATAATTAGAAATTAATCAATTTTTATACCTGAAAAATGTTTGTTCAATATTCTCAATAAATAAATAAAAATTTCAGATAAATGTGCTTTATTTTAAATATATTCAGTATTACAAAAAGGGGGTTATTTATATGATAAAATGGGATTATATATATGATAAAATGGGATTATATATATGATAAAAGGGGATTATATATATGATAAAATGGGATTATATACATGATAAAATGGGATTATTAAATGATTAAATTCGTTTATATATATGGTAAAATGGGAATATTAAATGATTAAATTCCTTTATATATATGATAAAATGGGATTATTAAATGATAATAAAATTTGGAAATCGGAAGAAATATTATAAAAAAAGTTATAAATATGATTAAACCGAATCATTAAATGATGAGAAAATGATTAAATGGAATCAGAAAAATGATTACGTACAAATATATTTATTGTAACCTGGGATCATATATTACAATCATAGTATGTTGCTCTTAGTTTATGGTCACCCGAACCATATTTTTTCTTTGCGTGTATTATGAGCAAAAAAAAGTAAAAATCAAAAATAATCATTATGAGTTGAGCAAAAAAATAAAAATCAAAAATAATCATTAATATTGATTTTTTTCATAAAAATCAAAAAAATAAAAATCATTCCGGATTCCGATAGAACCTGTTCTGAAGATTACATTTCTGTATTTAACACTTTTATCCGGTTGTTCCTTGTGTCTGATTTTTTTGTTTAAAATTTCAAGAATAATGATTATTTTCTGTCCCTGTTTAAAACACGTTCATTATTAATATTGAAAAATTTATAAAGCATATCTTTAAACAGCTTAATTTCAATCTGTAGAGTATTCTGAAGAAAAAACTTTTATAGCAAAGACAAATGACATTTCCTCACAACAGCCAATGTCAATCATTAGTTTTTTTTCTTCAACACATGTTAAAAATTGCTTTTCATTGACTATAATTAGGTCATATTTATCTAAAACTCAAGCTTCATACATATATAATATAAGAAAAGTTTTTTCATATAATAACCCAATAAGCAAAAACCTTTGAAATTTAATATTTATTAATTTGAAAACTAATTTAAATTTCAAGTACTTGCTGTGAGAATAGGCTTTAATTTTGTTGATTTTCAAATACACAATTATGCCTTTCTCCAACAAAAAGGTAGTAAGTTACAAAGCATATTTCTCAAATGTTTTTCAAATTTAGAAACATGTTAGTTATTAATACTAAAAAATAATAGTTTTCATGTTTAAATTTACACTATACTTTGTGTTAGAAATATATTTTCTATTCTGTAGATAAATTGTTCATACGTCCAATGTTTTCCAAGCATAATTCTCAAACTTTTGTATACCATGTATGTACTATATATCTTTATCCGTTTTAATTAATATTTCCTAGCAATTTTTATAATTTAAAAGTCATTATTATTATTTTAAATATATATTATATATATTTATCAGCGTTTATAATGTATAAAAAAACGAACTAATTAATAAAACTTAATAATATTAATTCACAAGTTGAATTAAAAACAAAAAACGAAAAATAACAAATTGTAAATTACTTCTTTTACAATAAAAAAAGAAAAAATTTTAAAGAAAAATCTTAATAATAATTTAAATTGATGCTGTTTTGGACATATTTTTATAGTTGATTTTTTTTAAATATCTTCCTTTAGCTTGCTGAAAGTGTAATATGCATATTTTTTCAAAATTTATATCTGCTTCCAAATTAAACTTTTTAACGCATGTCGCTGAAATGCAATAAAAAACAGCTTGTTATTGAAAACATATTTTTTAAAATTTCTTCTGTAATACCTTTTAACGCTTGTGTAATGGTTAAAGATCGTACAGATTTCTTTTTGTCAGTGCCCTTCCAGCATAAATGCTGAGCAGTTCCATCGTCTATTAGTTTCCTCCATATAGATTTAATATAATTTTGCATGCAATTCGATGAATGTCCTTCGAAATCGGAAACCTAGAAATTAATGTAATATATTCAATACGAAATATTGAAGATAAATAGAAATTTTTTACCAGTTGACTATATTTTTCCTCTTCGTTTTGAATTTCAGACTCAAAATTTAAAAAGTCTTCAAGCGAAGAAAACGGTTTTTTTGGAAGTACGAATTTTTTTGGCATTGTTTTCAAATTTGATAAAAATTTTACCTCCTCTAAAATGCCTGCTAAGACTCTTTTGGTAGATATTGTATAATCTTGAATTTCTATAAGGAATACAATTTTTGATTTTAAAGACTACATTAAGTATAACCATTTTTTATTGTCAATTACCATTACTTATTCTAGTTTCCATATTTTTTAAAGCCTCCTTCATCTCGTCTTTAATAATACTTATATCTGCAATAATTATACATATTAATAAAAACAATAAATTTTACTTTTAAATGAACATACTTACCACTAAGCTTGCGTGTTCGTTATGGAAAAGTTTGAAGGATATAACATGGAATTTTGATAAAGTGAATTTTGATCCATTTTAGCAATGAACTAAAGGAATAAAAACAAATTGATTTTTATCAACATCATTAAACATAATAAATTTTTCTTTTATTTCTTTATCCTGATGTATAAAAATTTCGACTGAATATATTAGTTCCGTACAGGTTTTTATTCCAAATTTAGATGATTTTATTGGTAAATAAAAAAAATCTGTAAGATTATTTATTTGCTTACTTTTAAAAAAATATTTCCATTTTCACTAAATATAGATGTTATTGAGAAAATGTTTTCACCTACGCCATAAACATTATCTGGCGATTTAGGGGATAAATATAAATTATTTATTTTTGTGAATTTTATATGACTTAAATCCTTTGCAGGAAGTGGTTCATCTAGAACCGAATCAGACTTTACAAATTGGCTATCTTCAACTAGTCTATTATATAGTTGTGATGCTATTTGATTCTTCTTTTTGAATTTTCTTTTTAGTTTAGATAAAAAATTTTCAAATTTGAATGCACTAAATGATTCCAAAGACCCATATGCTAATACATCATCCGCTAAGTGAGTGAGACAATGAAAATTAAATGTCAAGAGAGTGTCTGTATAAAATTCAGAAATATTTTTTACAATTTCTATTAACAAAACTTTTGCACAGTAATTGTTTTCTTTACAGTTGATAGGGTGCAACAAAATTCTAATAGCCAAACTTAGTTGTAAAAAGTGGCTGTAAAGTATAGGACATAAAATATCCTTTAATACAAAAACTCCCGTATACAACAGAAAAGCCCTTAATTCTGTTGCCTTAAACCTTTCAACATCTAGAATACTACGAGGTCTTCTAGCAAATTCTTTTGGCATCTGTGTTTTTATAAATAAAATATTACTATCAAGATCACGAACTTTCTGTTGAGATAATGAAAATTTTTGATTGCGACATTTAACCCAAGAAATAAGCAATGATTTTACTACACCTAAACAAACGACATGCATATAATCATAAGGAAAACTTTTTACTATATCAATTGGTAGCTTTTCAATATACATTTTGTAAAGTAATTTATGATGATTTTGATCACTTTTTGTTCTAAAGTCTGAATTGGTTCTTAAGTCACTGTATTGTAATCTATATACAATTTTTCTTAAAATGAATTCTCCAGGCTGTTTGCATTTGATGCACGAATTATAGCCTGTATGTCCTTTAACACCAAGTATAAAGGATCTCGCAGGAGAATCACATACGAAAGCACGACAAGAAACATTATATATAATATTATTATATAAAAGCCCATTTTGTATTAATAAAGCAAGTTCATCAATAAATTCATTTAAATATAGATTACTATCCCCAGGTTTAGAATTCCCAGTGTACGCTCCAACTACATAAACTTTATCATTTCCATTTATATTTATTAAAATGGGCCATATTTGCAAATTGGAACTTTTGGAAAGTGGTAAGCCATCTATATTTATATTTAATTCTAAATTTGTTTGTAGATGTTTCCTTTGGATTAAAAAATCAGTAAGAGCATCAGCTAAGCCATAATGTATATATTCCCCAGAGCACATTTTTTGAACAGGTGCATCTTTAGGGGTTTGTTTCAAAGTTCGAATATCATGAGGAAGACCAGAAATTTTTTTTGAAATAATTTTAAGTAAACTATTGCCGGCGGCATTTGTAATGTTGTGTTCAACGACCCATGCTGCTAGGTTACTTATAAATTGGCTATCTGCTTCTATAGACATAGGTCCTTCATGGTCTGATTCTTCTGAATCACTTATATTATAATTGAGCTGATCAATATCAACATCATTATCCCAAATATTCTCTGAATCAGTCGAACAACAATTAACATTGTCGATATTTGAATTACAGATGGGCATTTGTCGAGATGAGTTCCATAAATTGTCCAAAATTTGTTCACACTCATATTTTAACTTTTTGGTTTTCAACGCACTCATAATAATAAATTTACTACCCACCTCGTTTTAGTTTGTACAGCGAAGAACACTTATTATAGCGCAAGACTTTAAAATTTCAAGACAAAAACTGTTTTTCGTTTGTTTATTTATTTTAATTAAATTTTATTTTTATTTTGAAAGAAAAATTCAAACTGTTTGGATTATTTTTTTTTTATAAACATAAATTTAATATTAAATTTAACTTATATAAGTTAAACATACAGAAGGTATATTTGAAAACACAAATAAATTCAAGTCTTTCGCAAAAATTGTATTGGATGTGAAATTTTACTTTAAAACAAACTTACATTTAAGAACAATGACAAATATAAATTTTTATATTTTTATACATTATACTATACAATATGTGTATTTGCTGAATATTTGAAATTTTTTTAAAATACTAACACTTGTAATAAATAATATAATTTCTTTAATTTCACATTAAATACAAACCTTATATTTTTTCATTCTACAATATATTTGAAATATACAGTAATTATAAACAAACAATTTTAAAAATTGTATAAGGCTTGAACCTATGCTTATTGGGAAATTTCTTACTAATACAAATAAATATACATACATACCATTCATACAAATCTACAATGATAAAATAACATCAGTCACGTAGAAATGATTGACAAAACTATTGCAACGTGAATTACAAATAAAAATAATAACAACAAAAAAAGTTTACTAGAAGTTTGACACTCTTACCTCTACACCCAAAACACACACTAATACAAAACATTTACACAAATAATGCATGAATTCCATATAAATCCTTGATTTTTATATACAGACACAAATATAAATTCAATTCAATATAAAATTATAATAAAAAAGTATAAACATACACACAAAAAGTGATGTATGTATATATTTGTATATGTATGTATGTTTGAGTATAAATAATTGTGCATGGATGGATAAATGATTTTCTTAAAGTTATTTTATACGATCTGTCCATCATGCTGTCCATCAATTTGTCAAAAAAATAACAGAAGCCAGAGTAGTAAATACGATGGAAGCGCTTCAATTTATACTTTCATTTCTTTCTCTTGTTCACAAAGAGTTGATTGTAACTTTTCGTTTTTTTTTTTCCTTTTTTGTCGCAATCAGTCCTTGTTTTATAATAACACAAGGTAACACAACTCGTGCATAGATATTAAATCGAGGGATGTATACAAAGTTATTTAAAAATGAAACTTTTTTTCTAACTTTTTTTCCAACTACGAAAATTTGAATATGAAAAAAAAAAACAATCATAATAGGCTTTGCTTTTAAAAAAGAAACAACAACAATTCCATATATATTTATTTTTGTATGTACAAACTGACTGAATACACAAAGAACAACAACAACACTGTTGTTCATTATATTACTGCTGTTGCTAACTAAACTACTTGTCTATACAAAAAACAAAAAACGTCACTAATAGTCATTACAATGCTTAATATACATGTTTGTGTATGTATTTATGTATATTCTTAACAGATATGTTTTAGTTTTTAAAAATAAACAACTATAATTCCATATCTATTTATTTTTGTACAGACTGCATATACAAAGAACAACAACAACAACACTGTTCATCATATTATTGCTGTTGATAACTAAACTACTTGTCTATACAAAAAACAAAAAACGTCACTAATAGTCATTACAATGCTTAATATACATGTTTGTTGGTGTATTTATATTCTTAACAGATTTGTTTTTGGGCCATAACTCTGTTGATTATGAACGAATTTGGTTTATTAAAAAAACCGAAATTTTATAAAAATATTTATGACTGATCTATATAAAAATAAAAATCTATAGCTTGAACAAGGGCTTCAAAAATAAAAAATTCGTTTTCCCCGATATCTCAGTTATTACTGAACCGATTTATTTAATTTTTTCAGAACAAAAATTCAGAAAATAATTTTCGAGCCCCCTTTAAAAATTCGAAGTCCCTGATATATGCAGAGGCTTCAGAAACTAAAAAACGCCATTTCAACCGACACACGGACGGACGGACGGACATGGTCCAATCGTCATCGCTTCTTACAAGGATTCCGAAAATATAAACTTTTTTGCTCTCCGACGAAAATTGTGGAAATTACAAACGGAATGACAAACTTATATATACCCTTTACACCTGTGGTGAAGGGTATAATAAATTTAAATTTATTGGAATTTAGGCATTAAGCTTATCACTTCATGCAGTTTTAGCGGTGCCAGAACTACTTTTGTTTTCCGCCGCAGCAAAGTGATTAGTTTCAGAGGTAAAAATAAAACAAATCAGAATGGATTGAAACTTCCTCCTAACACTGGTTGGCAAAAAAAAAAAAATTTTCGTCCTCTAAAAAAAAATGGATGGATTTTGACATACACGTGTATATTTCATTATAACTCGAGAAAGGTGTGTACGATTGATATCAATGATATACCAAAAAATGCTTCACAGCTAAGTGAAAATAATTTGTACAATGGAAAAATTTCCACATAAAACAAAGGCGAATGTTATATTCGGCTCGGCCAAATCTATATACCCATCATCAACTTTTTGAAATTTCCGAGTTTACATTGGTCTTTGAACTATTTGTACAAAATTTCGTTGACGTTTCACCTTATATAGGAGTTGGGCTTAAGAGATATCAGCAGAAAAGTATGAATGAAAGCTACAATGGGCACCCTGTGTTTCTAGTATTTTGCCCATAACTTTTTTGTTTATTAATAAATTTTTCTCATTTTCAATACCAAACAAACCTTATATAAGACAAATATTTGAGCCAAACTTGTTCCCTCTAGGTTATAACGTTCGAGCCCTATCCTGCTTTCAGATCGATTCAGAATCTAACCAGCACCCAGAAAATATATAATTTCTTAAATGATTTTTTCGACATGTTACACACGGGACGACAAAATCAATATACCCTCCATCTTTTTGATGGTGGGTATAAAATTGAAAAAAGAATACATTTTTAGTCCGCATCTTTTGGTCTATATTTGTATCAATAGTACACACCGTTCTTGAGTTATGTTGAAGTATACTACAGTAATGGCGATATTTTGGGCAAAATATTAGACACCCATAAAAAATCTAGAAATTAAAGCAAAAACTGAAAGCAGATTCATGTTTAGCAAATCAAAATCCATTAAGTCCAGCTATTTGTCTACAAGGTAGAATTTTTTTTGCCGACCAGTGTAAAAATAGGTGAAAATGTGTAAAATTTTTTATAAAATTTTCAACTTTCTTTTCATTACTGGAAATGATAATTAAAAAACAGCTGCCGGTTTTACCAAGGCGATTTTTTGGGTAAACCTGAGTTTTATTTAAGTAGAAATCACAGTGCCAAATTTTATGAAGTTCGGTCCATAATTTATAATAATGATTCCATATAAACCCACTTTCTGGAATCACCGCAAAGCGCATAAATTCATATAAATGTTAGTATTAACATAATATTCTGTACTTGTATATTTTATTTTACACTAAGTAAAAGTATCGATCAACAATTGGCCACAGGTCTAATATAAGATCCCTCCCCGAATTTTGATGCACATTCATGATGGCGTAGGGTATCATATGGTCAGGCTTGACCGACTATATCTTTCTATCTCGTTTATATTTTTTTTATTTTTTTTTTTTTTATTATCAGTAATTTTATTTATTGAATCTTCACAAAAGTTAAGTGAACTAACAATAATTAATCAAATCTTAAATCTAAATCTTAATATCTATTTAGTCCAACCAACGTCTGACTAAAAGCGATTTTAATGCATATGGTTTAACTTCGGCTCAGTTCTGCGGTGTTTTTACTTCTCAATCGGATGTGTCCATTACTTCTTAGTATATTTCGTGCTAGTGGGTTAGGGTGTATTTCCAATCTCTTCAAGTATGCTCCTGCATGTTCTTTTATTACTTCTCTTACCAAAGGAAAGTTTAGATCCTTATGTATGTTAGTATTTCTTACATACCAAGGGGCTGCTGTTATAGTTCGCAATATTTTGTTTAGGCGTCTCTGTATTTCCTCAATATTTGATGCTGAGGCTGTACCCCATAACTGGATCCGATAAGTCCATATTGGCTTTAAAACTGAATTATAGAGGAGTAGTTTACAATCTAGACTGAGCATAGAATTTCTGCCAATTAGCCAATTTAATTGGAGTTCTTTCAGTTTCATTTGGGTCAAATTTGCATCAATATGGAATTTCCAAGTAAGGCGTCGATCGAGATGTATTCCGAGGTATTTAACCTCCGATTGCTGGGGTATTACTTGGTTATTTATTAGGATAGGTGGGCATGATTCCCTACGCAAGGTAAATGTTATATGTGTGCATTTTTGTTCATTTATTTTTATTTTCCATTTTTTTAGCCATCTCTCAATATCAAATATATGGTCCTGCAAAATTCGAGATACCTCCTGTGGGCATTCATGGGTGCTTAAAATAGCTGTATCATCTGCAAATGTTGATGTATGGCTTTGACTATTAGTTGGCATATCGGAGGTATAAATCGGGTACAACACAGGGCCCAGTACACTACCATGGGGCACACCTGCTTCAATAGGCTGAGGTGTACTAAAAAAGTCACCTTCTTTAAGAATAAATTTACGACCAGTTATATAGCTTTTCAATAATTTATGTATAATTATGGGTAAATTTTGTTCTATTTTATATAGCAAGCCATCATGCCACACTTTGTCAAAGGCTTGTTTATATAAAACTTATTTTTGTCGAATATTAACTTGATACTAACCTTACAATGGGATTCATGCCCTTTAAGGTTTATATGGGAGCTACAGTCAATTATAAAAATCGGCACATTTGCCAAATTTCGTTAATATATTGCTATATTTAAGGGATCTATGATCGTTAAACCTTTTTGCGGGATGGCATTTGTATGGGGTCTAGGTGAAATGATGGACCGATCATAACCAATTTCAATAGGCTTCGTCCCTGAAAGAAACCTGTATGCTAAATTTCATTAATTTTTTTTCGAAATTGCGACCTGTAGTTTGATTACAAAGTTTACATGGACGGACGGACGGACATCGTTAAATCGACTCAAAAAGTGATTCTAAGCCGATTGGTATAAATTAAGGTGGGTCTTAGACCAATATATCCTAAAAGAGAGTGGCGTGACTGACGGTAACAAATGTCTTCAAGAAGTATGTTGTTATAAGCCATATGTGATTTGAGTGGCTACTGTGGTGAATGATATGGTGGTACTCTACACCATATGGAGTTTAAGCTGGTGAGGAGCTACTGTTAGGTGACAGACCAGCTGGGGAAGGAGAAGGGTCTCAAGAGATTTTATGAAAGAAGGGATAGAATTTGCATGATGATGCTGAAGAATATTTGCAAGCTAGAAGTCGTGTGAAAGTAATCCCGATATTAAAACGATGGAAATCATATAGGCCGATTGATTTCCATCGTTTTAATATCGGGATGATTTTCACACGACTTCTAGCTTGCAAATGTTCTTCAGCATCAGCATGGAAATTCTATCTAGGATAGTCTCCATGAAATGTTTAGCATTGGTGATGGTCTCTGAAACCTTAGTTGGCGTAAACAATTTTACTATATCTGTGACCGGAAAGTTGTGTTGTGAGAATGAGAACAACATTTCATTTCGCCTTGCTTCTCCAATAAAACGCACACGAGCATTCCTTAATCGCGACCCTATAATCCTACTTCTTAGGATGGGAAAGAAACCAAACCCATCTTCTCCAACAAAACGCACACGAGCATTCCTTAATCGCGACCCTATAATCCTACTTCTTAGGATGGGAAAGAAACAACTGGGTAATCTTAGCGTCGTTAGGGTTGGTATTTTGAATATCATCACGCTCATTGTTTTGGCTGGGAAGTTTAGGCATACTACAGATATTCGACAAGCTGGAACAAAATGAACAACTGCTATAGTGACGGCTTTGCGGAACTAAATCTCGTCTATTAATAAGTTTAAGAGTGTATGGAGATCATTTAAGATTCGGTTTGTAAATTCTCTGAAACCGTGTCGTATGCTTTTTTGGTTGATATACATTGGATCGTTCCAGTGTAACGATTACGGTAAATGGTTGCAGCTGATATGACCAAGACTCTTGATTATGATATCAGGCAATGTTGTGTACGATGACGACGACACAGAGTTATTTTGTTGTCGTTGGCAGTAAAATATAATGGAATTTTTCGATTACTCCCTTTCTTCATATATAACATATGACAATTTTATCTGGGTTGAAAACCCTTGATTGAGAGATCTCAGGTCATTCCGAAAAATAAAATGCTTCTAATCACGCGCTTTTATAGGCCACTTCATGCGGCCTATGTGTTCGATCCTTTCGGATGTCGTTTAAACACTATTTCATCGAGTATGATATACTCACCATCATCCTCGTGCAACTAGACATCGAACAGCACATCGAAAACCCTTTCTTATACTTATAAATTAATCTTCTGACTGCCTTCGTATATAAGCATGTGTTGGTGTTATTGCATTATAAAATAAAGTATATTATACATACATATACACATATCCTTTCACACACACATTCAACTACAGACACCATCACAAAAGTTGAAGGAAACAAAAAATATATATAAAAAACAAGCTGTCCATCATTTTGTCTACTCTATAAATTTTCTATTTTAAATTGACAGCAACTTGACTCGTCTCTACAATAAAATGTATGTACAGTTTACAATGACTGACAATGACGACTAAAACTAAAAGAAGAGTGAACGACTTGACACAAGAGAAGCGAGAGCTAGAGAGAGAGTGAAATGATTTTTTTTTTTT
Source organism: Protophormia terraenovae (assembly GCA_951394005.1). Lineage (NCBI taxonomy): Eukaryota > Metazoa > Arthropoda > Insecta > Diptera > Calliphoridae > Protophormia > Protophormia terraenovae. Next base: position 37,496,339 of record OX596074.1, read on the forward strand.
TATTTAAAACTTTTGCAGTTGAGTGCTGTGTTATATTTGAACGGAACTAACTGACATTATTTGTAATTATTACAATTGCAAGTTGTTACTGTATGTTTCTTGTTGTCCTCTGACCAGGCTAGGATAATATTTAGAAAGAAATATAAATAAGTTAAGTTAGTTAAATTTTTAGCATTAAATGAAGAATTTAACTCAATATGAAATATTCCAGTGAAAGTTAATTGCAATAATATAAGTATATAAATATCGACACTATATATTTAAAAACTAAGCGCGTATTTTAATTAATTAAAATTTTCCAAAAAATGCAAGATTAGATCCTTTCATTTATCATGGAAATAATTTCTAATGCAATCCAGAATTATTCAATTTAACTCTTTCGGTAAGTTTATTGACTTTTTCCCAATTAAACAAATTTTAAAACTTTTTGGCTTCTTAATATAATTAAAAAAAGCTATACTGCACAAGTTTTTCAATTTATTTAAAGTTTATCGTAAAAAGATTTGTAAACCTTTCGTTGTCGTTTATACATATGGATTTATCTAAATAGATTTATATACAATTGTGCTTACATACATAAATATTTATTATAAATATTGAGACAATTTACGATAAAACGAAAAGTTCTTCATCAAATTTGATAAAAAAGGAACAAAAAAAAAAAAAAAAAAAAAAAAAAAAAAAACTAGCCCATGTACTCAAACAAACAAAAATATTAGTATGTAAGGGTTTAACAGAGAAGGTTTATAAAAATAGCAGCAAAATACACGAATAATAAATTGTTTCGCTTTGTCTGAAAACAATAAATGTGATAATGACTGAAAAAACCTAATCTCATGGATTTTAACATTTTAGAATTATTAGAAATAATTCAGTATCTTCCGAAATATATTTTCATTCTCGAGAAGACTTATGTACCAGAATGAGTACCATGAAATAACTTCCAAATGAAATTAGTCCCAACAAAAATGAAGAAACTCCCAAATAAAAAAAAAATAATAATAAATTAATAAATAACTTCCTAAGGGTTAAATAAAATAATTTCCAACATTTGGAAGTTTAATCATTTTAAAAAATAAGTATCAAATTTTATGAAATTACTATTAATGAAATAAGTTCAAAAATAAATGAAATAAGTCCCAATTTAAAACTATAAAATAAAATAATTAGTAAGTTTTAGTTTCGAAATTGTAAGAAACTGTACTTAGCGAAGCTGCTGTTTTAAATTCCACGTAAGATAAAGTCCAATCAAGTTCTAACGGCTTCAAATCATTTATCTTCGAATATGGAAAGTCAAAATGTTGTTCATATATTATTTTAAAAGACTTTTGGTTTTGTTTGTACGAGCTTTAAAATGAAACTCAACAAATAATTAATATTTTTAAGTTTTATTTTTTTCTGTTTAACTTTTAATGATTATTTTTATACCCACCATCAAAGATATAAGGGCATATTGATTTTGTCATTCCATGTCCACAAAGTAAATATTTTCTGGGTCCTATGTTCGTCCTTCTGTCTGTCTGTTCACAGAAAAAAATATTTCAAATTATTTTTTAATAAAATTATTAAATAACTTTATGATAGAATTTAATTATATTATTTATTAATATAATTAATTTTTTAATTGGTTTACAATTTTGTTTTTTAATAAATTGACAGCTGTTAATAAAATATAAAGAAAAAGGTAAGATTTGTCTACAAAAATACAGAAATAAAATAAATCTAAGTCAATTTCCAAAAATTTTCAGATCTTTATATCTCTTTAAGAAAAATAAGTAATAATAAAATCAATTAAGTATTCTAGTTATTAATATTGTCATTTTGATGATTGGAGCAAAATCAATTAAAAATTAATTAATATAAGCAATTTCGTAATTGAAGTACATTTTTACTTTTTTCTGTGTTGAAAGCAGGATAGGGCTCGAACAGGATCACCTAGGGGGATGAAATTTGGCTCAAATATTTTATGTTATATAAGGTTTGTTTGGTATTGGTCAAAATCGGTAAATAAACAAAAGTTATAGGCGAAATACCCTGTGTATCCCCTGTGTCCGTTGTAGCTTCATTTCATACTTTTCCACTGATATCTCTTAAACAAAGGCATGTACGACAATTAAATTTTGTGCAGATAATTCGAGGATCGATATAAACTCAAAAACTAAAAATGGGCTTGATCCGCCGATTTTGCCGCCCACTCCCCGTGTAAGATCAACATCATCGAAATTTTGTACAAACAGTTGAAAGTCCAATGTAAACTCGGAAACATAAAAATTGGCGGACCACTTTACCGCCAACCTCCCATATAAGGTCAAATTTGAAAAAAAAAAAATTATAGTGGGTATATATGTAGATTTGGCCAGCCAAAAGATGTAATTTTGCAAACTTTTGCAAATGTTACTATTATACATTTACTGTTGTTTGTCTATCTCTCTACTCTAATGAACCTATTTTACAAGATCAAGTTAGAAAAATTTGGAAAAACTTGATATACGTATCTAAGGAGTGAGATCAAAAAATTCTTAACACACATTTTGCCTCATAACTTTTTTCGGAATCAATATTCAAAATTTTTTTTCATCTAGTTATCATGGAAAAATACTTCAGTTATTATTTTTAATAACAACCATATTAATTTGTCCTTATTTTCATTAAAATAAGTGACGAAAAAGATTTACGTCCTACAAGTTATTAAAGAATTTCAAAAAATCCAAATAGGTCTTACAAATAATTGGCCACAGAAATAAATGTCGTCCGTAAAACCGTTTCTAATGTTATTAAACAGTATCAGGAGAATTTGACTATTGATGTGAAACCTAGTTCGGTAAGAAAAAAGGACCACATGATATTGGGAAGGCCAGAAAATTGAAGGCATATTGAAAAGAACTCCAAACACATCTGGTAGAAAATCAGCTCAGTTTTCTCAGTGCTTCGACTATTTGGTGCGAAAATTTAAAGCTAATGGGAAAGTTGATAACATATAAAGTTAAAAAAATTCCTAAACTAGAATTCTGCAAAAAAAATTACAAGCCAAAAATAGGACTCGGAATTTAAAACCAAATTTCATACAAAAATACTCAAGTTGTATAATTGACGAAGAAACGTAGGTGCTGGCAGAATCTTCGCAGCTTGTGTCTCAAAAATTTTTATTGCTAATGCTCGAAGCAATGTTGGAGATAAGTTTAAGACCCAAAAGCAACAAAAATTTCTTACAAAATTCATGGTATGACAAGCTTTTTGCAGTTGTGGCAAAACAGGAAAGTCATTTGATACATTCGTCTCTATAAATACCAAAATATACATTAAAGAATATTTGCAAAAAAGACTCATATTTTTGGACCCATTTGGTATCATGTCACTACGGTAAGAAAGCTCTGGAGTGGTACCAAATCAATAACATAGTTTTTGTACCAAGAGAGGTCAATTTTCAAAATTGTCCATAGCTTAGACCAGTGGAGAGATATTGAGCACTTGTGAAAAGTGAATTCAAGAGCACAAAAAAGGTGTCCCAAAATACAGAAGATTTTAACAGAAGATGTGCACACTGTTCCAAAAAAGTGACTGAAGCAACTATCAAATCTCCAAAGAAAGGGTTTTCAAAAATGGTCTACAATTTTATAATTAGTGATTAGAACCATAAAAATTATATATTTCTGTGATCTGTGATAAATTATCAAATGATTAAAAAAATAATGAAAACTCTGAGATCAACCGTTTCCAAGTTATTGAATATTATGTATGTTAAGAATTTTTCGATCTCACTCCTTAGATGAGTAGAAGATAATTATGTTTCAAAATTGTAGAAAAAAAATCATCAAAAATTAGACTAAATTTTAGTTAGCATAAACAGAAACCATGGCTTAATATGGAAGCCTGTCTCAATTGAAATTATTCTGCAGGTGAAACTTTTTTAACACAACACCTTTAAAAAATGAAATTGAAAAAAGATTCGGCTGTGCCGAATCTTTGATACCCTTCACCATATTACCATCTTACCATCTTATCGACATCATATTACCATATTACCGACAATTAATAAAATTTTCGCCTTAACGTATGCTTGCATATTTTCTAAATCTAAATTTTTTTCAAACTACGAAAATTTGAATATGAAAAAAAAAAAACAATCATAACAGGCTTTGCTTTTAAAAAAGAAACAACAACAATTCCATATATATTTATTTTTGTATGTACAAACTGACTGAATACACAAAGAACAACAACAACACTGTTATTCATTATATTACTGCTGTTGCTAACTAAACTACTTGTCTATACAAAAAACAAAAAACGTCACTAATAGTCATTACAATGCTTAATATACATGTTTGTGTATGTATTTATGTATATTCTTAACAGATATGTTTTAGTTTTTAAAAATAAACAACTACGATTCCATATCTATTTATTTTTGTACAGACTGCATATACAAAGAACAACAACAACAACACTGTTATTCATCATATTACTGCTGTTGATAACTAAACTACTTGTCTATACAAAAAACGTCATTAATAGTCATTACAATGCTTAATATACATGTTTGTTGGTGTATTTATATTCTTAACAGATTTGTTTTTGGGCCATAACTCTGTTGATTATGAACGAATTTGGTTTATTAAAAAAACCGAAATTTTATAAAAATATTTATGACTGATCTATATAAAAATAAAAATCTGTAGCTTGAACAAGGGCTTCAAAAATAAAAAATTCGTTTTCCCGATATCTCAGTTATTACTGAACCGATTTATTTAATTTTTTCAGAACAAAAATTCTGAAAATAATTTTCGAGCCCTCTTAAAAATTCGAAGTCCCTGGTATATGCAGAGGCTTCAGAAACTAAAAAACCGGTTCTAAAAACCGGTTTTTAAAGCATATCTCCACCATTTGTAAACCGATCTTCCTGATTCAAAAAACTGAAATTTTATAAAAATATTTGTGACCGATCTGTATAAAAATAAAAATCTATAGCTTAAACCAAGGCTTCAAAAAATAAAAAATGCGTTTTGTCCGATATCTCAGTTATTACTGAACCGATTTATTTCATTTTTTCAGAACAAAAATTCAGAAAAAAATGTCCGAGACTTCTTTGTAAAAACGAAGTCCGTAATGTATACAGAGGCTTCAGAAACTGGAAAACCGGTTCAAAAAACCGGTTTTTTGAACATATCTCCGCATTGTATGAACCTATCTTGCTGAATTCCAATAGCAAAATTCTCGAAAGCATTTCCGATCGTTTGACATACATATTATATATGTCAGTTATCGGTGGGCTTCATAAACGCTATTTCAACCGACACACGGACGGACGGACGGACGGACATGGTCCAATCGTCATCGCTTCTTACAAGGATTCCGAAAATATAAACTTTTTTGCTCTCCGACGAAAATTGTGGAAATTACAAACGGAATGACAAACTTATATATACCCTTTACACCTGTGGTGAAGGGTATAATAAAGGAAATATTGTATTATTAAAAAAATCAAATTGGGTGTAAAAATATTACAGATATTACAATAGATTAAAAAATTCATACAGGATAATTGTTACTTATTTATTTGTTTAATATTACAGAATAAATTCCAATTTAGACTTAAACTATATTTTTAAAACATAAGAAATCAGTCTTTATGAATATTTAAAAATTATTCCTCAATTTCGATTCAAATATCACTATTTAGTACATGTTTTCTGAAATAAAATGCTATTTTTAAAACCCGTTTTTTGTGTTTAAAAAAACCGGTCTGTTCGACATTCGAAAAATGAACATTTTGAAAAAACCGACAGCACATGGACAGAAAAAACCGGTTGGAAAACCGCGTCGATCACCCTAGTTCTTAGTTAACTGTTTGATATTTGCTGCTATGAAGATTATCTCCTTATTTTGGTTTCTCCAAAATTTCCTTCAAAAAGTTACAGCTTGGGCTATCTTTAGAGAATACATCAAGGTATTGCCTGTAAAAATTAGCGATTTTTCATGTCACGCTTTCCGGGAATTTTGTCCGTGATTCCGCGGAATTTGTTTTAACGAATATATGATAAATGTATATAATTTCATTATTCTTTGAATTGCTTGTATAGGATGATTTTTAGATATGAATTCAAATAAATATCATGTTAGTACTTAGAAACAGCTAGTAAAAATACTAAAACTGATTGAAAGGATCTTGTAGCATCTTAAATATACGATATAAGTTTGTCATTAGTACGGAGAACATTCGGAATTAATTTTGAAAGAACATTAAGAAAGTTAAGAGAAAAAGATCATCTTGTCCAATCATCATAGGAAGTTGACATTTTTCGAAAATATTATATTCGATGTTCCCTTTCATTTTCACTTTGGTTATTTTCAATAATGTTGATGGACCAAGCTATTGAATCTGCAAACAATTTTTCTACATATTTAAGTGAATTTTTATTAAATTCATTTTTCAAAGGGATTTTTCAAGCTTGTATAAAAATGTTTTAATAAAGTATATGAAATGGTTAAGTAAGAAATTTAGCCGAAGGTGAAAAGGGAGGGAATTTTAATTTTGTCTAAATGAAGGGATACATTTATCTCAAAAAACTCATTCATTTAAAAATAGAAATCTTAATTTACCGGATGGATATTTTTTAGTGTTCTCGATCTTTGTTTAAAATATTTTTTATTTTTGTTAAGAAATAGCGATTTTAAGGAGGAGGGAAAATTGTTTCTAAAAAAGAGAATTTTTCAACTAAACAGAGGGATTTTTCTTAAATTTTATTTGGCATCACATACGACATTTTTTAATACATGTCTGATATGTGTGAATAACAAGTTTCACAATGCACAGTGGGGCAGAATCGACATTTTTTTGGAAATAAATCTGTAACTTCTGATCGGCTGGTTGGATTTGCATTAAATTTGATATAAGTATAGCAGAGGAGTGAAAAATGTTAAGTTTGGAAGGGGTACGGAACAGACACCTCAGGGGAGTAGCTAAAGAGGCTCAAAGTTGGGTATCTCTGACATATAATTTTTTTAATCGCTTGCCAAATTTTTGTTTCTCGTCCAATTTCAAATATTCTTATACATTATTATAGGCACTGATAAGAGCAACAAAAAACTTGCTTACATGTCCTACTTATCTCTTACAGTTTTTGAGTTATTTCCATTTATCTCTTACAGTTTTTGAGTTATTTCCATTTGAATTTTTAAGTACCTCAATTTTGCATGTGCTTGGTCCAGTTTTATTCATATATATCCTAGTGCTTCCGACCGATTTCATTTGTTATTTCTTTCACTAATTAAAGAACAAAATTATCTATCGAAGAAAAAATGTGAAGTCGATATATTTACCGAGTAAAAAGCAAACGATTTTGAATTTGAAAATTGCAAAAATTACGACTTTTTGTGTTTTTTGGCCGAAAAAGTATCTACACTCTTTTTTCTCTACAATAAAATTTTCTTTAACAACATATAATAATTTTATTACTTTCTGAAAGTTATCTTCACAAAGAAGACTACAAGATAAAAAAACAAGCCAAATAAAGCAAATGCTCAAGGTACACACTCTCCCGAATTCGACCCATTTTATATGAAAGTTTTTTTATTCCATAGATAATTTTGTTCTTTAATTATTGAAAGAAAAAACAAATGTAATCGGTCGGAAACACTAGGATATATATGAATAAAACTGAACCAAGAACATGTAAAATTTAGGTACTTAAAAGTTCAAATGGAAATAACTCAAAAACTACAAGAGATAAATAGGACATGTAAGCATATTTTTTGTAACCCTTTTTGGTAGAATATTTGAAATAGGACGAGAAACAAAAATTTGGCAAGCGATTAAAAAATTTTCTATGTCAGAGATATCCAACTTTGAGCCCCTTTAGCTCCGCCCCTGAGGGAAAAAAAATATTATTTTTAAATATGTGTTTGAATATTCGATTTAAGTCTAAAGCTAAGATTCCTAAAATCTTGATTTATGCATGCAGTAGCAGCTTCGTTTTTTTATAATTTATTATCAGTAACACAGATATTAGTGTTTTAAACTAAATATCAAAATCAGGAGATGTTAATAATGACTAAAATTATTAAAAAATGCGGATTAATTGTAGACTTTAACTTAATCATTTCTAATTACACTGGTCGACAAAAAAAATCCTCCCCCAATGACGAATAGTTAAGCTTGATGTATTTTGATGTGCTAAACACGAATCTGCTTTCAGTTTTTATTCACCAGTTCTGGATTTTTTTTTTTTTTTTTTTGGGTGTGTCTAATATTTCGCCCATAGTAAGGCCATTACTCTAGTATATTTCCTTATAACTCAGGAACGGTGTGTTCGAATGTACGAAAAAAAAAACTTTTTTATGCAAAATTTTAGATTTTTTTGTTACTAAAATTTCTTTTCTCAGTTTATCATCTTTATCTTAAAGCTGGTAAGCTGCAAATAAAATAGATAATTTAAATCGCTATCTACTGGAGTTTAATTTATCTTAATTGGACAAACCGCTCTCAAGTAATGCAAGTATGACTGCCTAAAGGCGGGGTAATAGTAGTCATGCCCATAAAAAAAATCATAACGTGATAGAAAAGAAGTGAAAGCTGATTCTTGTTTAACACGTAAGATTCTATATATTTCACCTATGTTTTTTTGCCCACTTAACCGTAGTTATGCATGGGTATCCTAACTTAACTGTGAATGCAATCAAGATTTGTGCATCAATTTTTATGATACGTGGCTTTATTTACTTGTAGTTTTACCAGCTTTGAGATAAAGATAATAAACTGAAATATTTTTGATGTTTTCACTTTTAAAAAGAAGTTTTGAGTTTAGCATGCGGAATTCCATCTAGTCCACATATTTTTTTTTTTTTTTTTTTGAAAGAGCACGAAAAATTTTTTTGTCGCCTGGTGTTATTTTTTCTAAGATCATATTTGTCAATCAGTTTAACTTGATTCAAGATTTGCTATATCAATACCCATTTCTGTATATCTTCACTAACAATGTAGATATTTGGGTTGATTACGTTTTATCAAGACTTTGAACTGGTACACACAGTAGTGATTACTAACTGAAAACTTTAAAAAAGTAGATGGGGAAAATGAAAAATAACAAAACAAAAGACAAATGTTGATAAGAAGACGATAATGATGATGATGAAGAAAATTACGAGATGATGCTGTAGCAAAAGAATAGAAATAAGATGTGTTGATGACGAAAAAGATGACATGATGTTGGATGTCTTTGATGGGTTGGCTGCTTGATTTACTTTTTATTCTCCATTCGACTTATTGTTTTTTGTCATGTTTTTTCTTTTTGTTTTGTTTTTTTTTTAGAATTTGAACTTTACTAATGAAGGACTTGCAAACAGATGGGTAATGTAAGGATAGCAAGTGTAGTGGGAGTTTGGGAAATGGCTAAGAAAAAATGTTTAGGAAAATGCAAGGACATTTTTAACACACAGAACCACATAGTTTGATATTTTTCAACAAATATACAAAACTATTGTTTATAAAAGATTGACTGAGTAACAGTCAATGTTGGTGATGGCTATGATAAGTAAGAGGATGAAGATTTTATAACAATATGCCTGCCTGTTCACATGCCCAGGCGTCTTAAAGACTGTTGGCCTTTATTGTTTTGGTCTAAGAAATAATAAAAAGAGAAAAACTAAAAAAAGATATTCTTAATACAGATGCTATTGCTAGTGTTGTAGTCGTTGCTGATGAATTCGTATTTAAAGGTGGTTGGTTGTAGTTGTTGTCAATCTGTTGAAGGATCTTTGTTATTTGCTTCACTGCACATATAATATGTTGTAATTTCAACTGTATGTGTGAGTGTCCAACTAATATACGGGCGTGAGAAGACGTACAATTTACCATTTTTAAGTTGCTTACTGCTGTGAACACTATTGATGAATATACCGATGATGAGAACATACAACGACAACAAAATGATAATATGGATGATGTCTGTATAAGAAGTTGAATTTTTCTTCCTTTTTTTCTTCATTTCTTTTACTTTGATGAGTTTGTGTCTGTGTTTTGATTTCTGAGCTTTTCTAAAAATACAAACATACACCCGCACACACACTTACAAAATGTTGTCTTGTGAGAAAGTTTGAAGATATAAAGAAAAAAAAAAAAAAAAAAATATAAAAAAAAGGATTTATTTTGTTTGACATTACGAAAAAAAAAGGAAAAAAATAGAAGAAAAACAAGTTGATGGTAAGATGAAAGGCTGCATTGTCCAGTTCAGTGTAGTTTTGTTTTGTCCTCAACATTGATGTCATCTTAAGGTTTGTTAACTTTAAACATAGTTGACGTTGCCGCTTCATTGTCATGTCCGAAGAGGAAGGTTTCTAAAAGTACATACATACATAAACGTATAACGTAGCTGAACAGTTGTTAAGGATAATCAACACATGGGGTCCCCTTCATGTTATTAAATTTGTTCTCTGTTTTAGCTATTTGAGTATATGTGTGAAATTTTGATATAGAATGACATTTTGTCAAAGTTATCATCAACATTATCATCATTATTAGGATTACCTTTAGTATTACCAAGTTTTTTTAACAATGAAAAGAGGGAAGGATTCCCTGTTAAGAAAAAATTAAATGATCTGACTTTCAATATATTAAAAACATTAGTTATAATTAAAATGTTTACTTCCTCTTTAATTAGGAAATAGTTTCCCAGTCAAACGTTTCTCGAACATTGGTTTCAGCATTAAATTTAAATTAAATCAAAATATATTTTGAATATTTAGAAAAAATAAAAAAGATATAATATAATTTCAAAAACTCATATGGTGAACAACTTTGTAGAACTACCATATCCAAGTACAACTTCTTATCTTATCCATGGTAATCTTCTTAACTCCACAAAATGTTCCAAATTCCATAATCTGTTCAATGTAAATTTATTTTTTTGAGTTTCTATAGTTATCCTTCGCCTACTCAGTCATCACCATCCTTATTTCTTTAGTGCTTGTGTATGTGTGAATTTAATTAAGTTGGTTTATTATTTAAATATTTATTTATACTAAATTTATTTGCTTCTTTTTTTATTTTCTCTTCAAGACTTTTGTTGTTTTTTTAACAGGATTGTTTAAAGAATATTTTTGATATAGAAGATTGAAGTCAATGACCCAACTTCATTTTTGTAAATGAAGTTAAATCGATAGAATTAAATACAAAGCTTTTAAAGTTTGGTTATTGCAAATGCAATAACTTTAAGATAAGAAAATATAAAATTATTTGAAATACTCATAAAAATATAACAGATTAATCAAATACGCAATAATTATTTAAGGAGTGAGAGCGAAAAATCTTAACACACATTTTGCCTCATAACTTTTTACGGAATCAATATTCAAAATTTTTTTTGATCTAGTTATCATGGAAAATTACTTCAGTTATTATTTTTAATAACAACCATGTTAATTTGTCCTTACTTTCATCAAAATAAGTGACGAAAAAGATTTATGTCCTACAAGTTATTAAAAAATTTCAAAAAATCCAATCGAATGTCGTCCGTAAAACCGTTTCTAATGTTATTAAACAGTATCAGGAGAATTTGACTATTGATGTGAAACCTAGTTCGGTAAGAAAAAAGGACCACATGATATTGGGAAGGCCAGAAAATTGAAGGCATATTGAAAGGAACTCCAAACACATCTGGTAGAAAATCAGCTCAGTTTTCTCAGTGCTTCGACTATTTGGTGCGAAAATTTAAAGCTAATGGGAAAGTTGATAACATATAAAGTTAAAAAAATTCCAAACTGGAATTCTGCAAAAAAAATTACAAGCCAAAAATAGGACACGGAATTTAAAACCAAATTTCATACAAAATTACTCAAGCTGTATAATTGACGAAGAAACGTAGGTGCTGGCAGAATCTTCGCAGCTTGAGTCTCAAAAATTTTTATTGCTAATGCTCGAAGCAATGTTGGAGATAAGTTTAAGACCCAGAAGCAGAAAAATTTCTTACAAAATTCATGGTATGACAAGCTTTTTGCAGTTGTGGCAAAACAGGAAAGTCATTTGATACATTCGGATCTATAAATACCAAAATATGCATAAAGGAATATTTGCAAAAAAGACTTCTTCTTTTCTTAAGAAAGCACAACGTGTCCACATATTTTTGGATTCATTTGGTATCATGTCACTATGGTAAGAAAGCTCTGGAGTGGTACCAAATCAATAACATAGTTTTAGTACCAAGAGAGGTCAATTTTCAAAATTGTCCATAGCTTAGACCAGTGGAGAGATATTGAGCTCTTGTAAAAGTGAATTCAAGAGCACAAAAAAGGTGTCCCAAAATATCGAAGATTGTAACAGAAGATGTGCACACTGTTCCAAAAAAGTGACTGAAGCAACTATCAAATCTCCAAAGAAAGGGTTTTCAAAAATGGTCTACAATTTTATAATTAGTGATTAGAACCATAAAAATTATATATTTCTGTGATCTGTGCTAAATTATTAAATGACTAAAAAAATAATGAAAACTCTAAGATCAACCGTTTCCAAGTTATTGAATATTATGTATGTTAAGAATTTTTCGATCTCACTCCTTAGTATCTACATTTTGGTTTCTTTATATAGTTTTTAACTTAATAACAAGTAGCAATTAATCACTATCAATAACAAAAAAGTCAATAAAAAGTAATCATAAACAAGTGAGAATATAATATCCGAATCTATATATCCACCATCAGCAGTGGATCCGGTAAAGTGGATCCACACACTTTCTACATTGGTTTTTGAATTACTTTGTACAAAATTGTGTTGATGTTTCACCTTATATGGGAGGTGGGCCGTAAAGTAGGTGGATTACGTCCATTTTTGGATTTCGAGTTTATGTTGATATATATAACGAGCGTATAGGCCTGCCAATACCAGAAAGTATAATATTATAGTAATAAAAATATGCACAAACAAATCCGAAAATCTTTAAAAAATATATGATTAACATTTTGACGCTTTTCCTTTCCCTAATCGAAGTTAAAAATCTAAAGCTGTTAAAATCTGATGAGTTAATAGTGACTTAAGTATTAAATTAATAAACTTTTTAAAATAAAAAATTCGATGCAAATGCCCTCCCTGACCGACATGTAAAATTAGTTTTCTATATCATTTGGAGAGCAAATAATGAGTATAGCAAATCAAAATTTTTTGAAACCAAAACAGACCTCAAAAAATACAAGAAAATAAAAAAATAGCGTATCTCCGCCCCCTAATAGAAAAATCTGTCTCCGTTAAAATTTGTAGGATGAACGGATTTATAAGTAAGCCGGTTTTTAATTTTATCACGTCTGGGAGCTTCAGAGAGCTCTAGAAAGAGAAAAAAATGCTTAGAAAAAGACATATAAATCCGATTATCTCCGCTCCCTGATAATAATTTCAAAATCTGGAATTTTCTACATTATCTGGAAGCTTCAGAATGCTCCGAAAAGAGAAAAAATGCACGTATCTTCACTCCCTGAGAGAAATTTCAAAATCTGGCTCCGTTAGGATTTGCAAGAGGAATAGTTTTATAAGTTAGCCGAATTTTACATCTTCCAGGGGCTTCAAAAAGCTCTGGAAAGAGAAAACATGCTTTGCAAATTATATATATAGATGCTTTCAACAGACAGACGGAAAGACGGACGGACATAGCCACATCTAGCCAGAATCTTATCATGACCCTGACTATATATACCTTATGGGATCTAAAATTATTTTTTCGACATGTTACACACGGAATAGCAAACTCAATGTACACCCATCTTTATTATAGTGGCTATAAAAACCGCCCAATAATAATGAGAATAAAATGCCGCGATCTTTACAGTATACAATAAATAAAAAAGCTGTTCTTAATATAACGTTAGTACTAAAAACTCTAATACGATTAGAATATAGGGTGCCTGATTATTGCTTATTCTTATTATTTTTTTATTGTATGTATATTGACTTAACAATTGAAGTCTGGGAGAAATACAAACTGCTGAAAACACCTCTACATACCCTGGATAAGGAATACGCATTGGTGGCCTTGCTTGTCATATAAGGGTCTATCAACAATGAGACTACTGAGACATGGCTAGGTGTAATGAGCCATGTCTCAAAAAATTTATATTTTTTTAACAAAATCGGACAAGTCGTTTCCAAGATATGATTCAATATATGGTGCAACTTCCTTAATTTTACAAATCACGATTTATCGTGAGAACTAGAGTCGATTCAAAAAAACTGGATTAGAGGCATAGTACTTATTAATACCATATATCCGAATTGACTTAAAAATCCCGTGCCGCAGAATCAGTGTTTCCCTGTGTTACTAATAATTTTTGTTTAGGTTTCAACCAAAACGGAAGTGGATATGACACTACGAATGCTGATGCAGCGTGTAGCGGCACAGAAAATACGTATTCCATTTTGCTGGTGTCTAATTATTGTCCACAAACTCTGCTTTGGTAACGCCAAACGGAGACAACAAGGCAATTTACGATTGCAAATTTGTTTATGATCCTTCGAACCGAAATATGGAACGATTCTTGTTAACTTGATGTTTATACAGTTATACAAAGCTATCTAATGCCAATGTTACACAGAAAAAAATATTTCAAATTATTTTTAAATAAAATTATTAACTAACTTTATATTGAAATTTAATTATATTATTTATTAATATATTTACCAAGCAAAAACTTTGCTTGCCATGTAATGAGTTAAGAAGCTAATTTAATGACTCTTCACAACTTACACATTAGATGAATAACTCATTATTTTTACACGTCGATGTCATTAGAGGCAACTACTTACTCTATATTATTACAGGTAAGCATTTCAGAAAGTCATTACTTAAATGTCATTGCAAGAACTAATTACTTTGAATCTATTCAATAACTCATTAATTTCAAAGTATTACAGAAGTTATTATTAGCAAAATGAATAGTAACTAGTTACATTATGGGTTACAAATAAGTACTGAAATATAAAAAAATACAAACTTAATATTTTTAAATTTATTTTCTTAAAACATAAACAATTGAAAATATTCAAATTACAGTTATAATTTTTCATGAGTGAATTATCATGAATGCATGAATCCATTGGGGTAGGATTTGTTGACAATAAGGTAGTCTGACTGGCTTTCGTCGTGTGTTCAACTCCACCAGAGACTCTGGTGTTTATACGATTGATAAAAAGTAACAAAAAGTAACATTTCCATAAATCGGATCTCAAGTAATTGATTACATATCAGGTTAAAAGTAAGCAGTTACTAATCTACTTTCATGTAATTCAGACAGTATTTTGTTATCATTGAAAAGTAACCACATCCGTAACTACATGCCATTACCAAGTTTTTGCTGGGTAGTTTTCTAATTGGTTTACATTTTTTTTTTTAATAAAAATATAAAGAAAAATAAAAAAAATGTCTGTGCAAATATATAAATAAAATAAATTTAAGTTAATTTCAGAAATTTTTCAGCGCATTATATTTATTTAAGAGAAAACAGTAATAATAAATTCAATTATTTTAGTTATTAACCATTAATAGTTATAATATGTTGAATGAAAGCAACAAGCCTTTTTGCAATCCTCCTGCCGTTAAAATCGAGTTTTTGCAAGCTGTCAAATAATGAACTTTACAAAATTACTTTTTGCCGCAATAACAGGAAAGAAAGTGAAGCAAAAAACATTTGAGGATGCAGGTCAAATATAAATTTACACAATTCATAACAAAATCGTAGTTTATATTACTTCGTTTTTTGGAAATATAGTTTTAAATTTAGACATTGTCGCGTTACATATACGTAACAGTGGGCATTAATGGGTTAATATTATCATTTTGATGATTGGAGCAAAATGAAGTAAAAGTTAATTAATATAAGCAATTTCGTAACTGAAGTCAATTTCTACTTTTTTCTGTGTTAGTTCAAGATTTATCATTTTTATAAAATTTATGAGTAGTGATTTTCTTGAATAAATTTTTTATGGAAACTATGTTCAGTTATGGACTGATCCTCTTGAAAATTGGTAGCGATATTCTGGAATTGGTGTTGTATGGGAGATATGGTCAATTAGTGACCCATCTTTGCGAAATTTAATAGCATGATTTATACTGAAATACAAAATAAACGTGTCATATTTTTATGGTATTTATACACGTTAAAGTATTTATCGGGTAGGGGCCTCATATGGAAACTATGATTAAATATGCACCCCAATTTTCGAAATTTTAATGTTAGAATAATGCCGAAAGGAAACGCTCCCTTTCCGATTTTCATTTTCTGGCTAAAGCGATTTTCTGGCAAACATTTATATGGAGGCAAATTAAAATAATGCGCCGATTTGAACCATTTTCTATAAACTTCATCCTTATGTTTAAAAAATCGACTGTGCCAATTTTTATTAAATAATATTTAAAATTGCAGTATATATAACGAAAACAAAATTTACATATACACTGACAGGACATTTTTAAAATTTTGTAAAATTTTAACTCTTGAAGCTAAAAGGACAAAAAAAAATTGAGATTGAGATAACATATGTGTTAAAAAATTATTATAATTTCAAAATATTTTTTTGGAAAATCTCAAGGATATTTAAGAATAAAACACTTCAAAGACATTTTAGACATTATGGGACCCTGAAAAAATGAAATCATTTGATACTCATATTGACACTATTGAGATTTAAAAATAATTTATAAACAAATTGTTATTTTTGAAATTTTCAAAGTCCTTTTAAAAGGACTTAAACACGAAATGAAAAATTGAGTACGCAGTCCTATCATAAAATGTCTCTGCTTTAGTGTGTATATGTTTTCATTCATGTATGAAAAATGCTGTTGAACGGTGTTATATATGGATGCTTTTGCATCGAAGTTATGTGCTACTGATAATTGGAATGCTTTGAAAGTTATCTAAGGGATTGCTTATTTTACTGCCTTGACTACCGGTGACTCTTATGCTCAAACAATATTATAGGCGCTTGGTATAATAGGAGATATCATGCGGCAGTTTAGAGGTTTTTACTTTTACTGACTTTAAACTATTGTACACCCGTATCCATTCTTAACAGATGTTTATTGGGCTTAACTGAACCAGTCGTAAAGATTGGTTCTGCTAATGAATTAAAATCTTTTGTTTAGGTAGATAGAGGTTTTCTATATTTCCACATATAAGAAAAGTAAAATTTTTGCAGCTACTTTGTTGCATATTTATGTTTTCTATTTATACAACAACTTACAAAATATATATATTTTTCACATAATATAAATTACAGACAAAAATATCATCAATTACAAACGAAATACATAAAGTAACAATTACATTTCTAAATTTTTCCAACATCATTTGATCACTTTGACTTTCACATCCTCACAATAAACGAAGAATATGCTATCATATAAGCATAAGTATGTGCAGATGTCATGTCACTACTAAAATAAATGATTAACACTGTACAAACTCATCAACATGTTGTAAGTTGGTAAGTGGCAAACAACTGAACATTCACTCATGTTATGGACAAAAGCACAGAAAAAAAGCAACTTAAATAATAAACATCAACAATAATCATTTTTGTTAGAATTCATTTGTACTACATGCAACATTTCTTCCACACTTTCATGCAACCGAGTAGAATGCAAAAAGTATTGAAGCATCATAAAGTTGGCCAAAAATATGTCAACACTGTGGCGACATCTTTGTTAAGTGCATCCTCGTACGACACTTGTCTATAATACTTATTCATACATTATTTATTTGTTTGGATGGATATGTGAGTGACTGTGTGTAGATATTTGTTTATTTGTATTTGTTCATCCATACATGCATTAATAAATATTTTTTTTTTTTTTGTTATTCATTTCTATTTAAAATTTACAAGAGTTTTTATACAAACAACTAAAAATTTTCATTATTCATCTTCAGAGATAAAATACATATACGTTCGTACAAGAATGTTGGATATATGTAGACTTCAATATATTTTCTGGCATAGATGTTGAGGTCAGAGTATAGAGGGATTGAGTTCTTTAGATATAAAATAATAGATTTATTTCTTTCTTCATCTTTTTCTAAAGGAACGAATTTCAGTTTTATCACTTAATTATAATTAAAAATTTTCTCTAAGATCATTCCATTCCTTTACATCCCTGAATGTTTTCATATTAGTTGTGATGTGATTATGCGTGTTCAAATGCAAATTGTCAGTGTCGCTGTCACATCAAATTTTGTTGCATTTAACAAAGAAAAAAAAAAAAAAAAAAACTCAAATACAAAACTATGTACGAATATGTTGTAAGTTTGTATGTATATTAATTTATATATAAGTATGTGTACATTTCATATCTTACGGTAGAGTGAAGACAACAAGTGCAACCAGCCATCACTAGCAAAAGCAATATAAGATGATGTCTTCGTTCTCGCTTGTCGTGGTGCAAGAATGTGGCGGCAGCATTATCAAGTGATGCAGGCAACAAGGCGACAGATATCATTCAATCATTATACATATTTTATTTTTTTCTTATTCTTCATATTTCAATGTATAAGACATATTGGCTCAATTTGTGTTGAAGAAAAACGCAGTGACTTTTAGCGGAAGAATATCAACACTATATTGAAATCGTTGTGAAAAAAATGTTAAAGAGTTATAATGATTTTTGACTGATATGATTACAAATTATCAATTTATAGTGATACATTGTTGCTAGGACAAATTAAATTTGTATACATTATATTGCTTAGATTTTTAGATTTACAATCTTAAAATTTTGTACACAAATTAAAAAATAACTGTCTAAATAGTAAGAAGAACACTTGCCATAGAATATGATAATTTCGAAACTATGACATACTTCTTGTACTGTATATTTCTTTCAGTCCAAAACAGGACATCCATTTCCATTTTATTTAAAATATGTTAGTCATTAATGACGTAAAATTTAAAAGTGTTTTAAATATTGAAAGTAGTTACATTGGTTTTTATACCAAAGTGGAACAGATAAATTACAATCGAATGGATTATGAACCCATCAGTTTGTTATAAACAATTTCATTTTTATGCTACTTTGTACTTCCAGAAAATATTCTCACGTAAATGGCTTTTAAGAAGAGTTAAAGTCTCGAACGTGCTTGTATAGTTGAGGGTGATAGAGACTAAATCACACCTCTAATAATGGTAACCTGGAGAGAATGCAGGATTAACCTTGAAAATATTATTGAAACATCCTTGCGAAGTCAGTCCTAAGACTTAACGAATCAGTCAAACTAAGGTACAACAGCACTGGTCTATGAATGGTCCCACATCCAAAAAATTCCTATGGATTTTTTTTTTGCATCTCTAATTTAGTTCTCTTGATAAAACCAAGCAACACATCTTTTATGCTCTTCAATTTTTTTTATCACAAGAGCCCAATATCTCTCCACAGATATTAGCTCCGGATAATTGGGAGGATTGACCACTCTTGTTACAAAAACTATGTTATTGTTTTGATACCACTCCAGAGCTTTCTTATCGTAGTTACATAATGCCAAAACGGGAAAAGAAATTGTGAACATATTGTGCTCTTTTATGAAAGGAAGTAGCATTTTTTTACAAACATTCTTTGATGTATATTTCGGTATTTATAGAGCCTACTGTAACAAATGACTTGCCATACCAGGATTTTTTTAGGAAATTTTGTGTGCTTTTTGTTGCTGGAACAGGACTGAAATTTTTTTTTTCCTATCTGGAACTTTTTTGGACTTTGTATGTTTTTAAGCCTGCATTGGCATTAACTTTTCGCACTAAATAGTCAGAGAACTGAGCTAACAGTGCTTCTTTTCTACCAGATGTGTTTAAAGCTCTTTTCATTATGCTTTCAATTTTCTTGACGTTCCCAATATCATATGGACCCTTTTTTTCTTCCGAACTTAATAACATTGCACAGTGGTCCCAAAACGAAGTTTTTTGGAAATAATTCTGTAACTTTAGAACTGCTGGATGTATTTGAATGAAATTTCAAATAGGCAATCCTGAGGTATGTGGCAATTGATTTGGAGGAGGACAGGTTCGTAGCGGGTCTGGAGGACGAGGGGTGGACCTCCAATTTTGGTCACCTCGGGTATGAAAATTTTTAAAAAAATCGCCAAAATTACATTTATGATTTGATTGAAAAAAAATTTTGCACACAGATAGTCCTTATAATTGTCTACAAAAAATATGCTTACATGTGTGGGTTATCTCTTTTACTTTCAGAGATATTGGGACCAAAGTAAAATTTTGACCCATTTTTGGAAATGTTTTTTTTAGTTTTTTAAACTTGGCGGGCGCAATTTGTGTCCTAGAATTTTTCTAAAATATTCTCTGGATTCTGTACAAAATTCTAAACAATTTTTGTGCAATGATCATATACCTATGTGGTTTATATAAAAAGTTATATTATTTTGAATTAGAAAATTTGAAAAAAATTTTGATTATTTGTGATTTTTCTCAAAAAGGTGGTAACATTTTTTAACTTTAAAATCCATTTCTAAAAGAATGCTTAACATAAATGCATGTAAAACAAATTCGAGGGCAGTTGGGGTAATAGTCTCCCCGCTAGCCATATCGGAATTTCGTTAATTTTAATTTTTGTGTTTTTAGTTTTTTGTGGAGCACAAAAATGTCAAAGCTAATATTACAATAAAAATACCGTAGAAATTTACCTCCATATGTTGGCTAAACACACAAAATTTTGAATAAGCCACGCCTCTTATAACGACAGGGTGACCATTTTACTGAATAAAGTCAATTTTTGGAGTAAGTTTTTCCCGAACAGGAATTTTGGGTATTTTGGAGTATAAAAATGGGAATCTATTTATACTGTTTTTTATATAATACTAAAATTTCAGAATGATAGCTTTATAAATATAGATTTTATATAAATTCAAATATTATTTATTTATTTTTTTTTTTTTTTTTTGAAAAATAACACTAAATACAAAAATGTTTCTTTTTTTTATCAATTTAAGGAAAAAATTTAGTTGGAATACTTTATTATTTAAATATTATTATTTTTCAAGTAATAACGTGTTTTTTAAATAACTTTGTTTAAAGGTATTTTCCAAATACTTTGAAGGATTATAAATAAATTATAAGTTCAAAAATAACCGAAAATCAGTAAAAATTATTCTGCACAAAAACATTGATACATAGAAAATAGGGTATCCAATTATTCGGGTGTTTATATTAATCGGTTTATTCGACAAACAATTATTCGAGGTTTAAAGTTGATCGGTAAATAACCGATTATTGACAAATTACTCGATTAACCGAATATCATTAGTTGTACATGCAAGTCATATAAATTACACAAATTATAGCATTAATTCTATTGAAAAAGTTACTTAGAAACATAATATAAGATCAAATTCTTTTGAAAAGGGATCATTTGGTAATTATTTTCACCTATTTGTATGAAAAATTTCAATTTTTTAGCTAATACTATAAAATTTTCTCCTAATTCCGCTTTATTTGATGCATTTTTCATGTAAGTGTATTTTCCGTGTAAGAATGATATTTTGTTAAACGAGTCTAAATTAATATGAGATGATGATTAATATGAGGAGATGATAATTAAAAGTATTATGACATGTGTAACTTTTAAATTACTTTACTCAAAGTAATCTTTTAAGAAATTATGTTGATACAAGTTTAATTATTTATGAAGATATAATATTACTACTTTTTCATGTCGCTTTTTATAAAACATTTCACCTCACTAAAATTATTTTTTTATTTATTTTTACTGGAAGAGGAAATTTATCACAAAAATAAAATATTTTCTAATTTATAACTCAAGAAGACTACATTTCGGTTAACCGGTTATTTGACACAAATTATTCGGTTTATTCGTTATTCGAAAATAGATAGTTTTAAATTATTCGGACAGTTAATCGACAAAAATTAACCGAATGACGGTTAATCGATTGGATACCCTAATAGAAAAACAATAACATTACAAATGTAAACAAGCGCGAATGTTGTATAAGAGGTGGGCTGTAAAGTGGGTGAACCACGCCTATTTTTGTTTCCGTGTTTACATTTGTCCATGAAGTATTTGTACAAAATTTCTTTGACCTTTCACCTTATATGGAAGGTGGGCGGATGACGCCCATTTTTTGTTTCCAAGTTTATATCGACCCATGAAAATCTCGTACATAAAAGTACATGCTTTTATTTACGAGAGATATAGCAAAAAAGTATGAAATTAAGCCACAACGGACACCCTGTG
Source organism: Protophormia terraenovae (assembly GCA_951394005.1). Taxonomy (NCBI): domain Eukaryota; kingdom Metazoa; phylum Arthropoda; class Insecta; order Diptera; family Calliphoridae; genus Protophormia; species Protophormia terraenovae. The sequence continues at coordinate 37,518,562 of OX596074.1, forward strand.
TTTCTAGTATTTTGCTCATAACATTTTTGTTTATTTACCGATTTTGCTCATTCTCAATATCAAACCTTATATAAGGCTAATGTTTGGGCCAAATTTCTTCCCCCTTCGTTGCGCCGTTCGAACCCTATCCTGCTTTCAACAGACGGACATAGCTAGATCGACTCAGAATATAACCAGGACCCAGAAGCCATATACTTTATGGGGCTTTAAATTAAAAACAGTGTGTATTGTATTAATTACTATTGTATTAATCACTTCAGTAACATAAACTCCCGTTTTTTTAAATATGCACTCTATTTTTTAAATTAATGAGTAAAATTTGCCGAAAATAGGCATTATTGTTTTTTATGTGGCACAAATTGGACTGAAAGTTATGCTTTGAAAATCAACAAGGTAGTTGGTGAAAGTAATATCTAAAATTCTGCGGTGGTGCTTGAAAATTACATTCCTACTTCAAAAGTTATATATGAAAGAAGGTAAAAAAACGAATTTTTTTCTATGTTTTATTTACATTTTGCAAATTTTCTCTTAAACGAAAAATGAGATCGTCACGCACCACCGCAAAATTTTAGACATAATATTCAGCCCAATTTGTGCCTCGATAAATGTTAGCAGAAGTATTTTCTTACTTCCATGTTTTGTTGTTGCCATTTTTTTCTCAGTGTATTATTGCAACAATATCCGAAAATGGAAGATTACTACCCAGACTAACTATCCAACTAATAAAAACATTGAATTTGTAGCTGTTAACATAAATAATGCGTTAAATTCATAAAAAGTTGAAAAATCCAAGTTTTAAAAGCAACCCTATATTTCCGTTTTAGGACAAATGAGGGACCCCCTAATTTGATATTAAGGTACCTGACTCTATACCCGAAGCATTAAAAATGCTTCATTTGGCATTCATAGCTTTAAAATGAAAAAGTACTTTTTTTTGGCATATTGCTAAATATACTAATTTACAAATTACATAAAAATAATAAAAAAAAAATAAAAATAGAGAAAAAGATATAGTCGGTCAAGCCCGACCATATGATACCCTACATCATTGTGTACATTATAATTCGGGGAGGGGTCTTTTATTAGACTTGGAGTCAAATGTGGACCGATACTCATAAGTGTAAAATAAAATATACGAATACAGAATATTACGTTGATGCTGACATTTATATGAATTTGTTCACTTTTGGTTGATTCCCGAAAGAGGGCCTTATATGGGAGCTATGGTAAATTATGGACCGATCTTTCTAAAATTTGGCACTATCATTTATGTTTATATAAATCTTATTTGTGTCGAATATTAAATTGATACTAACATTTTAATGGGATTTATGCCCGTTAAAGTGATTTTATGAAAAGAAACCTGTGTACCTAATTTCATTAATTTTGATTCAAAATTGCGACCTGTAGTTTGCTTACAATGTTTACATGGACGGACAGACGGACGGACGGACATCGTTAAATCGACTCAGAAAGTGATTCTAAGCCGATTGGTATAAATTAAGGTTGGTCTTAGATCAATATTTTTGGGTGTTACAAACATCAGCAAAAACGCATAATACCCTCTCCACCTATGGTGGTGTAGGGTATAAAAAAAATATTTTTAATTAAAAATTGCAATCAGTTTCGTTCGTACCGTTCGAAATACAGAAACCCAATTTTGTATGAAAACACTAACGTCTTCGTTGGAATTATCGTTCGACTCATTGTTCGCATTGAAGTGTGTTAGAGAAACCCATTCATTCATTTAGAATACGAAAGAAAGTATTCGTTCGACATAGAAAAACAGGCTATTACTGTCCTTACACCAAACAGGTACCTATGGCAGAACCAATCTTGGTGACACGAAAATGTAGATCAAGTTTGGACGGTTCCAAACAGACGAATGGTGACACTGGTGCAGACGTATTTGGCCCAAACTTTCTAAGGATATTACTATTGGCAAACACCCTTTAATCTTCTTAATGGAGATTTACGCTTTATTTTTATACCCACCATCAAAAAGATGGGGGGTATATTGATTTTGTCATTCCGTGTGTAACATGTCGAAGGAATCATCTAAGACCCCACAAAGTATATATATTCTGGGTCCTGGTTAGATTCTGAGTCGATCTAGCTATGTCCGTCCGTCTGTCCGTCTGTTGAAAGCAGGATAGGGCTCGAACGGAGCAACGAAATTTGGCACAAATGTTTGTCTTATATAAGGTTTGTTTGGGATTGAAAATGGGCAAAATCGGTTAATAAACAAAAAAGTTATGAGCTTAAAACTAGAAACACAGGGTGTCCATTTTACACTTTTCTGCCAATATTTCTGCAACAAAAGCATGTACGACAGCGAAATTTTGTATGTATAGTTTGGGGATCGATGTAAATTCGAAAATCAAAAATGGGCGTGGTTCGCCCATTTTTGATTTTCGAATTACCGAATTACCGCCCACCTCCCATATAAGGTGAAAATCAACAAAATTGTTTTCAAATAGTTCAAAGACCAATGTAAACTCGGAAACAAAAAATGGGCGTGGTCTTAGCACTTGTTGGAACTCAACGAAATGAACTTATGCAGGAACGTATAGGTTATCCACGTGGGTTTGATCTATTACACGCAGAGAAAAAGCATGGTTACAGCATGATCACCACAACTATTCAATTATATAGTCGTTTTCTCGTTGATTTAAATATACTGTGATCATCATAGCAACGTTTATGATTCTGTTTTATCATTTAATGATTACCCACAATCAAAATTTTAATATGGTTCACTGAATTATAATATGTTTTTAAATATATTTATATGAAATCATATTTATGAATAAATACAATCATTTAGTCAATTCTACAATTATTTAGTTAATTTTATAATCATTAAGTTAATTTTACAAATTTAGTCAATTCTAAAACCATTTAGCTAATATTTTTATTTGATTTTAAGTCATATTTTGTTTTGCACAACTGTTGAATGTTTGTATTTAAAAATGTTTATGTTTTTCTCAAATATAAAATATTTGTTTTGGACTATAATTTGATTTCATACAACTATTTTATTTTTATAAACAACTGTTGAATGTTTGTTTCTGAATATGTTTATGTTTTCCTTAAATATAAAATATTTGTTTTTGACTATAATTTGATTTCACACAACTATTGTATTTTTATAGTTAATCATATTTATTTTCTACATAACTATTGAATACACATTTTTGTGTATAAGTTCAGTAGTTTGTTAGAAGGCAAACGGTATAGCTGTGTGTTTTTAGAAAAGTGTTTAATTTATTTGTGTTCTAAGTTTAAAAAATTGTGTGTTTTTAGAAAAGTGTTTAATTTATTTGTGTTCTTAGTTTAAAAAATTGTGAAATAAAAAAATAAATGAAAAATATGTCCTGTTCTGAGATATGCAGGAATGGTTTTCTATATTGAAATGTATGAAAATGACCATCCATTATTTGGTCATATAAACCACATATATTGCTCTAATGAATCTTACTATCTTTGCGGTCAAAGGCTTTCAAACCATGGATTTAACTCACATTTTCAAGCCTTTCAGCAGGATTATGAGGATTTTTATTTTTTATTATCTATTCTATAGCCAATCAAATTTTATAATCAAATCTTATTGGCTATATTTGCATTACCAAAGAAAACATAAAACTGTTGATTTAAATTCTTATGTAAATATTATAAAATATAATATGTAAATAATATTTAAACAATGAATATGTAAATATATGTTAAAAATTAATATGTAGAGTATAAATATTATATAAAAAACTATTATTAACTTATAATTTTATAATTAAAAATTAATCAATTTTTATACCTGAAAAATTTTTGTTCAATATTCTCAATAAATAAATAAATAAAAATTTCAGATAAATGTGCTTTATTTTAAATATATTCAGTATTACAAAAAGGGGGTTATATATATGATAAAATGGGATTATATATATGATAAAAAGGGATTATATATATGATAAAATGGGATTATATACATGGTAAAATGGAATTATTAAATGATTAAATTCGTTTATATATATGGTAAAATGGGAATATTAAATGATTAAATTCTTTTATATATATGATAAAATGGGATTATTAAATGATAAAATTGGTTTATATATATGATAAAACGGGATTATTAAATGATAAAAAAATTGGGAAATCGGAAGATATATTATAAAAAAAGTTATAAATATGATTAAACCGAATCATTAAATGATGAGAAAATGATTAAATGGAATCAGAAAAATGATTACGTACAAATATACTTATTGTAACCTGGGATCATATATTACAATCATAGTATGTTGCTCTTAGTTTATGGTCACCCGAACCATATTTTTTCTTTGCGTGTACTTACTGATATAAGTAAGCATTGAACCGAATAATTTTTTTGATAGAGTCTTAAGAAATTGAAGGAAAGTTCTCCCTAGCTAAATCAATTTTTGATTCCTAATGAAATTCTGCCTCACATTTTTTCCTAAATTTAAAATTTCTGCATATTTCCTCATATTTACTACTATTTATGAACAAGGTGAGTTTATTCGCATTACTATTTGAATAAGAGTTCTTACAAATCTTCTCATCATTCATTCAATTTAATCAGGATTAAAATATAATTTATTTTGTTATATATTTAAATAAAATATAAAATATGAGAATAGTTCTTTTTTATCTATAGCTCATCCATTCCATTATTATTGAACACATTTTTTTCAACTCAATCAGCAACTCATTCAATCATAAAAAGAAAAACTTTTTTTCATAACTGTGTCCACATATTTATAATAATAAAAATATAGAATAAAATATTATAAAACTTTTTTATGTTTTTTTTTTTTTTATTTTTTGATGTCACAAAACTACCCAAAGGATTTTCAGTCGAATCTGTCAAATAGTAAAATATCATACTTCAATCAAATCATACAGATGAACTATACTCACAAGGAAGAATGTGAAAGAAAGGGGAAACTCCTACACTATTACAATAAATAAATATTGGTGAAGGGGAAAAATCATAATATGAAGTGAATAAATAAATACATATATTAATCGAAACTTAAATTTGAGTCCTATATTTCATTTAGAAATTAGTATTACATAAATCAAAACATATTCCAACTTACTAAATATTAGTCTACAAAATTTTATTCAATGTAATCACCGAAATGATTTTCTTTCCCATCCTAATACTTCCGTCTGTCTGTGTATATGGTCCTTGTATAAAGTAGTGGGGTTTCTACAACTACAACACAATTTAAATTATTTGTAAAAATTACTAAAGAATGACAAAAAATATATATGAAAGATGATAAGGAAACAACCCCGTAGGATTTATAAAAAAATATATATAAAAAAGAATGACAATACACATGGCTGGACGGTTAGTTCGTTGGATGGACTTTAATTTAGTTGGTATGGTTTAATGAAAAGGATTGTTAAAAAAACTCTCTACGTATGAACGAATATAACAAAAAATAAATGACCAGAAAAAAGTAAAAAAGGGTTTTATTTACAATACAGAAGAAATATAATAAATTGTGAAAAAATGATTTTTGTCGATGGTCAAGACACATCAGACGAAAATGTCATGAGTGATTTGTGAGGTGGACAGGGACAGCTTTTTTAATTATTTTCAATAAGAACTTAACAATATTGATTGTAAATAATGTAAAATGAGAAAGAAAATTAGAATTAAACAAAAAATTTAAATAATAATGAAATTGAAAAAAGATTCGGCTGTGCCGAATCTTTGATACCCTTCACCATATTACCATCTTACCATCTTATCGACATCATATTACCATATTACCGACAATTAATAAAATTTTCGCCTTAACGTATGCTTGCATATTTTCTAAATCTAAATTTTTTTCAAACTACGAAAATTTGAATATGAAAAAAAAAAAAACAATCATAACAGGCTTTGCTTTTAAAAAAGAAACAACAACAATTCCATATATATTTATTTTTGTATGTACAAACTGACTGAATACACAAAGAACAACAACAACACTGTTATTCATTATATTACTGCTGTTGCTAACTAAACTACTTGTCTATACAAAAAACAAAAAACGTCACTAATAGTCATTACAATGCTTAATATACATGTTTGTGTATGTATTTATGTATATTCTTAACAGATATGTTTTAGTTTTTAAAAATAAACAACTACAATTCCATATCTATTTATTTTTGTACAGACTGCATATACAAAGAACAACAACAACACTGTTATTCATCATATTACTGCTGTTGATAACTAAACTACTTGTCTATACAAAAAACAAAAAAAACGTCACTAATAGTCATTACAATGCTTAATATACATGTTTGTTGGTGTATTTATATTCTTAACAGATTTGTTTTTGGGCCATAACTCTGTTGATTATGAACGAATTTGGTTTATTAAAAAAACCGAAATTTTATAAAAATATTTATGACTGATCTATATAAAAATAAAAATCTATAGCTTGAACAAGGGCTTCAAAAATAAAAAATTCGTTTTCCCCGATATCTCAGTTATTACTGAACCGATTTATTTAATTTTTTCAGAACAAAAATTCAGAAAATAATTTTCGAGCCCCCTTTAAAAATTCGAAGTCCCTGGTATATGCAGAGGCTTCAGAAACTAAAAAAACGGTTCTAAAAACCGGTTTTTAAAGCATATCTCCACCATTTATAAACCGATCTTCCTGATTCAAAAAACTGAAATTTTATAAAGATATTTGTGACCGATCTGTATAAAAATAAAAATCTATAGCTTAAACCAAGGCTTCAAAAAATAAAAAATGCGTTTTGTCCGATATCTCAGTTATTACTGAACCGATTTATTTTATTTTTTCAGAATAAAAATTCAGAAAAAAATGTCCGAGAATTCTTTGTAAAAACGAAGTCCGTAGTGTATACAGAGGCTTCAGAAACTGGAAAACCGGTTCAAAAAACCGGTTTTTTGAACATATCTCCGCATTGTATGAACCTATCTTGCTGAATTCCAATAGCAAAATTCTCGAAAGCATTTCCGATCGTTTGACATACATATTATATATGTCAGTTATCGGTGGGCTTCATAAACGCCATTTCAACCGACACACGGACGGACGGACGGACGGACATGGTCCAATCGTCATCGCTTCTTACAAGGATTCCGAAAATATAAACTTTTTTGCTCTCCGACGAAAATTGTGGAAATTACAAACGGAATGACAAACTTATATATACCCTTTACACCTGTGGTGAAGGGTATAATAAAAATTTAATAACTTGACGTCATTCAAATATCAAACATCAACAAATGTTTTATGGAAAAATGGAAGAAAAACTTGTCACTTTTTCTGTTAAATTTATTTATAAAATAATGCACACCAAACTACACATAAAAGCTAGTGACCAAGTGGTAATCGACATGTTTAACGCAAACGTCAGAGGATATTTCTAGTTACAAAAGAATGCAAATGGAGAAAGATGGTGAAGTTCTAATTACATCTAAATTGGTCGGTATCTCTATGCAGTTATCAACAGAAGTATGTTAATGCAAACATCTAATATAGTACATATTCAATAACGATTTGTATTATATTAAGACACATTATAATCTAAATATATTTTAAAAATAATGACAATATATTCTGGATTTGTTAGGGACCTTGAAATATTTTTTTGGTTACCAAATATTTCGTCATAACAGTAATTCCAGAACATCTAATTAGGAAATACATATTCAGATAGTTATTTTGATTCCCAATGCTAGAACAAATAATGTTATATTCGGCTTGGACGAATCTATATAATCACCATTAGCAAATTTTTAAAATTTCACCTTATATGGGTGCGCATTGTCTTCTTATTTTTTTTTTTATTTTTTTAATTCATTTAAATTTATTTATTGGATCTTCACGATATTATGTGAACTAACAATAAGTAATCAAATTTTAAATCTAAATCTTAAACTATATAATGTCCAACCACTGTCGGACGAAAAAAACTTTATTTATCCAAAGGGTTTAGCTTCTGCGGAGGTCTGTTGTGTTCCTTCTTCTCAAACGGTTGTAGCCATTGCTTCTTATTATGTTTCGAGCAAGTGGGTTTGGGTGTACTTCAAGCTTCCTCAAATACGATTCTGCCTGTTTACTTATTTCATTTTAGATAATAGGGACATTGAGGTCCTTGTGAATGTTATCATTTTTCACATACCAGGGTGCTGCTGTTATCATTTGTAGTATTTTATTTTGAAGTCTTTGAATTTTTTCAATATTTGAAGCAGAGGCCGTGCCCCATAGTTGGATACCATAGCACCATAGGCTTTATAATTGAGTTATATATCAACAGTTTACAATCTAGACTTAATTTTGAATTTCTATCAATTAACCAGTTAATTTGGAGTAATTTCAACTTAATTTGTGTTAATTTTGTTTCTATATGTGTTTTCCAAGTAAGACGTCGATCTAGATGCATACCAAGGTATTTTACTTCGGTTTGTTGGGGTATAATCTGATTATTTATCAAGATTGGGGAGCACGAATCTCTTCGCAATGTGAAAGTAATATGTATGCATTTATTCTCCATTGCTTTAGCCATTTTTCTAGACAGAGTATACGATCTTGCAAGAGTTTAGATGCTTCTTGGGGGTTTTCATGCACGCCTAAAATAGCTGTGTCATCTGCAAATTTTGATATATGGATTCGACTACTAGTTGGCATATCAGAAGTGAATATTAAGTATTGGAAAGGACACAGTATACTTTCTTGGGGTACAGCTGCTTCAATGGACTGCGGTGAGCTTATAAAGTCTCCCTCTTTAAGACCAAACTTTCGATGAGTTAAATAGCTTTCTAACAGCTTATGCGTATTTGTGGGTAAATATTGTTTAATTTTATATAATAATCCTTCATGCCATACTTTATCGAAGGCTTGAGAGACATCAATGAAGAGAGCGGAACAATATTTCTTTTCCTCAAACGTCTTAGATATAATATTAATAAGTCTGTGTGTTTGTTCTATGGTGCTATGTTTTTCCCTAAAACCAAATTGATGTTTTGGAATACAGTCGAAACGATTCACTATCGGTTTCAGCTTGCCCATCAATAGTTTTTCGAATAGCTTTATATATTCGACAAAAGGCTAATGGGCCTATACGATTCTACTTTAGTGTGATCTTTTCCAGGCTTATTAATCATTGTGACCAATGAGACCTTCCATTCTGGTGGATAATCCGGGGTAGCTCCAAAAGCATCTTGTTACTGATTTTGTCAATACCAGGTGCTTTTTTGGAGTTTAAATCAACAATAGCCTTGTCGATCTCTCGAATCTCAAAACAAAGGGGTTCAACTGCTCTAAAATTGGGTACAACTGGTGTCAACTCTGTTATATTATCTGATAAATTAGGAGTAAAGACGTTCTTTAGATGGTTAACGAATAGATTCCCCTTTTCGCTATCGTTTCTAGACTTCTTATTTTAACGCCCATCTTAAAGTAGGAGAACCATGCATATTTTTATTTTCCGAGTTTAAATTGATCCCTGAAATATTCGTTGCTCGAAATATCTGTACAAACTTTCGTTGTTGTAAATGGTTTTATTTAAGAGATAACGGCAGAAAAGTATGAATCAAAGTTATAACATATATCCTGAGTTTCTACTATTTGGCCTATAACTGTTTTGTTTATTAACTGATTTTGCCCATATCAAGCAAACCTTATATAAGATAAATAGTTGAGATGTTTTCGATATGCAAGCAATGACAAACCCAATATATCCCCTATCTTTTTGATGGTGGGTATAAAAACCCACCCTTCACTTTATTTTATATGGCTCATAAGGAACTACCTACTACATGTTGTATACTATCTTGAAGACTCGCTAACCTGTAGTGCAGGGGTTCCCACAAGCACTAATTTCACGACCCCCTTGAGATATTGTAACCCGATAACTACCCACCAAAATTGTTGTGTAATAAATAAGCACTAAATTAAAGTTTGGCAGTGTGTTTTTAATGGTATCAAATAACATTTGCTAAAACATTAATAGACCAATGTTTAAATTATAAGTTTGACTTCTAATCGAGTTTGAAATTATTCCATCTATACATTTTTATGTAAGAGTGAATATTAATTTTTTTTATTTATTTGATATCCAAAACGTTTAAATCTTCCTTAACAAAAAGAGGGGACGTCTTTATATGAAATTTGAAAGGACGTTTAATTTGATATCATTAGTTTGGAATCATTCTTTCGTATTAATTAATCACTTCAAGACGAAACTTACCACATCTCCTCCTCTAAACGTTTATTTTTCTTACTATAGATATAAAGACACCCTTTAAAAGTTTTATTTTGTTTTTTTAAATGAACATCAATTTCCTTTGTCAGATCACATTTTATTTATTTGTTCAGAGGAGTATGAAATTTTGTGGTTGGAAATAATAATGTTATTTGCGATTCTTTAAAGATTTCTGAATAAAATTTGACATGGCGAGAGCACAATGCCCAAGCGGATCAGTGGGTTTCCCTCCAAATAGGGCCATCTTGTCAAAAATTTATTAATGATTTCTTTTTCAATTAATGAATATACACTGGCAGCTTTTCTGGACATTGAAGGGGCGTTTAAATAGCGTTGATATTAAGGAGACTAATTGGATTATGTCTATGCTGAAACAGAGGCAAGTAACTGCGGAATTAGGTGTATCTTCTTTACATGCAACCGTAAAAAGAGGAACGCCTCAGGGTGGTGTTATATCGCCACTACTTTGGCTACTTGTTGTAGATGAGATTTTAAGCTCTTTGGATGCTACAAGCATAAAAGTGATAGCTTATGCAGATGATTTAGTAATATTATCATCGGGAAAATTCCTTGATAATATATCTGATATTTTGGTTAATTCATTGAAGATGATCTCGGTGTGGGCTACGAAAAGTGGTCTTAGTGTAAATCCCTCCAAAACCGAATTGGTACTTTTCACGAGAAAAAGAAAAATACCCCGCTTTAATCTCCCTAAATTGAATTAAGTCACCCTTTCGCTATCTAGATTTGCGAAATTTCTGGGGATTTATCTAGATGGTAAATTGAATTGGAGGGACAACCTGAACGTACGAATTAAGAAAGTGTATTCATGTGAAAAACTTATTGGCAGGAAAGGAGGCATAAAACCGAAATTATTCTATTGGCTTTATACTGCGGTGGTACGGCCTGTAGCCACATATGCCTGCCATGTGTGGTGGCCTGTTATTGACAAAAAGGTTTATGCTGATGCACTGAAAAAACTAAATAGGTTAGCATTGTTGAGTATCACGGGGGCGATGAAAACTACGCCAACAGCAGCCTTAGAGGTCCTTTTAAACGTTATGCCTTTGGATTTGCATGTTAAACAATCAGCAAAGATAACCCTTAACAGGCTAAAGCAAACTGATTCATTAAAAACTGAATTGGTGCGTCACTCGGAAATAATAAGGGATGTGACTGGAGGATGTATAACAGATTATTTAACACCCTACAATGTAATGGAAGAGGAATTAAATACCACTTTCCCATCACTGGATGATTGGCTAACTGGGAATGTCAAGTTTTCAGAATTAAATTTGTACACTGATGGTTGTATGATGGAACTGGATGTGGGATCTTTTGTAGTGAACTGAATTTGGAGACCTTTCATCGTTTGAGAACCGATTGTAGTATCTTCCAAGCCGAAATTTACGCGATAGCCATGGCAGCAAGACAAATATCAATGTTACAAATATACAAGTCAAGTTGCTATAAAGACATTAAAGGCAGGTAATATTAGATCTAAGGTAGTCAGCAGCTGTCACAAAGAGCTAATATTAGCTTTTTCATTGATAGTCAAGCTGCTATAAAGGCATTAAAGGCAGGTAATATTAGGTCTAAGGTAGTCAGCAGCTGTCACAAAGAGCTTCTAGCTCTTCGGGAACAGCATAACATTAATCTTTGCTGGGTGCCAGGCCATAAGAATATTCTAGGCAATGATAAAGCGGATGAATTGGCAAAAAGAGGAGCGCACCTACCACAGGAAAACGCAGTAAGAGAAGTTTTCTTACCCCTATCCTTGGTCATTCAAAAAATTAAACATGAATCGAGAATTGTTTGGTCGAGTCGATGGCAAGAACAGACTAAGCAATTATGGAATGAAGAACAAATTAAATATAGTAATTTTCTTCTGGAAATGAATAGGACGCAAGTGAGAATGGTAATTAATCTTATTACTGGTAACAATACTCTTGGTAAGCATATGGTAAGATTATGAATTAAAGAAGATGATACTTGTTGGTGGTGTAGTGAAGCTGTCGAAGACAGCTCTATCCAATAGGCGATTTAATGTTTTTGGATCTTTTTTCTTTCAGAGGCTGACTGATATCAGAGGTACAAATCCTTGAATTTTCCTTGAATATATCAAGGCAACGAAATGGAAGGCGTAGATTGCACTACAACACGAAGAAGAGGAGTATAGCTTTTAAGGAATCATAATGGACTACCTTGGTCTCTAAGGGCACCGACTTTAATATAGTCGTTGTCATCGTTGTCATCCTTACAACCTAACCTAACCTATGATTTCTTTATAAGAAATTTTAAACATAGATAGCCCAGCAGATAGCCCATAGGCAAGCAGTAAAATGATCCAAAGTAAAATGGCTCAAAGAAAATAATTTTTTAATTCCCATTATCTGCTTCTGCTGATCTACCTCCATCGAAGCAAAACGGCTGCAATTACGTTGGTAAACCTTTCACCAAACAATATTCTAAAAGGCTGACACCTCTTCTATAGGTATTCGTATTCTATGCTTTATTGAGATCTTTTTACTATTGTCCCTAAGCACTTTGCATTGTTTGCTCTTTTAAAAGAGATCATTTGGTTTCATTGTCGGATCATCAGAATTTAATGTCTTTAATTACATAATTGTATGAGCGTTTGTAGCCCATCAGTCGATTTTGTCCATCCTGTATCGTTTGGACGGTCACTAACATTCTTTCCCAACTTTTTTGCTTTCCCGTAGCTTCATCGAGAAGAGTGTTCCCCAAATTGCCACTGAAGTCACCCATTAACATTTTTTGTGTAGAAGGACTTGTAGGATCTAAATTGAATTATCGCTACTCATAATACTTAAATGAAGTGTATAATTAAAGAATATTTGAGATAATTTGAAAATTTGAGACCAAAGTGTTTCATCTGTATAAGGTTTTCTTATTCAGCTGATTACTAATAACAGAAGTATCAATACATTCATATGTATAATTTTGCCTCAATAATATTAGATTAAATTTTCAACTAATTGAAACATTTGCATATTGAGCCAATTCTACTATTTTGTTTCTAATGAAAAGTCCATGAAAAACATATATTTTACAAATAAACCATATTCTTTGGAATTAAAACACATTTATATCTGCCACTTTCAAAATTTTTTGCTCGCTATATTACCACGCCGAACAAAACGAGCATCATAAATTTATCTGTCAAAATGACAACTTGACTCATCTATTTTTAGGCCGTTTTTTTTTTTTTTTTTTTCTTCAAATAAATGGGCAAGTGTATTTGTAAATATGTTAATATAAAAAATTTAATATGTCTCGATGTAAATCATCATCATCAACATTGACAAACAAGAAACATTAAATTTAACCCCTTTTTTGTGTCATAAATGTGAAATGAAAATGACGAACTGCTGACAGGTGGCAACAACTAATTGGGCTTCTTAATTTTAACACTATGATTGCATCATAAAATATGGTATAACAGCAACAACGGCAACAATTTAAGAACCAAACATTAATAAAGAATAATTAAAAAAAACAAGAAGAAATTATAGGAATGTAAAATATGAATTTCCCTCATAAAATAAAGCTAAAAAAATAACTTAATGAAAAATTAAACAGTAGTGGAAACAAAAATAGTAGTACTATATTACTGCTTATAGATACATATAAATAAAAACAGAAATCAAATTTTAAAAATTTAATTTATTAAACGTATTTTTTTTTTTTTTACTATTTGGTATTAAATTTTAATCACTGCTATTAAGTTTATTTCCTCTATATTTATTAACATCCATAGTTTTTTTTTTTTTTTTTTTTTTTTGCTTAATTTTTGAAATGCATTAGTGATGCTGAAGAATAAAAATTTAAATTGTTTGCATCGAATTTTATATTTTTGCAGTGTCATCTTAAAAAAGCAGTGGCGTCATTTTGATTTTTATGGCAGCTTTGTCGGTCGTTTACCATTCTTTTCTTACAATCACATGACATTTTTCAAACCAAATCATATCATAATCATAATTCGCCTTGTCGCTTCGAAAAGTAAGAAATATAAAAAATAAAATGTACTAAAGACTGCCAAAAAATTATTAAAAATTATAAATGTGAAAAGAAAAGAGACATGAAGTCTTCATGTAGACATATACAAACAGTACAGCCTGCCATCACCCATCAAAATGATAAACTAAAGATGAGTCAAATATTATAGTACACAGAGAAAAATTAAAATTCAAATGTATTTTTAGACTCTCTTTAAATAATATTTATTTATTTTTCATTTAATATATAAAGTCGAATCTCATGAAAGGAAATACATAGAACAAATATATAATTTATTTTATACTTAACCGATATGGTTAATTTTAAATAGCAATCTGCTTAGAAAAACAGTAAATGATTTGCATTTAACTTGGTTCAGTAATTTGAACGTAAGAATGTTTCCAATAGACAAAATTCCTGAGTTGTTGTAACAATTATAACTATGGAATTCTATTCAAGGGGTTTTACTGGTTTTGGAAGGAAAATGCGCTAATTCTACGTGATAAACCCACAAATCTCTTGGATCTCTTGGAAATATGTGGTGGATGTCATGAGGACCTTGACCACATTCGGGCCATTGGAGACATTACAGTCTATGAAAAACCAGTAGGCAGTAAGTCTATTGTTCCGACATTAGTTGTTTATGCTAGAACTACTCTTGTTTACCGCGGCAGGTTCTTCTCGTTATCTGCGGAGGTGGAACTATTGATTTAACATTACTTATATAATCTTCGTTTCCTCATGTAGGTAGTGGAATGAGTCAATTTCAAGGCATTTAAACTTCTTAAGCTTGCATTTTGACAACTTTGAATATTACTTCACTGGCTACCACTCTGCGAGTAGCACCCACTGGAGCAGCATTTACCAAATCGAATAGGTATTTAGCGTTATGGTCCGTCGCCCTAATGGTGTAGTCGATCTAATAAAATATCACATTAACTCCTGGAACGTGATGAAAGTTTCAGATGGGAAAAAGTTAAACAGGAAAGGTGACAGGACCCCAGGCCTTTTGGAACTCCTTGTTTAATATTATGGGGTTTTGAACATTTGTGTTCAGGCTTTTCGAATAATTGGCGGCCACAGAAATAATTTATTATCCATCTTTTCATGTTGTCTGGCATTGTGGACTTCAGGATATTCTGGAAAGGAATGACAGTATCGAATCACATGGTATCTGCTGGTGTGATTTGAGTGGCTATAGCGGTTTATGCTGGTGCTATGCGTCTTACAGAATCCATGCTGGTGACGAGCTGTTAGTAGATGACTGGTCATATAAGGAGAAGAAGATCTTCAGCATAACTCAACCCATTTTCCAAGAATTGGTTATGGAAATTGCACCTATGCCAACCGCTTTGGAAGGCTTAGCATTGAGTTATGTCCGTTTTATCCGTTTTATCGCTGATGCTTAATAAATTGTTGGCAAAATGCTCGACCCCTATCATTTTTGGGTTGATGAGAGATCGAACTGTTGATCTAACTTTCTCTTCCGCTTGTCCTTTATTTACCAACATGCTTATATCACAGTTAAGCTGGGTGATCCTAGGGTCCCTCTGATTTGACTGGGATGTGCGTGCGTACTTATATGACGGTTTCGTTGAACTTCCTAAGGTTATTTGACTGCAGATTGTAGGTGGATCAACAAGACGGTGAATAGTAAATTTTTTTGATTTCGTTATCTTTTGGTTCACATAAGTGCGGCTTTTAGAGACGGTGTCGAAGTCCAAAAGGTGGCTTTGTCGATTTTTTTCGACAACGATGTACCTCTCTGGTCATTCCCAAGATTTTATTGCGACAGTATCTTTAGATTTAATCACAATACCCTAAACCTCAATATATTGGTCTCCGGAACTCAGTTCGAGAGAGAGAGATTAAAAATATGTTAATTTTAGTTTGATAAACAGCTATTGACCGAGGGATATGGGATCATTCCATTACTTGGAACTAGTTGTTGCAGGAATGGTAATTACGACTGATCTCTAATGCCATACTTAACTGCCATATGAATGATTATAATAAATATGGTGTCACTTTGCATAAATATGGTTAAATAGATTACGATATTGTAAGTACAATTGTTGGGGATATGAGAGTACAATTTTTTTAAATTCTTACACTCTTAGTATCATTTTTCTAAGTGTTAACTCACACATCAACGGCTACATATTAAACATCTCGCGAAACATGAAAATATGAAGAAAAGGCGCACAAAAAATACAAAACACAAAAACTGAGTGACGTCCAAAGATGTCTTTACTTTCTTGTCACTTGTCAGTTGTTTGTCATTTGACACACATGCGAGTGAGTGATATATGCCCCTTTTCTAAGAGCATTTTGCTGATACAATTTTCTCTCCTCTCAAGGCAGTTTTTATTGTGCAAAAATCCTCCATTCATGCCTGTTGTGTTTCCGTGATTTTTTGTAAAGTTTTTTTTTTTTTTTAGCGTCTTTCGTCTTTATTTTGTGGTTTGTCGCCAAAATCTCTGGGTGTTGCATGTTTTTTGTCAAGCAAATTTATTGCTTCATTTGTTTCATCTTGTCTTTTTAGCCATTTACTTAAAAAAAAAAAAAAACGACAAACAGACAGACTCTCTAAGAGGCATTTAGTCAGTCATTCAGTCTGTGTATTAGTCAGTCAACTAGCACCATATTCATTTAAGGGTAAAGATATAGCAATTTTATGTTGCCTTTTTATTTAGTTGTTATTTGCTATTGTTGTTTGTGTAGACGCTTTTTTATGAATTGTTTGTACAAATTTTTAAGTTGTTCGTTTTAATGTGTTTTTTTTTTTTGTTCATTTCTTTTAGTGTTGTTGTAAACTTCTTGTTAAATGTTGTTGCTCTTGTTAAGTGTTTTAAATTAATTTACAAATGATGTGACAATATTTTTTTTGATGGATGGGCAACTTATAAATGAATAATTGGTCAAAACAGTATAACATATGCACTGCAAAATATAAAAAAGTATTAGGCAATTATTCGAATATTTCCATTTTGTTTATACTTTAAAGTTTTTACCCACATGTATGCAATACGTGCTAACAGCTTCCTGTAATTTAAAATCCCAAATGGCAACTAAAAAGAAAATTCCTTTCTGATTGACTTAATAAACTATATTCCTCTAAAACTTGTCTTTAAATAAAAATCCCGCAACCGGTCTTAAAGTAAGTTTATTTATGAAAACAGCAGGATATTCATATTTTAAATCTCATTCATTTATTCATGTCTATTTTTGTTCCTGTAAACCCCTCTTATTAAGTTTATTATTATTTTTTGCGTTTTTTCTACCAAGTAAATATTGAAAAAAAATCAAGCTTATTTCATCAAAAAAAGTTTCTGTCGTTGTTGTTGTTGCAACATCACGCACGCCAATAATTTCGTGTCACAAACGTCAAATGAATGTTTCATATTTGTATCATTTCATATCATACATTCACTAGGTTGTATCTACAAACAAAACCGAGGATAAAACAGAAAAAAACATTGACAAATTTACTCACACCTCAAAATCGTCAATCGCAGAAATAACAGCCTTATACTATTTAGTATGTGTATGAGTAGTTATATTATAGACACCATCTGACTCATATAAATATTCGTATGTGGCATCAACATTTGATTAGTTTTTCTTGTATATTTGTTGCTGGATCGAATGTATAGGGTGTAATAAATATTAGTGTAATTTTAAGACATATGTGTGTTGTTTTGTAAAAGGGGAAACTAAATATTAATTGGTCATAGGACTATTGTATGTAATATTTTAGAATTAAAAACAAACACCCCACAGGACTATGTGCAGACCCTATTGAATTTTACCTACTTTAAATCAAAATTTTTAATTTTTAATTTATCTTCCAAAATTCCAAAGGTTAATTCAGCAAAAAGGATTCAGTTCCGAAAACTCGAATGTGTCAATGGCTTTTTTCAAATCCTAAAATAAATGTGTAAAATTGTGGGATTCTTTTAACTAATTGAAACCAATTCAGGTTTCAATGCCAGTGAAGGATGTTTGAAGAAATTTAAGAGTCGATATGGAATTAGATCTTTAAAAATTACGGGCGAGAAATTTTCTTCGAAACTTCATCTTATTGATTCATTTGTGAAAGAGTTTAAGGATTATGTTGATCAGCATGACTCTTCACCAAATCTACAATGCCGAAGAAACCGGTTTATATTATAGGATGCTTCCAAATCGCACTCTTGTCTCACATGTAATGAGAAAACGGATACCGGAAGAAAAATATATAAAGAGCGAATAGCTTTTTCGCCCTGTTCAAATGCGAATGACACAGACAAACTGAAATTGTTGATTGTTGAAAATCGAAAAACCCACGCGCCTTTAAATCCTTTTTTAATAATCCTGTAATATACAACTCCAGTAATAAAGCCTAGATGACATTATTTATATTCAAGGACTGGTTCCATCACGAACTCGTTCACCACGTAAGTTAATTTTCACCAATTATTAAAAGTAAGTTGTTCACAAGTAAAAATTTTTTAGGTCCGAGAATTTTTGGCTTCAAAAGGTCTGTCGTAGTTTTGCTTTTAGATAATGCAACGTGTCACCCAGTTGAGGAACTAAAAACTGATGACGGTTTAATTATATCAATGAATCTATCACCCAATTGCACTGCGCTTATTCTACCGTTATATCACAACGTTATCAACTTGGTCAAATTAAATTATAAAAAAAAACTGCTCACCCACTTGCTTGGCAAGAAGGAAACAAACTTGGAGCTCAAACTAAAAAACTTCAATCTCAACAAGCGCGAATGTTATATTCGAATCTATATACCCACCACCATTATATAAGATAAATATTTGAGCCAAATTTCGTCCCCATACGTTGTCCAGTTCGAGTACTATCCTGCTTTCAACAGACGGACCGACGGACAGACGGATGGACATGGCTAGATCGACTTAAAATCTAACCAGGATCCAGCAAATATATACTTTATGGGGTCTTAAATGATTTTTTCGACATGTTACATACGGAATGACAAAATCAATATACTCCCATCTTTTTGATGGTGGGTATAAAAATAAAGCATAATATGTGACAAGTCAAAAAATTTTCGAATTATCGCTGTTTTGAGCCAGTATTTATGAATATAAAACTAATAGCGCACATTTTAGCCGTCTTTACATCTTTCACCGCATTGACTTTGGTTTTTGTGAATTCCTTTCAGTTTCTCAATATCATGTAGTAATGTCCACCACTTTTAATCCAAAATATCATGTAAGTGCTCAAGATATTGAAATTATTTCCTGACAACATTCCTTGGTGTTGTAAAAAGGTTATTCTTGGACTTGACCTATTTTCGGTCAGAATATTTTATGGAGCCTGTGCTTAATTGTGGATGAAGTCAGTGCTAATATTCTTTAGGACTGTAAGAACGTTATAGTCTTTCTTTTCCGATTTTATAGAGAGTTTATATGGAACGTGTGTTTTATTTTAGTTTAAGTCTTGTTGTAAAGTTTAAAATTTAAATTTTTATACTTTTTACAATCTTTTGTTTACAAAAAAAAAAAAAAAAAAGTGTATTGACTAACGTTAATTTTTTTGGGTATGTATCGTAGGGTTAAACAACTCGAAGTTCTAACAGCATCCCATTTATCCATGAAAATAATTTATAAATTTTTTCAATAATTTTGTTTAAGATTTTGATTTGTGTTATATATAAAGGTTTTCCTTTTCAGAGATCTTTTTCGTTGGGTTTTTCATCTTCGGATACACTTAGTAAAATTCAGTGTAGAAAATATTTGTTGTTTCATTTTAACCCAGTAAACTTAAATTATGATCAACTTTCTTGTCATCTCTAAAAAACGAACCAGAAATGACCGCCATAATGAATGATGGATGAATTGAAAATTCTAATAAGTAAAATATACTCAACAAAGTGTTCTAAATGTGGAAATAATGGAGCTCTTAATTATTATTTATTCTACTTCAATAACTCTTCTCATAAATGTATAAAAAGAAGATGCATCATCGATTTCATAAATTTAATATTTTACGCTTCTGCGTATAATAATAGGTGTGTTTGCTTACTTTCCAGCAAGATTTATCCAGCAACTTCTTTTGAAAAAGTAAAAATCAATTTATTCTCAAATTGAAAAAAAATATTAAAAAAAGTACGCGAACAACATTTTGCAAAAATTTGCAGGTTTTTGTATGTAAACAACAAAAAGTAATGTCTTCTTATTAAATTAAAAAACGCTAATCTACATATAAAAATAAAAAAAAATGTAATTTTGTTCCTTTTTGTTAACAAAATAAATGTTAAATGTTATTTATGTTAAAACAATAAAAAAAGCTGAAAATCCCTAAATTAAAATGCTAATATGGCATCTCTTAAAATGATTTTTAACGCACCCCCACCTTAAAGTATACTGTTCGACTGAGAATCACTTTCTGAGTCGATTTAACGATGTCCGTCCGTCCGTCTGGCTGTCTGTCCATGTAAACCTTGTGAACAAAGTACAGGTCGCAATTTAAAAGATATCTTGATGAAATTTGGCACAGATAATTATTTTGGTGCACGGACGAAGCCTATTGAAATTGGTTATGATCGGTCCATTATTTCACCTAGCCCCCATACAAATGTCCTCCCGGAATAGGGGTTTAACGATCATAAATGCCGTAAATATAGCAATATTTCAATGAAACTCCGAAAGAGTTTTATATAAGTGGTAATCTTTGTGCCAAATTTCATCAAGATCGGTCCATAATTGACCATAGCTCCCATATAAACCCCTCTTCCGAAAATCACTTTAATGTGCATAAATCCCATACGAATGATATTATCAAGTTAATATTCAACACAAATAAATTTTATATAAGTAGAAACAACATTGTCAAAATATATGAGAATCGGTCCATAATTTACCATAGCTCCCATATAAACCCACTTCCGGGAATCACCCAAAAGGGCAAAAAATCATATAGTTGTTAGTATAATTGTATTATTCTGTATTTATATAATTTATTTTGCATTTACTACAAATGTTGGTTTACAATTGGATACAGGTCTAATGGTGTAAAGTGTCATATAGTCGGTCTTGACCGACTATAGTTTTTCTCTCGTTTCAACATATGCTTTTGCTGATGGAAGTTGATGGAAAAAAAAAAACAGCCAGCAGCTTTCATCAATTTCCCCTTCAATGAACTGTCAAATTTTATCTCTCTCTTGTTCTCAATTGCAAGATTTTTAAAGTAAACGAATGCGATTTCATAAAATTTTTGAAGTTATGGCTTACAAGATAAAATTTATTTTACATTAGAGTTTAACTTACTTTATTATCAATTCTCTGTTTAGGCATTAGAGCAGTTCTAATTGGACATCGATGGAGAGCAAACAAAATATGCGAAAATGATCATAAAAAATATTCATGTGAGTGACAAGAAACCAATGAATTCCCAGGGATAAATAATGAATTATATTTTGGACAAGGAATACAATTGTCATTTGTAAAAAACAATTGTAATAAAAAGTGAGTCTTACCAAACTAAGAAGATTTATATGTTTCGCAATTAAATTAATAAATTTTTTGGTAGCGAACCATAGTAACTATAAAAACTGGTGTTATTCGTATACAGCTTAATAAAAGTATAATCCAAGCAGAGTCATGGACAGAAAATTTGAGTTGGCAGAATGCGCTAATACTAAGCCAGACAATGTAGACACAATTAACTGAATTGTTGATCAACTATCTATCAAAGTAACTAAGCTGTGTTTTTGTTTATTATATTTATATTTAAAAATAATTCTAGCTTTCGGACCACCCTTTATATAATGTTTCTTTGCTCTATTCCATTTAGATCGACTTGTGTCAATCTGTACGTTTTACTTCATTTATTTTTTGTTGGTTTTACATTATTTTTTGCCGTGAATTGTTTGTTGTTTTGTGCGAGAATGAATGGTAATTGTGCACATGATATGT
The DNA here is from genome assembly GCA_951394005.1 of Protophormia terraenovae. NCBI lineage: Eukaryota > Metazoa > Arthropoda > Insecta > Diptera > Calliphoridae > Protophormia > Protophormia terraenovae. Next base: position 37,540,794 of record OX596074.1, read on the forward strand.
ATTTTACATTTATGACTAAAAAGGGTTTCCCTTTTCACAGTTTTGAAGATATTTTATATTGACCAGGAGGTGCATTTAGATTTTAAATATCAAGTAACCTTATTACTTTTCAGTCTCTACTATAGTTGACATTTTTATTGAAGTTTAGAATTTAAACATAATAGCGAAATTGTCTAGTGTAAATGTCCTACTTTCAACTTCCGGTGAGTAATCAGAGTAACAAACAGATAAATCTTTATTCGTCCGAATTCATAGAAGAAGAACCAACACTTCTTGTGAATATCGTACATTTCATCGGATCTTTTCTTTCCAAACACGTAGTTGGTAGCACGGTTAATACGCCCATATTATAAACTGCCCTTCTGCTAGGAAATATTTGGAAATTAATAATAAGTTCTAATTAGCTGTTTTTAAGGGACACCCTTATATATGTAATATCTATGAAACAAATAATATACTCGCTCACTCACTTACACATCTTATTTTGGTGGTAAATATTTTGTGCGTGCAGTAATTTGGTAAGATTATTTATATGTGAATGTGTTTACATTTCTTTATGACAATCATGCATGTTGAATGCGAATGTTTGTCAATGTCTGTGGATACAATATGATGTGATACTTATAGTACAATACATATGTTTATTTAATAAACTCTTACAATTTTTTTTTTTCATTCTTACCGAAAAAGATGAGATGAATATGAAAGTATTTTGACTATTTTAGAAAAAAAAAAAAAAAAAAACATATACACACTATTTGTTGTAATAATATTTTTTTTTTTTTGTTTTGCCAAATCATGCCAATATCATTTGTGGCACCTGTGTCTTAAAAGAAATATTTTATTCCGTATTCATCTTAGCATTGAAGTTTATAATACTACATTAAGCATTTATGTTTTTTACGAAATGATTTTTTTTTTTTTTTTTTTTTTTTTAATTTGAAAATTACTTTTACAAAACTGTGTCCTTTTGTAAACGCGAGGAATGTTAATTTTAAAAATTTTTTGAGGTATTTTTCATTTGGCTAAAGACATGCAAGTTGAGTCAAATGATCATTGTAAGACCGTAAATACAAATACCTTCTTGGGTATTTGGAACTATACTAAGCCTCGCGGCTCACATTGGGGCTAAATGAAAATTGTTGGCAATAAATCTGTATCTCCTAAAATACTGGTCCGATCGAATTGAAATGTATAGAATTGTAGAAGAGTTGTAGTCACCCCGTGATAATACGATATAAACTACAGGATATAAATATTGACTACATCGAGTATGTAAGAGAATTGTAACTTCTACAAATCGAGTACGATTTCAAAGATTTTTATATTTCTGTAAAGTGATTGAAAGATAATACTCAAGGCTCATATAACAGGTTAAGGCATTAGGGCAACGAACACAAGAACTCAATTGGAGTAAATGTTGTAAAGAAAAGGAAACTTATGAACATTTTGAATGTATGTGTTTATACTTTTATTTTTGTTTACGCGTGAGACCAAATGATCCTTAAATTTTTTTGCATTATTCAATGCGTATCATTGAATTGATAAGCACGTACAATCTTTTGATGAGAGAGAGATTTTATCACACAAATTCATATTTTTAATAATTTTTTCACACTAATGATTTTTTTTTTTTTTAACATTTGAGACTTGACATTTGAACAACTATAAGTTCAATTCTGCCTTGATAAGACTCACCTAAGTTATCTCTTACAGTTAAAAGGGTACCTTTGAGATTCGAATTTCTGATATATATTTTTTCTTTTTTTTCGGTAAGGTAATAAGTTCCGAGGTATATCAGGGAATTTTTTTTAAAATATTCTATCAATTGTAATATATTCCGAAATAATATGCTGGGAAAATTTTTAGATTATCTTAATTCGTTTAGACGTAAAAAATGTTCAAAGTCAACGCACTGAAATTAATATGAAGAGTAACTATTTTTATAATAATATAGTACTAAAATTTACGTTTTAGCTTTCGCTTTTTTTCTACCCTTTTTTGATTTCTAAAATTTCCTTAAAAAGACTAAAATTATATCATTTTATATTTACTTTTTCATCCATCAAGCGTTTTTTTTTTTGTATTAATTTAAATTTATATTATTAATATTTAAATAAATTTCACCTAAAATAAATCATTTTATGGTCTTACTTAATCAATTATAATTATACTACTTTCAGTTTCTTTTCATCAGGCCTGGATTTTTTTTTTTTTATGGGCGTTTCTAATATTTCGCGCATAGTAAGGCCATTACTCTAGTATATTTCCTCATAACTCAAGAACGGTGTGTACGATTGACATAAAAAACTGCGGACTAAAAATATCTTCTAATCACCCAAACTTAATTTTTCAGTTTATAATCTTTATCTTAAAGCTGGTAATGCTGCGAATAAAATAAGGCATGTATCTTCAAAATTGATGCACAAATCTTGATTTTATTCACTGTTAAGTAAAACTACCCATGTTACATACAATTTTATAGAAATACAGTGGTGGGCAAAAAAAAAATATTTTTTTATTTTTAATTTTTACTTTTTTTGAAACAAAAATAGATGGACTTGGTGAATTTTGATGAGTTAAACAAGAATCTGCATTCACTTTTTTTTCTATCACGTGCTAATTTTTTTTATATGCATGACTAATATCATCACCTTATTCAGCGGTCAGACTATAAAACTCGAGAATGGTTTGTCAAATTTAGACTATAACTCAAGAACTATTTACACGATTTTGATAAGTGATACATCAAAAGATGCATTGTCTTCAAGTTATGTCAACAATATTTTTTATTCGCTCTAGAATTTCAGAGTTATGGATCAAAATTTTCCCGATTTTTCAAAAAAAAAAAAAATAATAATAAAAAATAATAATTTTTCGCTACTAATTACCAAATAACTACGGAAATATTAACTGGATAAAAAAATTATGTAAATTCAGCTCAAAGACAATTTAGATCACTATCTACTGGAGTTTAATTTATCTTAATTGGACAAACTGTTATACTGTCGAGTTATACAAGTGTGACTGCCTAAAGGCGGGGTCATAGTAGTCATGTCCATAAAAAAATCAATACGTGATGGAAAAAAGTAAAAGCTGATTCTTATTTAGCACATTAAATTCCATCTAATCCACCATTTTTTTTTTTTTATTTAAGACAAAAAAAAAAAAAAAAAATTTTGCCGACTAGTGTATTTCCACTTAACTGTAGGTATGCATGGGTATCCTAACTTAACTGTGAATGCAATCATGATTTGTGCATCAATTTTTATGATACGTGGCTTTATTTACTCGTAGTTTTGCCAGCTTTGAGATAAAGATGATAAACTGAAACATTTTTGATGATTTCACTTTTAAAAAGAAGTTTTAGTAAAAAAAGAAATCTTGAATTTAGCATGAATTGATTTTTTTACGGACACTTATTTCGAATTATCTTCTAAACTATTGAGCGGTTAAAAATTTTATAGTAGATCGGCTTAAAACTAATTTTATTCCGCATATTTTGGCATCATTTATATAAATCGTGCATACCGTTATAGTGTAATATACTCGAGTAATAGGCTTATTTAGGCCGCAATATTAGACACGCCCATAAAAAAAAACTGAAAGCAGATTCGAGTTTAGCATGCGGAAATCCATCTAGTCCACATATTTTTTATTTTTTTTAAGGTGGATTTGGATTTTCTTAACCATACTGGCAACACTGCTGGTTATATGGAACTTAGAGCCACAACCAAACGGATTTCAACGTTGTTTTCCGCTCTAAGAGAGAAATGCAAATTAAATGAAGACGGAATCCAGCAGCGGATTTCATATATATTTTGTTTTTGTTTCTTTATATTTTTTGTGTTTGGCAACAACAAAACTACATATATAAAAAAATATTTATCTTTCTCTCTTAAGTTCCATGCATAAAAAATAAAAGGCAAATCTATCTATCTCTTTCTTTCTTATATAAATTTAATGTAAACTTATTTGATTCATTTTACAACAACGGCAACACTGACAGAGAGGGAGAGTGAGAAAATGAGAGCTTTTGAGAATCCGTTGTGAAATTAAAATAGATTTTAATTTCCAGCGGAATCCGCTGTGTTGTTTTAGTTGTCAAATCTTCATATAAAAAAAATAATCCGCTAGGTTGTGTTTGGGCTCTTACGTAGAAAATAATATTTTTGCACTAAATATCTCTTTACAATGTTGGCAACAGATATATTATATAACTTTTCCTAACACCTTTAAGTGTGCAACACATCTTATTAAAAATTTCAGATACTTATTTAAATTTTTACTTAAAATTAATTTTAAATTTAACAGCTTATTTTGTGTATGTGTGTAATACGAATATAAAGTTGTTGTACTTAGTATTTTTAGTTCGACTTTTTTTTTTTTTTTTTTTTGAGCGGTAAAGGTAACATTTTTTATATAACACAAACGAAATGACTTCAAACATTCATTTGATATATTATTATGACATTAATAATATATGAAATGAATTATAAAGCAATGTGGAAGATTTTATCCACTCTCACATGGCGATGAAGAATATATTCCACCGCAAAAAGAAATAATATTGGATGGTTCAGACACTGAAATGACAGGTAATATAGAAAGAAGTAAATGAAGATGCGTTTGACTCGAAAGAATAATTTGCTATTGTTTCGGGCAGCAATGCCATACAACAGATTCAGAATGCTTTTACGGTGTATACGTTTTTATCATAATGTAAATCGGGATATACATTCAAAGTCTGATAAAGCCGCTGCTTTTCGGGACATTTTGATTATGCTAAACGTTGATTTAGGTAAAAGTTATAAGCCTTGTGAATGTATAACTATTAATGAGCGGCTATATTGATACAGCGGGCGTTTCCGTTTAACTAAGTACATGTCATCAAAACCTAAAAAATATGGCATATACATATTTGGGCTTGCGATGCAAGTAACTCTTACCCTTTGTATGGCCAATTGTATTTCATGAAATAAATGTTTAATATTGCTTAATATTACTGACATTTCCAAAAGAAATAAAACGAGAAAAAAAGATATAGTCGGTCAAGCCCATATGATACCATATGATGTAAACACCATTGTTTACATCAAAATTCGGGAAGGGGTCATTAATTAGTTTTGAGGCCAATTGTGGAACGGTACTCATATTAAGTGTAAAATAAAGCATACGAATACAGAATATTACGTCGGTACTTACATTTATATGAATTTATTCACTTTTGGCGGGAATCCCCCAGAGGGCCATATATGGAAGCTATGGTAAATTATTGGCCGATCTTTGTAAAATTTTGCACTATCATTTACATTTATATAAAACTTATTTGTGTCGAATATTAACTTGATACTAACGTTTTAGTTAAATTTTTTATCCTTTAAAGTGATTTTCGGAAGAACGTTTACATGGACAGACTGACGGTCAGACGGACGGACATCGTTAAATCGACTCTGGAAGTGATTCTGTAATGAACATTAATACTTGAATAACTGGAAAGAATGAATTATTAAGTAGACGAATTGTTCTTAATATCATTTCTTAGCCTTGTCATACTTTCTGACCATTTTTTATGAACTAAAAGAAAGAAATAGAAATGAGAAGAGAGTGACGAGCGGGAGCCATTGATTGTGCTAGCAATCAGTCGGGTGGGGAGGTTCTGGTCTACTCAAATCTCTACTGTCAGAAAGAAATGTTCAACATAAATAATTATTGTAGACTCCCTAAAAAAACTTAAATTATAATAGTGGATCAGGAAGTTGATCATTTATGATTAAAATATATGAAAAAAGAATATCCCCAACATTAGACCAACCAATTATGAGAAAAAAAAAAAAAAAAAAAAAAAAAACAACCAACTATTAACGGGAGACACTTTTTTTAAACCCCTAGATGGTCTTGGGGTTAACGCCTCAATACCCTCCCTACCTGTGATCTTAGGGCGTATATCATTGAACTAAGATCCCTAACGTAAATTTAGCCCAACCTATCGATTTACATTCTGTAAGGATATTTAAGAGATTAGAGCACCATTATATTTATATAATATTTATTCAAAACCAAAACATATCGAATCTTATAATCTAATTTAAAAAAATTCACATTGGATTATTTTAGCAGAAAAAAAATTTAACTTATGAAATCAAACTATAACAATTATTTAAATAAATCCATGATAGAGATAAAAAAAAACTAAATTTCAAATTAAAAGGTTTCACAATTGATTTAGTTAAAGAAAAATTAGATTTAATATTATTCTCATATGACGTTATGTAGAGTATTCATAAACCCTATGCAGAAAAAAATCAAAACATAACAATTGTAAACAAAAGATACAATCCACTTTTGAGTTTTAATTACTCTCAATATATACTCTCATTAATAAGATTGGTAAAGCTAATAAGAAAAAAAAAATAAAAAAAATAATATATATAAAACAACTAGAATTTACAAACGATCAAAATATTTGTTTGTCTTCTTGTGTGGGATAATAATAGAAACAAGTGACAAACAAAATTGATCTTTAGTTTTTTCTTCTTTCTTTTATGGTAAACAGTAAACTCTTAATAAATCGTAAATAGATTAAGAATTTCGTTTAATGAGAAATTAAAATTACTTAATAAGGTTTATGATTACTCTTAAATTTTTAAAAGAAATTGCAAAACAATTAAATTTAAAATAAAATAATTATTTTAAATTTGACTCACCAAAACTTCGATGCTACTGCGCTGCGGGATGATGAGGCCTCGTCAAACTGCGTGCTGTAGAGTTTTGATTTTTTTCTTTGTTAAGGTTTTTTTCTTTGTTTTGTAGTTTAATAGTATCTAGGTTTTGCAATTCAATTATGTGTGTTCACTTAAAACTATAGGAAACTATAAATTTAGAAAATGGTATAATTATTAGCTAAATTCTATAAATTAATTAAATGTTGTTTGTTAATTCAATATTTTAGTACGAAACTATGTGCAATATAGGTATAAGTTAGATTAATTATAGATACATCTTTTTTTTTATTAATTCGTTTCTTTTGAAGATAATTGCGTATTAAAATTTTAAATTTTTATAATGAAGTTATCCATATTTGTTTTTATTACCTTTTGTCTCGATTAGAAGAAAAAAAATTTAATTATTTAAAATGGATAATTTCACTATAAAATGTAAGGGCTTTAACGATAACAACTTTTACACAATTTAATGAAATTTATAATATTTTTGGGGGCTTAATTTGGACACTTTCGTAGAAATATAATACTTTCATCTGAAATATTGATATTAACGTTTTACCATACAGTAGAATGAAATAGATGAACCGGAGCTACTTGACTGGATGTGATCCAAACAGATTTTATCAGAATTGCGGGTTTTGGCCAACACTTTATTATATTAAGGCACTTTTAGTTTTAGATAAAATTTGGACTCAAAATTTTGATGCACAATTTTTTACAATTTGCTTCACTTTTAATTTAATACACTTCTTCCGACAACTTTAGCATGTGGCTTAACGGATTTGTTTCTTTCATGTGTGTTTTTTATGACTAGCTGAATCGGTTGAAATGAGTACGTCATTGGCTTTTGATACTTTTTTTTTTTTTTTTTTTTTGGCTTTTTTTATTTTTTTTTTCTTATGTGTAATAAATCTTTGAATGATAAGAAATAAATGACACAGTAGTGGCTCACAAAGTGAGACCACTACAATTGTTGACGCAAGTGGAAGAGTACAAATAATTGATTTAAAGTCTAGAAAAGAATAATGTGACTTAATTTCTTTAAGTTACAATATATGTAAAGAATTTACCTTTTTATGAAAATTAACAGTGAAAATTTATGGAATTGCTTTAGTTCTTTGTTAATTTGAAATTATACGAAATTTTATTTATTATTTCAGATGCAGTCGGTTTAGTCGTCTTGTTCCATTTGTTAAGGTTGACTCTCACAATTTTTGGTGTCTGGATAGAAATATTTTATTTATAGAAACTATCTCAATATTGAAATATGTCTGGTACAAACACATTAAAAAAATAGTTACCTCTTTATATTATAAAACAATGATGAAAGAATAATTTAAAAAATTGTGTTAGAAATAAATTACTTCACTTATAATATCACTGGTAAATTTTTAACTTTAGATTTGCTAGATGGTGGTCAACCATACTCGACGAAGGTTAAAGCAAAAAGAATTTCTTAAAACCACGCTAGAACTTAATAAGGAAATGACTTACTAATTCAGAGTCGATAACTTATCGAAAAAAGTACCTTATTGCAAAAGTAGCTGGGTTTATACATGTGCACAAACTGTGCGTATATGTGCGTCAAAATGCGTTTTCATGCGTTAACATGCAGTGATGGCAACTAAACAAGTATTAAATAAAATTTCACGCAGAAATTTATCTCCTGTAACTAGAGAACATTTTTTTCTTTGACAATAAAATAAATAGGTATTTAAAATAAAATAAAATACGGTTTCTAATAATTTACTGAATTAGCTAAAAAAAATATACAATATATTTAAAGCAGAATTAATTTAAAGCAATCTCAGAGTATATTTCCAAATATTAAACATTTCAATGGATACATTTTTAATAACTTAAAAAATGAAAAAAAAAAATAAGAAAATACACATTACAATTCTGAGTCGAATGGTATACTTTAAGGTGGTGGTCTGATGGTTTTTTCTATGCTTTACAAACATCAGCACAAACGCATAATACCCTAGCCACCTATGGTGGTGTAGAGTATAAAAATGGATGTTAATACAAATGGTTATTCAAAAACAGAGGAGGTAGTAAATCCAAATTCACTTATAGCAATTCCAAGTAGATCATTAATTCATTCTGCCCTATATCACAGTTACTACAAAAGCTGAAAGAGTGTTAATTCTAGTTTGGAAGTTCTAAAAACTATAACGCACAAAGCGATTTTATTAATTTTTTTTTTGGCAGCAAAGTCCTTTTAACAGAAATTTTTACATAATTGTTAAATTTTATATCAATTCATATTAACATAAGATTATCACATTATAGCCATCGTCATCATTATTAATATCAAAGATTTATGAAAAAAGAACATCAATGTTTTTCCTCTGATGTCTGACATAATTCAACGAACAATACTGAAACATGTTCTCATTCCATAAACAACAAAATTATACAAATTACCAAAAAATGGAAACAACAAAAATATTATAAGTATTTCATATAACAATTTTTGGGCAACATAATAAACATTCGATACCAGAAACAGTAAAGAAGCACGGATTTTTCAAATATATATAAACAAAATATGATCACCACATAAGTAATATACATAAATATGAATTCAAATGTACATTGTATACATGAATGTATGTATATATGTATGTTATTCGTTAAATAATACATAAATATTTAACGAATAACTTATGCCTCATGCTACATGATACTCTTACAACAGAAAAGCTTCTTTTGTAATGTATACACTCATACATACATACATATGTATTTATGTAATATTTGTAACACATACACACCACGACAATTGTATAAACAATGTACTCTGTAGTTTTGATGATGAAATGGTCGAAGCCATTAGCACGTGCACGCATTAAGTCTGCCCTCACATGGTGGAATCATAATTTTCACAAATTACCGTTAAAGTGTTGCCATATTTTGTTAAAATATTCAACTGATACTGCTACACAGAGACGTTTATAATATACAACATGCTGGCTGCAGTAGTTAAAAGAGATTCTGAATGCTGCACAGTGGAGTAGAGTTAATAGGTTAATGTGGAAATTTGTATGATTTCGCCCGTGGTATACGGTTGATGTTATAAGTTACATTTCGTAGACCCAAACTGATATATATTTTTCTGTTTTATTATTCAGAACAATATTATTGTAGTACTTAATTACTCTAATGGTTACCAGGCTTAGAGTATGTTTTTTGAAAATATATATGAAGCGGTAGGTAATTGTATTTCCACTGGAGTATATTTCCCAGTCGAGGCTGCGAGATAACTTTCCAATATTCGAAGATTAGGTTAGGTTGAATTGGCAGCTGCCTGAAGCGTAGCTCACTTGGGTCCAGAATAGGTCCCGTTGTGTTACTGTTCGTTCATTCCGAGCTATAATCCTAAGTTTCGTGGCTATTATCAGTAAGCCATCCTGTGGATTTGATAAAGTAGTGATTTCTATTCAGATCACTATCCGCTAGGCAAGTTTTGTCGGTTAAGCTTCGATGACCAAATAGATCATATCGTAAGTCCTCGAATGCAAGGCAATGGCAAAGAAGATGTTCAGTAGATTCCTCTTCTTCCTCATCGTTGCAACTTCTACAAAAAATTTTGGATGGTAGTAATAGCCTTTGAGCATGCCTTCCAATGGCCCAATGACCAGTGATCACCCCAATGAGGTTTCTAATGTGGATTCTGCGAAGCTTCAACAATTGTTTCGTCCTCTGTCTGTCCATATTGGGCCAGATTTTCCTGGACTCAACGCAAGTGGGTTCACTTTTCCATCTTGCTATCGCTTTATTATAGAGATTGTGTGAGATTAGCTGTTTATATGTCATATGAGATACACCAATATCACAGTTTGGTTCGATATGATTCAGAGTGGTTCCTGCATTTGCATGCGTATCCACCTTGAAGTTACCATCTATGTCCCTATGTCCCGATCAAGATAACTTTGAAGTTGCGACCTGTAATTTTTTCACAAAGAGGCCAGACAGACTGCCGGGCGGACATCGTTTATTGGTCGAATAGGTCCGGAGATCTTTTCTGTGCATTACGTATATCAGCAAAAACGTGATAAATCGAAATGAAACAAAATAAAATACTATACTAAATTCTGCTGTGCCAAATCTTATATAGCCTTCACGCGAACGAAGTCTACAACTTAAATATGAGCTGGAAAAATCGATAATACTTGTAACACGTTTTGTCTATAACTCGATTAATACTGCAACGACCTAGTTAATTTTTTCAACACAAAAATTCAGAAAAATTTTTCGAATTTTCTGTGAAAAACCATTCAAACCCATGCTTTAGTTAATAGTTGTTGTTGTTTTTAAGTACCTATAAAAAGTACAACTTAGTATTTACAAGAGAAGGATAAAAAATTAAATGTAAATAATCAAAATGTATGGCGATTCTGTATAAGACCAAAGTCCATAGTTTACATATAAACTCCAAAAAGTTCTAAAATGCATTTTCAAATCTGAAAAAGTTTTACAATTTTGTATGCAAAAACAAAATCTTTGAACTGTATAGGGGCTTAAAAAATAAACAACCGGTTTTTATCGAATTTTATTACAAAAATTCTCAAATAAATTACCGATCTTTTGATGTAAATATCGTAGAACTAAGTTATCGGGAGGCTTCATAAGCACTATTTAAAACATGTTTAAGTCGAAAAATCTGTTTTTGGGTATATCTTCGGCATTTATGAACCGCTTTTGCAGAATTTAAATAGCAAAACGTGTACAGTAGACGCTCACAAATTGGAGCTTTCAGTAATTCGAACGTCCAGAAATTAGAATTAGTGTATGCAATACATTAAACGCTCTGAAATTCGAATTTAAAATTCTAATTTCCGAGCGTTTTTTTTTTTTTTTGTTATTTGAACACAAGAAATCTCCAATTTATTTTTATTCTGTTTGAACATAGTAAAACTAAAAAGGGGAATCACCAAATAATATATGTTTACTCCCTATTTGTTGTTTTTTTTGTCGCATTTATGTATATTTGTTGCTAATTTATTTGCGAAATTTGATACGCGTGTACATATTTTGGCTGTCTCTATTAAAAAGTGAAAGTGTATCATTAGAAATGTCAAATAAACGTAAAAAAAAACACTTTATCATTGGAAACTAAAGTCAAAATGTTAGAAAAGCTTGACAAAGGAGTTCAAGGGAAGCGGTTAGCCCTAGATTTATGTCTCTGCTTTTGAAAAAAACGACCCTGGACATGAAATTCAAAAAACGACTGAATTTCAGTCCTACTTGGTGCAAACTCTGATGGATCACATAAATTAGTTCCATTGGTAATTGGAAAAGCAAAAAACCCCAGGTGTTTTAAAAGTTTCAATTATCCTCTGCATTACAACTTTTCAAAAAATGCTTGGATGACTTCTCGGATTTTTCACGAATGGTTTCACCGAATATTTATTAAAGAGGTAAGAACAAATATTGATTTCAGGTTCAGTAATTTTAAAACATTTAAAATTTACAGGTGATCCGCTTTTCTCAGGAAAATAATTTGTCACCGAAAGCCATTTTGCTTATAGATAATTGCTCCGCTCATGCACCCATTGAAAAACTTAAAAGTGACGATGGAAACATAGTTGCATTATTCTTTCCACCAAATGTAACAGCAGCTTTACAACCAATGGTCAATTACAGAAGTATGTTTCCTTCTCAATTAATTGCTGAAGGTGGTGAACTAAAGAATCATTTGAAGTCCCATTCAATCCGCAACGCAATGAAACAAGCTTGGGATGAGGTACCACAAAGTGTTATGAAGAAATCTTGGTCAAAGTTTTCCAAGTGGGACTCTAACCAATATTACAGCGACGATGACGTGCCAATAACGCAATTATTGCAAATATATCAGGACTGCATTCCATCGACAGATGGAATGAAAATGTGTTTGATGACGGATCTGTATATGTTCTCAGTAGCGATGGTGAGTCTTCAGATAGCAGCGAAGATTATGTTGTTGAAGTCTCACCAGTTGTCTCTAATACTACAGCCATAGAAAGCGTAAATAATTTAATAAAATGGTGCAATAACAGTGAATTGTTTCCCACTAAGCACATAAGCAATCTTTTGGCTCTCCGTATTGATATTTCGGATTCGATGAAACCAAAAATACAAACAAATATACTGATTATATGTCAAACAAAGATTAGTTGTAAATTTGGCCATTGTGCAGTCTATCCCTCCAATAACTTTTACCTTTATTATTTAACATTTTTTTTTAAATACATATGTAAAATATTTTAGTTTTTTACTAAATTTACTAAATACATTTAATGTATTGGACTGAATTGTTACGTTTTGTTTTCTTGTTTTTATCAAAGAAAATTGAATTAAAAAAAAATTCAAAAGTGTTTTATTTTAGTTTTTGAAGTAAATTTTTTATTTTTTATTCGAAAAAAATAAACGTCCAGAAATTAGAATAATTCAGAAATTAGAATTGCTTCAAAAACAAATCGGTTCTAGTTTGTGAGCATCTACTGTATATTATATATGGCAGTTATTGGTGGACTTCATAAAATTCATAACAGACATCGTTTCTTATAAAGATCCAGATAATATGTATATATTTTTTGCTCTCAGACTGTGGAAATTACAAAAGGAATGAAAAAATTATATACTTATATCCTTTACACCTGTGGCTTTTTGCGATTTGTATCACGTATTATTGACCAACAGTAGGACCTTATTTTGCCCTCGTTTCAAAATACTTTTCTTTTTTTTTTTTTTTTTTTTTTTGATTTTGGTGCACTCAAAAAATTTTTACATTTACTGACTGCAAATTTAAAAAGTTTTCCTTTATGATGAAAAATAAAGAAAAAATAGTTTTTTCCCAAAAGAAATAATTTTGTAATACGTTGTTCAAAAAACGAACTATCAACAACCCAACAAACCAAATGATATCGTAACGATATATAACGTTATCATTACTGAGATAAAGAAGCTCGAGAATGATATCATTTATAATTCTAAAATAATACAGGTTGCACACTCGAAAATGATATCATATTTTTTGAAAATAACGATATTAGTACAGTGGTTTCCCGGTTTAACGAATACTCAGTTTAACGAATTCGCGATTTAACGTACGTCTAAATTTTTAACATTAAGTACCTTATATTACGAACAATCTATATATTTTAGTACTCGTTATATTGCACTTTTCCAAAAAATGTTATTCGAAATCTATAAAAATAAAAAAATAAAGTAAATAAAACACATTTCTCATCCTATTGAAAGAGTACTACTCTCCCCTTTTATGCAAAAGGAAGAGAATTAAAGATTTTCGTTTAGACAATATTGTTTCATTTGAAAAATATTTTCTATATAAAAAAAAAGTTAAATTACGTTACAAAGCTGTTATTTTTTTTACTTTTTATCATAAGGATGGAGAGTATATTGATTTTGTCATTCCGTGTGTAACATGTCGAAAAAATCATTTAAGACCCCAAAAAGTATATATTTTCTGGGCCTTGGTTAGATTCTGAGTCGATCTAGCTATGTCCGTCTGTTGAAAGTAGGATAGGGCTCAAACGGGACAACGTAGAGGGACAAAATTTGCCTCAAATATTTATCTTATATAAGGTTTGTTTGGTATTAATTTTAGCGAAATCGGTTAATAAAAGTTATGGGCAAAATACTAGAAACACAGAGTGTCCGTTGTAGCTTTATTTCATACTTTTCTGCAGATATCTCTTCAACAAAAGATAACAAAATTTTGTACATGTAGTTCGAGGGTCGATATAAACTCGAAAACAAAAAATTGACGTGTCCGCCCACTTCCCATATAAAATGAAACGTCAACGAAATTTTTTACAAATTGTTCAAGGACCAATGTAATCTCGGCCCACTACCGCCCACCTCCCATATAACGTAAAATTTTAAAAAGTTGATGGTGGGTACATAGATTCGACCGAACCGAATATAACATTTTCGCTTGTTAAATATGCTTTTGTTTGTATTTTCTGCATGTGATGCGTTTATGCTGAGAAATCCGCTTGAATTATCCATTCAATTGAGAATTATTTATTAAGCAGATTTAACGTTATAAACAGTTCATAACAGTTGAAATCAAAGACCTATTCTCTAGTATTTAACAGCCACAGTAAATTCTTTGTAATTTGTCAAAAAACAAAAAAAAAATTGTTATTCGAGGTTTAAGAATTTTCATTTTGCTAATTTTTTGTTATTTTATTTTTCATTTTTGTTGTTATAACTAAATTGTGTTTTAACGTTGAAAAGTAAAAATGTAGACTTTAAAATAAATCTTTTAAAGTATATTTTGTTAGTAAAATATATTCGCGATTTAACGAATTTTTCGGTTTTACGTATTGGCCTATATCATTCTTTAAACCATGAAACCACTGTAATGATATCGTTAAATTTAAGCAGTGCAACAATTTAGCAATATATTGCAGAATATATACATACATATATGCTAAGATTGGATGAATATATAACATTCTAAATATTTTATCAAAAATTAATAAAACAACATTAATAAACTAAAGTTCATCTTGCTCCAAATTATTTTACATGTGATATTAAACTTTTGTAATCCAAAGACAATTCCTCTTTAAATTCGTGCTGCTATTGATTCCTTTAACTTATCCTCTTTTATTTTTAGCAATTCCACTAAATTTTTCTGTAAAAATAAAATTTTCATATAATGCCTAACATAAAATAATCTTCTAAAACAAAAATTTTCGATTTAATTTTATTTTCCTAAAAATTTTTGAAGTTTTTTTTAAGGAAAAAATAAGTTCGATATTTTATAATATAATTTAAAAATTATGGAGTGATTCCATGTCAAAACTGACAGCAATCGGACTTGACATCTCCGATGTCAATGAAATTCACTACAGATATTGACATTTGGAAGTGTTTCCCAAATCATCAAATCATCAAACTCATGCCCCTTCCCGGTCCAAATATATGACGGTTTGAAAAACGAGAAAAAGCTAAAAAATTTACAAAGGTGCATTTGTTTAATTGCTAATAACTTCTAAACTATATACGGTAGTTAACTAGTTTCAGTTTCATAATAAAGACAAAAAGATGTTTATAAATTTTTTTTTTAATCAAAAGTTCAAAGGTCAAAGTTGGACTTATAATAATCAAATCATTATATTTCAAAAAATGGTATTTTTAAAATTCTGAAAAAATATATAATGTTGACATAACTCTTCTTCCTACGTACGGAAAATTTCAAGTTGGAGTCTCATTTAGTTTAGAGGTTATGGATCAAAATAAAATTTAATTACTTATAACTTCTAAACTTTACACAATAAAATTTAAAGTTTAGTATCATTTTAAATATTAAGATATTGTCTTTAAAATTATATGTAGTAAATTTATTTAATTTAAAAGTTCAAAGGTCAAATTTAAACTTATAAAATTTAAATCTTTATATCTCCAAAAACGATATTTTTAAAATTCTTAAACAATTATATAATGTTACTACAACTCTTGTCCATACCCATGCAAAATTTTATATTGAACACTCATTTAGTTTAGAAGTTATGTAACAAAATATAAACCAAAGGGCCTGAGTGAAACGGTAGGAAAGTTCTATGGTAAAAAATATTTTTACTATGGTGAGAAAAATTTTTATTTCTGCTGTGTGAAATGAAAGCTTTGTAAAATATTGACAAATTAAATTTTTATTATAAAAAAAAAATAAAAAAAAAATAAAAATAAAAGAATAAATGTACAAACAGAAAACAAAAAATAAAATACAATTGCAAAACAAAATGATTCATTTCCATTTCTAATCCTTTTTGAAAGCAGAACTCCTATTTGGGGTCATTTTATGTCTATTTAATATATAATGTATATATGAATAAATGTGTTTGAAAACTTAAAATAAAAATTTTCTAAATATTTTACATTTTTTAAATATTTTCTATAAAATTTAAAACTTCAAAAATTTAAATACATTCGTCAAAAGTTTTACTAGCCCCATGAGCTAGTAAAATTTTATTCACCTCATTACAGTCAAAAATTTACTAACATTTATACTTTTCTATCGTTTCACACAGGCCCAAAGTCAAATTTTGTATATAAAATTTCATATTTTTTAAATAAAAAATAATTTAAATTTATTTTTGTAAAAATTTTAAATTTTTACATACAAAAAAAAATTATTTTTACTATATTTTGCTTCATAAATCCTAAACCAAAAGAGACTCCAAATTGAATTTTGGCTCGAGTATAGAATGGAATTAAGTTATCAATATATAATTTTTTAAAGAAATTTAAAATACCGTTTTTTGAGATATTCAGCTTTGATTATTATATTATAGATTTTGACCTTTGAACTTTCGAAGTAAATAAATTTTATATGCGTCGTTTTAAGGCTAATGTCTATTTCTATTAAATGAGATACAAATTAGAATTTTACAATGTATAGTTTAGAAGTTATGAGCAATGAACTATGTACACTTTTGGATAAAATTTGATAGTTTTTTCATTTTTAAAACGTCATATTTTTGGACCGGAAAGGGTCTTAAGTCTGAAAGTTTGCAATTTGAGCTACACTTGTAATAGGTAATAATTGTAGCGAATTTCATTGAAATCGGAGACATGAAATCCGAAAATGACTGTTTTTTGTCCGTTTTGATATGGAATTACTCGATGATTTCATTAATGATACTGTATCGTTTCTTGGTTTGTTGGAAATATGTATTTTTTGTTACAGTTATTTCAGTAATTTCTTTTTATTTCATTTTTTTTTTTTCAAACACCAAACTGAAACATTTAATTAATGCCTTTAGCCCTTCGTCTTACAAACTGGTCTGGCCAGACCAATTTCAGTTTTAAAAGTTGTTTTTATGTATTTCTGATTAAGATATAGACTTAAAATTTCAGGTACCCTCCTACAATTTTGTTTTGTAACAATCAGTGAAAAAAACCAGAACGATAAAGTTAACACAAGGATAGTTATAAGGATAAATTGGTGTACATGTCACATTCGTAATATGGTCTGGCTGGACCAGTTATATTTTGTATAGAAAATTGTGTAGTTTGACGATATTATCCGTTCATTTTATATTGTATTTTATTTTACTAAAACCTTTTAAACTGAGTTTTCATCAGTTCACATTTTGTATTATGACAGTAATACGATAAAACCTCAAATGTTTGAAAAGGAAAATTGTATGCATTTGTAGACTCAAAACAAGGAGAAGAACGTGAAGTGTGTCGAAAGGAAAATGTTATATCTCGCAAAGCAATGCAGTGATGATGCTAGAATATAGTTGTACAAATGTAATTATATAGAAAAATCATCAAAATTTCCTTTAAAATATATAAAATTACAGCATTGGTCTGGTCAGACCATATTTGTTACGAATGTGATAATTGAGACATCTGTATGAAGAAGGGTTAATGTAAAAAAAAAAAAAAAAAAATTAAATAAAAAATGTAAAAATTAAAAAAGGAGGAAAAATGAATTGATTATTATTTTGCCGAAAATTAAATAAATATTAAAATGTGGTTGGACATTGCTAAGATGTTATTAAAATGAAGAAAAACCGGCAGATGATGGTTTAGATTAATTTATGAATGTGGTGAGTTATGAATACAAAAATATTATCTTAAGTATTAACTGATTCTATCATTTTATATATTTCTAGAGATTTAAAAACTCCAGACATACGTCAAGACGTTCAAGAACAAACTTCAATACTTCTAAGGAACAGTTTTTTTATTTTAGTAAAAATATCAAAAAATTAAGTAATGTTAAATGTTTTTGTTAGTTAAAAGATCTACATTAAAAAATAATTGAAATTATCATTTGTTTCAAATGAAATGTAAGTAGTCAGTTTTTTAAATGAAAATATATTTATTTTTACTGATTTTTTTTTTTTTTTGTTAAATTTACTTACATAATTTTTTTAGTGTATATATTGCCTCATAACTTTTTTCAGAATAAATATTCAACATTTTTTGTGATCTAGTTATCATGGAAAAATACTTCAGTTATTACTTTTAATAACAACCATGTTAATTTGTCATTATTTTCATCATAATAAGTGACGAAAAAGATTTACGTCCTACAAGTTATTAAAAAATTGAAAAAAATCCAAATAGGTCTTACAAATAATTGGCCACAGAATTAAATGTCGTCCGTAAAACAGTTTCTAATGTTATTAAACAGTATCAAAAGAATTTGACTATTGATGTGAAACCTAGTTCGGTAAGAAAAAAAAGGACCACATGATATTGGGAAGGCCAGAAAATTGAAGGCATATTGAAAGGAACTCCAAACACATCTGGTAGAAAATCAGCTCAGTTTTCTCAGTGCTTCGACTATTTGGTGCGAAAATTTAAAGCCAATGGGAAAGTTGATAACATATAAAGTTCAAAAAAGTCCAAACTGGAATTCTGCAAAAAAAATTACAAGCCAAAAATAGGACTCGGAATTTAAAACCAAATTTCATACAAAAATACTCGAGCTGTATAATTGACGAAGAAACGTAGGTGCTGGCAGAATCTTCGCAGCTTGTGTCTTGAAAATTTTTATTGCTAATGCTCGAAGCAATGTTGGAGATAAGTTTAAGACCCAAAAGCAGCAAAAATTTCTTACAAAATTCATGGTATGACAAGCATTTTGCAGTTGCGGCAAAACAGGAAAGTCATTTGATACATTCGGATTTATAAATACCAAAAGATACATAAAATAATATTTGCAAAAAAGACTTCTTCATTTCTTAAGAAAGCAAAACTTGTCCACATTTTTTTGGACCCATTTGGTATCATGTCACTACGGTAAGAAAGCTCTGGAGTGGTACCAAATCAATAGCATAGTTTTAGTACCAAGAGAGGTCAATTTTCAAAATTGTCCATAGCTTAGACAAGTGGAGAGATATTGAGCTCTTGTGTAACGTGAATTCAAGAGCACAAAAAAGTGTCCCAAAATCGAGAAGATTTTAACAGAAGATGTGCACAGTGTTCCAAAAAAGTGACTGAAGCAGCTATCAAATCTACAAAGAAAGGGTTTCAAAAATGGTCCACAATTTTATAATTAGTGGTAAGAACCATAAAAATTACATATTTCTGTGATCTGTGCTATATTATCAAATGATTAAAAAAATAATCAAAACTCTAATATCAACCGCTTCCAAGTTATTGAATTTTATATATGTTAAGATTTTTTCGATCTCACTCCTTAATTTGTGTTATAAATGATAAGACAAAACGGGAACAACGAAAGTTAGTTTAGAAGATAGTCTAGTTCTAATATTCTAGTAGTTTCGCAATATACTCTCTTTTTTTAGAGACTTGCGATTAACTAGAATGTTTCAAATAAAATTTTGCAATCTTCCCCGTATGTGGTTTATTGAACCTTAAACAATTTTTTCTTTTGATTGTTGATAATGTAAAATTGTGTGTGTTCTGAAAATATTCTGTGATCTTATGAAAGATGAAGAAGAGACGATTTATTTTTCGATAGAAATTACATCGTACGGTTTTTAATAAATTCAATCAATTGCTAGAGAAGCAGGACATGCATTTAATTTTTGGTAATTTTTACTGCAACAACTTTATGCGATTAACTTTTCTAATTTTTTTAGTTAATTCAAATTACGAATCAAATCTTTAAGTTCACATATAAACCTTTGAGCATTTGATATCGGTTTCAAACTTTTCTGAGTATATAGCATTCGTAAATTCAATAAAGACGCTTGAGATCGTCTTCGTAATATTTTCCTGTATTTTTTCACAACCTGTAATAAAATTCAACCTTTAAAAATTATTGAACTATCCTTTTAGCAACTCCAACATTCGTTTGGATTGTACATTTCTGCAAACATTCCAAAACGGGACACTAGGAATAGTGTTGAGAAATCAAGGCCATATTTGAATTTATCGCCACCAATTCCTTTACTTAGTTTTATTTTTTTATCCAAAAGTTAACCTATTATTAAACTTGAGCTATTGGACAAGAATGTGGTGAATTAATTTTAACATTTTCGACAGAAAATCTAAGCGATTGAGTAGCTAAAAAATTATCTTACAAATGAATAAAAAATTTTGACTTTTCTACTATCAGGGGGAACTTTAAAGTTGTATACAGTGTTAATAGATCGTTCGATTTATAGCGTTTGACGAAATATTAAATGTCCATTAAGACTTGCTGTTAATCCACGGATTAAAATTATTTTATCATACTTATTTACTACATCCTAAACCACTGTGCTAACTACAGTTTGTGCAACTTACATAAGAAGATGAGTTTAGTTTATTTGTTTACCAGCATTAGCTAACATTTTGGCAATAACACACTTGCATACACATACACATTAATATAAATACACACAAACA
Organism: Protophormia terraenovae; assembly: GCA_951394005.1. Classification (NCBI taxonomy): domain Eukaryota; kingdom Metazoa; phylum Arthropoda; class Insecta; order Diptera; family Calliphoridae; genus Protophormia; species Protophormia terraenovae. Next base: position 37,561,856 of record OX596074.1, read on the forward strand.
TATACCTACATCTATTAAACTTGCTTTTGGGTTTTAGCACGAATTTCCGGTGATTATTCAAGATTTTTGTAAGAGTTGCAAGTTTAAGTGGAAATGCGAATGTGTCTAACTAAATATATGTGTGTGTATGTATTTATGCTTTTGGCATTTAACAACATTTATGATCTTCCACATACACGTTATTTAGCATTTTACTAGTGTGTTTTTAACAATGTGTTGGTACGGTTTATATTGGCCATAATTCGCTTAAAACTTGTGGTTGCATCTTCTTTTCTTTACTTTTATGTTACTTATTACAAGCGTGCTTCATCAGTGTTGCAGGTGCGAAACATTTAAGTTTCTTTACTAGTTTTATTTGGAGGAAAAGGAAAAATAAGCATAATTATTTGCCAAAAAATACTTTTAGGCCATAATTTTTAACAACTAGTAGGAAGTATGTTACGTTAACCCAAAGACATAAGTATATTCTAAATATTTGCCACATTTGTTTCTCTTTCAGTCTGCCGTTTGAAATGTATGTATATGACGTGCTTAACTCTGCAATGCACAAATCATTTCCAACGTTACTGGCAATGCAACCATATTTGTCTTTCGAGTGTAAATGTTTTCGTAAAAATTACGTGTTACTCCACATTGTTTCTTAGTTATTGTACACGCATGTTATAAGAATATATTCTAGTGTATACTCACAACATCAGTTCTGAAAGTATATATTGCACATAAATACCAGAGGTATGAGTTTAAAACTCAAAAGCTCATCTAATATTTTTAAAATGTTTATGTTTTTGGGATGTGTTTCGCCGAGACATGTTTTAAATATGGTTTATTGGCTGAAACAAACTAAATGCCAAGTAGTGGGTGTAAAGAATGGTATTTGGGGGAAACTATTTTTGAAAGAAATTTAATGTCACACATGAATGTATTCTGTACCATAAGTGAAAAAAAGTTGGGTGCTACAAAATATTTTTAGATTAAAAGTACTTAATTTAAATGCAAACCCGCAAAAATTCAATTCCTTCGAAAGATAGGTAATGATCCTTTAATATTCTGGAAGCTTTACAAACCTTGACAAAATATTGCCTCTGTATACAGTGGTAATTACGAGTATAGACATCATTAGTCCTTTAAAAGATTTAATTTCTGTAAATCGGATGGCATAATTCAGTCGATCTTCAAATATTTAGTAATGTATCTACTTCTATCCTAAAGTAAATATAAAATGTCAATCACGATGGCGAAACGTTATATATATGTAATTCTGCCTATAGTCGGTTCTGTTTATAGGTCTGTAAAGAATTATTGTCATTTACATTATAATGTCAATTGTTCCTTACATTATGACATATGCGTTGCGAATACAATACATTAGCTGTCTTAATTATAATGAGAAAAAAAGCAAAAAATCTGTCAATCCCTACCATATGGTACTCTACACCATTGTGTACATCAAAATTCGGTGAGGGGTCTTTAATTGGACATTGTAGACCGATACTCATATTAAGTGTAAAATAAAACATACGAATACAGAATATTACATCGATACTAACATTTATATGAATTTACGAGCTGTAAACCCGATACTTCGTTAGCGGAAATTTTTTATAAAAACCATACTGTATAATAAATTTAAACTAAGATTCTTAACTCCCTTGGGAACATTTTTTATAATGGTGTTATGTCATCCATAAATAACAATGTCTCCTTAATTTCAGGTTTATAATCTTAGAATAATGAAAAATAAATATCAGAATTACGAAAAAGTATATTAGAATAAAGAAAAAGGACCACAAAATCCATCTTAAGGTTTCTTATTCACTTAGGACCTTACATCTTTAATTTTATGTTTCTAGGGATGAACATTTCAGAACATTCAAGAAGTACTATTACAAGAACGAAAAAAGATACCACAAAGTCCCTTCTTATGGATTCTCATTCATTTTGGACCACATATCTTTAATTTCATGTTTCTAGATTCAGAATTATAGAAAATTAAAAAGTACCATAGGAAGAACAAAAAAGTACCACAAAAACCTCCCTTATGAATTCTTATTCATTTAAGGCCACATATCTTTAATTTCATGTTTCTGGGTTATATATTATAGAAAATTCAAAAAGTACCATTAGAAGAACAATAAAGTACCACAAAGTCCCCTCTAATGAATTCTCATTCATTTAGGACCAAATATCTTTAATTTTATGTTTCTATGTTAAATATTATATAAAATTCAAAAAGTACCATTAGAAGAACGAAAAAGTATCACAAAGTTTTCTCTTATGGATTCTCATTCACTTAGCACTTCATGTCCTTAATTTCATATTTCTAGGTTAAATATTATAGAAAATTCAAAAAGTATCATTAAAATAGCAAAAAAGTACCACAACGACCTCTCTTATGGATTCTCATTAACTAAGGACCACATATACCTAATTTCATGTTTCTAGGTTCATAATTATAGAAAATCGTATCGTATTTAATTTCATGTTTCTAGGTTAAATATTTCAGAAAATGCAAAAAGTACCAATAGAAGAAGAAAAAAGTACCACAAAGTCCATCTTCTTGAATTTATACCCACAGGACCATGTATCTTTAAGTACCACAAATTCCACTCTTGTGAATTCCTATTTACATTTTCTTAATTTCATGTTTCTATGTTTAATGTAATTGATAGTTTGAATAAAATGTAATTTCCCGCCTTTACCCCTTTTTTTGGTACTTTTTTTCACCCATCGAAGTATTAAAAATTGTATTCCTAAAAATTTGTAAGTTGTATTGGTATTCCAAATTAAAATACTCATATGAATATTTCAATAAATATAAAAAAAGGTTTTATGAAAAAAGTACCAAAAATAGGTACGATTTTTACCCCTTAAACGTTTGAATTTCTAAAAAGTACCAAAATTATGTTTCTCATTTTTTGATAAGTTATGAATACGGCATAAATTTTATCTGTATGTTGATTGGTTTCAAAGATACATATGGAGCTAAAAAAGGACCAAAATACAATTTTTACCCGTTTTCTCCCTAAAACGCCCGATTTTTAAAAAAGTACCAGACTCCTGTCCAATTATTTTTTAAATGAATAACGATAACTATTCAACGACCCACCTATGATGGTGCAGGCTATAAAAAGAGTCTTCGATAATGTGGAATCGGTATCCATAAGGTTTTGAGGGATTTGGATTAGGCTTTAGGTTTCGAGTTTACCTTATAGAAATACATGACATGGTGAGAAGATGCACCGCACACAGAAAGGAGTTTTATTTTCTCAACTGTTGCTTACACTTCCATAAAAAAAGAGGTCCACCTTTTTGACTATCTTGAATTCTAACTTTGCATGACTGCTGCAGTTGCCTCAACAATGAGCAACAAATTCGTCAACAAGGATCCATCAGACCCCATTATTTGTTCAGACCAACCTAATTGTCCTGTAGCAACTACCAAGCCTGATATGCCGGAGAAAAAAATATGTCATTCAGTCGGAATAGAACATCAGGACGAATAGGTCAATAGGACTTACATCAAGCCCTCTGAAGTTCGATCCTATTCAAAAAACTATAAAACTTCCAAGGTAGACATCAGATAACGTCCTATCACTTCCAAAAGTCCATGAACGGTACCTCAGCAGAGGAATCGGTACTACTAAGTTCCAATTGGGGTAGAAAGATGATGGAGCAGTATAGAAAGTATTTATGCACCTACCTCATTACTAGAGTTTATCCGGAAAAAGAAACAAGGGTAATTTGCTATGGGAATGTTATTAGACTTCGAAAACTTTATTTGATAATGTCTATAGTTTTACTTGTTTTTCAATAAGAGGTGCTATGAAAATCTATGAAAACTTTATATGGGAGAAACCTGTAAATTTTACATGGTGTTGTCATTGGAGGTGGCTAATTAGACCCTTCGGACAGGTTATAGGACAGGTTACAGGACTAGTCCAAGAGGACATATTCAGAGTCGATTAATATAATAAAAATTTGAGGAAAAATTTTAACTTTTTAAACATTTTTATTTTTATTATATAATATTTATTTTTATTTCATAATTTTTCGTTTATGTCGATGGCGACACCCTGGAATCGAACCCACGGTTCTTCAGACGTATCTTACGTTTTATAGTCTTCAACGCTAACCACTCAGCCACAGATTGTTATTTCGCGCGAGTTGCTGATTGCGCACTTAACATCTCTGTTAGAAATTGACTCCCAACTGATATTTTGTGATTGTGGTGGTGTCAATTGGTCCTCCACTGGAACTTTGGTGATGAGTTAGGTGTCATTTGGTATTCAACCGATACTGAGGGACCGGTCTATTAGTGCAATTGCCATAAATTTCTCGCAGGGAACATAAGTTTAAATTTATTAAATACCGTCAATATGAGTTTCAGCCATTTTATCCTATTGGTATAAGTCACTGCATCTTCCCACAAAAAAATCTTTATGTTTTAATCGTAAAAATAATTCCATGAAATTTATCATTAAATTTATGGAAAATTTTAATTGAATTTCAAATAAAAACTTTTCTTTTAAAGGCAATAATCATATTTTCTTACAATTGTATACGAAATATAAGGAAAACCCATTGAAGTTATCGGAAAAATGTCTTTGCAAAAAACTGAATACAACATTTAAACTAATACATGCATAGAAAATATTTTATACATACACCATGTATACAATAAGTTTATATACATATCTACATACTTATGTATAAATACTTACACTCATATCTCACTGACTGTTATTAGCCTCATCAATTGTACGCTTAGCAAACAACATTAAAAATAATTATAGACATTTTCCAAGACAACTTTTCTAACACATTCAAACAATTTTACCCAAAATGTTCAAGAGAAAAAGAGCGAGAAACCAATACAAAAATATTTAAGACATTCATTCACAAATAAAAAGCCAAGGAAATGTACTCATATATATAAATATACACATTCAATACGATGATGATGAGGACGTCGACGACTATGAAACAAACTTTTCAAAAAGGTTGCAATGAAAATGCTATTTGCTTTGACGATAAATCTCTGCACTTTAAATGGGAAGGAGTTTAGTACTAGTCGTACATTTTGCTCTACAGTACGAATGAACGAACACATTTTCAACATTGCAGTCACTATCAAAGAGTTGTGTAAAGGAATGAAATCATAAGTTCTTTAGTGAATATTTTAAATTAATTTTTATATCAGCATAACGATAGATATTTTAGAGTGTTACCTATATTTACTTTAAAATACCTCAAGTGACAACTCTCAGTACTTAGCAAGATCTGCCTATAATCAGAAAGAAATATCTGCAAACAATTTTAAAACATTTGGAAGGAAAAATTAAAAAATGAGAAGTTAAGTTAAAATTCTTTATAAACCAATTAATATAATCAACATTACATTCCTTAATTTCTCTGTTTATACAAAATCATTTTCATACATTCCTATTTGAGGTCTGGTATAAAGTGAGGGAGTTTATGATTATGGGCTCAAAAACTCAACTTTCTTATAGTTTCATTATTTTTATTTATATATTTTTTATTTTTCTATTTCTTTTTGGCGGATATAGTCGAATGCGTTAAATTTAAGTTTAAATTCTATTCTCCATCCTTCACCTCCTTAGTAGCAAAATGAGATGAAAAGAAAGAAAAAGTTGTTACCAAAAAATCAAATAATCATAAAGCAAAGTAAATGTGTTCTGTTCGGTTTCTTCTTCTGGATAAACTAGAATGTTTTTACTTTTTCTTTTAGCTTTCCTTTTTTTCTTGCTCTTATTTTCGGTGGTTTATGTCATTGCATTGTGTTGCAGAAATGACTGTTGTTGCATTGGGTGTCGTTAGAGTTGTATTTTATGATGTTGCCACTTATTTAAGTTGTTTTCGAGAATTTTCAATGGCTTAATAATGGAAAAACTAAAGTTATTTTTATGTCAAGTATAATTTTTTTCTTAGAAATAAATAAAAAGTACTTATATATTTGAATAAATTGTAAATATTTTGAGAATTTATTTTCTAAAACTTGCAAAATAACCTACTTATCTCAATGAGAAATTATTTTTATAATTGTAATATTGACCAAAATCAAATATCAAGTATAATATTTGATTTGTTAATTTCTGACATAGAGTCTAGTATTAATATCTCAAGTATATCTCAAGTATTTTATTTGTGCGTCGACTATTGTATAGTCAACATCTTAAAAATATAAAATTAAAAAAATAAAATAATAAAAATAAAAGAGCGTATTCTGAAAAAATAGATTTGTTTAAGTTATGACATTGCTGCAGCAAGTGAGAGATACATATCGTCACACGTTGGGATAAAATGTGTCAAAAGTGGCGATTAATTTAATTTTTAAATTAAAATTTTCGTAATAAAGTTGGGTAACGAATAAAAATACTAAAAATTGTGTGTCAATAGCAAATAAAATCATAAAGCTAGGATGTGTAACTTTTTTATACGGAGCTGTCAAATTTAAACATTTGACATTTTTGAAAAAGAGTAAAAAAATAAATTTTCATCGTCTTTCGGTGCATTATATTTAGGTTAAAAGTCTTTTAAAGTAAAAATTTAAAATGGAACCATAAACTTCAGGTATTAAGGTGTGCTTTTTTTGTCCAAATATGTTTGTTTTTTTTTTTTTTTTTTTTTAATTGTTCTAAAATACACTAATTTTCATCATTCATGGAATGCAACTTAAAATGTTACAAAATGTTTGTTTTTGACAATTTTCTGAAAAATAGTAGGGTAGAAGGGGAAGCAGTCGCCATAGGAGCACATTCTTTTTTGCCAATTATCTTGAATTTTATTTTTTTTTAATTTTCAATATACATTTCTTTGGAGGTAGACGTGATTGTTTTTTCAACACTTCTAACTTTTATATTTTATATAATTTTCAGTGATAACTTTCATATTTTTTGGAATTGGTCAAAGATTATTTACTATGTTATAAACATTATACATACATGAATTGACGACATATGTTTTAATAAATTCCTTTAAAGTGTTAAAAAAATTACCACTTTTGCGCAATACTCTTCCTGGGGTACAATCGCCAAACTGCTAGCAGGGCGATTTAACTTATCCTACAGGAACGTCGTAATCAAATACGAAGCTCTTACTATCTGTAGATCTTTCACTGTGTACATACAAATTCTACAGTGTTAAATGAAACAAAACTAAAGACATTTAGTGACTTTCTTATGCATAGATTTTGGTTCGCCACTTTTAATTGAATTTTTATTTATTTTACATAAAATTCAGTTAAACATATTAATTTTTGTTTGCATTCAAATGCTGTATTAAAATAAAGTAAAAACCCATCATATATGTATAGGAAAACGATTCTGCCCCCATCACTTGGCGATCTACCCCATGAGATGGGGTAGTTTTGTCGGTTTTGGTCGCTTCACATATTCATAATAAAAATTAACTTAACATGGAGTCAATATATCAAGGTTTTTATAGCTAAAGAATGTTTATTGATATCGTCAACTGTTTTGAAAATACAGCTCCCCAGTCTACCCTACATATTGTTTACTTCAATACTGTGAAAAAAAAATCGAGCGCATATATAGCCCGATTTGATAAACTATTTTTTTCTTCCAAACAACTCCAGTAGGACTCATACAAAATAGCTCAGATTTTTATACCCACCATCAAAATCTAAGACCCCACAAAGTATATATTTTCTGGGTCCTGGTTAGATTCTAGCTATGTCCGTCAGTCTGTTGAAAGCAGGATAGGGCTCGAACGGGACAAAGTAGAGGTTCGAAATTTGGCACAAATATTTATTTTATATAAGGTTTTTTTGAGATTGAAAATGGGCAAAATCGGTTAATAAAAAGTTATGGGCTAAAAACTAGAAAGTTTCTAGTTTTTCTAGTAGTTTCTAGTAGAAACACAGTTTGTCCATTTCATACTTTTCTGCTGATATTTCTTAAACAAAAGCATGTACGATAACGAAATTTTATATAAATAGTCTGAAGATCGATATAAAATTGGAAACTAAAAATGGGCGTGGTCCGCCTATTTTACCGCCCACCTCCCATATAGCAGCCTACAATGAGTATATAGAAGTAAGAAAAATATTGGAAGACAAATCTAAAAGAAAGCTTGGACAAACAAATAAAAACAAAATTTTATTTTGACTATAATAAAAAAAGTTTGGTAAACATGCTACAGAACATATTTGAAATTCAAATTTGCAAATATCTTTCGCAAAATAATATTATAATCTGCTTTTAAATATACTTTTTATTATACGTCAAAAATATTAATATAAAACAAGCAGTCATGCTTCTTTAATCCAATATTATCAAAGTTTTATCGTAGTTTTAGTATTGTATGCAGGTTACTGTTAAAAAAATGCTGCAGAATATATAAAAAACTACACAAATTTAGTAGGAATATTACCAAAAGAAGCTATATAAGTAACATACAGAGTTTTTAGAAAATTATAAAAAAAAAAAAAAAAATTAAGCAAAAAATTAAAATATATATATTTAGTGGATTCACACAGTGTGCTATCATGTCGTATTGTCATAAGTCCTAAAATATTTTAATGTATAAAAAATACTGTTATTGCTTTTTCTTTGTAAAATTTTACGACATTATGACAATACGACATGACAGCAAACTTTGTGAATCCCCCAATTGTTTTACAAATAAAGTCTTATATCTGAAGTTTATGCCATAGAGTAACACATAGAGACGAAATTCTCGATTGACAATTAAATAAAATTGTTTTTTTGTAAACAAAAATTTGTTTTTATTTTCTTTTGGCAACAACAAAATGTATGTTTTTACATGTATTTTGTTGTTGCATGAGTTAGGTTTTTGACAACCGACTTAGGTTTTTGACAATTAGTTTCGTCTCTTGTTTCTCTTTGGTTTATGCATCCTTAAAAAATATATTTATATTTTTAAAACATCTAACAATTTTTTTTTTTTTTTAAACTTCATACATTTATTTTAATTTTTTTACACTGACCGGAAATTTTAAAAATTATTTTCATAAATAAAGTATACAATATATGTAAATACATTTTACAATTTTTGGTGACGAATTTTATCTTCTGTTACCCGGTATAAAATTTTTTTATAATAAAGAAACTAAACTCGAATCTGGTTTCAGTTTTTTTTTTTCCATCAGGTCGGGATTTTTTTTTTATGGGCGTGTCTAATATTGTGTCCTCAATATACCGATTACTTGAGAACGGTATGCACGATTTATATAAATGATATAACACGATATGCGGAATAAAATTAGCTTTAAATCACTCTACTGTCAAATTTTTATCCGCTCAATAGTTGAGGAGATATTTCGGAAAATGTGTCAGAAAAAAAATGTTTCATGCCAAATTCAAGATTTCTTTTTTTTACTAAAACTTTTTTTTTTTTAAGTCAAAACATCAAAAATATTTAAGTTTATCACCTTTATCTCAAAGCTGACAAAACTACGAGTAAAAAAATGTTTCGTCTTAAATAAAAAAAATATGTGGATTAGATGGAATTCAATGTGCTAAATAATAATCAGCTTTTACTTTTTTTCTATCACGCATTGATTTTTTTTTTTTTATGGGCATGACTACTATGACCCCGCCTTTAGGCAGTCACACTTGTGTAACTCGAGAGCAGTTTGTCCAAATAAGATAAATTGAACTTTTATATATGCGACCTAAATTGTCTTTGAGCTGAATTTATAAGATTTCTGTCCAGTTAATATTTCCGTAGTTATTCGGTAATTGGTAAATTTTAAAATTTATTTTTTTGAAAAGTGGTGAAAATTTTGATTCATAACGCTGAAATTCTTCAGCGAATGAAAAATATTGTTGACATACCTTGAAGACAATTTTCGTATTTATCTTTTGATGTATCATTTATAAAAATCGTGTAAAATGTTCTTGACTTATAGCCTAAGTTTGACAAACCAGTCTCGAATTTTATAGTGTGACCGCTGAATAAAGTGATGATATTAGTCATGCACCTAAAAAAAAAATCAGCACGTGATAGAAAAAAAGTAAATGCAGATTCTTGTTTAACTCGTCAAAATCCACCTAGTCCACCTATTTTTGTTTCAAGAAAAAAAAATAATAATAAATCAGTGTTTTTTATGTAACACTTTTTATTTTCTATGTGCAAATCATTTTTCATCACAAAAGTATTTGTTAAATTTTAATCTTTTCATGTCGCATTTTATCAAATGAACTGTCTCAATAAAAAAGAATATCCAAAGAAGTAAATAAGATCCTAAACTTGTGATCCAGAAGTAATACAAAGTTGGATCATTTCGATGAATTTAAAAGACTTGTCATTAGACTTGTTCTCTTTCAATGAATGTCCAAATTAAATTTTATTGGCGAAAGGAATTTAATTTTAATATTTATATTAACCAAAATATTTTTTAATAAAAAAAAATGAATAACACTACTTTTCATTTCCGTAACAAATCTTTTTATCAACAAGTATTTGAAACGAGAAAAAAGGTATAATCGGTCAAGACCGACCATATAATACCCTACACCATTATGTATGATCATAAAAATTCGGGAAGAAGACCTATATTAGATCAACACTTTTACTATTTATACAAATACAGAATAATGCGTTGATACTAACATCTACTTGATTTTATGCACTTTAGGATGATTCTCGGAAGTGGGTTTATATGTGAGCTATGGTAAATTATAGACCGATTCTAATAAAATTTGGCAATGTTGTTTATTTGTCTATTTATATAAAACTTATTTGTGACAAATATTAACTTGATACTAAAATTAGTATGGGATTTATGCACGTTAAAGTGATTTTCGGAACAGGAGTTTGTATGGGAGCTATGGTTAATCGTGGACCGATCTTCATAAAATTTGGTACAATGATTGATACTTATAAAAAACTTCTTTGTACCTTTGTACATTAAAATATTCTTATTTTTTAGTGTTGAAACTTAATTCCGGGGGGGAATTTGTATGGGGGGTAGGCGAAATAATGGACCGATCATAACCAATTTCAATAGGCTTGGTCCTTGTATCATAAAAGTCCCACATGCCAATTTTCATTCAATTATCTTCAAAATTGCGACCTGTACTATGTGCACAAGGTTTACATGGACAGCCAGCCAACCAGCCAGACGGACGAAAGGACGGACGGACATCGTTAGATCGATTTAAAATGTGATTCTGAGTCGATTGGTATACTTTAAGGTGGGTGTTGGATAACTCATTCTATGCGTTACAAACATCAGCACAAACACATAATACCCCAACCATCTATGATGATGTAGGGTATAAAAATAACAACCAAATCTCAACGTCTTATAGCAGAACAATTCATTTGAATTTTTTTTATAGTATCTTTTGATGCTAATTGCATTATTTCTAAAGCACATGACAACATACACTTATTGATACTTTAAAAGTGATGAAAAAATACTTCCCTAAAAATTTATTTTATTGTTTTGCTGGAATATACCCAGCAAAAACTTGGTAATGGCATGTAGTTACTGATGTAGTTACTTTTCAATGATAACAACATACCTTCTATATTACATAGAAGTAGTTTGGTAACTACTTCTTTATAACATGGTATGTAATTCAATGATTTTGAAAAACAACTTTTTATTGCTTTTTTGTTCAGTTTACCAATTATTATAGTTAAAGAAGGAATGACTGAATAAAAATATATTTCCACAAAAACATTTTTGCGCTGGAAATTACAAAATATTTAAAAAAGTTGCGTTAATGAAATTTTCATATTTTTTATATTATTTTTAAAAATGCATCATTAAGTATTTTCAATTGATACTTTAATCTTTGTAATCAGATAAATATTATAGGAAATATTAACTGTGAGTTAAGGAGATTATGAGTACGATATGGTTCCATATATGGAAATATTTCCAATATATGGATTCATATATAAAAAAATATATAAAATAGAGTACCATAAATGGAATTATATATACAAACATACATGTATGTTCTATATATAAAAAAATATTAACCAAGTTTTTTATTTTTACTATATTTCGTATAAAAGGTTTGAATACTGAATAAATTTGTGTCTTCGATAAAGCGTGTTTTTTATTTACACATTTACAAAAAAAAAAAAAAAAAAAAATATTTATAACATTTATAAAAAAAATGTTTGACAAATTATTCAAAATAAATATTCTTGACATTAAAAAATAAAACTAAACATGAAAAAAATGTAACTATTCTAAATAATTTGTTGATTGTCCGTGTTAAATTATGGTAAGTATCAAAATATTTTTGCAAAATATCTTGTAATGTATATTGTTTTCTTTATATTAGGGACAAATTTGTTAAATCCAGAGGATAAAAGTCAATAAAAACAATATCCCAGATTTGTTTTAAATAAAGGTAAGACAATTTCAATCACTACATTTGGACAATATTTAAAACAAATTAAAATCTTTAACATTTTCAGTCTGGAGCTTTCGTGCGGAGGCCCGGAGTACGTAGCAGATCCTGAAATGAAACTACCCTAAGCACCATAATACATGAGGAGTCGGTTCCGGCAAATAAAGCACAACCATAGTCTGCATTTTAATTCAACTACGGCACGTACCAAAAATAAGGGGAAGAGCTCTGTTGGGACGTTTTGGTATGTATGAACATATGCATAAATTTTATCTCTATGTATTATTTCAAATAGTACTTTTTGTATGATTTGTTCTTAATATTTTTAATAAAATTGAAAAGACACAAGTAATTCCTCTTGTTTTTAACTTATAAGGACTTTAGGAATACTTTAAAATCAATGAGTTGTTGAACAACTTAAAAATAATTAGTGCTTGTAATGACATCCAAGTAATGATATGGGTAAGTAGTTGCCTCTAATGTCATCACCGTGTTAAAATAATGGGTTATTCAGCTAATGTGTAAGTAGTGTAAAGTCATTATATTAGCTTCTTAACTCAATACCTGGCAAGTAAAGTTTTTGCTGGGTAATAGATATTAAAAATAAATTTATCTTAAAAATAAAAAATTTCTAAATTTCTAACTCCAAAAAAAAAAAAAAAAAATAATAATAATAAATTTCGTTTAAGCGGTTATTCGACACAAATTATTCGGTTTGTTCGTTATTCGAAAATAGACAATTTTAAATTATTCGAACAGTTAATCGACCAAAATTAATCGGATAACCGAATGACGGTTAATCGATTGGATACCCTAATTTCTACTCTATTGTATGTAACATGGGTATTTTTACTTAACTGTGAATAAAATTTAGATTTCTGCATCAATTTTGAAAGATGATAAACTGTAATATTTTAGATGTTTTCATTTATTAAAAGAAATTTTAGTAAAAAAAAAATCTAAAATTTTGCATGAAATTGATTTTTTCGGACACTTATTTCAAAATAACTCCAAAACTATTGAGCACATAAAAAATTAATTTTGGGAAATTTGAAGACATTTTTAGTCCGCATCTTTTGGTGTATCACTTTGATCAATCGTACACACCGTTCTTGAGTTATGAGGAAATATACTAGAGTAATGGCCTTACTATGGGTGAAATTAGACACGCCCATAAAAAAAAAATCCAGACCTGATAAAAAAAAAAACTGAAAGCAGATTCGTGTTTAGCACATCAAAATACATCAAGTCCAACTATTCGTCTATGGGGGAGGATTTTTTTGTTGACCAGTGTTATCAGTACTGTTCAGTCGAACGTGCAACGATATGTAACTGTCATATGTTTTGAATATAAAAAAACGATACTTTATTTTTTTATGAAATTGCCTTAGTATATCAAAAGTTACAAAAATGCGACATTTTCTTACAAATAAATAGAAGAGTCTATAATAGGGGCGTATACTTATTAAAATTTATTAATATCACTCATATCATTAAATAGTTATAATTAGTATTTTTGTGTACATCCACCGCAAGGAAATATGGAGAAACTATAGGCTAAACTATAATATTTTCCAATCACACTTAAAAAAAAATCAGAAAAAATCGAACTTAAAGAAGTCATAAATCCAAAATTCGAACTAACTTTGAAAAACTCTTTGGGGGTTTAGGTAGACTAATGGTTTAATTTTGCCTTGGAATTATTGAGGCAATTTTTTCTTGTTGCACTGTTTAATAAAAAAAAAAATATTTTTTTTTATTTTATAAATAAATTAACTTTTTTATCTAAAAGGATATATGACTACATAGTTGTTTACAAACAAGAACCTGCAAATTTTTGCAAAAGGTTGTTCGAGAACAACATTGAATATTTTTCAATTTGAGAATAAGGAGTGAGATCAAAAATTCTTAACATACATAATATTCAATAACTTGGAAACGGTTGATCTTAGAGTTTTCATTATTTTTTTAATCATTTGATAATTTAGCACAGATCACAGAAATATGGTTCTAACCACTAAATTTTATGGTGCTAACCACTAATTATAAAATTGTGGACAATTTTTGAAAACCCTTTCTTTGGAGATTTGATAGTTGCTTCAGTCACTTTTTTGGAACAGTGTGCACATCTTATTTTAAAATCTTCGGTATTTTGGGACACCTTTTTTGTGCTCTTGAATTCACTTTTCACAATAGCTCAATATCTCTCCACTGGTCTAAGCTATGGACAATTTTGAAAATTGACCTCTCTTGGTACTAAAACTATGTTATTGATTTGGTATCACTCCAGAGCTTTCTTACCGTAGTGACATGATACCAAATAGGTCCACAAATATGTGGACACGTTGTGCTATCTTAAGAAAAGAAGAAGTCTTTTTGCAAATATTCCTTTATGCATATTTTGGTATTTATAGATCCGAATGTATCAAATGACTTTCCTGTTTTGCCGCAACTGCAAAAAGCTTATCATACCATGAATTTTGTAAGAAATTTTTTCTGCTTTTGGGTCTTACACTTATCTCCAACATTGCTTCGAGCATTAGCAATAACAATTTTTGAGACACAAGCTGCGAAGATTCTGCCAGCACCTACGTTTCTTCGTCAATTATACAGCTTGAGTATTTTTGTATGAAATTTGGTTTTAAATTCCGAGTCCTATTTTTGGCTTGTAAATTGTTTTGCACAATTCCAGTTTGGCATTTTTAGAACATTATATGTTATCAACTTTCCCATTAGCATTAAATTTTCGCACCAAATAGTCGAAGCACTGAGAAAACTGAGCTGATTTTCTACCAGATGTGTTTGGAGTTCCTTTCAATATGCCTTCAATTTTCTGGCCTTCCCAATATCATGCGGTCCTTTTTTTCTTACCGAACTAGGTTTCACATCAATAGTCAAATTCTCCTGATACTGTTTAATAACATTAGAAACGGTTTTACGGACGACATTTAATTCTGTGGCCAATTATTTGTAAGACCTATTTGAATTTTTTGAAATTTTTTAATAACTTGTAGGACGTAAATCTTTTTCGTCACTTATTTTGATGAAAATAAGGACAAATTAACATGGTTGTTACTGAAAATAATAACTGAAGTATTTTTCCATGATAACTAGATCAAAAAAAAATTTGAATATTGATTCCGAAAAAAGTTATGAGGCAAAATGTGTGTTAAGATTTTTTCGATCTCACTCTTTAAATTGTTTTTTTTTTTTTTTAAATGTCTGGATAAATCTTGCTGTAAAGCACGCAAACACATCCATTATGTGCTAGAGTAATTATAACTCAAAACTATAGGCCTGATTTTATTTCAATTCCTTTTATTTCCATGTTTTGTATATTTTGATGAAATTCTTAAATTTATCTATAGATTTTTTTCCACATAAAAGTGTCTGTAGCAGTCTATGTATTTATTATCTATTGTCAATTCTATTACACAATAACAACCAAATAACAGCCCACTCATTCACATATAGCGAAATAAATTTTTAATAAATTTATTCATTCGTACAATTTGTGTAAACATTATAAATTATCAAGTTAAATGAAACATGCCTGCCACAAAAGTTTCAAAAAAATAATAGACTCTGTGTAGTTCTTTCCGATATATTTTACTCGAGTTATTTTGTTAGTTCTTTTATTTTTGAGATGTCTGTCAATTTGCCAATACTTGTACTCTTAATATGCTACATAAAAAGAACAAAACAATGGCAGGCAAAAAATGCCAGGTCTTGAATGTCATTGGATAAAAAAAAAAAAAACACACTCATTGATGATGCCTGTACTGATTTTGTTTGTTAGTTTGCCTATTGCCTTATTTAGGAAAATGTTGCTGGTGGAATATATTGTTTTTATCAATTCCTTATTTTTTTCCAAGTGTCTTAATATCTAACTGATTTTGAACATAAATTTCTTTCAATTATTATTTTTCTCAATATTATTTACAGAAGAAAGAGAGTGACTTCTTTTCCTTAATTCTGACATTTGCATTGTGGCATAAAAATTGTTAGAACAACACGAATATCGGGCAAAGGTGTGGTGTTGGCAAAAGCCCTTTTTTGTTTGTTCCTCGAATACTTTAACAAGCCTACCCCAAGTACATTGTGATTGCATTTTCACTTTTTATTTTTTTGTTGTACTATTGTTTCTTAACCAAATGCTCAAGTTACAAGTGTCGTCGTCAAGTCATTTTCATTTTTTCCAAAGTTAGAATATTTTTTCTTCTATTTCATTACGTCCTCAACTCATGGCATGTTTGCATATCAACTTGTATTGTTCAATTGTAAAACTCTTCCACCATTACAAATTTGTCTTGTATGTGTTCATTATTTTTGTTTTTCCCCCATTTATTCCTGGCCTCCATAGAAGAAACATTTAACTATAGTGTCAACACATCTTGAGTGAATTGGTGGCAGAGATTTAAAAGAATTCTATCTGCGGATCTAAATAAATATAAATAAAAATGTTTATCTCTATAGAATTATAATCATTATTTTTCCAATCTGTAATTCAAGCACTAAAGCAAGGTTAAAATTTAGCTTTACTCAATATATTTTCACAGCCCAGCTCCTCATAAAATAGTATTTAATTACAAAAATTCATTCTTTTCATTTACTGTCTAAATAATTTTTTTCTGTTGCAAGTCTTTTAAAATACTACAAAACGAAAAAAAGCCAAGGAAAAACTTTCTGTTTATGTCGCATGTTCATTTCTTTTCTTAATTTCTGATTGAACTTTTTTTTTGTGCCGATTCCACCCGCTATGTGTCTGTTTTTATTTCCCGTTCATTCAGCCGTTTGTTTACAATTCACAAATTGTCATTTGATGGAATAGAGAGTTTCCATGGCATACAACTTTACCATTGTTTGTTGCACAGAGGGGTATACAATTGTAATTGTTCAATGTATTTGTGTGAATTTCTATATTAAGTTTTAACACACTTTTTTTCTTTTACTCTCATAAAAAGTCAAATGGGTAAGAAAAAATTAAATTTCTTTTTTAACAGATGTGTTTGTCTAGTTGTTTTGTCTTTACCTCCTTGTCATTTCATTAAATACGTTTATGTTCATGTTGTCTGCTTATCTAACAATTGTCTGTCTTTATTCCAGATTGTCTGTCTATGTGTCTTTCTATTTAAATCAATATTTATTTGTCGGCATGTTTGTCACGTTGTTGTACTTCATGTCAACCACAAACTTAAATTGTCCTTATTTAGCTTCGTAGTTAATTGATAAGAAATTTATAGTTTACTGGAATAAATTTGGGAATTTTGTTTAATTAATATTTACATAAAAAAATTTTTAAACTTATTTAATGTTCTTATTTGCTATAAAAGGTACTTAAAATTTCAATCAATCTACTGGTCACAACTTTCAAGATAATTCTCCAAATATGATGAATTTTACTAATGAATAGATTAAAAAGTACAATTTCTGACCTCATGTCTTTAAATTTTCTTTATATAATCTATGAAGCTATAAAATTTTTTAAACTTTTGTTTTAATAAAATCAAAATCCTTGTTTTTTTTTTTTTTTTCGAGGCTGAATACTGTAAAAAAAAAATCGAAAAATTATGTTATTTTAAGTGACTATATTTTTTTAGACGTCTAACCGGATTTTATTTGTTTAAAATGCATATTTCTATTTGTTCTCTTTTATAATAAATTTATTAAATAATTTTAATTTTTTATTAAATGCATTTTTAAAATTTAATGGATTTGAACGATTATATTGATTTTAAAAACTTGTGATCTCTGCTTAACACATGCATAAGATGCAATAATGCATTTGTATATTTTTAAGTGCATTTTTTGGAGAATTTCTTCGTCAACTAATTTGAAAGAAGATTTTCTAAAGTGTAATCCGAAGTGCTTTTTGTCCTTTACGAAACCCTATAAAATTACTGGTTTTGAAACATAGAATATCTAATGATACCCAATTAAAGTTGATTATCTATACTTTTGATTAAAAAAAAAAATATGTTAAGTTTTTATTCACTTTGGAATAATTAGCGATTTTGTCTCATAACTTAACTTTTCAATTTTGACACATACTTATCTATGTGCTACAAGGAGGTTTTAAGTTATAAGGAAAATGTTTGTACAATATTTTTAAGTATCGGAGATATTCTAAACACACATTCATTTTGAGCATACTTTGTCTTTAAATGGTTCAGTTATACTATAATATTAATTACTAAATATAACATTACATATGGCACATCAACGATATTTAGTATCAATATTCCTTGGCTCTAGTGGAACACAAATCTGTTCACGTGAATGTCTTTTACCGAATGGCGTGAATATTATGGAGGTTTAAGATAAAAATGTATAAAATAATTTCCAAAATTATATTTATAGTCTTAAATTAAAAATTATTGTATTTATGTACTCTACAATGCACAGTGGGGCAGAATCGAAATTTTTTGACAATAAATCTGTAACTTCTGCTCGGCTGGTTGGATTTGCATGAAATTTGGTAAATACGTAGCAAAAGAGCGTACAATGTTAAGTTCGGAAGAAGGACCGTACATACCCCTCAGGGGCGGAGCTAAAGGTGCTCAAATTTGGGTATCTCTGACATACAAATTTTTTAATCGCTTGCCAAATTTTTGTTCCTCGTCCAATTCCATTTTTTGCATATTTTTGCACAAACATGCATTCGAATATTGGCTACGGGAACAAATGATCTATGTTGTTATGGCTTTTTCACATTCACAATAGTACAATGTTTTTGGAATTTTCCGTGACTTAATAAACTTTAAAGTTGCATAGTTTCGGTTCTGTAAAAGATATTGATTTCAGTCTTTTTTTGTATAACGAAGAATTATGTCAGCTAAGCAATGTACATTCACATTTTCGGCTATAAAATCCACATTTTTCCGAAGTCCCGTAGATTTTGATTAACAACACACTACAGATTCTCAAACTACATTTCGTTTGTCGTGCTTTGGGATATGAGAAAATATAGACTAAAGCCAAAACTTTCATATAATATGGGCCGAATTCGGGAGGGTGTGTACCTTGACCAAGAACATGCAAAATTGAGGTACTTAAAAATTAAAATGCAAATAACTCAAAAACTATTTGAAATTGGACGAGAAACAAAAATTTGGCAAACGATTAAAAAATTTGTATGTCAGAGGTACCCAAATTTGAGCTCGTTTAGCTCCTCCCCTGAGGGGTATGTACCGTCCCCCTTCCTAACTTAACATTGTACAATCCTCTTCTTCGCATGTCTCAAATTTCATGCAAATCCAACCATCAGAAGTTACAGATTTATTTCCAAAAAATTTCGATTCTGCCCCACTGTGCAATGGTGTGTGTTAAATACAACTTAAAAATATCGCGATATGTTAAGTACGCGTAGATATATTTTTTATAAAGTTAACGTAAAATGAGATTTGCCCATATAAACACAAAACGTGACCAAAGTGGAGTTCTTTCATAAAAGAAATTCAAATAAAACATTTCATATTTTTTCAATCCCATTTTTTATTTTAATACCAATTAAATTTGTCAATATTTGACAGTTTTCATTTCGCACAGTAGAATGAACAAAAATTTTTTACCATAGAAAAAATATTTTTTACCATAGAACTTTTCTACCGGTTCACACACGCTCTTAGAAAGCATTGCAATTCAATTAGATAATCGTATCGTCTAAAAAATTAAATAACAAAATTATCGATTTTTCTATTCTGTAACACTTTTTAACGACACACAGTGGTCACAAATCGCATTTTTTGGAAATAGTTCTGTAACTAGTGAACCGTTGGAAGTATGTAAATAAAATAAAATTTAGTATGGTTAGAGCTGAGGTATTTTCAAAAAGCACAGGATCCTAACGGGTCAAGGGGGCTTAGGGTAGACCTCGAAAGTTGGTTATTTTTTTAAAATTCGACAAAAATTCATTTATGACTTGAATGTAAAATACATGTTAGTAGTCCTTATAAATCTCTATAAAAAACATGCTGGCATGTGTTCGTTATCTCTTTAGTTTAAGAGATATTTCGGTCGAAGCAAATTTTTAATTTGTTTTCTTAAATTAAAAAATGTCCAAGCCGAAAACAAGAAAAAAGTATTCTGACAATATACCCCTGTGGCTTATTGTGAAATTTAAAGAGGACTTAGATTCTTTATAATGTCGTAAAAATCAATGAAGTCGTACTTCTTATATAGCATATATGGTATTTTGCACTTCTTATAAAAATCGACATTAATGCGATATTTTAAATGTTTAACATTTTAAAAATTTTCAGATTTTGTTTCTTATCTGATTACTAATATTCTTATATCTTCTTAAAGCTTTATCAGAATATTTATGCTTACATGGGCTATTTAATGATTACGTGTTTCAAGTTATTTCCATTTGAAATTTCAACTGTCAATTTTGCAAAATCATGGTTCAGCTTTTCCAATGTTTTAGAAATGAAAAGAATTATCTATCGAATAAAAAAACGTTTAGTCGTTATTTCTTCTGTCGAAAATAAAAAGATTTATGTTTTTTTTTTTTTTTTTTTAAAAAAAAGGTGTCTACACTCTTTTCTCTAATATACATATACATATTTTTTAGTTTTTTAAGCCTTCGATTGAACTGGATATCCAATCTAGATGCAGAAAGCTTACGCTGCTTTATACTCGTGCCAGAAGCTTAACATTTGTTAAGTGGCCAATTATTAACACCAAATCACATGCTTCTTTCATTGAACATGTAAATAGGTTAGTCGCGTTGAGCATAAGAGGAGCAAGAAGATCCACATTCAATGAAGCATTGTGCAGGATTCTGGAAATTGAACCGATTTATTTATACATAAAAGAATACGTTTAAAGGCTTAGCCAAAATGGACAACTTTAAACTAGAGAAAATGGACATTCATCTCTAATTAAAAAATATAAGTATTAAAATTTAATAACAGATTACATGGCAACTGAAACTCAGTGAGATAAGGAGATTACAGTAATTATACCGCAGGACTAATATCAATTATGCAAATATTTTGAAGCGATATTACAATATACATAGACAGTCAGGCTACCATAAAGACACTTTGTAATAGGAATATTAGATCAAAGGCGGTCAGCCGTTTTCGCAGAATTCTACAAGTTCTCAATGAACAAAACTTTTTAAAACTGTACCGAATCACAATAATATTCAAGGTAACGAAATAGCTGATGAACTAGCACGAACTGGGACAGATAAGGAAACGAGTGACGCGTGTGTTAATTTTCTTTGCGTGTGCGCTACGCTACTACGCTATAGATTTAAATGTTATGATTCTTATTTTTTAACAACTACAAAGAATTAAGTTCATTAAAGATCTTGAAATTTATTACGGGAACAAAGATACATGCAACAAGTAATTATGAAGGTCCAGCAACACTTCAATCGCGATCCAAGCGAACTGAAAAGTAATAAAAGGATTAACTTTAAGAGTGTACCCATTCTATAGAGCCAAGGGAACTAATTATATGTATGTATAAGTTTTTATGTTATTTCAATTCTGTTCCACTGTGCTGTTTTAAGCAAGCACACAAAATAGTTTAAAAATCCATATCATTATAAAATCTGGAATAGTTTTCAAAGATACATATATTGATCATAAAAGAAAAAAAAAATATCAGCAGACAAAGTTATAAACAAAAATATGTGTTTAGCGTTACCGTTGAGAATTTTTAAATAGTGTCCAAAAAAGGGGATTTCAGAATAAAAAATCGCCAAAAAAGGGGATTTTTTTGAAATAAAGGGGCCAACTGCTTTAAAACCTAAAAAACTCCTTAAAATTTGTTTATTTGATAACAATAAAAACAAAATATATTTTGTTTTAAGAAAAACTACTAAATCCAATTCAGTTAAATACTGACAAAATTTATTTATTTTACAACAATTTCTATTATTGCAAAAATAAAAATTTATTCACAAAAATAGTTGACATACAATCCGCTTTTTATTTATTACTCCTATGTACTTTTGCACGAGTACTCGTACTCCAGTCTTTCAAATCCCCGTCGAACCAATTTAGGACTGAAAGTATGGATCCACAAGTATTGACTTAAGTCTGTTGGAAAAACTATTTTTTATTTAGTAAACAAAAATACGTTCCCTGAGGGATTTCTATGAAGAATGTAAAAATATAAATTAAGATAAGTATTCATCGTATCTGTTTCTTATTTTCTCAATCCAGTCCAAAAGGATTCGGCATATGATGATTTAAATAGCTTTTCATAAACTTTATTATTTACAAAAGGGGTCAAAAAAGTAACGGTATATTTTATTCGAAAGCACACTTTATTTTATTTTCTTGCGAAAGAAAAGCTATATAAACAAAATTTTCATGGACTTAATATGATTCAGAATATAGTGTGATTATGGCCAACATTTAAAAGTAGTTTTTTTGTAAAAAATGGTAATAAAAAAAAAAACAAAAAAAAAATAATAATAATAACTAATTTATACGCCAAAATAACCCACTTTCCCCTAATATTTTAAAGGCTTAACACTTTAAAATTGTATGACATTCTTTTGCAGCAGTGTTACCGTTTGGCGACTTTAGTCGCCATTTGCCCCTTTTTCAACCACCTGGCCACTTTTTTGGCCCCTTTTTCAAATGGCGACTAAATGGCTACTTTTTAAGACTAAGTGCTAAATGACGAGAAATTAAATTGTTTGAAATTAATTTCAACAAATAAATCATCATTTTGAGATTGTTTCACAGTATAATGATATAAAAGTCCGCGGAGTACTTATAAGTGATCGAAACTGTTAGTAAATAAAAATAGTAGTAAAGTCTTTGAACAGCTATTTATATCATCATATGCCGAAACTTTTTGGATTGGATTAAAAAATTAGATTCGAGGAATATTTATATCCTAATTTATATTTTTACATTCCTCATAGCAATGCCTGGGGAACGTGTTTTTTTTTTACTAAATTATCAAAAATAAAAAAACTAGTTTGTCTAACAGATTTCAGTAAATTCATGTGGATCCATGGGTTCCTTCCTAAATTCATCCGACAAGAATTTGAAAGACTGGAGTACGAGTGAAGTACTCGAACAAAAGTACAGAAGTTTAATTAATAAAACGAGGATTATATGGTAACTATTTTTGTGAATTTTTACAATAATAAAAAAATAATAAAAAATAATAAAAAAATTATAAATTATTTTGTTATTAATAAAACTGAATTTTGTAGTTTTCTTACAATACAGGATTATTTTGTTGTCGTTGTTATCAAATAAACAAATTTTAAGGAGTTTTTTTAGGTATTAAAGCAGTTGTCCCCTTTTTTTCAGAAAATCCCCTTTTTTGGCGATTTTTTATTTTGAAATCCCTTTTTTTGGACACTTTTTAAAAATTCTCAACGGTAACGCTGTTTTGCAGTATTAAAGTATATCTCTATAAAATTAAAAACATTAAAATAGAATATAAATGTTTAACCCCATCAACCTACCTATTCATCCATTTACTTCTTTAATGAGCCATAAACATCAACTACAACCACTTAATATGCCGACTATACCAATTGATCAATGACCCATCTGTATAGAGTCAAATTTAAATGATGTCTACCATCAACTGTAGAGAAATTTTCTTTAAAAACAAAATATATATTTTTAATGATTTCATAAACATAAATCACTATAAATACAACACGTCGTTGTACACACGTTTATTTGACTGCAGATGCTAAAAAATCAACGTCGATGGATGAAAAATAAAACATCAGGAGAAAACAAACATAAATAAATACAAAATATAATAAAAAGAAAACCCTTTTCGTTTCTCTTGTTATTGCAGATTTTATGCAACATCCAACAACTGAGGATATTACAACAAGCAAATTCATAATGATCATTATTAACACCAAAAAACTAAAACATGTCTCTCGTCCATTGAGACAGACGAAAAATGAAACCTAAACTGACGAAGATGACGATAGAGAAGTGGTTGGAGTTGAAGTGGAAGGCAAAAGGCGAAGTGCTATAGTGAAGTAGAGTCGAGGTGAATTGATGTAAATTATCGATAACCATCAATAGTTTATGTCACCCAATGACTTTGATATACGACAAGATTTCTTACAAATCATAAATAATGTTAAATCCGATAATAAATTTGAAAATTTCCTAGCGACGGCAAATGATCCCGCCATTTCACATGCTATAGCAACAACAAGAACAACTACAATACTAAAAATAACATAACAACAGTAATAGCAACACCACCAATAACACCAGTTAATATTAGGTTGGGGTAAAAATGTGATTCTCATAGCTGCTTAATAAAATATTTAGGTTGTTTAGTATAAAAGCTTTTGGAAAGCAGAAATATTATCATTTGTTCTTATTTTTAATCCATTTTCATTTGACCTTGATTGTACCTTGATCGCTATATAATACCTACTTAAAAATATTTAAAAATTATTTATTTTAATCTTTCATAAAAACTTAATTACGATATATAAGTAATGTATTAAGAAATTACTTTTTTCACCCACCTAATACAATGCAAGATGTACAAAATAGCACACAAGGTGTACATTGCACTGACGATGATGGAGATGCTACAAGTACAATGCTGAATGCTCTTGATGATGACGACGATACTCTTGTCGTTGTTTTAATACTTATTTTCTATATGTACAGAAAAATTAAAACAACAACAACATAAAACTCTTATAATAAAAAGTAGTTGTTGTATGTTAGAAATAGTATTTGTTGTCAAGCCCACCTAATGCACCAAGAAACTAAAACTCAAGTGGGTTGGTTGATGTCGAAGATGCCTCATTTCGATTTTTTTTTTTTTCTTTGCAGTTTAACTCGTTCATGCAATTTATTCATAAATGTTCACTTTACACTCAATATGGTCTTCACACAATCACATAGTTCCGACAATGACACACATACACTAAGTTTTTGAGTGCACAGGTGACAAGACAACATTGGAGATGAAGATGTGTATGTATGGTATTTTAGATGTTTGTACAAATGTACATATGAATTGTGTTTGTGTTTTTGCTTTTAAATGGTTGGTCGTATTGCAATAACGTAAAAGATGAATTCATCATTGATAGATGATGGATGTAAGACTGCATGCAGCAGGTAACATAAGTCATTGGACTGACACAAACAGCATTGCTGGCTGGTAATAGAACTAAAAACAAAGACACATCCAGCACATGCATATTCATATACTATATTCACATATACATACATACCTACATACATCTAAACACTTTATTGAAAATAATGGCCAACATAAAAAATCATAGTGTAAAGAAGAGATGTACTAACTTATTTACAACTAGGGCCTGTTTTTCATCTTTTATTATTCAGATCAATAATGCAGTACAAAATAAATACCCTGTTTTTAATAGTTTTGTTTTAATATCTTAAATATGTTTTAAACTAGAGTTGAGCATAATCGTTCATTTTACTGTTTCGTTCACATCTATCAAAATTTAAAAAGAGAAAAAAAAAATTAAATAAAAAACTATTTCTATTATGAAATTGCTTATATTAATTAAAATTTTGTTTGATTTTGCTCCAATCACCAAAATGATAATATTAATTAAGTAAAAATTATTGATTTTTTCACAAATTTCAATTAATTTTTTTAGTTAAATCAAGTATTTTTATGTTTGGAATTTTATTTAAAATTAATTAAGGTAGTAATTGGATCCATCATAAAATGAGTTCATTGGAAAAAAATATAGATTTAAAAACATTATGTTGCAAATATATGAAATATGGATAATCTTTGAATTGCATTCATTAAAGTATGTATGTTCTTTTCAGTTTTTGTTTTTGGTAGGCATCTTTCAATGTTCCTATCTAAACATATGACCGCCTAAGGCATGTTTTACACCCAACATTATTGGTACAACGCACTATGGTTTCGCAGACCACATGTCTTGGCCAAAACTAATTTTGGTAACATTTTCTATTTGTGTTTTAATTATCGTAGTTTTGTAGCAAACACTTCAAATTTTACATTTCATTAGACCTGCAAGTTTTTGGTGAAAATTAGTAAAGAAAAACTGAATGAAAATAAATAAACATATATGGGCTATATTATCCATATTTACAAAGGTCTAACCAATGAACAAAAATGCCAGGATATAAAACAAAATAGCAGATATTGCTAAAATATAGTTGTGTATCAAAATAAATGCTGCTAAAGCTAAATTCACGCCTTTAGGTTGAGTTATAAGTGAAATATTTGTAATCTTCCTTTGGAATGACTGTACTTCTGACGCATAAAAAGTGTAAAAATGAATTTAATTTTTGAAATACAAAATAAATATATTAAATTGTTTTGATTTTCATCTAAATCATATTTCAAATATGATAATCAGGTATGTGATGAAAACCGATCGTTTTCAAAATGAGTCGGTTTGAAAAATTGTGTTGAATTTCGATCGATTTCAAAAATCATTTTTCAACAATGATCTATTTTCCATTAAGGATATACAACTCATGTGAAAGATAACAATTAATTTTAGGGAAATATAAAAAAATATTTAATAAAATCTAATAGAAAGTGATTTAAATATAATTTTTATCAATAACAAAAACGAAAATATAATAACATCACACATTTTTTCGATTTAAAATCGATTCGATTTCGAAATCGTTTTCTATCACATACCTGAATTTGTTTTTTTCCGTTTTGGTAGCCAAAAAAAGTGGTCATTGAAACCATAGTGCAACGGTTTTCATTTGGTATATGAACACATTTATCACAGGGTTCAGTATCTAGACCGGAGCAAGTGCAAAATTAGGGGTGATACTTTTTGCAGGGTTTCACAATTAATTTATGTGCGCTGAAAAAGAATTTTTAAAATTTGGTAAATATTGGATTTTTATAGAACCACTTTAAAGATTACACTTACTTGTTAATATTCCAACAATCTGCAATACAAGTACTTCAAAGTCTTTGCATTATAGACATTGATCATTCCCAGAACCCTAATTCCTGCTTTATTGCACTGCACTGAATACACAATGTTCTCTTTATCTTTAATGAAAATATAATATAGTATAGTATCTATGTACTTGTAATTAGGCAATAAATAGTAGAAATTATACCTTCGGGGAAATGTGGTAGATGATTTCGATGTAAAAATAACAATAAAATGTATTGAGTGAGATGTGCAACAATATATTTATGAAAATTTAAAAAGCTTACCTTTCACTCTTTAAAATACTATATTGCGCCAACTGGTTTAATGCTAACTGCATGAATCGAGAACAGGGACATCTGCAGTGAGACTATAATTATAATAAAATTCTCCGAGCATTAGAAGCTTGTACTTACTGAATAATTTACAAAATTTTTCATCTCCATCATCCAAAAATCTTCCATTGTTTCCGTTGTTTCTTGTTTGTTTAAAAAAGTTCACAAATTTCATTGGAATGTAAAATTTTTCTCCGTTATATAAAAATGTGTACAATTTATTTCAAAATATTTTATACATATTTTAGTTTGAATTTTTTAAACGTTGACAGTTTTTGAAAAACATAAATTATTATCAATAAAAATTTTACTTAAGATAATTATTGATATAATTAATGTTTAGTATAAAACGAAATAAGAGATTAATTGAAAAAATTGTTCTAATATTTTTTTTCTGTGCTTAGAACACTTTATGAACAAAAATTAAAACAAAAATTAAAACAAAAATATTATTAACAATATTAATTCCCGGACTGATCTCTGTAGAAGTTGTTTAGATGAGGAGGAGTTAGAAACTATAGAGCATCTTTTATGTGATTGTCCGGCACTGCAGGAGCGCAGACTCAATCATTTGGGCAAGCGATCCTTTCAGAATCTTGACGATTTGAGAGATGTATCTTTAGGCAATATTTTAGGTTTCATCCAGAGTACACAGTGGTTTAGTAGAAATCGTGTACTCGAGGCACCTACAAGAGACAATCAGTAATGGTGGGTTTTTCTTTTATCCAGGGAACCACAATGGGCCACATCAGGCCTCCGAGTGAACTCGCTAAATCTTTGCGAGCTGCCCACACAACCTAACCTAACCTTTTCACATTCTTCTACAATTTTTGTTTGTACGTTTATACTTTTTGATCTTATTCTATCATAAATAAACTAATTGGACTTTGCAGATAAATTTTGCACCATCTTTGTTGTTGAGCAGACTTTCAACAGTAAAATACGGGGTAGTCAAGTTTTGATGACAAAATTTTTTAGTTTTTAAAATTTTTCAGTTTTTTGTTCGTGGTCTGTGCGACCCTCAACCGAATACAAAATTTGGGATAGAGATTGATACATGTTGCAATTGTGCGTATTTTGCGTTATATCCCGTTGATGTGCCCGAAATAGTCTACGTAGTAGATAGTCTTAAAGTTTGGAAAAAAAAGCGAACATTTTTAAAATAGTCAGTTTTTCGCGGCCACATTCACTTAGTTTTTTGTTATTTTACATAATAAAATCGGAGGAACATTAAAAGTAAATATAACACAAAAATTTTATGGACTTTTTGAAAATTATGCAAAAATTGCACTTTTTGTTTTTCTATTTTTATAAAGAAAATTGCAATTTAAACAAATATTGGATATATAGATATAAGAGCGGCGATAAATATAATTGATTGGGATCATAAACTTAAGTCAAATGTCGTTGATAATTAAAAACGGGACACTTTTGTCAAAACACATTTCGCTAAGACACATCGTGGGGACAGCATAAATTTACTTGAGGAGTGCGATCGAAAAAATCCTAACACACATTTTGCCTCATAACTTTTTTTGGAATACATATTAAAATTATTATTATTATTATTATTATTATTATTATTATTATTATTATTTTTTTATCTAGTTATCATGGAAAAATACGTCAGATATTATTTTTAATAACAACCATATTGATTTGTCGTGATTTTCATCAAAATGAGTGACAAAAAAGATGTACGTCCTACAAATTATTAAAAAATTTAAAAAAAATCCAAATGGGTCCTACAATTAAATGCCCACAGAATTAAATTACTGCCGACAAAATAGAAGAATTTGGCCATTGGTAGGAAACCCGGTTCGGAAAGAAAAAAAGGTTCACATGATATTAGGAAGGCCAGAAAATTTAAAGTATATTGAAAAGAACTGCAAACACATCTGGTAGTAAAGCAACCCAGTTAGCTCAGAGCTTTGACCATTTGGTGCAAAAATTTAAAGCTAATGCAGAATTGATAACATATAAAGTCCAAAAATTTCCAAACAGGAATGCTGCCAAAAATTTAGAAGCCAAGAATTGGACACGAACATTAAAACCAAATTTCATACAAAAATACTCAAGCTGTGTAATTGACGGAGAAACGTATGTGCTGGCAGAATTTTCGCAGCTTTTGTGTCAAAACTTTTATATTGCCAATGCTCGAGGCAATGTTAAAGATAAGTTTAGGATCCAAAAGCAGAAAAAATTTCTTACGAAATTCCTGGTATAACAAGCTTTTTGCAGTAGCAGCAAAACAGGAAAATTATATGATACATTCGGATCTATAAATACCAAAATATAAATCAAAGAATAATTGCAAAAACACTTCTTCTTTTCATAAGAAAGCACAACGTGTCCACACATTTTTGGCCCGATTTGGTATCATATCACTACGGCAAGAAAGCTCTGGAGTGGTACCAAAACAATAATATAGTTTTTGTACCAAGAGTGGTCAATTTTCCAAATTGTCCATAGCTTAGACTAGTGGAGAAATATTGAGCTCTTGTGAAAAGTGAATTGAAGAGAACAAACAAGGTGTCCCTAAATATCGAAGATTTTAAAATAAGATGTGCACACTGTTCCAAAAAAGTGACTGAAGCAACTATCAAATCTCTAACGGAAGGGTTATCAAAAATTGTCCACAATTTCATAAGTAGTGGTTAAAACTAAAAAAGTTGTATTTTTGTGTGATCTATAATAATTTATCAATTAAATAAAAAAAGAATGAAAACTCTAAGATCAACCGTTTCCAAGTTATTGAATATTATATATGTTAAGATTTTTTCGAACGAACTCCTTATAATTGGCATAATTATTAGGTGTTTGTTATGTTTAATAAAATGCGGAGGCGCATCAAAAACTTTCGAAAGATAAACATTTTATACACCAAAAAATTATTACTTGTGTTAAAACAGGATTACTATATGAAATAGCATTTCTTTGTAATAAACTCTAACGTATAATGTAGATTCGATAGCCATTTTTCGCAAAATTTTTAAAAATTTAGAGTTTTGTTATTAAGAATTTTTTTATTTTTACTAGGACACTCTAAAATATGCTGCACTAATACCATCAAACATTGAAAATATCATGCATTTTATTTGAATAATTCAGTAGGATACTACGAGTAATTTTAACCAGAATTATACATAAACTCCTAGTTTGTAAAAATTTGTATAGGTTCGACTTTAAACCACCATAATTTTCGAGCCCCTCACATGAAATGATTAACGTAAACTGATTCTACATGCATTCGAGTCACTTTATATTAAAAATATCAAAAAATTTGGTTTTTAATCAATTTTGATGTTCTAAAAACAGTTTTGTTACAAAAACCGAATTTTTTTTCTCTCGACGCTACCAGTTGAATTATGTATTTTTAAGTTATTTAATTCGTAAATTTAAATAACGGTTTTTAATAAAATTCGAAAAAAGTGAATACTTTGTATATGTGTTTGTATTTTGTATATGTGTGTATGATATTAACGTTCATTATTTAAAGTGAACTCTCAGCAATATAAGGACTGCGCACGAAAAAATCCATGCATGCTCTTGGGCTTATAACTTTTGATGTGGTGAAAAATTAATAATTCTGTTAACTGGTTTGTATTTGCCTTTATGCTCACTTGTCATGTGCTAAGTTTCATGATAATATCAAAATTGTTTTTTCTTAAAATGGAAGTTTAATAAAAAACACCTAAACACATAATTCAAATTTTTCATAAAATCCTGCATTGGTCATATAAAATAATTGCAGGAAAGGATATTGTGCCGCAAAATAAAGTTTCTTGGGTCATAATATTATACAAAGAAGTCATGATCACTGAATGGTAACCTGGTAGTGGAAGACAAATAGTATCTTCAGGCTGTAGGACTCAGGCAAAATATAAAAGATTTTGAGAGAAAATCACCTCATCTCTGGAAGAAAAGTGTCACAAAAAAATAATTGCTTTGAATCATTATCAAAAAATTTGAAAGGAAGTATAGCCTGAAGACGTATAAAGTAAGAAAAAAATCATATTAGAAACGCAAGCAAGAATTTGGAGGTAAAAAATAACATAAGAGTACTTTGGACGAATTTTTTTCAGAAATTTTACTTCTGTATAGTAGACGATGAAACGTTCGTACAGGGTGACTTTTTTCAACTTCCATAGCTAGGAATTCTATGTCGCAGATGCTAGAGGGATTATGGCAGAAAAATTTCGTGTATCATAGAAATCAAAATTCCCAAGAAAGTTTTTGATTTGGGAGGTCATATACATACGCTGGAATGAAGCACTTCATTCTTAAAAAATGGTTGCATTAACACAGAAATATACGTGAAATATACGACTTTGGAATATACTTCTCTCTCTTCTAAGAAAATATAGTGTATCCGCTGTTTTCTCGCCTGTTCCCGCTTCTTCTCATTACAACAACAAAACAATGGTGTTTTAACAAAGAAATTGTAAGAGTTTGTACCGATAGAGGCTAATCCATCAAATTGACCGAAACTCCGTGCAATTGAAAGATATTGGCCTCTAGTAAAAAATAATTTAAAGGACATTAAAAGCTCAGCATAAAATGAAATGGAGTTTAAAAATAAGTGGACTTTTTAGAGCAAAAAAGTAACCGAAACACAATAAAACCTTTAATTATAATAATTCCGTAAAATATCAGATATTTCCTTAAAAACCAACAGGAACTAATTTATTCTTTTATGTTTAGAACTTGAACATAACAGTCATTAATAAAAATATCACTTTAAAAAAAATTCGCCCACTGGTTTAGTTTCTATAAGCAGATTTGCATGCACGGATTTTTTCGTGCGCAGCCCTTAGTTTACTATTTTGAGTTTAATTCGTATCTATGTTTAAGAAAATAATGTCACTAAAATTAATTTCATTATCAAGCTTGGACATATCTGCCAATTGGAAAGAAAATACTCGTAATAACAACGATATGTGAGTTTGTTTGCAGTACAAATAAGTTTTCAAATCACACGGCGTATGAGTTATAACATAAAACAACTAAATGAAAGCATAAAGTTGAGAAAAAAGTATCAAACATTTGATATAAAAATTTATATATGACAAAATATATAAAATAATAGCACACAGGTGTTTTTTACATGCTGAATGTTTGGCTGTTGTTAGTTGGGTGATGAAAGAGTTTTTTTTTTTAGTATAGAAAAATTTATTTTTATATGTTGAGTGTTAGTAGAAAAATCAATCATTTATCCAAACTAAAAATGCTTGTACATGGAAAACGAGCCATAGATATCAAATCTCAAATTGCAGTGAAAGGCGAAATATTCAATTTTCATCATATTTTTTTTCATATTTTATTTTTTTAAATTTTTTCTATAATAACATTTATGTTGAAAACATCATTTATTATCGTTTTCTTTGGCCGGTGTATTGTATGTGTGTGTGAGTGTGTTTAATTTATGGTATTATTTTTCATTTTCTTCTAACAAATTGTAGTTGCTGTTGATTTTTTCGTATTCCGGTGCATATAAAACTTCAAATTTAAGATAATCTTTTGTCACGATCAGTTTTTTATTTTATTATTGTATTTTGTTTGTTTGCTTTTTGAGGTTGTTAGTGGAAAATGTTTTCAAATACAAATCATTAAAAACAGTCCCAAGTGTATTTCATTACACATTTTGTATAGAAGAAAAAACATCAGGAATTTCTAGTCATTATGCAAAAATTTAAACTTTAAGAAGGAGATGAAGAAAAGTTAACTAAACGAAATATTTAAATTTAAAGACTAGTGCACTATGGGTAGAGGAAAAATATGATTATTTTAATTGGTTTCGTACATATTGAAAGTTTTTTTTTTTCTTTTTTTTTTTAAATTTTGGCAGAAAAGAATTGATGTTGGAATTAATCCGACTATTGCTGGTACTTCTATTAATCAGTTCATTAAATATATCAATTTGTTGATGATGACAATAATATGATCAATGATAGATCACTTCTAAACAAAACCGAATCATGGCATGAGTTGAAATATAAGTAATCATTTATGTAATGAACTCGCTTCAATGTTGTCTTCTGAGGGAAAAATTATGAGTATAAATTTCATCACAAAAGGCAACAAAAGCATTAAAATATATTGTCAACATTTGTTTAGAATAAACCCATAGTGTATTTGCAAACAATCAGTTTTGTGTGTGGTTAGTTTATCTTGAATGAGTTGAGTAAATAAACAAACGAAAATAAAGCTAAATAAAATAAAAATAAATTGCCACCAACCATACTGCTAACCATATATTTAACAATGGCCACATCTATGCCAACTTTATACCTTAAAGGTAGAGCCAAACAACGCCACACCAACACTACTACTCTTACTACTAACTTCAAATCACCATCACCTCCACAATGGTCCGCCAACAAATACCACCTCTACCATCACCATCATCATCAACCGTATCCAAAATCTGTCAGTCAATTTATTTTTATATCATGACTTTAGGCTTTAAAAGTCAGTAAATTCAATTTACGTAAAGAAAACGATCAATGTTTGTTTATTTGTTTTCGTTTCTTGCCATTTTTTTTTTTTTTTGTATTATTTCTTTCAATTCGTTCCTTTTATTTATATAATTTCTTAGTTGATTTTCATTTGCCCGACTTGACTGTTGCTTGAAATTGTTGATGATGACGACAATCACAAGTTGACTTTTGCCCTCCATAAATTATATGGAGTTTAGACATTTTTTTCTCTTCACTCTATTTGAATTGTTTTATATGGTTTTTACTCTTCAAGAAATTTCCATGATCAAATCAATTGAAGATTTATATCTTAGAAAAATTGTATTTAATTTAAAACAAAGTATTAAAATTAGATTTAGTAAAGTTATAGTTATTTTTAGTAAAAATAATCTTTATAGTGAAAAGTTTTAAATAAAGAAACCAAATTGTATCAGTATTCTTTGTATACATTAACAGTTTTGAGGAACTGCGCTTTGGCTGTTCCTTCTAGATGACGCATTTTTTTTTTTTTCAATAAAATATAAATCTTATTGCTATAATGTAAAGCGGATCAGAATCAAAATAGTTTAAGAATTAGTCGGAAATTTACTTATAACGGTTTTAAAAAATTACACTTCTGACATCAATTTTTCGAATGGTTTCCTAATGTCTTTCTATTTTAATAATAACGATATATTACAATATTATTTACAGATCACTTAGAGTTCATAATTTATGAGATCGAAGAAATAATTTTTTAAATGTCTAACATTTCGTTATGGTATTAACATTAACAAAAATAATTAGGTGTGGTCTTATTTACCGCAGACAAAAAACATGGTAACAGCATTTTAACTACAACAATATTATGCTCATTGTAAATTTTAATAATACTGTGTTCATGATAACAATGTTTTTGATTCAGTTTTAATATTCAATGTTTACATTTAAAAATATTTTGATATATTTAGTTGCCTCCAAAACTTCTATGTTTTTAAATTTTATTACCAAAAACAAAATTTTATTAATATGAAAAAATATCATTATTTCTACAACCAATATATATGTTCAATCTTAAACTTGTACTATAAACTTAGTATTATAACTAGGGATATCGATTATTCGACTTTTTTGAGAAACCGGTTTTCGAATAGTTCGAATAATTGGTATTTTAAAAAAACCGGTTGCACTTATTGAAATTCAGAAAAAACCGGTTAACCGGTTTTTTGAAGAAGTTAATATTTATATCAAAAGACCACATTTCTTTAAAAAAATCAATTCTTATAATTAAGTTAAAATTTGTTAAATACAAGCGTAAAAGCCAAACAATGTCAGGAAAAATAATATAATAATGAAAATATGCACAAACAAATCCGAAAATTAAAAGAAAAAAATATGAACAACATTTAGACACCTTCCTCTCCCTAATCGAAGTCAATTATTTGAAGCCGTTCAAATTTATTTAAATAATATTGATTAAAGTTTTAAATTCGTAAACCTTTCAAAATAAAAAAATCGTCGTAAATGGCCGAAATACAGATCAGTTTTTTATAGGATTTGGAGAGCAAACAATAAGTATAGCAACTCAAAAGTTCTTAATACCAAAACAGACTTTTTGGTCCCTGATAAAAACATCTGGCACTGTTAGAATTTGTTGAACGAATAGTTTTATAAGTATGCCGATTTTTAGCTTCTTACGTCGTCTGGGAGATTCAGAAAGCTCTGGAAAGGAAACATTGCTTAGGAAAGATATATTTAATCCATATATATAGATCCACGTATTTTCGCTAACTGATAGAGATTTTAAAATCTGGCTCCGTTAGGATTTGTAGGATGAATAGGGTTATAATTAAGCTGAATTTTAATTTTCTATGTCTTCTGGGAGCTTTAGAAAGCTCTGAAAAGAAAAAAAATTCGTAGAAAAAGACATATAAATTCTCTTATATCCGCTCCCTGATAAAAATTTCAAAATATGGCTCCATTAGGATTTGTTGGACAAAAAGTTTTATAATTAAGCCAAATTTAAATTTTCTACGTCGTTTGATAGCTTCAGAAAGCTCTGGAAAGAAAAAAATGCTAAGCAAATTATATATCTAGATGACTAGAAGATAATTATGTTTCAAAATTGTAGAAAAAATCATCTAAATTTTAGTTAGCATAAACAGAAACCATGGTTTAATATGGAAGCCTGTCTCAATTGAAACACCTTTAAAAAAATAAAGAAAATATTGGATCAAAAAAATTAAATTGGGTCATACAGGATAATTATTAATTATTTATTTGTTTAATATTACAGAATAAATTCCAATTTAGACTTAAACCATATTTTAAAAACATAAGAAATCAGTCTTTATGAATATTTAAAAAATTATTCCTAAATTTCGATTCAAATATTACTATTTAGTACATGTTTTCTGAAATAAAATGCTACTTTTAAAACCGGTTTTTTGTGTTTAAAAAAACCGGTCTATTCGACATTCGAAAAATTAACATTTTGAAAAAACCGACAGCACATTGACTGAAAAAACCGGTTTTAAAACCGGTTGGAAAACCGCGTCGATCACCCTAATTATAACATAACAATATAATGTTATAAATAAATTCGCACACTTTTTACAAATATGGTTGAAAAATTAATAACTTCTTTGTTTTTGCATACATTTTGTTTTTAACATCTGTTTTCTACCTTCGTTATAATTCTCATTTATTTTATACATGAAATAATATAATATTTTTTACAAATTATTCGTATAATTACAATTGTGCTGCACAATTTCCTAAATAAATAAACGAATAAAAAAAATTATTCGTATAACAAAAATTAAATTTCTAGTAAAAAATTAAAATTGTTACAATTTTAATAAAAATTAATAACTATTTGGGTGAAATTTCAAAAATTATTCGATTAAAAACCGAAAATTTAAGAAAAAAAATTTAAGCAAAGTTATTCGGATAATTATTCGAGTAAAAACCCGGATTATTGTTCGAATAAAAAACTGGTTATTTATTATTATTAGAAAAAAAAAATGATTTTTTTAAAGAATCTAGGTTTTAAATATCAAGTAAAAAAACATTTTTTCCAATTTGTACAAAAATAAATATTTTTTTGGTGATATTTCAAAATTATTCGAATAAAATACCGAATATTTGAGAAAAACATGTACTTTTTATTGTAAACATATATTTTTTTAAAATTTTTTCAAAATTATTGTAATAATTATTCGAATAAAAAACCGGATAATTATTTGAGTAAAAAAACAAATACATGAAAAACAATTTATAATGTAAATAACTTTTTTTTAACGATTTTTTACAAAATATTTCGGATAATTAATCCGGTTTTTTATGTTTTGTTATATTTGGAGCGATTTAAGCAATAAAAGATACAGAATAACTATTATTAAAGAGCTTAGTTAATAATAAAAAGATACAAATAAATTAAATTAATTAATAAAAAAAATAACATATAATAATGTTCCATTTAAAACCAACAGAAAAATTACAATTTTGGACTTTATTTGATATTTAATAATATTTAGTACAATCATTATTCTTGCCAAAACTAAGACTAATTCCAAATTTCAGATAATTTCATCAAGTGGTTCGCGAAATATCGCGATTTGAATGTGTAAAATAGCTTTAAATATGTACAAAGTTGTATACATAAAAGTACAAATATCTTTTAAAGTATTTATGATATAAGATTTATTGAGATATCGTATTAAAGGTATCAAAATTACCTTTAATATGACGTATAACATGACTTTTATCTCAACATCAAAATGGTCCATATCTAGCTATTTTTAGTTCGCGGGTAAATATCTCGAAAAATAGTCTTTTTAAACATTTGAAAAATATATGTTAATGGTGAAAATGTTTTCTATAACCGTGGTAAGTTTCATTCTGGGACTCGCAATAATTTACGAATTATGACAATAAACGTCATAATAAATACGAAATATTTATTTAAATTTCGATTGTTTTGTTTGTAATAAAACAGAAAAATCACCAATTGCTTCTAAAAATCATCCTAATTCAATGAAATTCGGCAAGAATATTAATATTGACGGTAACTGGGCTGGTAACTCAAATACCAAGTTTTAGTTTGATTGCCGCAATAGTTCGCGATTTATAATAAATTGCATTTTAAAAAATACGAAATTACCTTTAAAATGATACCTGAAACATGTTTTTATGTTGAATTTTATTGGTGGATAATTTAAGAATTAAATTTCGCGGACGTGTATCTCTAAAAATGGTATTTTTAAATTCGTGAAAAATATATATGTAGAGGATGGAGACATTTTGAAAGTTCTCTGTAAGTATCGTGATGAGACTTTCAATAGTTTATTAACAAATTCAGAAGAGTGAGAAAATCAGCTGGTTGGTTTTAAATGGAATGACTCTTTGATAAGATGGAATAATATGACAAAATAGAATAATAGTGTGATAGGATGGGATATAAACATGATAAAATGGAATAATAATATTATAGCATGAGATAATATTATGATAAGGTGGGATAATAATGTAATAAAATAGAATCAAAATACGACAGTGTATTAAAATTAGATAATGATGAGCGTATAAGCCTGGCATTGCCGCTCCCTGATAAAAATTAAAAAATGCAAAGTTACATAAGTAAGCCAAATTTAAATTTTTTACGTCGTCTGGGGGCTTCAGAAAGCTCTGGAAAGTAAAAAATGCCTAGCAAATTATATAAATATAGATCCATCTATTATCATATGTAAAAATTTACTATAAAATCGGACACAATATGATAAAATGGAATATCTGTTACGTTATGCTCACTACAATTTACTTTTTCTCTGCCGTGATTCCAACTGTACATCATATGCAGTTATGAATTTACTTCCATTATCATTTAAAAGTTTAATTGTCTTTTATGTCTCTCGAACAATTCTGTCTCTTCGAGCTCATTTGCCCATTTTCAATCCCAAACAAACCTTATATAAGACAAATATTTGTGCACTATCCTGCTTTCAACAGACGGACGGACGGACATAGCTAGATCGACTCAGAATCTAACCAAGACCCAGAAAATATATACTTTGTGGGGTCTTAGATGATTCCTTCGACATGTTACACACCTTTTTGATGGTGGGTATAAAAATTGGGTATTAAGTCTAAATAAAATATTTACTGTACCTATATAAAATATTTAAACAGTTTACAATTAATTTCGAAAATATCTTTTATTTGTCACGAACGAATTATTCAACTTTTTCTTAAGTTCCCACAAAACTTTCTCACTAAAAAAAAAAAAAACATAAAAATAAACCAAAGATTCTTAGATTTCCTTCGTAACATGTCCAAAATGTTGAAGGAGTGACAATTGACATTTAAACATGATATAAGCAGGACAACTAATTGACAGATATCCCCATACAACAATGTAAATTACTCTAATACATACTCACTCACAATCAAACTCAGCATGCATCCATACATAAAGACTTGTACTTCCACAGCTTGTACTAACTACTCTTATGTATGAACTATCACTTTCAAACAACCTACAATTAAAACGTGCTTGCTGGCTTGATCGTTTGATTACTCTGTGTTTGAGCCATGATATTTTTTCAACTGCCGGCAGTTGGAACGAAAATAAACATTATTATCGTCACATGTCGCTCACTAATTGATTTTTCTTGTCGCCTGTTTGTGTAGTAGAATTTTCTCGCGATTTAAGCTTGATCTTAAACAAACACTTGCTTTGTGTTGCTTTAGAAATGGTTGCCCAGAGTGTGTTCCATGTAGCGACAGCTGTAGCAGCGGCAATCACAACGACAACAGCAGCAAACTGCAAGCCAACCAGCCAGAAAGCAACCATCAACAAGTACATGTGTACATAGAAACAAGTAACTTAACATGATATTAAGGAAGGTTCCGTCAGAGTTTAAAAAGAATGAGATTTACCAATTTCTCTCACATATTTAGGATTTCTTAAAACATTTTTTAAACATCATTTGTCTGAGTGATATAAGTATCTTACCCTTAACTACATAACTAGGTATTCCTCCGCTTATAAAATCCTGAAGAAAAAAATTTTTAAAGCAACAAACTGACAAAAGATGACTATAACTCTTAAACCAATCCAGCTCAAATGTATTCCAATATGATTCCGATTTGATTGCATTCCTTTAAACTATTGTTTTTCTCACAAGCTCTCTATGCAAAATTATATAGTATTTACCATGAAGAATTCATAGCTGTTTGCATTAAATACATAGCATTTGTTTTTCATAGTCAAATGTTTAGGTGTTGCTTACAATTGTTGGCGTACAATTGGCATGGCAACTTTGATGTGAATGATTATAAATTTGTTTATAGGAATAGAAAAAAAGCAGACCAAATCAAAAAACCGAAAGTAAGCCACCACCAGTAATTTCAACTAATTTGCCATAAACAGGCAATGGCTAAGGATTTAGGCTGGCTAATATTTTAAAGTTAGTGGTGAATCAAAGTACGATTGCATAGACCAGCAGAAGTGGAAATTTTGCTTAGACATGACATTTGCTTGACAGGCAACATCAGTGTTGCACCAGTACTGCCAAGTATGTGTCAAGTGTTGTGTGCATTTATAAATTTAGGCTAAAACATTGGCATAACACCACCACTCAAAACTTAACGAATACAGAGCATAAACAAACTAAAAACAAACATACATACATATATTGCAGACGATCGCTATCTCATGGTATGTATGAGTGGTTGTGGGATAATGTTACTTATTTTTGTTGTTGTTCGTTACAGTGTTTGCGTTTTTTGTTTGTGTTGTTCTTTTTCTGTTGGTTCGATTATTTTTACTTTGCAACAACTTCAATTTGCCGTTTGTTGTTTGATATTGACAGTTTGTCACTTCATTTTTTTCTTTACTTCATATGTTGTACACTCCTTTTTTGTTCATTAATATTTTTTTTGTTATGAAAGAGTTGCCAAAGAGGATAAATTTTATAGAGAATTTTACGAATTTGATAATCTAAATTTCTGAACACAGTGTACATATGTATATAATTCGTCAAGCTTTACAACTGTGATTCCATCAACAAAATTTTTCACGATATTTTCAAAGTTACAGAATGATTAAACTATATTCCAATAGATGTTAAATTAAGGTGACCAATTGGCATCATCTTGAAGGTTGATAGCTAAAGGGATCATCCTGCAGAAACCTATTTCAGTTCACAGAATTGCGGTTCTATAATGACCATCGCAGAGTGAGACCAAACACAAAATTTTAGGTAATAAATTTGTATCTCCTAAACTATTAAATGACTGTTTTGTTTCTACAGGATAATGCAAACACCTTTCCACGATCGGTTAAAAATTGTTAAAATTTTTTAAGACTGTTTCAAAACTCCATTTTCAAACTTTAATGAAGTTTGTTAACCAAATTTCGAAAAAGTTCGAAAGAAGTTTGCAGGTTTATAAAAACACTATAGAAAATAAAATAAAAAAATAATTTGGTTAATACCTTATATGACTAAGCCGTATCTGCGATTTAAATTCTGTGGATTTCGGCAAAAAGGCATTTTACAGATTTTTGGATATAAAGTCAATATTTTTTTGAACTGATGTTCAAACTAAACAAAATTATTATATAATAAGGTAAAACATACATATGTCAAGAAATACATTCTGAATTAAAAAAAAAAACAAAAACGGGTTAACTATATCCGATTTAACTAATATTTCACACAGTATATTTTTGCAACCCAAGGAAAAATTCTAGTCTAATGTATATACAAGGCCGCCATGGAGATTTTATTTGAATCCAACCATTTAGCAGAAATCTAATATGTTAAAAGGTATTACCTTTACTTTAATTTATATTACACAAGGAAACACTGATTCTGTGCTACGGGATTTATCGGTCAATTCGGATTCAAGATATTAATAAGTACTAAGCCTCTAATCTACTTTTTTTGTAATGGACTCTAGTTCTCGGGATATTGTAAAATTAAAGAGGTTGCACTATATATTGAAGTATATTTCGAAAACGACCTGTCTGATTTTGTTCAAAAAGATATCAAAAAATTATAATTAAAATTGTCTTCAAGTTGATCTTACCTTACTTTTTAATACGGTTAACAGTTATGGAGATATTAAGCGATTACATAATAAAAAATTGAATTTTTGGCACTTTCGAATTTTTATGATTTTTCGCAAATCTTTTTTCTTGAAATTTTGTATAAAATTAATTTTTTTCTCAAAAGATAGGCTTAGTATTTCCATAACTGTTGACCGTATTAAAAAGTAATGTGAGAACGTCTTGGAGATAGTTTTAACTAGAATTTTTTTATATCTTTTTTAACAAAATCAGACAGGTCGTTTTCGAGATATGCTTCAATATATAGTGCAACACATTTAATTTAGCAAATCGTGATTTATCGCGAGTACTAGAGTCAATTCAAAAAAAGTGGATTAAAGGCTTAATACTTATTAATATCTTGAATCCGAATTAAGTGAATTTTGTAACTCTGTGTTATCGATCGGCCACTACGTATTTATAAGATAACATAACCTTAGCTAGACAATTTAAAAATCATACGAAAAAAGACAACTGGTGCTGCCTAGATAGGAGAAAATTTCATCATGAATTTATGAAGGTTTCTTTTAATCTCATCTTATTTCCAGTTATTTTTCATGACAACAAACAAGAAAATTTCACCTGTGTAGTTTTACTCCAGCTAATTTCTGTCTTGGGAGATGAAAAAAAAAAAAATTGAGTGCAAGTTTTTGAATTTCAGGCTTGTAGACCCGCCAAGCTCAAAACTTAAACTCACCTACACTTCTACTATCAGTACATAGAACTTCATTGAAATTGGAACAGCCGTTTCGAAATTCCATAATTACTTCTATTTAATTTTTTGAATCGCACACTGTGCGACCTATATGCTCAATACCACCAACAAAATATATAATTTTGCCATAAATTTTAAATATAGTATATTTCACGATGTCCGAAGCAATGGCCAATCCAAAGGTAATTAAGTGATCTTGGCTTAACTATCTTTGCACGCAAAAGAAAGATGATTAAAAAGAGTGTGAAAAATAGAGAAATTATTTTCGAGCACATAAAAAATCAACTAGAGAGTTCTAA
The DNA here is from genome assembly GCA_951394005.1 of Protophormia terraenovae. Lineage (NCBI taxonomy): Eukaryota > Metazoa > Arthropoda > Insecta > Diptera > Calliphoridae > Protophormia > Protophormia terraenovae. The sequence goes on from OX596074.1 coordinate 37,605,058, forward strand.
AAGTTGCGCCGATTATGGTCTCTGCAGTATGTATCATATTGCATATAGCTTTTTAACTACCTCCCATATGCTGATTACATATCTTCACAAGTGCACCTGTGATTACTTTTGAGTCGTCCGTTAAAAGCTTTCAAGAAAACTTGTTGTAAAATAAACCCCGAAAAGACAAGAGGAATGACAATTTCTCCCCTGACTGTATCGGTATGTAAACATTGATTGACATTGACAAATATTATCATCAACTGTACCATAAAATCGATCACCTTATTTTCCAGATTAAACGAAATTCTTACATCAAAAAAATTTATCGATTTAGGGGAGAAAATAAAACAAGATAAGAAGAGGAAATTTATTGTAAAGAGATGAGAGTTTACAGTTTATAGTCTTTAAATACAATACTTTATAGATATTCTAAAAAGTCAATCCAAAGCAGTTCCTAAATAACATCAATATTTACAACGGAAAATTACTAAACTTGTTAAGAAACTTGGAAGTGGGGTCAAACGCAAATTTTTGGTAATAAATCTGTATCTCCTAAACTAGTGGTCGGATTAAATTGAAATGTATGAAAGAGGAGGACATAAGCTTTCAGAAAAATTATCTCGTAGTCACCTTGTGATAACACGAGATAAACATAAATTTTGAATTTTTGATTTTTTTGCCTTAACTTTCTTTCGTTTTGCGGGAATAAGTCCTGAGGTATATGAGGTAAAAATTTTTTACAAAATATTTTAAAATTTGATATACATTTTAAAATAATAGGATGAAAGAATTTTTGGATTATCTCAATCCGTCTAGACGTAAAAAATATTAAAAATCAGCACTCTGAAATTAAGTAGTATAAGAAAATGACTATATTGTTGCAAAAATATAGTACAATTCTTTCACTTTTTTCTCAAAGTTCCGTTAATGAAAAAATTGTTCTTTCTACATTTCGAAAGATAAGGCTTCACAAATGATTAATAAAGAATTTTGAATTGATTTAAGTTTGAACCCTTCGAAAATGGTAAATTTTAGAAAAAAGTTTCATTTATATCGATTAATAAAAAAAAAATGTCATGCGAGATTTTTTAAATTAATTGACAATATTTCATCAAAAAATAGATTAAGAACGATTTGACACTAAACTGTTTCCCGGCCGGCCAAAAACGAATATTAAATATCGAACTTTCACTCCTGCAAAAATCTTTTAAAAAGCTTTACAAATCAATTTTTGGCAAGCTTATGTCCTCCTCTACAACTCTTTCATACAATTTCAATTTAATCCGTACACAGTGGGGCAGAATCGATATTTTTTGGAAATATATCTGTAACTCCTGATCGGTTGGTTGGAGTGTACAATGTCAAGTTTGAAAGGGGGGCCGTACATACCCCTCAGGGGCGGAGCTAAAGGGGCCCAAAACATGGTACACGAATGAAAAAACTGGACCAAGAACATGCAAAATTGAGGTACTTAAAAATTAAAAATAAATTTGGCAAGTGATTGAAAAATTTGTATGTCAGAGGTACCCAACTTTGGGCCTCTTTAGTTCCGCCCCTGAGGGGTATGTACTGCCCCCCTTCCAAACTTAACACTGTACACTCCTCTGCTAAAAATATGAAAAATTTCATGCAAATCCAACCAGCCGATCAGAAGTTACAGATTTATTTCCAAATAATTTCGATTCTGCCCCACTATGCAGTAGTTTAGGAGATACAGATTTATTGCCAACAAATTTGTGTTTGATCCCACTGTGCATCGCTGGCGCTGTGTATTATAGTAACTTTAAGATTCATTACTACTGCTTTTCTGGAGTCGTTCTTGCTTTTTAATCCCAATGACTTAGTAGGTAGAAAAAGGGCTCCAGGTTTGAAAATTTTTCATTGATTTATGACAGTAAATTCCCATTGGAAATCGTGGAATATGTTACTTTGCAAATTCGGTTTCAGGTATTTCGTCCCTGTAATGAAATGGCGTCTTTAAACTATTAGACAATAGTGCCGCTTGATTCACAGAAAAATCCTTCATAGGAATACTGATTTCTACTCGAATATTGCTGTGGATATCAAGGCTCTGCTATTTAAAGTTGTCCATACTTGCCTAGTTGACAGAAGCCTCTGGCCAGAGCACAGTTCAAGCCGACCTAAAATCTTATCGTCTTTCTAAAGAAATAAAGTCTCGCTCACCTTTTTTGCTCTTGCTCGACTCTGTCGGAAAGAAGAAGTCGTTTTCTAGTTGAACCCTTCTTTCATGGTCTTTACAACCTGGTTAAAATAGATGGTAAGCGAATCTTTATTAAAAGTTCGAAATAGTTTGTGGCATTAATTTGGGTTTTTCTTTTTCGTTTTCTCTCTACTGATCAACAATTTTCAACATATTTTTCTTTACCGATTTTACCATACCATCTGGCAACCCTAACCACATGTCATTATTTTGTAACTAACGGCGGAATATTGTATAACATCAATTGAAGTCATTCGTACTAGTACGATTCGCAAGTATTAGTATGTAACTGTGTATTGTTGCAATTTGTTGTTTTCAATCTGATAAGTTGTGTTTAATTAGTTGCTCTTGTAACGTTTGACATTTTTCTCATTTACTGATTGAATGAATGAGTGAGTGACTGTGAGTATGTTGTTTACAACTATATTGTAAGTAAATAAATTAAAGGTAAGTGGAGAAAAAAAAATAGTGAATGTTAAAAAATCGTTCAATATAGGAGCATTTTGTTTCTTTAATATTGACCAAATTCTCATATACATATATGTATGTATGTATGTATGTATTTCTTTTATATTCCCTAATTTCTAAATGGCATTTGTTAAAATTTAACATAATTCATGGCATGACATTTACAGCTTTCAAAACATTTGAATTGAACAACTCAATGTAGTTTTTTTTTATTTGTTGTGCTTCCTTTACTTCTACTTGTTTTGGCATCTTCTACATACAATATAAATATTATGTGATAAATTTTCACCGTGCATCTGCATTTTTGGCTTCACATTATTTATATATACATATATACTTATATATATTTGTAAATGGAGGTTTTTTAAAAATTTTCCAGGTAGTTAGAGGACGCTGATGATTTCTTCAATGTTTTGTTTTTTTATTTTTTTATTTCAAAGTTTATTTGTTTTTCCTTTACATTTTACATTTACATAAATTACTCAAAGTTTCAAACATGAATTATGTGTTGTTATTCTGTTGTTTAGTTGTCATGGCATATGCAGATTCATTCATCCTCCAAAGAAACAAAAGATGCTACCAAAACAACAAATACATCGTTTTGTTTTCTTCGTTGTTCAATGTCAACTGCAACAATATTTGAATTATGGCAAAGTATTGAAGTAAATAATTTAACATTATTTAAACAAATTTCCTTTGTAATAATAAAATTTCTTATATTTTTAAGTTTTAGAATTTTTTTATCTTTTTTTTCGATCAAATTAATCGTAAATTGAAGGATTGTACCTTCAAAGATTAACCAATTCAAACTCTGGATAATCTTAATCAAATAGTTTTTTAATATAAGGAGTGCGATCTAAAAAATCACAGATCACAGAAATATATAACTTATAGTTCTAACCACTACTTATGATCTCGTGGACTTTTTTTGGTAACCCTTCCATTAGAGATTTGATAGTTGTTTCAGTCACTTTTTTGGAACAGTTTGCCCATCTCCTTTTAAAATCTTCAATATTTTGGGACACACATTTTTTGTGTTCTCCAATTCTCTTTTCACAAGAGCCCAATATATTTCCACTGGTCTAAGCTCTGGAAAATTTGGAGGATTAACCTCTCTTCTTACAAAAACTATGTTATTGTTTTGGTACCATTCCAGAGCTTTCTTTCTGTAGTTACATGATGCCAAATCGGTCCAAAAATATGGGGACACATTGTGCCCTCTTATGAAGAAAGAAGTCCTTTTTTTAAATATATTTTGATGTATATTTCCGTAATTACTGTCTTGCTTCTTTTGCCGGAAATGTATAAAGCTTGCCATACCAGGATTTTTTAAGGAAATTTTGTCTGTTTTTGGGTGCTAAACTTATCTTCGACATTTCCTCGAGCATTTGCAATTTAAAAATTTGTACCCGGAAGATGTGAAAAATCTTCCTAGTCCATTATACAACATGAGCATTTTAGTATGAAATTTTATTTTAATTTTCGTCTTCCATTTTTCGCTTCTAAATTTTTTGCAGCGTTAATGTCTGGAACTATTTGGACTTTGAATGTTTTCAAGTATGCATTGGTTTTACCATTTCTCACCATATAGTCTGCTCACTGAGCTAACCAAACTCCTTTTCTAAAATATGTATTTGGAGCTCTTTTTAATATGCTTTAAATTTTCTTCGCCTACCCAATAGTTTGGTGGCAAACCTTTAATTCTCGAATACATTATGTAAATAATAGCGATTATGGTAACACAGTTACAAAATATGTTTACGGTGACTATAATATAAAAGCAATATATGATAGTTCTCCAATAAATAATGAATGATTATTTAGCCAAAGGTACTATGTCTTTTATTCAAAGTATTGATAATCGGAAGCTACGACTTTTCGCATTTTTCTAGCTTATTATGGATTTCATCCCAAGGCGCTTCTTAACTTTTGAGGCAGAAAACGAATCTTCACAATCTCAATTTATTACGAATAATTATTCGAAGAATTACTATAATAATACAATAAATTGAATATTTTTTTGCCGACTATTTGAATAAAATTCGAATAAATCGTGACAAAACACCCCCATTTCAAAACTCGTGTACTGAGGTATTCATTTGAATAATATATATTAGTTCGAATATTCAAACAAATCCTAATATTAGGATTTTTTTAAAAAACTATATTTTTATTACTAACTGTTATGTTCAATTTCTAAGCATTAAAGAACAAATTGGTTTTTAATTTTATTCTGGTATTTTCCAGAATTCTTGCAATTTAATATTTTATTGTGTTTTGGTCACTTTTTTGCTCGAACAAGTCCACTTATTTTTAAACTCCGTTGAATTTTTTTGTTGAGCTTTTAGTGTCCTTTAAATTACTTTTAATAGGGCCCAATATCTTTCAATTCCACGGAGTTCCAGATAATTTGATGGCTTAGCCTCTTTCGGTACAAACACAATGCAATTTCTTTGGTATGGAGTAGCCTTACTGCTGTAATAAGAAGTAGCGAGATTTTTAGGGAGACGTTTTTTTCTGAAGCCATTCATTCATGTATATTAGAGTGTCCCGTAGACAAAAATTTTGTAGGAACACCAATCAAACGATGCGTAAAAATTAGCTGAATATGGGATAAATATTAAAAAAAAAAATTAAATTGATTTTCAGTTCCCTGCCAGCGATTGGATGTCACGGGTCTAGAACATTTCGTCCAAAAAATAGTATTGAGTTTAGTCTTGAATAGGTACTAAAAAAATCATAATTTTAAGCCAATTATAGAAAAAATATTTTAAAAAATGTTCGCAAAAATTTTGGTCCATAAACCGCCATTTTAGTACATCATGCAAAAAAATTTTTGGATATTTTTCTTAAAAAAATAGATAAGAATTTTATAATTTTGTTCCTTTTGAGGCTAAAATTTAAAAAAAATTGCATTGTAGTAAGAACAGTTGATAATATGTAGTTTTCAGGATTTTTTTAAAAAAATTGTTCATCAAAATACATTAAAAAGTATTCTAGCGAATTCCATATTCTGCTAATTTTTACGCATCGTTTGATGGGTGTTCCTACATTGAAATCTCGATAAACGCTATTCTCGGGACACTCTAATGTATATTTGTGTGTTAATGTAACCATTTCTTGCAAATGCTTTGCCAAACCAAACATTTTCTTGGGAATTTTGGTTTCTTTCTGAAAAAATTCGTCTGAAGTACTTATACACTATTTTTTCTAATTGGAACTTTTTGCAAATAGTACCATTATAAGAACGAAAAAGTTCTTCTAATGAAGCACATATTTTTAATTTCATTTTTCTAGGTTAATTATTATAACAAAAAATAAAAAGTACCATTGGAAGGAGAAAAAAGTTACAATTCGAAGAACGAAAAAGTACCACAAAGTTTCTCCTTATAAATTTTTATCCACATAGGACCATGTATTTATACCCTACACCACCATAGGTAGTTGGGGTATTATGCGTTTGTGTTGATGTTTGTAACGCCACCTTAAAGTATACCAATCGACTCAGAATCACTTTTTAAATCGATCTAACGATGTCCGTCCGTCCGTCTGGCTGGACGGCTGGTTGGCTGGCTGGCTGTCCATGTAAACCTTGTGCACAAAGTACAGGTCGCAATTTTGAAGATAATTGAATGAAATTTGGCAGGTGGGACTTTTATCACACAAGGACGAAGCCTGTAGAAATTGGTTATGATCGGTCCATTATTTCCCCTCCCCCACATACAAATGTCCCCCCGGAATTAAGTTTCAACACTAAAAAATGCCTTAGAAATAAAAATATTTTAATGAAACTCGGTACAAAGAAGTTTTGTATAAGTATCAATCTTTGTACCAAATTTTCTGAAGATCGGTCCACTATTAACCATAGCTCCATATAAACCCCTGTTCCGAAAATCACTTTAACGTGCATAAATCCCATACTAATGTTAGTATCAAGTTAATATTCGACACAAATAAGTTTTATATAAGTAGAAACAACATTGCCAAATTTTATTAGAATCGGTCCATAATTTACCGCAGCTCCCATATAAACCAACTTCCGAGAATCGCCCTAAAGTACATAAAATCAAGTAGATGTTAGTATCAACGTATTATTCTGTATTTGTATATTTTATTTTACATTTACTAAAAGTATTGATCTAATATAGGTCTCCTTCCCGAAATTTTATGGTCATACATAATGGTGTAGGGTATTATATGGTCGATCTTGACCGACTATACCTTTTTTTCTCGTTTTAATTTCATGTTGCTATGTTCAATAATTTAGAAATTACAAAAAGTACCAAAACGTTCCTTTATATTTGCTCTCTCTTGCTCAGCTCTACATATGATTAATTTAGGGATGTAAATGACTAAAAATATAGTTGTGTTTGTGAAAGTGGAAAAAATGCACTCAAAAATAAATTGGGTTTAGTAAACGAAATACATATTTATACATAGTTATTTATTGTATAATAATACTTATTGTTTTCATGCACTTTCGCTATCTTTACACTTCAATTTATTAATATTTCCATAAAAAAATATTATTACCATCCCTACAATTTTATCTTACAACATCAATATCTAAGAAATTGTTAACCAAACAATTCATTCCATAATTTTTTCTAGTGCATTTGAAGCCTTTGCACTCTCAGTAACGATTAAGTAAAGAGCGTAAGGATACGTGTGAACTTAGCCAGCACCAGTGTTGTCAGATTAGGGGATTTATTCCCAAATTGGGTTTTTTTTAGAAATGGAGAAAAAAATTTGGTTTGGTGATGAGGGGACTTGTTGGGGATGTATTTTCTATTTATTGAAATTTTTTGGGGAGAAGCAGATAAAAGTTGAAATAAAGTGTTTAACGTTAAAAATGGCAAAAAATATTGAATCTGGTAAAAAAAAACAACTATACGTGGGAACTTGAATATTGGGCTAAAGTTAAGAAAAAATAATAAAATAAATTAAACTGACCATATGTAGATAATTTTTCACGTAACAATTTTCATAAAAAAATATGTTCAAGTTTGTTTAATTTTTTTTAGCGAATACGGATATTTTATAACAAAAATTAATATACGTAATTTCAGGGTGGCTTAAGTCTATTTCGTCAGCTCCAGAACCAATACAATCGGCAAGAGGTTCATCAAATAAAAAAAAAAAGATTCAAGAAGACATAGCGAAGCTATAAAACATTAGAAAAATTGCGATTCGCTGTTTGCTAAAAATACTTTCCAAAGTTACGGTAATATGTTAAGCAAAATATTATAATAAATATTACTTTTCATTTTACCAGATACTGAAATAACGATTATTATAGCAAAGCATGCATCAATATCCTGCGTTGATCATTTAACAATATGCTGAAATCCTTTTATCAAAGAATTTGATAAATTAAGATTGCATCGAACAAAATGCAGTGCTATTATAAAGTATCCCTTCTGGAAATTAGTGGCAATTGCAATAATGGACCGGTCCCTCAGATTCAAAATAACGACAGAATTAATTGACATCTAACTCGTCACCAAAGCTCCAGTTGACACCACCTCAATCACAAAATATAAGTTGAGAATCAATTCCTGACAATTATATTAATTGAGCAATTATCAACTCACGTAAAATAACAATCTGTGGCTCAGTAATTAGATTATAAGACTATAAAAAGTAAGATTCGTCAGAAAAACGTGGGTTCGATTCGGGATGCCGTCATCGACATTAACGAAAAATTATAAAATAAAAATACATTAAATATAACAAAAATAAATATAAAAAAATAAAAACAAAAAATTTAAAAAGTAAAACTAAGTTCACATTTGTCAAATATTTGATAAAATTTGGGTAACCACTAGTTCTACAAAAAAGAAAATTGTTTGCCGTTGTTTGATCTTACAAGTATTTTGTAAGAGAAGACAACGTCAAACAAGATTCGGTAAAATGTCCGCTATGATTAATAGTAAGTAAAAACTATTTTCCTATTAAAATGTAGAAGATAGAAAATATTTTATATAGTGCTCACGTTATTTTGGACAAATATTTGAGTAGTCTGAACATACCTTAAAAAAATTTTTTTAAATTTTTCATTATATTGATCGACTGTGAACATGTCCTCTTGGACCAGTTCTGAGATCTGTCATAAGACATGTCCCAAAGTGCTAATTAGCCACCTCCAATGACAAGCCCATGTGACAGGTGCCTTCCATATAAATTTCCGGAATTCGAACCGGTCACTAGCCTTGAGAACCTGTCACGTGACTGGTTTTGAACCGGTTCTCTTTCCTCTAGGAATATTATCGCTCCTGTTATACTATCTGACTTAATAAATTAATATTGGTAATGGTAAATATTCGCTGATTGTAGACGATTCAAACGACATCGCTAGAAATAAATGGATGAATATTTGCAAATTTATATTTTAGCACAAAAAGATTCAAAATAACGACAGAATTTTAATGATTGTTTCTTGAGGAGGAAGCGACAGCCGAAAAATTATTTGATAATTTAAATAGTTATTTAAAAAACGTAGGACTTAAAATTCAAAATTTCGCCGTTGGGACTGACGGTGCCAACAATTTATGTGGTCAATTTAAATGAAATGCACCTGTCACTCTCTACATTTATGCTGCTCAATATCATCAAAAGTATTTTCGTCTGACGTCGAGATTCTGGTAAGAAAAATATATAATTATTTTATCAACAGCCCACTGAGGACAATGAAGAGGAAGCGACAGCCGAAAAATTATTTGATGGTTTAAATAGTTATTTAAAAAAGGTAGGACTTAAAATTCAAAATTTCGCCGTTGGGACTGACGGTGCCAACGGTGTGGTCAATTTAAATGAAATGCACCTGTCACTCTCTACATTTATGCTGCTCAATATCATCAAAAGTATTTTCGTCTGACGTCGAGATTCTGGTAAGAAAAATATATAATTATTTTAGCAACAGCCCACTGAGGACAATAAAATATAAACGTGCATTCGATACTATAAAGTTTAAAAATTTTTTTCAAATAACTGCCACAATATGGTTATCACACGGTTTGGCTTTAAAGGTAGTTCTTGAACAATGGGTGGAACTGATCAGGATCAAGGCATGGTACTAACTCTGCTTTGCGTACCAACAAGCAATGCTTCTGTGAATAGAATATTTTCTGCAATGAATTCAATAAAAGCCAAAATAAGAAACAAAATACAATACGAACTACTTGAAGCATTATTGATAATTAATACTAATTTTAATAATAACGCAATTTGTTGCAATACATTTGAACCATCTTCAAAGAAAAACATGTACCAAAAGGCTAATTTAGAGGACGATGCTGAAGATTTGGAATCAGAAGTTTTTGATTTCATTTATCAAATTAATATTTAATTTAAAAATATAAATACTAAATTGGGGAAATTTGGGGATGCAATTTTTTAATTTGAGGATATGAATAAAAAAATCTGGGAATTCTGGCCAGCACGATTGTGGTATGAGATTTACATCCCTAGTTTAATTTCATGTTTTTTGGTTCATAGTATAGGAATTAAAAAAAGTACCAGGTAAAATTTTAAAAGTATCAGTAAGTCCCGCTTTTTATTAATTTGAACTAAATAACAAATTACTTTTAGAATTTATTTTTTAGAAGAAAAAATTAATTTTATTTAGCAATACTTTCCTTGATTTCTTCCATACCCATACACTTACAAGCTAACCGCCAAGTTTGTTTGTTGAAAACATTAGATTTTAAGCAAAAAAAAGGATCAAGTTTTAAATGATCTCTGTTTAAATTTGAATGTCGCAGATAAACTTCGTGAATCATACATAAACTCCATACAACTTGATCTTTGAAGACTTGAATTGTCTTTATATAGAATTTAACATTATTCAAGTATTCTTTGAATCACAAAAAACATGTTTCCATTTCTAAATCACATTCTAACATAGGCATCCAGATTATTAATAAATCGAACATTAGAAGTTATGTGAATACATTTACCAGACCTACTATGAACCATATGAGCATTTTTAATGAGGATCCCAACTTCTTCTTTATCTTGTCAATAGTTAAGCACATAAAACAATTGTCATATCAGTATGTTGTTTTATTTAAAATTTAAGCATTTTAAATATTAAATGAATTTTTTAAAGTAGAATTTTTAAATTTTAAAATATAATAAAAGTTGAGTATGTTTTGTAAACAATCAATATAAATAAATTACATTTGACTTAAATTATGCATATTGGAGAGTTTGTTATCCTCTGCACATACTACATGGTCCTTTGAATGTCATGTTAGAAGAACCCTTTTTTTAAATCATGTCTTAACAAGTGATAAGTATGTATGAAGGGAGAGAGAAAACAATCACACAATACGACTATTGGAAATGAAAATAACAATAAACAGAAATAATGCCAATCTCGCGTGTGGTATGTACTATATATAGTTTTTTTTTTTTTTTTTTTTCTATTTCTATGTTTGATATAAAATTTGTTACATGACACTATACAATTTGTTTATAGGGACAGAATTTAAAGGTATTGATACTTTTCTTATATAAAAAAATATATTAAAATGTGATTTGTTATGATAAGTAGCGATAAAATAAAATATTTTAAAGCTGACAAACTTGTGGCATTTCCTCAAGCAGAAAATTCTGAAACATCAACAACAAAAATAAATTATTTTACATGATTTCGTTTATAGAAACATTTGCACTGAATTTTTCATACTTAAATAGGAAAACAATTCATTCATTCCCTTATCTGCTTGTAAACCAATTGTCAATTTCGATTTTATTTATATGACCGTATGCTGATATTTTTCTCGTTTTGTTTCAAACTAAAGTGCCAATAAGGAATTTTTTAGTAAACAAATCTCCGTATGTTTTTTTTTATTTCCCATCTTTCTACGCTAGTATCGTTATTGTCTACTTGTCTAATTCGCATGCAAAACATCAAGATGACTGTGGTTTTTTCGATGGGTGGAGGACACCCATCTACATTTTATAGTTTAAATAACTGACAGAAAGATACAACAAAAAAAAAAATATTTTAAAATAAAATGGCAAAGAAATCCAGAAGAAAACTCTATATATGTCACAATAGCTGAAATGTCACTACTTGTCAAATGATTTGACCAAAATGAAAAGCTATTTTTTATTTCATCCTAAAAGGAAATATACATATTGTTTTGTTCACGACTACAAATATTTATTGATATTTCTAGAATTAATGTTAACTGTAGCTGGGGTAAGTTAAGCAAAGCAATTCGTATTTTCCAACCCTTTTTGGAATATTTTAAATACTTAATTGTACTTTTTAAATTTTGTACTACTCTTAGCTTTTTATTATTATTATTATTATTATTATTATTATTATTATTATTTTCAAGTTAGTTTTTCAGAAATTATTGCCTTATTTTAACAAATTTATGACCAGTTTGTTTTTGTTTCATTGTTGCTGTAATTTTTTTAATTTCAATTTAATGCTGACGTTTGTAATGTCCATTTGGCTACAATGATATGTCACACTGGAGTGCACGCTAATTGTCAAATGTTGTCAGTTTTGCGCCATTTTTTATTACTCAATTGACATTACTGTTATAATAACTTAATTTATGTTATGATTAACACTAGTAGTACCAATATTAGATTAAAATTATGAGGAATTATCATTTCAAAGAATAATTTTAATAATTTTTTTTTTAATAAAAACATAAACTTACATGTAATATTAATTATATAATAGAGTCAGAATCACTTTTTAAGTTGATTGAACGATGTCCGTCAGTCTGGTTGTTTATGCGTGCAAACCTGTAAGGACCAAATTCACATCGTTTCTTTGGCAGAAATATGAAAAAAAATCCGAAAAACCTGGAAAAAAGGACCTATTTTCATTTTGATCCAGCTTACGAAATGATAATGTCTGGACGAAAATTTTGAGAAGCAGTATCTTAGAATGAAGTAAATTTTCATTTGAGCTGGGAGCATCGATACCTATTATCATAATTTTTGCAATTTTCATTTCAAATTGAGGCCTCAAGTTTAAAAAATTTTAAAAAACAAGGTAAAAAATGAAAAATTTGTTTCGACCTGAATATCTCTTAAACTAAAAAAGATAACCAATACGTGTAAGCATATTTTTGGAGATATATACAAGGGCTAAATATATGTAAATGTCTCTAAAACTCCTCAGCTCATACCATGTGAAAATTTTTTTAAATATATTAATCATTATTTATACCATTCACGACATATTGTTTCAGCTAAACTAACTTCCCGCAAATGCACTTTTTTGTTTCGAAATTCTTCATATTAAAGCTTCAACAGAATAACGTATAAAAAAAAAAATACTTTCATATGAGGAAATCGTCTAAATGAATTTACCGCATTAATTGTAAAACAATGGTAATTAATGAATACATCCAATTTCTCTAAACGTTTTTGATTTTGTGTACTGTATTAAGATTCTATACTTATCAGAGTTCATACACAGAGAAAAAAGATTCATTGTGGCAACCGAATTTTTAGCCAAACGAATTTTGTCGGTTACTTTTAAGAACTATCTTAAATTCGGTCACAAGTACTACTAGTTGCTGAATTAATGGTACGTACAACTGATTTAACAATAAATAAAGTAACTGGAACTGAAAACATCAGTTGGTACCATGGAATTATTCAGCTTTGCCAATTGCCTACACCACCATAGTTGGTTAGGATATTATGCGTTTGTGCTGATGTTTATAACGCATAGAAAACTTTATCCAATACCCACCTTAAAGTATACCGATCGACTCAGAATCACTTTTTAAATCGATCTAACGATGTCCATCCATCAGTCCGGCTGGCTGGTTGGCTGGCTGTCCATGTGCACAAAGTACAGGTCGATATTTTGAAGATAATTGAATGAAATTTGGCAAGTGGGACTCCTATGATACAAGGACGAAACTTATTGAAATTGGTTATGATCAGTCCATTACTTCACCTACCCTCTATACAAATGTCCCCCCGGAATTGAGTTTCAACACTAAAAAATGCCTTAGAAATAGGAATATTTTAATGAAATTCGGTACAAAGAAGTTTTGTGTAAGTATCAATCTTTGTACCATATTTTATGAAGGTCAGATCACGATTAAACATAGCTCCCATATAAACCCCTGTTCCGAAAATCACTTTAACGTGCATAAATCCCATACTTATGTTAGTATTAAGTTAATATTCGACACAAATAAGTTTTATATAAGTAGAAACAACATTGCCAAATTTTATTAGAATCGGTTCATAATTTACTATAGCTCCCATATAAACCCACTTCCGAGAATCGTCCTAAAGTGCATAAAATCAAGTAGATATTAGTATCTATGCATTATTCTGTATTTGTATATTTTATTTTACATTTAGTAAAAGTGATTAGATCAACACTTTTACTAGGTCTCCTTCCCGAATTTTTATGGTCATACATAATGGTGTAGGGTATTATATGGTCGGTCTTGACCGACTATACCTTTTTTTTCTCGTTTACTGTGCTTTTTATTTTAATGTCTCAAAAATTATACATTAATTAATATAATAGGAGATAAAACAATATACAATAAAAGTCCTTTCAGCGCACAGTGGGGCAGAATCGAAATTTTTTGGAAATAAATCTGTAACTTCTGATCGGCTGGTTGGATTTGCATGAAATTTGGTTAAGTTTGAAAGGGGGACCAGGGCGACAGACCCCTCAGGGGCGGAGCTAAAGAGGCTCAAAGTTGGGTATCTCTGACATAGACATTTTTTAATCGCTTGTCAAATTTTTGTTTCTCGTCCAATTCCAAATATTCTTATACACTATTATAGGCACTGATAAGAGCTTCGATGACTTAATAAACTTTACAGTGGCATAGTTTCGGTTCTGTAAAAGATTTCAATCTTTTTCTGTATAACAAAGAATTACGTCAGCTATGCAATGTAATTTAGATGGGAAAAATCGAGTTTATACTTTTTCTGATTTTTGAAATTAAAGTAAAATTTTGTGAAAAAGTCTTTTTTGAGAAACTCTAAATATTTTATTTGTAATAATATCTTTGTTATTAAAAATATCTTAACGAAGTTTTCGGTGGATGTAGACTGTAGAATCCCACAATTCCCAGAACAACGCCAAAAATACAGTTTTTCACATTTTCGGCTATAAAATCCACATTTTTCCGAAGTCCCGTAGATTTGGATTGAAAACTTTTAACAACATATTGCAGATTCTTAAACTGCATTCCGTTTGCCGATTCGTGCTTTGTGATTTGAGAAAATATAGACTAAAGTCAAAACTTTCATATGAAATGGGTCGAATTCGGGAGGGTGTGTACCTTGAGCATTTGAGTTATTTGACTTGTTTTTTATCTTAAAGTCTTTTCTGTGAAGATAACTCTCAGAAAATAATAAAATTATTATATGTTGTTAAAGAAAATTTTATTGTAGGCCAAAAAAAAAACACAAAAAGTCGTCATTTTTGCAATTTTCAAATTCAAAATCGTTTATCTTTGGACTCAGTAAAGATATCGACTTTTTTTATATAAAATTTTTTTTATTCGATAGATAATTTTGTTCTTTAACGTTTATATGAAATCAGTCAGAAACACTAGGATATATATGAATAAAACTGGACCAAGAACATGCAAAATTGAGGTACTTAAAAATTCAAATGGAAATAACTCAAAAACTGTAAGAGATTGTTGTTCTTATCAGTTTCTATAATAATGTATAAGAATATTTGAAATTGGACAAGAAACAAAAATTTGACAAGCGATTAAAAAATTTCTATGTCAGAGATACCCAACTTTGAGCCTCTTTAGCTCCGCCCCTGAGGGGTCTGTCCCCCTGGTCCCCCTTCCAAGCATAACATTTTACACTCCTCTGCTATACATATACCAAATTTCATGCAAATCAAACCAGCCGATCAGAAGTTACAGATTTATTTCCAAAAAATTTCGATTCTGTCCCACTGTGCAGCGTTAGTTAGCAAAAATTTGCCTATTATATATGTAGATAGCTTTCTTGATGATTTTTTGAAAATCCACTTGACAGGATAAAGGTATTGTTTAGAGGCACATCGAACAAAAATTGAGTCGTCGAGGTATCAACATGGCTGGCTTTCTGGAATACCCATTAAATAAATGTGGTTAAAAACATTGTTATTTATTTAGTATATCTAAAAAATTCATTATATTTACCATTTTTCAGCTTTATGATGTAATGCCTATTTATATTGCAGTTATTTCTTGGATTTCCAGAGACTATAATAAGGACTATTTTTAGAAATGTATTAATTTTTAAAAATAGACACACAGTTTGAATATTTTAATATTTATTAAGAAATCTAAAATATTTTGTTCACAATATTTTTGTTCTTTGTTTGTTTTTTGGTATTTTTATCATATTTTTTTAAAAATACAGTAAATGATTTGTAGTAGTACAATTTTTCGATTAATGCTACTAATACTTATGTAATACATACACATGCTAAATTTAATTAGATTGTTGTTTTCAAAATAGTTCAATAAATAAAAGTGAAGACACAAACATATGAAATACACAGCTTTTTCAGTTGTAAGAACCGTAGTTCATTTCATAATAAAACGATCTAAAACAGATTTGCAAAAGAAATGCAGTTTTATGTGATATAATTCTAATAAAAACGTGTTTTACAATAAATTTCTTTTCTTGCGATAACTTTTTATTACGCAACATTTTCCAGAAAGCAGGAAGAATTTTAGAAATTAACCATTGCCTAGTGCTACATTTACGTAACACTTTTTTTTCCACTTTCTAGTTTTCATAGGACAAGCCTTATATATTTTTAAACAATTAAATAAACAAATTTGATTTGTTTTCTTTTAGTATACAAAAAAAAAAAATTCGTTATAATATGTTTAATGCAAATAAGCTGTCAAATAATGAACTTTATAAAATCACTTTTTGCCGCAATAACTGGAGGGAAAGTGAAGAAAAAAAAAAACATTTGAAAATGCAGGACAAATATTAATTTACACAATTCATAACAAAATCGTAGTTTATATTACTTTTTTTTTTTTTGACTATATATTTTTAAACTTAGACACTGTAGCGTTATATATACGTAACAGTGGGTGTTAATGGATTAAATTGTATATGAAAACATTAGAGCCTTCCTACGCCAATGAAATTAATAAGATTATAATGTTTCTGGTTGTTCCTATACAACCGAATTTCAGCATGGTTCTTAGCAGTTTTATTGTCAGGAACATATATTGTTGGTGATAACTATTTGTTGGATTTGTCATTTATCGTTAAAAAAAAACAAGTGAGAATAATCAATACCAAACAAACCTTATATTAAACAAATATTTGAGCAAACATGTTTCCGAGCCTTATCCTGTTTCCGAGTTCTAGCGGACATAGCTAGATTGATTCTGAATCTTACCAGGATCCAGAATATAAATGCTTTATGGGGTCTTTAAAGATAATAAAATATGACTAATAACATTGAATCTTTCAATTGAACACAATGTATTTTTTTTTTTTATAACTAAATCGATTTTTTTGTGTATATAAAGAAATGTGATCTTATTTTCATTGATTTTTTTTCTAAAGACTTATCGGTTACTTTAGTGTTAATTTGCATGCAAGTAAATGCAATAAAGAAAAAAGTTTACAAAAATAATGACTAGGACAAGAAATATTATTTATTGGTATGTTAAAATTGTTGCTATTTCTGTTCCGTAGTATTTTATTTCATTTTACAGTGTTTAAATGCCATAAAAAAGAAGTTATTGCCGCTGTTGTAAATAACGATAAGTACTGCGAAACTGAAAATAATTTTTGATTTTATCTAAAGGTTTACAACCATCGAACAGACATAAATTGTAACCCTTACCCCTTAATGCACATAACCCTATATATAGAAAAGAATTTAAAAAAAATGCATTTTAAATTAAGCTTACATTATTTAAACCAGGTGACCTTACCACCCACAGCTTTTCTACAAGGTGGCATTTGTTTATAACACATTTACCTTAGAATTTTACTTTTTAACTCTCTCTCTCCCTCCTCCATTCTATCGTTATTATTGTAAAGTTTTTCATAAACTGCAGACAGTGCGTCTGTTTTTTTTATTACATATTTTTCTGTATTTTATATCAGTTTCTGTTTTGTTTGTCAGTGAATTTGTTTTTATGGTTTGCAAAAAATATTTATACGTTTCGTTTATTTGTTCGTACGTTTTGTATTTCTTTTATTGTTTTTGTGTTATTGAGCCATAAAACTTGGAAAATTATGACGACTCGATGGATTTATGATTATTTTCTACAAATTGTTATTTGTGTGCTTTTAACGTTGTTCTTTTTTTTATACATGAGTGTGAGTGTTTGTAGTGTGGTTAACTTTAAATGGAAATTATCATGACATTTATGAAAATAGAATTTTGGTGGCATAGGGGAAGGAATGAAAATTTAGTTAATATTTTTGGTGGAATATAAAAATGCTTAAAATGTGTGCAACTTTAACTTATATACTTTCATAATTTAGTTTAACATTTTCCTTCCGATTTGGCTTTTAATATAATTTTTAAATTTTTTTATAATGATTTTTTCTTGTTTAATTCAACACAGATTAAATTTAGCTAATTGCTGTTACAAAATATCATCTAATTTTTCTTAAAGACATAAATTTTGTTTTCCCCCCATCACTTTAAACATTACTTTACTTTCAAATATTTAAGTAAACATATTTAAAGGCGTGCAATTACATAGTCATCGACCAAATGGTTACAACATTTTACTTAATATACCTACTAAATAACATAAACCTCTCTCGAGCTAATTATCGTTTAGAAAAATTGCCACATTAGAGTTATTAGCTGCTGGGTCAAACAAATCAAAACTAATCACACTACGGCGAATAACACACATTACGTGGCCAGGGCATTTAAAAACATGCACTTTTCGTAAACGATTTTCATATAATTTAAATTATTGCGGTATGAAATATTGTGTTTATTTCAATTGTACCAATCCTTAATGAAATTTAATACACACTCAAACATATTGCAACAGAATGCATACAAACACACATACAAAACAGCTCATGTACAATGCAACAATATAATAAAACAACACATATAATTGCACTGCAGCAATTATTCACTCATTCGTTTATTCATTCATTCATAGTTTACGAAACATACAATATGAACATTTGTGCCATACACTTGCAGGCAAATACATCTTATGAACGAAATAAACATTTATTCATTCATATAACCTGGTCTCTTAACCTGCTGTATTGTGTATCATACTAAAAACTAATAAACAAAATGCACAAATGGTCGCTACTAAATCTAAATGTTAAAAACGATACAAAAAAAAAAAAAACATAATACTCTAAATAGCAAAACTTCAACAAAAATACTATCAAATTCCAAACCAAATGCTAACTAAATAGCACCCCTTATATATATTAAGTCCCCCTCAACTAACTACCTCCTTCAGACTCCAACTACTCCTTTAGAAATAAACTCATTGATTTGAATGCATTAAAGTAAAAACTTAGTCAGTTATTTAAATGAATTGATTCATTGCTCTAGGTAAGTAATAATAAGAGTATTCCCAGTATTCCCGTGAAATTGTTTATGTCTCGCTTTTCCGCGAATTTCTTCCAGCATTCCCCGGAATTTTGAAAACACAAACATTTTTAAGAAAATTAAACTAAAAACCATAGTAGGAACTAAAGTGTGTCAATGAGAAAATTGATGTAACTAATTTGTTTGTCTTAGAATGAGATCTCAACTATAACTTTTTTAAATTAAATTTTAATATATTTACATTAAAAATAAAATAAAAATATTGTTATTGAGTGATTCCATGTCAAAGCGGACAGCAATCGGTCTTGACATCTCCGATGTCTATGAAATTCTCTACAGATATTGGCAATTGGAAGTGTTTCTCAAAACATAAAATTTTAGAATCATGCCCCTCTCCGTCACATTGACGGTTTAAAAAACGAAAAAAAGCTAAAAACTTTACAAATGTGTACTTGTTTAATCGCTAATAACTTCTAAACTATACATGATAGATATCTAGTTGTAATTTCATATTAAAGACAAGGATGTTACCTTTATAACGATAGTTATAAAGTTGTTTTATATCAAAAGTTCAAAGGTCAAAGTTTGACATATATAAATCAAAGCATTATATTTAAAAAAACAGTACTTTAAAAATTTATAAAAAAAAAAAAACATATAATATATAATACATACAGTTAGGGACAAAACTATTTGTACACCTCATATATTTCGTATACCTTCACGCACATTTTCAACAGATCCGCTGTTTTTATACTTGCTTACAATGTATTGTACTGTGGAATGTTGCAAATTTACTAAATTACTTATATTCCGGAGAGATTTTCCTTTTTTATGTTCATCAATAATTAAATTTTTAATATCCAAACTCAACTCTTTTCGCTTTCCCATTTTTGATGTGCTTATTATTCAAAACGTTAAAACCAACTTCTTATTTTGTAAAATAAAACTCGATTAACGAAGAAAATATAACGGTATTTAAAAAAATCATCATACAAGAGTCCAACGTACAAATAATTGTACAAAGTACTGATGTACAAATACTTTTGTCCCAAAGATTTTTACTTAAATTGTACTTTTTTTTAACAATGTGTTATATATTAATTTATTTTTTATCAAATAATTCAATAAAAATGGACCTGAATTAAAACTACATATAATAATTTTTTATTCTTTATAAATTATTGAAGATATACGAAATGCATGGGTGTACAAATAGTTTTGTCCCTAACTGTATAAAAATTTCAAATTGAAGGCTTATTTAAGTATAGACCAAAATAAAATCGAATTACCTATAACTTCTATACTAAACACAATAAAATTTTAGTTTAAATATCATTCTAAAGATTAAAATAATGTCTTCAAAATGATGTGAAGTAAATTTATTTAATACGAAAGTTCAAAGGTCAAAATTAAACTTATAAAAATTAAACCTTTTTATCTCCAAAAATTATATTTTTAAATTTCTTAAAAAATTATATAATGTTAACACTACTCTTGTCCATACACGTGCAAAACTTCATATTGGACACTCATTTAGTTTAGAAGTTATGTTACAAAATATAAACCAAATTAAAATTTTACATATAATATTTCCTTTTTTTTATAAAAACAAGCGCGAATATTATATTCGGCTGAAATAAATAATAAATTTCAGCTGAAATAGCCTTCATAGAAATGAAGGGGTCTTTTTTTGTCAATACAAATATCCTACTTTCCGTTTCTGGGGTTCTTTTAAGGGGTCTAATATGAGTTTCTTTCGTTTGATTTTTAGACAAGGCACTTTGCGTAAAATGTAGATATCTTCCTAAGCCTCTATTTATCATTTTAAGCAACGACTTTGCAGTTTTCACTTGTTTTGAACCATTTTTCTCTCCTATTTGGTGCACTGATTGTTTCTTTCCATTTTCTGTGTCAGAATACTATTTCTTAATAATATTTTCAACCTAAATGCAAATTTTCTTATTATATTATGTAAAAATAATAAAACAATTCGGCATAATATATAAAAATTTATAAATAAATTAACTGTACCATTATTATGAGCAACCATTTTTGGTATTTATAAAAACTTATGTTTAAATTAATTTTTATGCACATACTTGCCATATTTTTCATTAAAATATCATTGCCAAATCAAATTGTTTACTAAAAGAAAAAAACTCGAAGTATTTCTGAAGAATTTTCCAAAGTTATCGGCTCTTTCATATCATCTCACATCATGTTCAATTTAAAATCACTTTTACTTTCGCGCCCCCAACAGGAAATATTTAAGCCGAACTGTTAACACATGCATGCGATTCACTTTATATTTATATAAATGGATTTTAATGTGCCAACAAAAAATTAAATTAAATATATGAATATTTGTTTTTTGTTTAATAAATAAATAAATAAATAATTGTTTAACCCTGAATACAAAAATGTTCGATAATGGCCCATATACGTTATTTAATGTATTAAACAGGTTAAAGCATCTGCCCCAAATGTTTAATGAAACATTGCACTCCTCAATTTAAGTTTTTTCAACAGTTTTTAATTTATGTAAATTAAAACACATTTCTGTGTACTGTCAAAATTTTGAAACAATACTTAATTAAAATAAAGGAATTCAAATACAATTAACTCTTACATCATAATTCGAATTGTATTTTTCGAGATATACTAAAATTTAAATAAAAAAATCACTTTTTACATTCAATCCGAGATACAGAGTTGCAATTAATCCGAATTAGAGTATACAATGAGTTAGGAAATGCTGTCCAGATTGCTGAATAATCCGGATTATCATCGAGGTTAGGATTATCTTATGTTGTATTCAATTCGATCCAATTATGACATATAAATTTATTACACACAGAAAAAATAATGGTTGGAAAATGGTTACTATTATTAAAATTTAGTTCAATTAACACATAATTTATTATAATCATAGAAATAATATTATTTCAACAGATTTTCTCTAATTATAGGAGTAAAAACATAATTATAACAGTATAATGATCCCTGATAATGTAAATTTAGTTATCTTAATCAATTTGATACTTTATAAAATAGTTTTAAATCAATAGGTTGACATAACCTTATTAATTCTATGTTTTTAAACGAATTATTAGTATTTGCTACCAATATTTAATTTATAATAAAATAATTTTAATTTTAACCGAATTTTCTTTTGCAATAGCTATTGTTTTAAAAAAGATTCGGTCATATTTCATAATACAAAATCAATTCAGTTATCTTAACCGATTGAAGGTTGTATTGTTGAAATCAATTATTTCGTTTGACATTTTTAAAGATTAATTAAAAATTATTAATAGTTTAAATTTTAAGGCTACAATTGTATATCATTAAGAATTTTTTATTTTAAATGGTAAGTTGCAGAATTGTGTTTTAATGTACATTTACATATTGTTTATTGTGCATTTATTATTTCAACAGATATCTTACTAGTAACAGAAGAGGGAGAAACCGATGACGCTGTGGCGGCCGAACCATAGGTAGATCTATTTATATCAAAAGACTACATTTCTTTAAAAAAATCAATAATTCTTATAATATTAAAGTTAAAATTTATTAAATACAAGCGCATAAGACTGACAATGCCAGGAAAAATAATATAATAATGAAAATATGCACAAACAAATCCAAAAATTAAAAGAAAAATATATGAACGACATATGGACACCTTCATCTCCCTAATCGAAGTCAATTATTTGAAGCCGTTAGAATTTATTGGGATAATTTAGATTAATGTTTTAAATTCGTAAACCTTTCAAAACAAAAAAATCGTCGTAAATGCGCTCCCGGGCCGAAATGCAGAATCAGTTTTTGATAGGATTTGGAGAGCAAACAATAAGTATAGCAACTCAAAAGTTTTTAATACCAAAACAGACTTTTCGGTCCCTGATAGAAACATCTGGCTCCGTTAGAATTTGAAGAACGAATAGTAGATTTTTAATTTCTTACGTCGTCTGGGAGTTTAGGAAAGATATATTTAAATCCATATATATAGATCCACGTATTTTCGCTCCCTGATAGAGATTTAAAAATCTGACTCCGTTAGGATTTGTAGGACGAATAGGGTTATAAGTAATTTTCTACGTCTTCTGTTAGGATTTGTAGGACGAATAGGGTTATAAATAATTTTCTACGTCTTCTGGGAGCTTTAGAAAGCTCTGGAAAGAGAAAAAATTCATAGAAAAAGACACATAATCCTCTTATATCCGCTCCCTGATAAAAATTTCAAAATATGGCTCCGTTAGGATTTGTTGGACGAAAAGTTTTATAATTAAGCCAAATTTTAATTTTCTACGTCGTTTGGGAGCTTCAAAGAGCTCTGGAAAGAGAAAAAATGCTAAGTAAATTATATATCTAGATGACTAAAAGATAATTATGTTTCAAAATTGTAGAAAAAAATCATCAAAAATAAGACTAAATTTTAATTAGCATAAACAGAAACCATGGCTTAATATGGAAGCTTGTCTCATTTGAAACGATTTTGCAGGTGGAACTTTTTTAACACAACACCTTTTAAAAATAAAGGAAATATTGGATCAAAAAAATCAAATTGGGTGCAAAAATATTACAGATATTACAATAGATTAAAAAAATTCATGCACGATAATTATTACTTATTTATTTGTTTAATATTAGAGAATAAATTCCAATTTAGACTTAAACTATATTTTTAAAACATTCAAAATCAGTCTTTATGAATATTTAAAAAATTATTCCTAATTAGTACACGTTTTCTGAAATAAAATGCTATTTTTAAAACCGTTTTTTTGTGTTTAAAAAAACCGGTCTATTCGACATTCGAAAAATGAACATTTTGAAAAAACCGACAGCACATTTACTGAAAAAACCGGGTTTAAAACCGGTTAGAAAACCGCATCGATCACCCTAGTTGCTACGGATTAATTACTAGGATTTGGAAGCAGTCATTATTATGGGTGATGTTGTTGAATTGGTTAATTCTGTATAGTTTTTTTTTTTGGGA
Source organism: Protophormia terraenovae (assembly GCA_951394005.1). Classification (NCBI taxonomy): domain Eukaryota; kingdom Metazoa; phylum Arthropoda; class Insecta; order Diptera; family Calliphoridae; genus Protophormia; species Protophormia terraenovae. Next base: position 37,629,283 of record OX596074.1, read on the forward strand.
TTGAAGGCGACATAAGGAAAAGATCATCCTACACTAGCAAACTATCCCTAGAATGTTTGCTTAATGTTTTGCTCCCAATTTTAAATCTTAAGCTGTGGTGTTTTTTAATGATATTTGTACGTATGTATTCTGGTATGTTGGATTTTGGTTCATATTCGTTGCTATAAATTGAATTATCTTTTCTAATAGTTTTTCCATCTTCCTCATTATCAAAAACCGTTATGCATTGTTCCCGGAGTATTTTTTGAACTGGTCACCCGTAGTACCTATGTACTTCGGTCAGACATCACATTTTCAACATTTCATCCTTTTTACCAGGGGATTTTTTTGATCTTGGCTCACTCCATTAATTCTTTTACTAACTTTAAATGTGTCGCAATCTCGAAGATATTTACGTTAAATTGCACCGTAATTGGTTTAAGCTCTTACACAAGTTTCTTTAATGGCCTCAAATCATTTGTTTTTGTAATTGGGTCCATCCTTAACTATAGCTTCTATATAACCCTTTCTCTCGGTAAGTGTATTGTATTATCGGGTTCTGACGGCTATCAATATACTAATTTTTTCCTTTTATTTCATCCATTACAGTTACTACTGCATTATCCAGAGATTATATTAGCAAACATTGAGATAAAATTACAAGTCTTGATGGAAGCAGACTATTCCTCAAGAAAACTTGATTCAATTGTATACATTATTTTATTTACATAGCTATTTATACTAAAATTATAATAAAATGTTTAAATAAAAATATTTAAAAATATATATTTTTTTTTATTTGGATAGGCCTAATATTATAAATACGTTTTAACATATATTCCAACTAAATTATTTTTTTAAAACAGTTGTGACTATCATAAAATACCACTATCACAACCAAACTATGGGATAGTACTCACAACCTACCAAATTCGATTGGCGAAAAATTCGGTTGCCACAACGAAACTGTTTTCTCTGTGTACCAAAATGTTTGCGATTGGCGCCACTGTGCACCGTAACAACTAACCAGGGTTTAAGTTTTTAAACTGTCTTATTCTTTTGGAATACTTGCAAATTTTTGTTTGAAATTGTCAAATTTGAATTTTCAGATGCAAATAACTCGCTAAATATAAAAGATAATGAAAATTGAGTGAGAAACTGCACCTAAGATAAATTAAAATTTTTTAAATGAATGGCGCTGTTAGATCAGCAACAAATCATAGGCATAAGATTTTCAAATAAAGATTTTAATCTTTGAAAATCTGTTTGGTTTTAAACAAATATCGCAATAACAACAAATAAAAATATAACAAATAAATAAACTGGATAAAAACAGCAACAAGAACAACAACAATATCAGCAGCAATAACAAACCATAACAAAACAATTGCTAAGCACGATTTATGATTGCTGATAAATTTTATACATGTCAAGTTGTCGTATATAAACATAAAACTATTTAGGAGGAGAAATGGGCCAATACCACAAATAAACACATTAACAAACATAGCCAGACAAACATACCTATACAAACACACATATTACATAGATTAATGCATATATGTATATGTGCAACCAAACCAGCCTACAAAATAAAATCCAAACATGTTAAGGATGAGTAGAGGAGAGTTTTAGGAGCTGAAGGTTGTCCTGTGCATGTTTGTAGAAATAAAATGAAGTGCCGTTTAGATGAGGTTCTTGTGTGCAGCAATTTTTGTTTTGTTTTGTGGCTTGTGCTTTATGACAACACTCACAGCAATTTATGACACATTTCCGTCAAAATTTTCACGATTCACACAAATATCAAACAGCAAACATACAGACATACTAACTCGTTCATACACATCACTTGATTCCACTCTACCACAAAAGTATTTTATTTAAGCCCTACTAAAAACCCCACCTTGGTTAAATGTATCTACAAGTGTAGTATGACTTTAAAATTTATGAGTATTATCATTATAACAACTCAAACCTCTTTTATTCGTTTAGTTGTTTTGTGATTTTTTTTTTTTTTTCGTTATATATTTTATTTCGCCTGTTTAATATATAAATTTGTTGATTTTTCTTTATGTATTTGCAACAACGACCTGTTCCTGGTGGTGTAATCAGTCGTGAAAATCAATGTTTTTTATTGTTTGTTATAGCATAGAATGAAGAGAGTGGAGTGGAAGTTTGCGAATGGTGATGATGGTGGTGGCGGCAGCAAAACATTTGCAGAATGGTTCAAATTGTGATAGGCAACTTCAAAGGAAATGCCTATGCCTGTCAACGACATAAATCGCTGTGACAATGAAATGTAATTCCATTTCTATTGTAGATAAAATTTTCTTTTTAGATTTGATAATAATAAATATACAATACGAAAAATAATAAAAAATAAATTACTTCAGTGAAGAAAGTAAATTAACCCTTTTTTTTAAGTTTAAGGAAGGAAAGAAATAAAAAAAAAAAAAAAGATGTAAAGAGAAAAGTTTTACAAAACTTCTTTTAAATTAAAAGAATTAAAAAGGGGTAGACAAACTATATTGTACTTATGTAAGTATAAACTAAAGGTTTTTGCCAGGATTAAAAATATGTACAGTTTCAGTGAATTTTGTAAATTAAAAGTACAAAGGCTTTATCTCGATATCTCCTATTACTCACTTCTAAATTAAAAAATTAAAAAGCAAGAACTTTCGTTAGCATGAGTTTTGGCTCTAAGTACATAATATAATTTTCTGAAAACCTAACATCTCATTCAGAAAGCTTGAATTACTCCAGTCTGAAATCCTGCAAACTCAGCTTAATTCATGAAACTACATACTTATTTTTATATCCCACATATGTATATGATTTTTGTAATAAATATTTTATATACTTTTAGTTATGTATAAAAGTAACAAAACTCTAATTGAGTCTTAACAGAGCAGAGAAAAATTGTGTCTGTTAACACTTATTGTCAACTAGATAGACTACCAAATTTGTTAACAATAACTTGAAAACAAATGCCAAAAACAATTGTTGTCGTAGCAAAAAGTGAAAAAAGAACATGTAGACACGCAAGAGAAAAAAACTACAAAACAAAGTACAAAGACAATAAACAGTAAACACCTTTTAAATGTTAAATTGTAAGATGTTACAACAATGATTAGAGTTGTTGCAACATTGTCGTTAATGCTGTTGTAGTTGTTTCTTTTTACCACCTACAGAAGCTGTTGAAATATAAAGAAACTTGACTTAAATTATAGAAATTTACAGAAAAATTTAAAGTTTACTACATCAGTAAATCATTAGTAATATAAGTAAGTATCTCTTCATGTTTAAGTATGCATTTATATTAATTTGTATTTGTTCTTTTGCTATAGAATCATTCCATTTAAAATCGACACGAAAAATTATAATTCTGAGCCTTACAATCTTAACCTCATTGTCACCAAAAAAGTTGTATACACAAAATTACAAATATCTATTACAAGATTCTAAGATTCTACAAGATTTTTCTATTAGAAGATTCTAGTACAAGATTCATTGAGGTGTCATATTAAGGGTATAAAATTACCTTTGATATGACGTTCAATTCAAAATTTTTCGCAATTTAAAATGATCCATAGCTCTCGATTTTGGGGTAAAAGGGGTCGAAAATGGCGCTTAATTCAGGGAAAGGTGATATCAATATTTTAATGATCACGTTTTATTTTCCTGTTAATTATTAGTTAAAAAGAATCAGTTTTAGAACTTTAAGATTTTTTTTTAGCAGAACGGTAATGTCTGTCCGTCCGTCTATACGTTAGAGTTAAATGGGTAGAAAATTATGCATTATTCAAAGAAGGGTGGTATCAACACTTTAATGATCACTGTTAATTTTTCTATTTATTAGTAATCCTTAAAAGCACTGAAAAAATGGGAAAAATATGCGAAGAACAATGGGAGCTTTTGCTTATGAGAAAAAATGTATAAATAGTAAATTCTTAAATCCTAATTAAAGAAAAAAATATCCATAAATTTTTCAATGAAAACATTATATATTTTAAAATTGTGACGTCATAGAAATGATTTATTTAATTTTTTACACTATATTTAGTATAGGGGCTTAAAATTAGGCCGAATTATTCGCGATATATTTATACCCTACACCACCATAGGTGGTTGGGGTATTATGCGTTTGTGTTGATGTTTGTAAGCATAGAAAAAACCATCAGACCACCACCTTAAAGTATATCTTTCGACTCAGAATCACTTCCTCAGTCAATTTAACGATGTCCGTCCGTCCGTCTGACCGTCTGTCTGTCCATGTAAACCTTGTAATCAAAGTACAAGTCGCAATTTTGAAGATAATTCAATGAAATTTAGCACAGGTCAAGGACGAACCCTATTGAAACTGGTTATGATCGGTCTATTATTTCACCTAGCCCCCATACAAATGTCCTTCCGGAAAAGGGTTTAACGATCATAACTCCTTTAAATATTTTAATGAAATTTGGCACATATAATTTCCATATAAGTTTAAATATGTGTGCCAAATTTCAGGAAGATCGGTTCAGAATTTACCATAGCTCCCATTTAAACCCCTCTTCCGAAAATCACTTTAAAGGCATAAATCCCACTAAAATGTTAGTATCAAGTTAATATTCGACAAAAATAAGTTTTATATAAATGTAAATGATAGTGCCAAATTTTACGAAGATCGGTCCATAATTTAGCATATTTTTGATGCCTACGCATTTTCTGTCAGTGAGATTTTAAAAATTTTACCATTTTTGAGATCTACGGTGTTTTCTTTGTTATACCAAATACAAATTTCTTCTCTACACCTACTCTTTACCCCCATTTTTCCATGGTTTGGTGAGGTTTAATTGAAAAATTCTTGGTTTTTAGAACTAGACATCTAGGGTCTATGTATGATAAGTAAGAGACTTAACTAGTACTACATTTTTATAGCCCCATATCTTGGCTATACAACATAACTAACTTATCTACTCTATCTATTACTGGGAACATTTTATAACCTAAAAACTCATCATGAAACCATATTTTCTTTGGTCCTCAATGGGTTAAAAATTTGACGTGATCAAAAAAAAAAAACCGAAATGTTCCTGGTGATTGGGATAATTATACCTACAATATATGTAATATGATTTTCCAGATACTTTTTTAGTGTTGACCTGTGTTATTAGTTAAAAAATTAATTTTTCGAATTTTAAGATTTTTTTTAGAAAAACGGTAATGTCTGTCCGTCCCTCTCTACATTAGAGTTAAATGGGTCGAAAATTATGCATAATTCAGAGAAGGGTGGTATCAACACTTTAATGATCACATTTAATTTTCCTATTTATTAAAAAAATAGGGAAAAAATGCATTTTTAGAATTATAAGATGTCTTTTGGCTGAATGGTAATGTCCGTCCGTCTATACATTTGGATTTAATGGGACGAACTTGATGCTTAATTCAGGAAAAGGTAATATCTAAATTTTGATGATCACGTTCTATTTTGTCTATTTATTAGTTAGTACAAAAAATGCATTTTTAGAATTCTAGAATATTTTTTGGCAGCATGGCAATGACCGTCCGTCTATACATTTGGGTTAAATGGGTCGAATAGGCCAGTTAATTCAGGGAAATGTGATATCAAAATTTTACTAACTTCATTTGGTTTTTATATTAATCAAGAAGTGGAAGAAAATATTTTTCGAATTTTAAAATTTTTTTGAAAGAATTATAATGTCCATCTGTCCGCCTGTTTGTTAATTTTTGCAAACTTTCCAGTTCAAAATCGTTTAACTTTTGACTCAATAAAGATAACGATTAAGAATTTTCCTTGTTTGATAGAGAATTTTATTTTTTAACTAACCACTTTAAACACAATAAAACCGGTTGAAAATATTTCGCTGTATATAACTCGAAAAATATATAAGATAAGTAGTATATGGAAGCATGTTTTCTAAAGTATTTATCAAGGACTTTAAGGTGATATAAAAATCTTGGAAATCGGATAAGGAACAAAACTTCGCTAGTGGTTAAAAATTTTCCATGACACTAGTACCCTATTTGGAACCCCCCATAGTTCCGCTCCTAATGCATATATTGGATTTGAACTCAAAATGCTACTGTACTCTGGTACGCCTATGTGAAATTTCATACAAATCTAACTAGCTTATTAGAAGTTAAAGATTTATTTCTATTCTTCCCCACTGTTTAATGTTTGATAAAGCAAAGGAAATGTCTGGCACTTAAGCTGTTTTTTGTATGAAATCTAATTGAGTTTTTTTTTTTTTTAAATATTTTCTCAAATCGTGCTATATATGCGCACAATTTTTTTCATAATATTAAAGTAGACAATATATACTATTTTTCAGAAAATTTTCAGAACAAACATCCTGTAACATTTTAAGTAGCATTCCATGAAAATTGAAAATTAGTGCATTTGAGGACAATTTTCAAAAAAATAACAAAAATATTAGGACAAAATATAATTTTCAAATACTTGAAGAAATGTACACTTAAATATTTGAAGTTGATGGTTTCATTTTAAATTTTTACCTTAAAAGACCTTTTATTTAAAATAAATACACTGAAATCTGATGAAAACTTAATTTGTTACTATTTTTCAAAAATGTAAAAAAATTCTTAACTTAGACAGCTTCTTATAAGACAGCACAACCTAGCTTAAAGATTTGAATTGCTATTGATACATAATTTTGTCTATTTTTATTCTGTACCCAACTTTATTACAAACCTTAAAATTTTAAAATTCAATTAAGCGCCACTTTTGATACACTTTACCCCAACGAGCAGCGATTGAAAAATCATGGGTCCCATACCTATGATTTGCTTGACGGTTTATGAACCAACAGTTTTGTGACATTTTTAAAATATTTAAAAAATAAATAAATAATAAATTACCAATTTTTGATACGCATTTTAATTTTTGGGGAACTGAAAATCAATTTAATTTTTTTTAATCTAGTTTCCTTATTAAGTTAATTTTTACTCATCGCTTAAGGGCTCTTCCTACAAAATTTTTGCTTACGTAACACTCTAATGTACATATATAAATGAGTGACGTTACTGAGTGATTGACTGACTTTTGATCATTGCACACCTCCAACAACAGAAGGTTGGGATATTAAATTTAATCATATGTATCTCTTTTGTCTCTTAAGAGACAAAATTTTTGGAAATTCGAATGTTTGGGGGAAAAAATACGCTGAGGGAAAAAAATCTATTTAAAATCCATAAAGGTTGTGGACGCATTCTTAATTTACGGTATCCGATTTTTGATATCGTTCGTTTACAAATTTATAGAAAAACATAATGTTCATTAATAATGTAATGCAGTATTGTTTCCAGCTGGCGTATACTCAGTCTGTCCAGTTTCTTCAAAGGTCTGCTTCCTTTGATAGTTACCACAGAGCTTCCTTGTGACAAGAACAACGACGAAATGATACCTAGGGAAATGATTATAGGGTTGGAAATTTTAGTTCTTAGGTTGGTTAACAAGATTAAATCCGACGAGACAAATTCTTCAAATCCCATTCGTCTAACTACGGGATTCGTCTCTAAAATACAATCCGGCGAGATAAATGCTTCTGCTCTCGATCGGCTAAGATCGTATGAGCTATTTTATGAACTAAATACGATCCGACGAAATAAATTCTTTGGCTCTCTGTCGGCTAACTAAGATCGTTTGCACCATAGATTAACTACTAGATATTTATGTGAGAGAAAAAAACCTAATTCAATTGTCAGAAACCTAATTCATACAAAAACAAAATACATGAAGTCACATATAATTTGTTTTTGTATTTTCAAAAAAATGAGTAAATTTTTTGAAATTTTAGTATAGGGTGGCTCTCACATAAACTTCTAGTTCTATTCTATGGTATGCACTACTAGATACAATCCGACGAGATAAATACTTCAGCTCTATGTCGGCTAAGATCGTATGAGCTATTTTATGAACTAAATACAATCCGACGAGATAAATGCTTCGGCTCTCTGTCGGCTAACTAAGATCGTATGAGCTATTTTACGAACTAAATAAAATCCGATGAGATAAATTCTTCAGCTCTCAATCGGCTAACTACAAGGTTCGGCCTTCAAAATACAATCCGATGAGATAAATACTTCAGCTTTCAATCGGTTAACTATGATTCTACTACAATCCGACGAGATAAATTCTTCGGCTCTCGGTCGGCTAACTACGGATTCAGCTACGGTTCGGAAGAAAGAACTTCGGTCGTGTCTGGTGATACTTTGTTCCCTAAGATCAAAGTATAACAAGATCGGTTCTTCGGTTCTTGCTCAAATGTGTTGTCGTAATCTTGACTATTTATGTTTAAAATGAGAATTATAAATTCTCCTATTGTATTGTAACTGTTTAATATTTGTAACTACACGTTACAATAATTTGATACCAAAATGGTTTTGACTTGATGCTAATTAGCTATCGATTTTCGTTAAGACTTGAACACCCAAAGCATTCTACAGTGGATTAGTAAACTCTAATACTTTCTTCCTATAACTTCTCTGTTTAACGAAAATGTCATTCATTTAGCAATTATTCCCTTTGATTGATTTTTAATAGATCTTTATATTACGTTGTTGGTTTTTCCCTTTGGCACTTCATTTTTATAAAAAAAAAACTTCTATTTTCCAAAATATTTATCAGTAATTCGTTAATTAATATTTAATTTACTTATACCCCTTAAAAAATTTTAATAATATTTAGAAAATTTTCCCACACTCAGCAAACATTGTCTGGTTATACTAAACGTTTCAGTAAGTGAATAATTAACGTACATTGTCTATGTGATTGTAAGTGTGTGCAGTTGATTTGAAATTCAAAAACACATACAAACTCATATACAAACAGACAAACATAATCACATTCATACACCTCAGTAATTCGTTTATAATGCGTGTGACATACCAAAGGATATGTTGACATTGCTAAAGGATAAATTTTAAAATCAGTAAATGATGATGGAAGTACACAAACACTTAAAAGAGGGTCGGCTAAAAAGTGTTTTAAAAAGATCATATGTTCATTAGAAACTATGTGTCTAAAATCAAAATCTAGCTTTCCTCGAGAGCTATAAAAAGTCACTAAATAGTCTTGTGGATGATAAAAATCCCATAGTTAAAATTTTAAAAATATTTTTTTCCAAAGCAAACTAAAAAGGCTACTCTTTTAAAACCAATTTTGGTAAAAAAAAAATCTAAAGTTTTTCTTGGTCAAAATATATGGGACGTATGAGTTTTTAATCACTGGTCGAGTGCTAGGTTTTAATTTTAGCCCCTAGTTTTTTATGGTAATTTCTTTTAGAATTTTGCATAGATTTACTAAAGGACAACCGGACAATATAAGTGGATTATCGAAAGGTTACAGGGTTTTTGGAGATCTTATTACTCAATGTATTCCCGCAGTCATAGTCTTACATTTTGTTTGCTAATTCTTGGTTCTCTCTGTGATTAAATGTTAACTTATGCAAAATAATCGAAATAACTTTTTAGATTACCATCGTTCACAGTCTTACTGAATCATTCATTCATCTAACAAAACATAAACATCAAAAAATGTAAAAGCAGTAAAAAAAAAGAAGAAACGAATTTCATTTCCAGTCAATGTAAAGTTAAGCAAACGTAAATGACATGCAAAAGGACTACTACTTACATAAATTCATCTCTACTACTTGTACATACACACACATACAAATACATTTATATATTCTTACTAATACCAGTACAAAATACTTGCTGCTAGCGTTTGACAAGGATGATGATGACACATGTAAAATGTGGTTTAAATAATGACGAAATGGGTCGTTGTTGTTTGTCTAACGGTGTTGGATGATGATGATTTTACATACACAAACAAAATAAACGACAACTAGACAGATAGAGAAACAGTAAAAGAGAGAGAGAAAATAGTAGAAGGACAAATAAACCAGCCAGCAAACAAAATCACCCATAAACTCACTCCTTTTAATATGTTATGTGGTTGTCAACGTGATATAATTTGCCTAAAGGACTTGTACTCACAAATCCATAATAACACACACATACACGCACAAATTCTTACTAATACCAACAGTTAAAAGCGGTTTATTTACAATAAGGTCAGATTGATGTAATGGACAGACAAAGATACTAACAAAACGTCACACTGACTGACTGACTGACTGACAAATTGTCATACAAACGTTTAAGTACCGAGACAAATACGTTATTAAACATTTCGTACAACTACAACATTTATTCAGTTGTACATGTTTGAATATTTGCAAGCACTTTTCCTTCTATTTCCGTTGCTTTTACTGCCACACAACTACAACTAATACACAATTTAATCCTTTACGCGGTCTGTTTCTTCTGTTTCCATTTCTACTGCTTAGTTATACAACAAATGCAGCTCACCCCTTTTTAAATGATTTTCCCTTTATCAAATGACAGTTAAAAGTCGCTTGTCATTTTAATCCCTGACGTGTCTCTGACATTTGCACTGACAGTGACAATACTTTGATGGCTTGACTGGTTGCATATAAAACACACAGATACAATTTTATTACTAAGACACAGATACAAACTACTTGCTCATCCTGTTGCTTCTGGTGTTCTTATTAAGTTTCAACCACTTTGGAATGATGTCTAAGGAAAATATATGCCTTGCAACCTACTGCATTAGTTTTCTGCATTTATGTGTTTTGTTTACGTAAAATTAATAAATATTTAATATTTCTGTTAGATTTTCGCACGTGGAACTATTAGAATAATAATATTATTATTTATTAAAGAACAAATTAAAAGCCAATAATTATATTGAAACATTGTATAAAGTAATTTGTATTTAATAAGTTATTACATTTTTGTATACCTTGAGTTAGTTTCTTCTAAGATTCCATAAAATATATGTATTTAGGGTCCTCGTGAAATTCTAAGACGATCTAGTTATATCCGTCTGTCTGTCCAAATGTTGAAAGTAGGAAAGGGCTAGATGCGAATCACCTATGAGTACATAATTTGGCTCAAATATTGATCTTATACAAGGTTTGTTTGGTATTGAAAATGCGATAAATAGCAGAAAATATTTGTGTGCGCAGTAACTCTATTTATATTATATTTTTGTGTGGCAAACAACAAATCAGCTGATTTTGGGCAAATAAAATAATATAATAGCAAACAAAAATATTCGTAATGTGAACATAGTGTGACCATACAAAGGAAAATATTTACCCATTTTTTGTGCAAATAATTATTTGATCTTAAAAAATTTTTGTAAGACTTGCTAGGGGCTTGTACTCCTCCAAATCAACTCGAAAACACCTCAGCTCTGACCATGTGAAATTTTATTGCGATACCTATAACGGTTTTTCAGTTACTGAATTATTAAAAAAAAAAAATTGTTTACTAAAGAATCTAAATCAGAGAAGCTTTCAGCAAAAAATTCCATAAATGTAGAGCTAAATTGCTGATCATTTTAATAATTTCATTAAGCAAGCAAAAAAAAATATAACAAAACAGGGTATGTAATTATATATATTAATTGGTACTCTAAAAAAAATTAGAAGAAAAAATTACTTCATTTCAGAATTTTTGTATATAGCATAGTCTTGGTGTCTTAATATATTGTCAAAAGTCATCGATAATCACGTATTTACTACGGAGGTTTCTCGCGGTTAAAGGTGCTAGAATTCATTTTATGCTATATTTCAGGACGATACACAGTGGGGTCAAACGCAAATTTTTTTGTAATAAATATGGTTCTCCTAAACTACTAGTTGGATTAAATTGAAATGTATGAAAGAGTTGTAGAGGAGGACCTAAGCTTTCAGGAAAATTATCTTGTAGTCACCATGTGATATTACAAGATAAGCTACAGGGTGTCAAAGTTGACTACCTCGAGTATGTAAAAGTTTAAAAAAATCTTAACTTCTACAAATGAAGTCCGATTTTAAAGATTTTTATATTTCTATAAACTGCTTAGCAGGGCAAATAAGCTTACTCGCCTAAGTTATCTCTTAAAGTTAAAAAGATATTTACACTTGAATTTTTAATTTTTGTTTCTTTGCTCGACTTTCTATGGTTTTTCAGGAATAAGTCCTGAGATATATAAGGTACAATTTTTTTTTAAATATTCTGTGATTTTTTATATATTCCAAAATAATATGCTGAAAGAAAGTTTGGATTACCTCAATCCGTCTAGACGTGAAAAATATTCAAATTCAGCACTCTGAAATTATTATGAAAAACTGCTATTTTTTACAAAAATATAGTACAATTCTTTCACTTTTTTCCAAAAGTTCCGTTAAAGAAACAAATTTTTTCTTTATATATTTCAAAAGACAAGGCTTCATAAATGATTAATGTAGAAAGCTTGCACCCTACATCTAGATTTAATTTTTATCGATTAATAAAAAAAAATGTTGCGCGTGCTTTTTTAAATTTATTGACGACATTTTATAAGAAAAATGATTTAGTGCAGGAGTGGAGATTGTATGAAAAAAAGTCGATTTTTTCAATGACTTTTTTTAATTGCATATAGAAGCATATTTGAATAAAATTTTCGCCATTATTTCTTATACAGTGCACTGAACCTATTTAGATGAAACTTGAAACATCGATAGAGGAGGAATTTGACTTTCAGAATATTGTTAGATGGGTTCTGTAGATGCAGCACGGGCCCCGCTACAGTGGGCCAAAGTTGACTACCTCGAGAGTGAAAAACATATCGGGGCTTATAACTTTTACAAATATTAACCGAAATATTTTTAAATTTTTGAATTCTCCTAAGCAAGACAAGGAAAAACATGCTTATTTTGCTAAATTATCACGTATGGTTTAAAAGATATTTAACTTCAAAAAATAAATTTCTCATTTTTAGCCTTGACTTTTTTGTGATTTTGCCCTATAACTTTTAAACTAAAATCTCTAAAATTTTTTTCAAAATATTCTGAAACTCTCTATAATTTTTTAAATTATGCTAATAAAAAAATTTTTTAGTCATCTCAATTCGATAACAAGAAAAAAATTTTCAAAGTAAAAATTTCAAAACAGGTCTCAAAAATTGAAATTTTTTGTCAAAAAAGTAACTTTATATATTTAACTTTTTTAAAAAATTTTGTTCAAAAAGTTTAATATTTTTTGACATTTTCTGAAAGATGGGACACCAAAAAAAGGTGTAAGTGTAATTTTTGAAAAATTCTGAACGTTCACCCTACATCCAGCAGTGGTCAAAAATTATCAATTTCGGATGAGAAGTTGAAATTTTTGAGTCTGTAAAAAAAAATTGATTGTTGATTTTTGTACTTCAGTGAATTAAACTATATAGATCAATATGTTCTTAAAGGTTCTGCAAAAAATTATTACAGCCTACCGGTAAACTTAGTCATACGAGGCAATTTTCCGAAAATACCCATATTTTCAATAATAACAAATTCGACCCCTAGAAATATATAGTAAAATTATATATATTTTTCTGATTTCTACATTTATCAATTTTAAATTAAATATTTAATATCATGTGAAAAAATTATGATGATACCTATAAGCATTTAGAAATTATTTAGTCTCATATTTTTGAAATAAGTCCATATTAACATAATTTGCATTTGTTCGTATTGTTTCAAGAAAAGTGTGTAAAAAATTTTAAAATAGTAAAATTTATTATACAAGGTTTTAAAGAAGACATAATTTCCTTCAAAATGATATATAACATGACTATTTGGTGTTTGCAACGTTTCGTGTAAATAAACTTTAAGTATTTGTGTCAAATTTCGTCCCTCTACGTTGTCCCGTTCGAGCCCTATCCTGCTTTCAACAGACGGACGGACATAGTTAGATCGACTCAGAATCTAACCAGGACCCTGAAAATATATACTTTGTGGGGTCTTAGATGATTCCTTCGACATGTTACACATGGAATGACAAAATCAATATACCACCCATCTTTTTGATGGTGGGTATAAAAAGCCAAAGGTAGGGACGGACCTTTGGCATTTTCTGCACTTTAAGTTGGTGCAGAAAATGTATTTCAACAAATTTGTTGCAAACATTATATTCTATACAAATGCAATAGCATCAAAAAATTATTTTTGGAACCTTTAACCACGAATAACTTGTGTAGCAAAAACGTGATTATAGATAACTTTTAGCAGTAAGATGGCGTTATGTTGACAGTTCCGGTTATGTAGCGGCAATATTAGCTGGATTCGTCCAGTTCGGAGGTGTCTAAGGCGGACTTAAGCAAGGGGTTCATGCGGGATCGCCTAAGTCGATGAAAAGTGGTGTTGAGGTCACTGCTAAGGCTGCTATAATGCAGGTAGGACGGAGGGTCCTGTTGCTTCCTCTAGCAAAGCTGTCGAGGAGAAGCATAAAACGGTGCACCCTATAAGAACGACTAGTCGGTCATGTGATGATATCACTGAGGATGTTATGGAGACGGTGTTTGGGATAGTAGTTAGTAGTTGACCTTCTAAAGAAGGTGATTGAGCATGACAGAAAATAGGAGGCGCTCTTGATGAGGTTCATGGCTAAAAGTGAGCTGCAGTAGGGGGGACATTAATGTTCTTGGCGCTGTTGGCATTGACGGCGTTATGGATTTTATTAGTGAGCAGCCTATTGCATTGCCTTTTCTTCTTATTTTTTATTTTCTTCCTCTTCTAAAAAAATAATCAATGCTGCTCCACATCATAAAATCAAAAAATGTTCAAGCTTTTTGTTTAACATATATTTAATAAAAATTCATTTATAGCTTTCGACAGTTTGATGAAATAATTTTTAAAGACAAATAATTTTTCAAATGTGACGGATGAAAAAAAATTTTCCTATTTGCCTATTTGACTATATTTAATATCTGTTTGAACAAACAAAAATAAGAGAATAAATATGCGCAATGTGACCAAAAAATAAACTACTTATTAATTTAGAAAAATTGTGTGTACGTTTGGGCAAACAAATTCGAATTAAACAGTTGCTTAATGTGACCGTTCTTTTAGACACATTTAATTATTTCCTCTTTTATTTGAATAAATTGGTATATTCAAGTCTATGGTAGTGCAAATCTTATTTTCAATTTCCTATAATTTCAACATATTAATTGGTTTGTATTGTAAATTATATTTTCAAATCGTTCTTATCAAATATCGAATTTTATAAATAAAATTTGAATAAATAATGAAATTAAAAAAAGATTCTTTGATAGCCTTCACCATATTACCATATTACAATATTACCATCTCACCGACAAATAATAAAATTATCGCCTTAACGTATGCTTTCATATTTTCACATTTATAAATCTAAATTTTTTTCCAAACTACGAACATTTGAATACGAAATACGAACACAAAAGTCACAGCAAGCATTGCTTTAAAACAGAGATGCGCAATTTTCAAATTTCCTGACTCGCGAGTTTAGACTACAAATGCTGCTTACGCAACGCTGCTTCACACGTACACTTATAAACTACTTCGTTCGACTGCTGCTCTCTCATTAATGTCAATGCAAATCAAGCAGAGTTTTTTTGCTGCTTCGCACACACAAGCGCAAATGTATAGTTGTGTGTGTGCGCATCACTGCTTTAAAAATATAAACAACAACAACAATTGAATATTTATATATTTTTGTATGTATGTACATTTATACAAACTGACTGCAATACAAACAACAACAAGAACAAAAATGTTAATCATTATATATATTACTGCTGTTGCTAACTCAACTTGCCCATACAAAAAACAACAACAATGCTTAATATAAATATTTTTCTGTGTATATTATTAACAATTTTTTTTTTTAAACTTTTGGCCCATAACTCGGTTAATTATGAACCAATTTGGTTGATTAAAAAAACCGAAATTTTATAAAAATATTTATGACCAACCGTTTAATAGCGAAATCCGTAGCTTATATAGGAACTGCAAAAAGTCTAAAAATGTGTTGTTGCCGATATCTGGGATATAATGGACCGATTTTTTTTCAGAAAAAAATTTAAAGAAAGATTTTGAATTTTTCGTGCAAAAAGCTTGTATAGGAGCCGAGAAAAACCGACAACAAATACGATTTTTTGGGAGTATCTTCGGTTTTTTGCCGATATCTCAGTTATTTATTAACCGATT
Organism: Protophormia terraenovae; assembly: GCA_951394005.1. Classification (NCBI taxonomy): domain Eukaryota; kingdom Metazoa; phylum Arthropoda; class Insecta; order Diptera; family Calliphoridae; genus Protophormia; species Protophormia terraenovae. The sequence goes on from OX596074.1 coordinate 37,645,359, forward strand.
TCGCTCATTTTTATTAGCAATTTTCTAAGGTATGTTTCCTATACTTTGATGTATAAAACATATATATCCGATAACTGGGGCTTTCTAAAAACTGATTTCAACAGACAGACGGTCAGACGGACATCTTTATATCGACTTCCCTATCAATAAGGATCCAGAATATACATACTTGCTGGGGTCTTAGATGAATATTGTAGAAATAACAAACTTATATCCATACACCCTTTACACCTGTGGTGAAGGGTATAAGAACAAAAATGTAAAACCACATTATGTACTAAAATAACCATATATGAATAAGAAAATATAAAAATTTTGCAGCAAAAGAAATCCCAGGAATTCCCGCATGATTTCCCAGGATTTCAGGATTGAAAATTTTGCGGAATTTCCGAAATTTCCCTGTGTTGCTAGTAAAAGGCTCGTACCTTTTTCTTTATAAACCGAACAAATTTTATATAAGATACAATTTTGCGCCTCTAGGTGGTCCCTTCCGAGCCCTATTCTGCTTTCAACGGACAGAAAATATATACTTTATGGGGTATTTAATGAGTTTTTTTTTTTTTTTTGATATGACAAGCGTAATATATTATACTTCTTTTGACAAATTTTCTATAAAAATTTCCTCCATCTTACATGACTGATTTTATATACATCTAACCAGCCGATTGGAAATTAAAGATTTATTTCCAAACAATTTCGATTTTGCCCCACTTTTTTTCTCAATTTTTTTTTTTTTTTTTTTTATTTCAAAAAAATTGTGTAATAATGAATGAATTTAAATGAATTTATTTAAGCACCTAATATTAAATATTTTTCATTACAAATAAGTATATAACACTGAACCCATACTTCTAAATCTCGAAAGATAAAAGCATTTTTTTCTCGGGTTTCGATAAAAAGAAAACAGTATGTAAAGTGAAAATATCAACATGAAAAAAATCGATTATTATTCAATTTTCAAAATAATAGGCAAAGATTAATGAACCCTTATGGAGCATAGGTCTCCAACTCTTGGAGACCTTCAATATTATATATACTGTATACTGTGTACGTATGCGAAATTCGAGTTTACCGTACATAGAAAAAATTATTACCGTATATTTTTTTCAATTAACAGAGTTGTTTTATTTTAAATAAAAATTTAATTAATATATTCAAATAAACATAAAATAAAAATCGAAATTTAAGTAATTAATTCAATCATCTACTTGATTGATTTAATTAAATTCTTAATTGAAACATTATTTCTGTTCTGTTTACAGCTTTCAGCAATTGATATAATCATTTTGGTGAAAGGTGCAATTTTAAAAATGTTTTTAATTGAATGAATTATTTACTAATGTATTTAGTGATTGGTCACTTTTTTTCTGTGTAATAGTATTAATAAACATTTTGTACAAATTATAATATAAAATATTGGAATTTCTAAATATAATGAGTCATTGCTACACTGATATAAGCAGAAAACTTAGGGAGTGTATGGGCAACATATAAAAAATAAACAAAAAAATATTACAATGAATGATGGCATCCGCCTCATAAAAATAGAAAGTCAAAACATTCTACAATTGTATGGATGGCATTACAAGACTTGAGGAATTTTTGGCGCGAAAATAAAATTTATCAAATAAACATTTGGACAATTTACTTAACCCATTTCCGACCGCTGTTGCGTTTTCGCATCAGTAACTTTAACATCTCCTAATTCACTAATTATGGATTTAATGCTATTTTTTTACTGTTATTATTAGATTAATATGTTATCCTTAAGATAGGAGAAAAACATCGAATTTTTTATAAATAGGCTGTCCAAAATTAGGTGTTAAAGTAACACGGATCGCCTAAAACGTTAGTGTTGCAAAAAGCCATCAATGGTCATTTCGGCGATATTTTTAAATCTGCTTTCCGAGAAAGTGCTTTTATGCTATGGGTGTATTCTAAAGGTAAATAGCTTTAAATCTGAGCTAAAAAATTTTCAAAATGTTGTTCACAAAAATTTTCCGGCTCCGAAAATGGTAGGATTTCTAAAATTTTCAAGGCCCTGTATTTCGGAATGAAAAATATCTAGGCGTTCAAATCTTTTTAATTTGTTATCACAATCACAAAAATGAACTTTGTGCCAAATTTCGTAAAGTTATCTCAACAGAATCGGGTAGTGGTCGAAAATGGGTTAAGTAACAAATCGGACACACATACATAAATATAAACATTAACAAACATTTAGCTGCTGTTGTGGCATTAACAACAAGACGTATTCGTAGTTATTCAAATATTTATTATTTATACAAGTGAAAGAGCAAATGATTGTTAAGTACAAAATATAAACATATGTAACATTTGAATATTTAATGAAATTTTATTAACAATTTGCGATTGTGATACACTTTTAGTTAATTTGCTCTTGATGGCATTAGATGATCAAAATTTAATTTATTTTAAGTGCAGTAAATGAAAATTATTTTACGTTCGATCTTTATTTTTGTATTGAGTTTTCAAGAACATATATTTTATTTAACATATATATCAATTTAAAATGCTTCTACAGAATTTCTAAAAAAATCTTATAACCTAACTTTGAATATGAACTTATAACAAAGACTTTAAGTGCTATAAGTCAAAAACTTATATTTATTATATTTTTTAAAAGATTCATATTTTATTCCCTTTTTTATAATTTTGACTAACTGTCAATATTTTACATAAAGAAAGAAAAATAAAAAACGAAACTTTAAATAACATTTTCAATTACAACATTATAAAGATGGACAATCTGTCTACAACAATATTGACCACATGTACTAGAAATTAATATTTATAAGCGAAGGCCCAAGCCAAACTAAAATTCATGTTCGACACATGTCTCTAAGGATTAACACAAGTGACCACAAAATCGTCATCGACGGCAAAACACACACATCAACACAAAAAGCTAAATACCAATACACTCATATGAAAATCCAAACAACCGAACAATATTCTACCAACCATTCAAACAACTAGTAAAAAAAAATTGGACAAAAAAGAAAACAACATCATCATTGAAGAGACATTTTGTACCGTACAACCAAATGGACTGACCATGGATACGTACATATACAATCATGTGGGCATACACATGCAAACCTAGAGAAAAACTGTCAAATTGTAAAACGACTACTTCAAAAAATGCTCCCACAATGGGATGCATATTTCTCAACACGAATACTTTAAAGGAAATCTGAAAAGTTTTTTAAAATCTATAAAGACATTACCAAGAAGGTTCTATTACAACCTCCAAACTATCATATATTTTGTATTAGATCTTACTTTGAAATAAGGATTAGACATTTTTGAAAGATGTCTAATCCATTTTCTTACCTTAAGAAAACATATGTACATATGTTTATATGACTTTGAAATACCTCTTCAGTCTACCCACATACCAAAAATATAAAGAAAAAGGACACATATGCTTCATATATACATTTAGAGACTTAAACACATATTCTTGTACTCATTCATAGTCTTTCAAGAGTTTTAGGGTCAGTTTATAAGCAGCAACAACAACACCAACAACAGCAACAGTAAGGAATTATTATGAATTTTTATAAAAATTTTCAAAATATGACATGAAAAGTGAAAAATGAAGAGTACTACTTCCTAAAGAAAATAAAGTAAAATCTAAAATAATAAAATACAATAAAAACAAAAAATAAATATTTTATAAAAGTAAATTCTCTCCCAAGACATCAACCATCACTAAAAGCTACAACAACCCTAGAAGCAGTAGCAACATCAGCAGGACATAAAAATAAACTCTAAAATATTTTTTAGAATTTGGTGTGAGAGATGGATTTACGTTAAACATTGGAACATGTCCAAAGCTTTCAAAAAATTTTTCTTTCTTCTATACCACACACACACATACACATACTCTTGGACATTGTAGAGCAAGAAGATGAAGAGGAAAAACAACACCGAATGAAATGAAAAACTTATGTGTGAAATGTGACGTGGTTGTCAAAAGTCACTAGAAAACTTTTGATGTGTGTGTCTACATGCAATACGCCAGTAATAAAAAAAATAAATATATAAAAAAAAGTAAAAAATAAAAGCATTATATATATATATAAAATGTCCAAAAGAAATTATTCTATATTTTATTTACCCTACATCATACTATAGTGTTGGGTGGTTTACATACATATGTATTTATCTTTGTAATAATTGTAGGTGAAGGTCTACTTGTTAATACCCGTTAAAAGTAATTTTGTGCTATGATTTTTGTGGGTAATTTATTAAAATTTTTATTGAGTTCTGGATTTTATCTTAAAGTAAATATGAGTTTATAATGATGTTCTATTAATTATAAATTAAAATTAATATAGTTTTGGCATAATGTTTTCTGCATTAGTCTTGAACTCACGTATCATATTTAATGAAATTCATTAATTCTTAGACGAATATTTTCAGTTTATACATTGCTACATAATCTGAGATCGTGTTACAAAAAAAATCACAAACCAAATATACATAACCCTTGCAAAAAATGAACAATTGAATGCGTCAGATAAATAGATGGATATAGAGGTAACACTCTATATCTACATCTATGGGGGCTACCACATCTCTAGGTCTACACTGTCTCATATTCATCTCAATTATTTAACATGATAAAATAAAACAAGCACGAATGTTATATTCGGCTCGGCCGAATCTATATACCCACCATCAAGTTTTTCAAATTTTACGTTATATTTGAGGTGGGCGGACCATGCCCATTTTTGATTTCCAAGTTTATACCGACCCTCGAACTATCTGTACAAAATTTAGTTATCGTACATGCTTTTGCTTAAGAGTTATCAGCAGAAAAGTATGAAATAAAACTACAGCGGACACCCTGTGTTTCTAGTATTTTGTCCATAACTTTTTTGTTTAACCGATTAACCGATTTTGCCCATCTTCAATACCAAATAAACCTTATATAAGATAAATATCTCGGCAAAATTTCGTCCCCCTACGTTGCCCCGTTCGAGCCCTATCCTGCTTTCAACAGACAGACGGACGGACATAGCTAGATCGACTCAGAATCTAACCAGGACCCAGAAAATACATACTTTATGGGGTCTTAAATGATTCCTTCGACATGTTACACACGGAATGACAAAATCAATATACCCCCCCATCTTTTTGATGGTGGGTATAAAAATAACAAAATGATTTTGTAATTTTTTAATTATTCTATGTAACTTGTGAATGAGTATGATTTTTCGAAAAAAAAAAAAAAAAAAACAAATCTTTAAATTTTGTATAAAATAAAGATATCTTCATAACTGTTGACCATATTAAAAAGTAAGTTAATAAAATCCGGTATGTCGTCTTCGAGATATGCTTCAATATATAGTGCAACCTCCTTAATTTTACAAATCGCGATTTATGGCGAGAACTAGAGTTAATTCAAAAATGTAGATTAGAGGCTTAGTATTAATTAATACTGTGTATCCGAATTGAATGAGAAACCACATGCCGCAGACAATTTTTCTCATTTTGTAACTCTGTGTAATTTTTGTAAATAAAAATTAATATTGATTTCAATTCATTTTCTGTTTAAAAAATATTTACTAAAGAATTTCAATTTAAAACGAAAGAGAAACTATAGTCGACCAACACCTATAATAACAGTAAAATAAAATATACAAATACAGAACAATGCATTGATACTAACATCTATATGATTTTATACCCTTTAGGACGATTTCCGGAAGTGGGTTTATGTAGGAGCTATGATAAATTGTGGACCGATTCTCATAAATTTTGGCAATTTTGTTTCTACTTATATAAAACTTATTGTGCGGAATATTAACTTGATACGTACGGGATTTGTGCACGTTAGTGATTTTCGGCCAAATTTCATCAAGATATCTTTAAAATTGCGACCTGTACTTTGTTCACAAGACAGACGAACGGACATCGTTAAATCGACTCAGAAAGTGATTCTGAATTGATTGGTATACTATGGTGGGGGTTTGAAGATTGTTTCTGTGCGTTACACACATCAGCACAAACGCTTAATACCCCAACCATCTATAGTGGTGTATGGTATAATAAAGAAAGAGATCATTTTACATTTTTAAAATACAAAAATAATAAGTTATTGTTCTTTTAAATAATATTTAATGATTTTTTTTTTAATATTGAGCCGATTTTTTTTATTTTTTACTAAACTGGAAATCGAAAATACACGTTCAATATAAGTGGAGTTTGAACAAATTGTCAAAAGGCAATTAAATAACTTTTGGAATTTTTCTGATCTTTTGTTGCATTTGTTCAGGTATAAAAAGTCATCATCTAAGGAATAATGCGATTGTAGGTCTTTTTTTGGCTTTTGAATGCTGTTTATGATGTAATTTAAATCACAAATTAAGCTATTTTAATTTTCAGAATTCAAACTGCGATCATTAAACTTTATCTAGGGTGATCGATTATTCGACTTTTTGGAGAAACCGGTTTTCGAATAGTTCGAATAGTTGGTATTTTGAAAAAACCGGTTGCACTTTTTTAAATCCAGAAAAAACCGGTTAACCGGTTTTTTTTTTGCAGAAGTTAATATTTCTGCCAAAAGACTACATTTCTTAAAGAAAAATCATTAAATATTATGTTGTTCAGGTTAAAATATATTACACATAATTATTTTTGGAAATAACTATTAATCCAATAAGAACGAGAAAGAAATAGTCGGTCAAGTCCGACAATACTCTACTCAATTATGTGCACCAAATTCGGGGATGTGTCTTCTTTTCTAAACCTGTGGAATTGTGGTCCAATACTATGTTCAATTATGGACCGATCTTCATGAAATTCGGAACACAGATTTTAACTTATATGGAACTTACATGTGTAAAAAAAATTCTTAAGGGATTTATGATCGTTAAACTCCTTTTCCGGGAGGATATTTGCATGGCGCTAGTTTAAATAATGGAACGATCATAACCAATTTCAACACGCTTCATTCTTAGACTATAAGAAACCTGTGTGCCAAATTTCAAATTTAATACACGTTCAAAATTGTGACCTGTATTTTAATTAATTAATTAATTATTTTTTTATGAACAGACAGACGGACGGACGAACATCATCAAATCGACTTAAAGACGATTGATACAAATTAAGGTGGGTCTTAAACCAATATTTTTGGGTGTTACAAAGCATATGAACGAACGAATAATATAATATACAAATTTTAAGAAAATAATCATCAAAACAAACAAAACAGAAACCATGGGTTAATATGATAAGAGCCAGAATAAATTTTACTAAAACTATTCTGTAGGAGAAACTTTTTTAAAACAAAATCTTTGAAAAATGAAGAAAATATTGAATAAAAAAAGACTAAAACATTCAAATTAAGTGTAAAAATATTACAGGTGTTACAATTGAAGTAATTATTACTAATTTATTTATTTAATATTACAATAATTAATTTCGTTTTAACCTTAACCTATATTTTTTAAACATTACAAATAATACTCTAAAAAATATTCATAAATTTGATTCAAATATAAGTATTTAGTACATGTTTTTTGAAATAAAAAGCTATTTTTAAAACCGGTTTTTTGTATTTAAAAAACCGGTCCATTCGACATTTGAAAAATGAACATTTTGAAAAAACCGACAGCACATTGAAAGAAAAAACCGGTTTAAAAACCGGTTGGAAAACCGTATCGATCAGGGTGATCATAAGTCGATTACATAATTCATGTGCGTATTGACTGTTAATTTCTTTCAAATTGTTATACAAAAACTTATAAATTGCTTCTCCTTCTATTAGAGTTGTAGAATCTCTTTAATAGCTATTTCTAATGGTTGAAAAGTTGTCCAACGAAGGGACTTATACCAAACACTAATAACGCATGATTAACACATTTGTTGATTCTTAAAAACTGTTCAATAATTTTTGACAAAGAGTTCCATCTGTGTTTTACGTCGCAAATTAGTCGCTGCTCTTTACCATGTTGCTTTTGTAAAAAGTTTTGCAGTTCCTTTTTGTTTTCAATCGATTTTACATATTTACGTAATTTTCTAATAACTTTTCCGACCTCGAAACAGATTGTTAAAGTATTATCAATATTGATATCGTCGTAATCATGTTCATCTTCCGATTAATCTTCGGTATCTTTATTTTCTTCACTAATTTGCTTTTTGTTAAAAATTGTATCAATGTTAATGTGAATATTTACATATAATTAAATAATATAAAATGTGAAAATATAATAAATGAAAAATACTGGGTGTTTTAGTGAAAACTCAAAAAAATACCTTCCATTAAAAAACCGGTTAACCGAAAAAAAAAGCGTGTCGAATAATTCGAAAGTAGAAATTATTCAAAACGGGTCGGTTTTTTTTTATAAAAAACTGTTTAACCGGTTTTGGTTTTTGAATACACTAGTCTACACTCTGTTTTCTCTAAAACAAAATTTTACTTAAAACTTTATAATAATTTTATACTTTTCAGAAAGGTATCTTCACGGTTTTTAGAATTAAAAACAAGACTAAACGCCTAACGAAACTACGTACAGACCATCCCGAATATGACATATTTCGAATCAAAATTTTTAATTTAGCCACTATGTTCAAAAATCCCAAAGACTCTTTCCGCAAACCGAATGCAGTTCCGAAACTTCTAATGTGTTTCAAAAAGTCGCTAATGGTTTTTTTAAAACCAAAAATAAATGCGGACTATATGGGCAAAATTCCAAATAAATCAAATTTTGGAATTTTGGTTGGTTTTTTAGGAATTATGATTTTTTTTTTAAATTTTTTAAATTTTTCTTCACTTTACTATTTGAAATGATTAAGAAAACAATCGCTGAACATTTCATTGAGATATCTTAACAAACCACTACAGCTTTCAGGCCCCTTGCACGAAACGATTAACGTGAACTAATTCTACATGCATTAGAGTTACTTTATATTTATAAAAAAAATGGATTGAGTCATTCCATTTAAAACCAACCAACTGATTTTCTCACCTCTTCCAAATTTGATAATATTTGTTACAATTATTATTCTTGTAAAAACTAAGACTAATTCAAAATTTCAGATAATTTCATCAAGTGGTTCGCGAAATATCGCGGTTTGAAAGTGCAAAATAGCTCAAAATATGTACAAAGTTGCATACACAAAATTACAAATATCTTTCGAAGTATTTATTATATAAGATTTATTGAGATGTCATATTAAAGGTATCCAAATTACCTTTAATATGATGTATAACATGACTTTTTTTCTCAGCATCAAAATGGTCCATATCTCGCGATTTTTCATTCGCGGGTAAATATCTCGAAAAGTGGTCTTTTTAAAATTTTGAAAAAAATATATGTTAATGGTTGAATTGTTTTCTATAAGCGTGGTAAGTGGCATTCTGGGACTCGCAATATTTTAGGAGTTATTACAATAAATGTCATAATAAATACGAAATATTTGTTGTAACTGATATTGTTTTGTTTAATGAAATTCGATAAGAATATTAATATTGACGCTGGTAACGCAAATGCCGAGTTTAAGTTTGATAACCGCAATATTTCGCGATTTGTAATATCTCAAAAATGAGGAAAATTGTGTTTTTAAAAATACAACTTTTTTCAATAACTCATAAAATATTTAAAGTCTCCGCACGATACTTACAGGGAGCATTTAGAATGGTTCCGTCCTCTAAATATATATTTTTCACGAATTTAAAAATACCACTTTTTGAAATACATGACCGCGAAATTTAATTCGCAAATTTTCCGCCAAAAAAAAAATCAACATGAAAACGTGTTTCAGGTATCATTTTAAAGATAATTTTATTACCTTTAAATAATTGCCTTAATTAACGTTATAACGTAAATATTTTGGAAGATATTTGTATTTTTAAAAACACAATTTTCCTCATTTTTGCGATATTATAATTCGCGAACTATCTCGGTTATCAAACTTAAACTCGGTATTTGCGTTTCCAGCGTCAATGTTAATATTCTTGCCGAATTTTATTGTAGTCGGATGATTTTTGGAAGAAATTGGTGATTTTTCTATTTTATTACAAACAAAACAACTCAAATTGAGATAAATATTTCGTATTTACTATGACATTTGTTGTAATAACTTCTAAAATATGGCGAGTCCCAGAATGCCACTTTCCACAGTTATAGAAAACATTTTCATCATTAACATACATTTTTTTTTAATTTTTAAAAAGACCACTTTTCGAGATATTTACCCGCGAACGAAAAATCGCGAGATATGGACCATTTTGATGCTGAGAAAAAAAAGTCATGTTATACATCATATTAAAGATAATTTTGATACCTTTAATAAGACATCTCAATAAATCTTATATAATAAATACTTCGAAAGATATTTGCAATTTTGTGTATGCAACTTTGTACATATTTTGAGCTATTTTGCACTTTCGCGAACCACTTGATGAAATTATCTGAAATTTTGAATTAGTCTTAGTTTTGACAAGAATAATGATTGTACCAAATATCATTAAATTCGGAGAGGAAAAGTAAAAAATTTGATTTTTTCGTGTTGGTTTTAAATAGAATGACTCGATTGTAATAATATTTTTATACCCTACACCACCAAAAGTGGTTGGGGTATTATGTGTTTGTGCAGAAGTTGTAACGCAGAGAAAAAATTTTAGGACCCCCACCTTAAAGTATACCGTTCGACTCAGAATCACTTTCTGAGTCGATTTAACGATGTCCGTCCGTCCGTCTGGTCGGCTGGCTGGCTGTCCATGTAAAGCTTGTGCGCAAAGTACAGGTCGCAATTTTGAAGATAATTTGATGAAATTTGGTACATATGCTTTTTTCAACACAAGGACGAAGCCTATTGAATTTGGTTATGATCGGCCTATTATTTCACCTAGCCCCCATACAAATGTCCTCCCGGAATAGAGTTTTAACACATAAAGATGCCTTAAAAATATGAATATTTTCATGAAATTTAGTACAAATAAGTTCTATATCAACAAAAATCTATCAGCCAAATTTCAGGAAGATCGGTCCATAACTGACCATAGCTCCCACATAAATTCCTCTCCCGAAAATCAATAACGTGCATAAATCCCATACAAATGTTAGTATTATGTTAATATTTAACACAAGTACATAAGTTGTATATAAGTAAAAACAAAATTATATGGATTGAAATGGTGTAGGGTATCACATAGTCGGGCTTGACCGACTATATCTTCTTCTCTCGTTTTTTTTTTTTTTTTTTTTTTTTTTTTTTTGAGGCCTTAAAGCACTTTTTTTTTTTTTTTTTGATAATGGCCCATATATTTTATAGGGTTTTACTTTGTTCTCTCCATTTACTTTTTAGTCTAGTGAGCAGTTATGAAACACTGCAAGCTGGGTTAGCCCGGAACAAAATTAAAGTAGAAAGGTTAAAAACAAAGATGTCACATAAAAAGTTAAAGAAAAACCTTAACTTTGAAACAAAAATATAATTTCATATTATTGATGAAAAAGGTACGATTTGTTTGTGATGATTACAATAATTTTTAAAACAGAGCTCGGTAATACTACCAGCCACAAATAGAAATTAAAATTTCATAAATTTAAAAGTTATTTTAACATCTTTTAACAAAGCTAAATGGACAGAAGACTACTAAACTATATAATAAGTTTGGTTTTAGTTTCATATTAAAAACAAATATATTGTCTTTATAACGGAATTAATTAATATCAAAAGTTCAAAGATCAAAGTCGGACATTTTATTTTTAAAATACTTAAAACATGTACAGTATTGACATAACTCGTCTCACTACTCTTATAAAATTTTAAAAGTTTATGATCTGAGAAACACTTCGAATAGCCGATGTCTGCAGTGAATTTTATTTAAATCTGAGATGTCAAATCTGATTGCTGTCCATTTTGATATGGAATCACTCTATAACAGCATTTTTTTCTTTTTCTCCCATCCACTTTAACTAATTTAGATTAATTATATTTATTTCCATATAGAATTCCTAATCACGTGTAAAAAAGCTTATACATATTCATACAAATGCTTATAATACAAGCTCATATTTATTTTCTTTAAATACTAAATATGTTTCCAATCTGTGCCATTAAAGATGGACATTCATACATTTATATGTATTTTTTCTCTCTTACCATTAAGACTAAGTAGACCTGTCATATGTCTAAAGTTCAGTGTGATGTATTGAGATAAACACTCATCTTTTGTTGAAAATAAAAAGTTCTATGATAAATTTTAGCAAATTAAAATTTAACACACATATAAATAAACATTTCCTTAAAATTTTCTACAAACTTAAAATAAAAAAAAATAAAAAACGGCAAATGTCATATTGCAACACTGACACATTGACATAAACATCAAGTAGAAGTTTTTTTCTTTAGTCTCTTTTTAGATCCTGCTGCTGTATATAGCTGCTTCATCAACATCACTTTCCTAAACAACTCTAGTGAAATATAGACAAACACATACATACGCATAATATATGAAAGGTGAGATGTGTTTATGTGTTAGAGAGAGTGTCCAAGGTATAAAGTGATGTCCAACTGTTTATTTATGGACGACATTTCCTTTAAAATTTATTATAAAACTTAAAAGTTGTTGGTTACAAATTTTTTTTAGTTATTGCTGCCGTTGTTGTTGGTTTGTTTTTTGTTGTTATTGTTCTTTATATGTATGTTTGTATGTGTTAAGTTGTTTATATGTGTATGTCTGTGTATGCTGTTTGGTATGATGGAAAAATAAAATAAATACTGACAACATTAAAGAGTAGAAAAGAAAATTATTAAGTGTCACTGGGGATGAAAAGTGGGCTAAAGTAAAAAAAAAAAAAACTTAAAAACAACAAACTATACAACAACATCATCATGACAACTACTACCACTACATCAAGGATGACCACAACAACTACAACAATAAAGTAAGACATTATGTCCATTGTAAAAACTTAAAAAAGTGCAAAAAAAAAAAAAAAAAGTTGAAGCCAGCAGCAGTAGCAGCATCAGCACATCAACTAAACAATAAACCGATTTTGACTAGAGCATAGAAAAATATTTAAAAGTTGTTTTAAACAAAAGAAGGAATAAAAAGTTTTTGTTGTTGGTTTTATTATAGTTTTTCAAATATTTATACTTAATATACCTTTAAAAGACAAAAAAAAAAAAAAAAAAAAAAACTATTGACAACCTCAAACGCACAAACGTCAAACAATTTGAAGAAACAAAACTTTTATTTTAAATATAATTTTTATTATTAAAATATTTAGTGAAGACCCCAAAGTGGTCACCTCATAAATGAACACTCATTATAAGATCCTTGAAAAGTAAAACATTATGGATGACATTAAATTATTAGCTCTGTGGAACAATATCGAATTTTTTCAAAATAAATCTGTAATTTCCGACTGGCCGATTAAATTTACCTAAAATTTCCCGTAGACGTAGCAAAAGAGTGTAAAACTTTAAGATTGGAAGAAGGATTTTACAGACTCTTCAGGAGATTAGCTAAGGGGGAAAAATTTTGTGATCCTTTAAAAGTAAAATAATAAGGATGGCAACTAATTTTTTATAATTTTTTAGAAATAATTTTCATCAATAGCACAGTGGAGCATTATCGGTTTTTAATAAATCTGTAACTTTTTATTTAATCTAAATTTCCTATGTCAGAAGGACCCAACTTTGAGCCGCTACAGCTCCGCTCCTGAAGGGTGTGTTAAAGTTAAAATCTTACATTCCTTTGCTACATCTCACGTTGGGGTAAAATGTGTCAAAAGTGGCTCTTAATTGAATTTTAAAATTTAAAGTTTGTAATAAAGTTGGGTACCGAATAAAAATATACAAAATTATGTATCAATATCAATTAAAATCTTTAAGCTAGATTGTGTTGTTTTCTTATAAGTAGCTGTCAAAGTTAAGATTTTTTTTTTTTACATTTTTTAAAAATAGTATAAAATTCAAATTCAAAAATTCAAATATAAAAAGTCCTTTAAGGTAAAAATTTTAAATGAAGCCACCTACACCAGGTATTTAAGTGTAATTTTCTTCAAGTATTTGTAAATTATATTTTATCCTAATATTTTTGTTATTTTTTTGAAAATTGTCCTCAAATACACTAATTTTTAACTTTCATGGAAGGCAACTTAAAATATTACAGGATGTTTGTTCTGAAAATTTTCTGAAAAATAGTACATATTGCCCACTTTAATATTATGAAAAAAAAATCGCGCACATATATAACCCGATTTGAGAAAATATTTTTTTTTTTTCAAAAAAACTCCATTAGATTTCATACAAAAAACATCTTAAATGCAGACATTTGTTTTATAAAACATTAAACAGTGGGGAAGAATCGAAATAAATCTGTAACTTCTAATCGGCAGGTTGGATTTCTATGAAATTTCACATAGGCGTAGCAGAGAACAGTAGCATTTTGAGTTTAGAAGCAGGATCAAATACGCATCAGGAGCGGAACTATGGGGGTTCAAAATAGGGTACCAATGACATGGAAAATATTTAACCACTAGTGAATTTTTGTTTCTTATCCGATTTCCAAGATTTTTATATCACCTTAAAGTCCTTAACTAATACTTTAAAAAACATGCTTGCATGTACTACTTATCTTATACATTTTTCGAGTTATATACATTTGAAATTTAAAAAATCTCAATTTCACAAGATCTTGGTTGAGATTTTTCCATACATAGCCAAATATTTTCAACCGATTTAAATATATTTTATGTAGTTGGTTAAAAAGAAGAATTATCTATCGAACAAAGAAAATTTTGAGTTGTTGCCTTTATTGAGTCAAAAGTTAAACGGTTTTGAATTGGAAAGTTTGCAAAAATTAACAAACAGACAGATGGACGGATATTAGAATTCTTTCAAAAAAATCTTAAAATTGAAAAAAATATTTTTTTCCACTTCTCGATTAATATGAAAACTAAATGAAAAAATCTTAAAATTAAAAAAATATTTTTCCCTGAATTTAGTGGCATTTTCGGCACATTAAACCCAAATGTATTGACGGACGGACAGACATTGCCATGCTGCCAAAAAAAATTTTAGAATTCTAAAAATGCATCTTTTTACTAGCTAATGAATAGAGAAAATATAATGTTATTATCAAAATTTAGATATCACATTTTTCTGAATTAAGCGTCATTTTCGTCCCTTTTAACCCAAATGTATAGACGGACGCCCGGACATTACCATTCAGCCAAAACACATCTTATAATTTTAAAAATGTTTTTTTTTTTTTACTTACTAATAAATAGAAAAATTAAACGTGATCATTAAAGTGTTGATACGACCCTTCTCTAAGTTATGCATAATTTTCGACTTATTTAACTCTAATGTATTGACGGACGGACAGACATTACCATTCTGCTAAAAAAAATCCTAAAATTCTAAAACTATTTTTTTTTTTCTAATAATTAATAAAAAATAAAATGTGATCATTAAAATATTGATATCTCTTTTCCCTGAATTAATGGCCATTTTCGACCCCTTTTACCCCAATGTGCGTCTAGGGAAAACTGTGTAATATTTACTTAGAAGAGAACTGCTAAAAGACGATAAATTGTTTAAGACATATTACATTATCTGAAACCAGAATCCATTTGTTAATCCCATCTTCGAGATTTTACAGATGATGAGCTACGACTAAATGTTGGTATAAAATAAATATAATTTGGTGAGAGATAGTCAGGACCAGAAGAATTTAAATAAAAGCTGTCATATATAAGAAGAAAGTTTATAAATATCGTTTGAGGTTATGAAGAGAACGCTTTCAAGAAAAGTGGCACATGGTCCCCCTTTCACTACAAATTCTTTTCTTTACAGGGCTTTTTATTTTTAAAGATAATGCTAACATTAAAAATCCAAGACAATTTTAATCAATTATCTTTTCAAAATAATTGAATCCTATTACTTGTATTCATCCCAAATTAAGTTTATAGCCGTCCTAAGGATCTGACCTAATGTAAGAAGACTAAAAACAGTCAACAAATAAAAGAAAAAATCCAAAATATTTTAAGCAATATTTACAGCTAAATATAGACTTTATTTAGTTTTCTTCCACCACTTCATTATGTCGGAAATGCCTACCAAAAAGGAAGACAAAGAAATGAATGGTCACAAGAAAAAAAAACAGAAAGTTAAGAAGTAAGTGTTGAAAAATGATTCCCACAAGTTGCGTGACGGAATTTCAAAGGTTCAGTCATTGCAAAAAAGACTAAGTAAAAAATTTGTATATTTTTTCCAAAGAAAAAACCAAGCACATTGAAAAGGATACTGAATCTAAAAAATAGAAAAAAATTCAATTATTTATTTAAAAAAAGCATAAAAAAAACAAAAACTTTCAAGAGTTTTCTTTTCATATTTTTTTTTTTTTTTATTTATTTTGTTTTCTACTTTATAAAAATATATGTTTAACGTTATCCCAAAAGCCATCAACGTCACAAATTGTTTACTTGGTGGTATGTCAGTTTAATAAAAAAAAAAAATTATTTGCAAAAGAAAAACTCAACTAAAAAGAAAACTTTGTATGGGTTTGTGCTTTCTGGCAAACAAATAAAAACTTATGTGGACACTGAGGAACCATCAACAATATGAAAACCATCAGAAAAACAACATCATGTGACACTGCACTTTTAGCTTCCAAAAAAAAAAAATAAAATAAAAAATAATTTGCGGAACAAACTTGTACACAAAAAGGATAAATGCAAAATAATGTTTATAAAATATTACAAATAAGTACCAGCTGAGATGATCTGATATACTACAAATGAATGTTTCGTATTAAAGAGATGATGAGGGATGAAATGATTTCAAATGTATTTATTTAACAAATAACATTTTATCTCAAAGAATTTCGATCCTTTTGTGCTAAATTTCATACCTTGTGCCTTATTTTAAAAACTATTTTTTAGTTCAATAATTTTATTATTATTTTTTTTTTTTTTCCAAATTTTATTCTCAGAACAACTGCTAAAATAAACTGTTTAATTGTTTTTATTAATGTAATTTTTGAAAAGTAAGCATATGAGTAATATTGTTAAATTATAACAATTAAGTATAAAAATTTACATTCAACATTTTTGGTTTGCCCAATAAATATCAGGCATATTGAGTAATTTATTCACAAAAATTATGCAAGAATTCATTTATTTGTTTATTTATTTAATTATTTATTTTTTATCAAAATTTTATATCAAGTAATATTTGGAAGGGGTCCACAAGAATTTGCTTCGCCAAGTGACAAAAATTATGAATTTTGAAGTAATGCATATATTTTCAAAACTTAAAAATCATTTTGAAAAGGACAATTAGTTGTGGAGATTGGTTCTATATATTTTTCTATGTATAAATAAAGTATAAAATAAAATATATCCCTTATTATTATTTTAAAAGATGGACCATGCACATGAATATCTGAAGAATGTGAAAAGATTTTGTGATGTAATTTTTTATTAATTTCCAAAATTCAGATGAAAATATTATGGATGAGCTTAGGGTAGTGGTGGCCCCCGTTTCGATTGTCGGTTAATTAAATTTTGAAAATTAACTTTTCTTAACCCTACTGTACATACCCAAAAAAATTAACGTTAGTCAATACCCGTGGTACACGGGTACCATAGTGTAATTTTAGTTGATTAAAAGAAAAAAAAAATAATAATAATTTTATACAAATTTTTTATTACGATAATCTAATTGGCCACAGATCTTAAAGTAAATCGGTAAATATAAGTACAAAAACATGTTTGAGTTATAAGCGATGTCCGTCCGTCTGTCTGGCAGCCCATATTAAACTTTTAATGAAGCTAAAAATCGCAGTTTTTGAGATAGTGGGATAAATTTTGGCTTTATATGATATAGACACGATCTCTGTTAAAATAAGTTGATAATATAGGGTTATAAACATATCCCCATATATCCATATAATATTCTCAACGAAAATAGGTCACGTCCGAAAATAACTTGTTTTACACTAAGAAAGTAAAAGCTACAATATTGAAAGTTTACGTTCCTTAGCACAAATAATATGAAAAAAATTTCAATATCTTGAGAACTTGCGTGATATTTTGAAGTAGAAGTGGTGGACATTATTACGTGATATTTAAAAAATGAAAGGAATTCATAAAAATCAAAGTAAATGCGGTGAAGGATGCAAAAACGGCTAAAAATGCGGTATCATTGTCATATTCATAAATGCTAGCTCGAAAAGTTCAAAAAGTTTTTAACTCGTCACATATTATCCTTTAATACTCTTTCTAAAGTTCTTAAATAAACTAGAAATTTCAAAAAAAAAAAAAAACTTACTTTGGAAACTAGTTTTCCTTCAAATCTCATTTAATCTAATTTGGCAATTTTGACTCTCATGGACATGCTTATTCACTAGTTTAAGCAAAAAAATTAGTTAAATTTTATCTTATATGAATAAAAAAAAATAAAAATTATATTTTCACCAATAAATTGCGAAAAAAAAGTTAATTGTAGTGCAAAATACAAAAATTATATGGGGCTACCCGGGTACCATGGGTATTGACTCCCGTAGGTATCAACTTTAAAGCCATTTTACATATAGACCAAGTTAATAAAATTTATTTTTATTAACCACGACGATATGAAGTTTAAAGTTAAAAATTTTACCCGGGTATGTACCGTAGGGTTTATGAAACGAGTACCGTATAAAAAAGCCAAATTATATGTCTTTAGCAATATAAATCATTGGTCAAGGACGCAAGCTATTAAAAGTTAAAAATTGTTTAGATAGTGTAAAAAATATAATTTTCATAAACTTTATTAGATAAATTATCTTTAAAAATAAAAAGTTTCTTAAAGTAAATTTGATGCATTTTTTGTCAAGTATTTAAAAATTATATTTTGAATATTTTCCTAAATTAAACTATTAACTATACAAAGTGACGACCAAGTCAAGCTTAACAGAAAGGTAGATTTTCAAATAGAAAGGCTAAAATTTTTGGTTTAAAATTTTTGCGAAGCGTTCCTAATATTATTGAACAATAATTTCTCAAAAAAAAAAAAATAATAATAATAAAATAATAATAATAATAATAATAATAATAATAATAATAATAATAAAAAATTGATATATGTATCAAACTAGAGCCAACACATAATCAAACTGCGTAATCATTTTTTCTCTAGGACGTCAAATTTTTTCTCAAAAGGACTTCAAAGCTTCGAAAATTACACAACTTTAAAAAAATATATAAAATATTTACCAAAATGATGTCAATCATATATGGATGTCAATTGTAAGCTAAGAATCCCTGATGCAACATTTATTTTGTACTTAAATGTTGCATTAATTTTTTTCTTATATAAATTTTTAATTCATTCAATCATCTGCTTAATGGATTTAATAAATAATATAATGGGAAAAATTTTTGTATTTTAAATTTTTTGCAGTTATTAGTAACTGATATAATCATTTTGATGAGATGTAAAAATAGATAGGTGAACATTTTTGGAAATGAATCTGTAAATTTCACAATTTAAAGTTTGGAAGGCATACCCCATATAACCCTTAGGAGCTATGGAGGCTCAAAGTAGAGTACCAGTGACATAGAAAATTTTAAAACGCTTGCCAATTGCTTTTTTTTTTTTTTTTTCAAGAGAAATTTCAAATGCAAATATCTCGAAAACTATATCAGATAAATAGCACAAGTGAGCATATTTTTTATAGGACTTAAAAATATTAAAAAGGATTAAAAATATGTGGAATTTTCATTCCATTTAAAACCAACCAGATTTCATAATTATGTAAATATTAAAAAAATGGAAGACATAGTTTGTAGCTCATTTTAAGTAATATAGACATTACTTCTTTTTAGATATTTTCTTAGGGAAATTCTAGAATATATAACTGTAAATTCCTAAAGGTAGTGATTTTGAAGCGGTCAAATGATGTGTTATTTATCGGAAGTGAATATAGAATAACATAGTTCAGTTAAAACTAAAATCATTCTATCGTAATTCATTCATACATTTGATCCTAAATCCTAATAAATCGAGCTCCATGCTGTGACTTTAAGTGAATAGTTCTTTCTGAATGATACATCATGTGTTTAAAGTGCCTTCAAGGGACAAATTTTTCCGTTTACAATTGATCATTTTCAGGCAGTGGCTAATGGACTGCCTGCACTTTAATGAGGTAATATCTTTGATATCATTGAGATAATTTCATTCAAATACAAAAATCAGAAAAAATTTGAACCCGATTTTATTTAACTAAATTAAACTAAATTTCTAGCTGACAACAATTAAATATAAATAGATTGAAGTCAATATCTTTTACATATAATTTTTTTCTTTGCCAGAAGTACTCTACTTTGAGCCACCATAGCTCCGCTGCTGAGGGGTATGTGGATCCACCTTACAAGCTTAAAATTACATATTGCTTTGGTGTACCTATGTTTATTATATAAATCCAACCAGCCGATTAGAAGTTACAAATTTATTTCCAAAAATTTTTGATTATGCCTCAATGTGTAATGTGAAATAAAAAGTATGCAATTTCTAAAAAATTTTCATGTTGAAAAATAATATATTATTGCACAGTGATTCCAAAACGCTTAAAAAAAAGTTCCGTACCTTTTGATACGTTTAAGAATATGACATGGTTAGAGTTGAAGTGTTTTCTTTAAGATTTCTTTTTAATACGTAAAAAATATATATATTATCCGGAATTAAAAAAAAAACAAAAGAATTTTAGAAATGAAAGTATGTTACCAACTTTTTGGAAAAAAAAAAAAAAAAAACACAAAAAAATTAAATTTTTTTTAAAGTTTCAAATTCATAATAATTAAATAATTAACGATTTTTGCAAAATCGTTAATTATTTAAAATTTTTGTTCCCAGATTAAGGCGAAAAACGAGGGTGTAATTTGCTTCGACCTAAATATCTCTGAAATTAAAAGAGATAACCTACACATGTAAGCATATTTTTTGTAGAGGATTATAAGGGCTATATGTTTTCCTACCGCCCTGACCTACTAGGGAACTGTGCTCCTCCAAATCAGCTCTACCATGTCAAAGTTGCAGAATTATTTCTAAAAAAAGCGTTTTGGAACATCTGATGTCTTAATTTTTGAGGAGGTAAAAATATTATACCTTTAAAAGTACTTCCATTTTTTTTTCTGGGTATGAATGACATGATCGTGCCTTAGTGTTCGCAATCCCTGAGTCTAAAGGCCGACTTAACATTTTCCATTTGATAAAGATGACAATGACAGCGAAGTTTGTAATGTACAAATAGAAACATTCTAAGTTTTGCTTCAGACGGTCTTAGAGATATGTGATAAGTTTTCAAATAATTATCGTGCAAATCTACATGAACTGTATCAATGACGATTGGGAGCCTTCTAACTGCTAGTTGACAGTCTACTGGGGTGAGTTTTTTGTCATCTACAATTCTATATTTTCCACATATCCAAATATTGTACGTTAACACATAATATTTCAGACTCCCTTGCCTCGGTTATATGAATTAATGAATTAAAGGAAAACGTCAAATTAAAATAATTACTCGAAACTATTGACTAAAAAAAAAAACAAACTACATCGACTATACCTAAAATATTAGAGCACCCAAGATGTTATTGGGGCTAACGCCTCGTTACCCTCCCTACCTTTCGTTTTAGCGACGATTATAAAGCTAAAACCCATGGACATTTTACTCTAACTCACTTCACTTCACTTCACATCCGTAAGAAAATATTTAGAAAAAAAATTATAGATCCATTTTAAAGCTCATAATTTATTCAAGAGATAAGGGTGTAATTCATTATTTAAAACTAGATTACAAACTAGTATGTTTAATTCATATTTCATATAATATAACATGAAGAATAAAAAAGAATATTGTAAAAGGATATTAAGTTCTAAGCAACCGACTTATTAAATATAAATTTCATCGAATTTTAAAAATTGTTTTAACAAGTTTTGTTCTTTGGGGTACTTCCCTAATAAATTTAAATCTATCTTAAAGTTTTACTTAAAAAATTTAACAAAAGCAAAAACAGATGTGCAATCAAAATAAAAAAAATAATGACAAAACAGAAAAACAAAATTTACGAATTCCAGTTAATTTTGATTTAAGAGAACTTTAATTGATCTTATCAAACATTATTTAAAAAAATAGGTCTGTTATTGCTTCTGTTAATTACATATTATGTGATAAGCAAACGTATATATAAAAAGAAATATGCAAATAAAGAAATTAAACAAAATGTGCACTCACCAATATATTTTGATGCATATATATGTATGATTGTTGTATCGAACGTATTATTTTCTATTATTTGTAGTACTGGATGTTTGATGTCGATAAGGCCTCTCCGAACATCTGCATTCCGGTAACTTAGTTATTGGGGCTGGGAAAAGTTTTTAATTGCATATTTCTAAATTATGTACAAAGAAATAAACTTATTAGCTAAATATTTTACACTACTATTATATTATACATACCAAATACTTAAGTACTAATATTAGGTTTTAAAGTAGATTTAGGATCAGTGTTGCCAGTTTAGCCTTTTTAAGGCTAAATCTAGCTTTTTTATTTTGCTTTTAGCCTCAAAATTTTCGTTTTAGCTTCTAGCTTTTTTGTTAGCCTTTTTTATTCTTAAAATTGCCTTAAAAAGGATAAAAATTTATAAATTTTATTTATACAGAATCATCAATTTAAGCATTTTTTTGTGTATTAATTCGCAGAAAAATATGGAAATTATTTATATTTAATGAAAATTTTCGCCTGAGGCGCTTCATTCTAGAAAAATATTACAATTATTTTTTGACAAACTTTATTACCCATAGAAACCAATTACAGTTTATTTAATTTTATTTAAAAATTTACTAAAATATCTTTAAGAAATACCGAAATCTAATGAGGAAAAAAAAAAATGTTTTTTTAAATAAAACAATATGTTAGCTTTTTTCTGGCTTTATTTTTTGGGCCATTTAGCCTTTTCTGACCTTTTTTAAAGTCCTATTTAGCTTCTTTTTTTCTCAAGTCCTGGCAACACTGTTTAGGATTAATAGCGGGAGTAATTTTTGTAAATACAAGGTATAATTACATTTGTGTAAATTATATTTAGTAATGGTGTTGTGGTATAGAATAGAAGGGAATATTCTTAAAAATTTGAATGAAAGAAAAAAATTGTAGGTAAATTTTAAAAGTTTATATATTTACATTTTTTAAATTTAGCGTTAAATTAATTTAGAATTTTAAGAAATTTGAAAAGTTGTAAAATTATTTAGTTAAATTTTATAATTGTACAGATTTTAGTTTAACTATTGTAATTTACACACAAGAGTTAAAATATGTCTTAGAATATAAAGGCAAATAATATTAACTTTAAATTTTTAATTAAACTAATTTTGCCAGTAGAATGATTTGGATTTTAGAAAATTTTAGAGTTTAAAAAAAATTGTAGGTAAATTTTAAATAGCTTTATATAAATGGTAATAGGATTGGAATATAGGAATGTTATGGAGAAGTTGTAAAAATTAGGTTAAAGAACAGGTAATGTCTGATGATGTTGTTGGTTACAAATGAGATGTAATTTGTGGGTTACATTCGACCACAGTTTGATGTAATAATTGATATAATTTTTGGGTGTTTCTTTATGTGCTTACCTGGGGTGGTTTTGAATGGGTTTCTTTTATTGAGAATAGTGACGTCACAGGTTGTTATTTTATTTCTCTCCTTTCATTTGCCAACATCCAGAATAGGTGCGTGGAGTATTGATGATGTTTAACGACAGTTTTGTTTTCTCTTTATTAAGAATTGTGAAGTCACAGGTATTTTCTTTATTTGACTAACGTACCAAGATTACACAATGTATTAAATAAAATTTACAGGGATGTTGGTATTTAGGATTTGCTTATCAATTGATAGGTTTTTCACTGTATACCACGATATTATCTAATAAAGTTATTATCAGGGCAAGTTTTTATATGCACAAAAATAATTGAAATATGCGCTTGAAAAGGCACTAAAAAATGGTATAATATGCACAGAAATATGCAAAAATAGCATGAATATGTATATAAAAACCAACGAATTTATGCATTCTTATATATTAATGTGTAGAAAATATGCACAAATATGCATTTTTTAATTTTCAATCTCTAATAGATTTCGATGTTTATAAAAATATAACTATTTCAATTTTAAGTATCATATTTGACGCTTCTGAATTTTTTCTTTACAATGTACTCAAAATACTCACAAAAAATTTTTAGAAATCATTTAGTTAAGAAAACTAATTTTTGTATTCATTATATGCAAATTTATGCAAAGATTTAAAATATAAGCATTTTTTGTGAAATTCTTTTGAAATATGCAAATGCTTACTTTTCAAGCGAAAAGCTTGAAAAACTTGCCCTGGTTATTATTAAGAGGAACTTAGTAAAGGGAAACCAATAATTAAATAAAATGTAATTTACCTAATAAAATTTGATGAATTTGGTGGAACTTTTTGATGAATTTTTTGTTAATTGTTTTTTTTTTTTTTCAAAACCTCCATGAAATTAATGATACGGGTGAAGAAATGATTCGTTATTTCATTTTATCGATGATGTAATTTTTTCGACCATAGGCCACGTGATCCTAGGGTTATGTAACCAAAAGCCTACGATGAATACACGTCTTTTGTTAATTTTTCAACAATTATTATAATTGAGTAACACTGTATTTTACCTTACATGTTTTTCTTTTTTAGCAATTGTTTTACTTAAATATTTGTAGTTCTTATAAAGTTTAATGATACAAAATTTACTTTTAATGAATTTCAATTTTGTACTTGTCACTTTTTTATTTTAATTTTTGATATATTATTCTTCTGATTATGTACGTCTTACTTGTGGGAGAGCCAGTTATAAAAGGGAACGATTTATTTTACATAAAGTGCAAGTAAGCTTTAATGAGGTGAGAATAAACTTGATTCTATTAACTTGGTATCATCTTCTAGTATTACCATCTTTATTCATAGACCTATTCTATTCATTACATTAAAAGTTTACAGTATTCTAGCTCAGCCTCAAACAACTACATATTTTACATTGTTTACATACACATGTAAATAAGTAATAAAACATATCAATATGTTTCATATTATTTTGGATTTTTCTCTACAATGAATTAAAAAAAATATTTGTAGTTACGGGTTGAGATATAAAATATACTAATTAAATATTTTATCAGGGACATGTATATTACAAGTTATATGTTTCAATTTCCACCAGTATTCACCAAATAATTGTAAACTTAGCGAAAATAACATTAGTGGTTTCAGGGGCAAGCATTTTCCAATGTTATTTTTAAAAATATGCATAAAGTATCATTTATATCAAACTAACTTAATATTGCTTAAAATAGTTTGCCTAAATCATTTAATGCTTTCTACATATATTTTGCAAATACATACAACTATTCCTTATCCTTAAAAGGATAACAAATCTTTATTATAGACATACGAGTGCACATTTTCCTTTTTTAATAAACTTTCTTTTTTCAGCTTTTCAAATATATCTTTTTTATATTGTTTTTTTTTTTTTCTTTAAAATAAGTTTGCAATAAATTTTCTTCTACTTGTATTTAGTTTTAAGTATATTTTCTCGAAACTTATAGAGACAGAGACAGACTAATGATGGACAGTTACATAAATAAGAACATGAACATAGACATGTGACATTTGAAATGTTCAAATTTTGAAAATGAATGAACAAACAAATTCGTAGAAGATCTAGATGAGTTAAAAGTAAAAAAAAAAAAACAACTAAAAACAAGATGAACTTAAACTAAAGACAATAAATGCAAGTAACTTTAACAAGAAAGAAAGACAACGTAGTATAACAACAATAACAAATATTTGTAACTACTAAAACAATTGCAAATAAGATTTAGAGTTAAATATATGTATGTAGTTGTAAGGGTAGTAGTACGAGTTACAGAAGATGATGCCAAATAAATGACATTTTGCCAGAGTAAACTTAATTTAAGTGTAAAATATGTATGTGTATATAAATATGTAGAGTATGTAATTGTATTACATTTAAAGCAAGTATCCAACAGTTTGGCGTATTGCACATCGATAATCATAATAATCGCTTAAACTTTTTTATAAAAGAAATCTAAAAATAGTTTTCATTGCTAAATAAGGACTGGAGCAAACAATTTGAAATCTGTGATCAAGCTATAGCAGCGTCAACCAGCATCCAATTCGTAAGACCATAGCTAAGTCAATGGCCATTTTATCTCCCTTTGGCGAATTCAAAACAGATTTTGAGAATTATAAATAGACACCAGCAGACATTAACGAAGTTTTTCATTAAAACATAGAGAGTTAATTAAAATATGCATTTTAAAAAGCTGTCAATTGTTCTCTTCAAAACTGCAGGGCCATATATAGTTATGTTTGTATTAGTTATACAACTACACGTATCAAATACAAGACAAGTCAACAGTTTTGTACAACACAGTATTAAAACAAGAAGGATGGATGTCTAAACCGATGACTGTCAAACAGTTTAAGGACGAACATCTAGAATATTGTAAAAATGTGAAAATAATATACTGGAAAGAAAACAAAAACAACAACGAAATGAACTCAACTCAACTAAAATGAAATAAAGAAAAATAAAAATAGGAATAATATTGAAAAATAAGAATAAGTAATAAACTCCTACGAAAAAAGTCAATTTTAAATAACACATACACAAATAATCTAAAATGTACTTCAACACACAAGGCAGCAGAATCATAAAAGAATTTAAACATAAAATAATGAACTTAAATTTCTATGTAAGCTGAGCAGTTAATTATAAGGAACTTCAAAATATTTAATAAAAATTAAATACATTTTGGAAATTTGTTTATCCTTCCTGTTATAGAAAAACCCTTTTTTCGAAAATCGTTTCCCAAGAATACTGCGGATAAGGTCAAATTTTCAATTTCCTTTAATCTTTTTTCATTCTGAAAAATTACACTGGTCGACAAAAAAAATTTTTTTCGAGCTCCTTCAAAAAAAAAAAAAAAAAATATGTAGACTAGATGGAATTCCACATGCTAAACTTGAATCTGCTTTCAGTTTTTTTCCATCAGGTCGGAATTTTTTTAATGGGCGTGTCTATTTTTGTGCCCTAAATATGCCGATTACTCGAGTATATTTCACTATTACTTGAGAAAAGTATGCACGATTTATATAAGTGATATGCGGAATAAAATTAGCTTTAAATCGCTCTACTGACAAATTTTTATCCGCTCAATAGTTTAGGAGATATTTTGCAAAAAGTGTCATGCAAAATTCAAAATTTCTTTTTTTTTTACTAAAACGTTTTTTTTTTTTAAGTGAAAACATCAAAACTATTTAAGTTTATCACCTTTAACTCAAAGCTGGCAAAACTACGAGTAAATAAAGCCAAGTATTATAAAAATTGATGCACAAATCTTAATTGGATTCACAGTTAAGTTTGGATACCTACAGTTAAATGGAAATACACTAGTGGGCAAAAAAAATTTTTTTTTTCGTCTTAAATAAAAAAAAAATAGGTGAATTAGATGGAATTCAACGTGCTAAATAAGAATCAGGTTTTACTTTTTTTCTATCACGCATTGATTTTTTTATAGGCACGTCACACTTGTATATCTCGAGAACAGTTTGCCCAATTAAGATAAATTGAACCTTAATATACAGTGACCTAAATTGTCTTTGAGCTGAATTTACATAATTTTTTGTCCAGTTAATATTTCAGTAGTTATTCGGTAATTAGTACCGAAAATTTTAAAATTTCTTTTTTTGAAAAGTGGTGAAAATTTTGATCCATAACTCTGAAATTCTTGAGCGAATGAAAAATATTGTTAACATAACTTGAAGACAATTTTCGTATGCATCCTTTGATGTATCACTTATAAAAATCGTGTAAAGGGTTCTTGAGTTATAGCCTAAGTTTGACAAACCATTCTCGAATTTTATAGTGTGACCGCTGAATAAGGTGATTATATTAGTCATGCACATAAAAAAAAAAATCAGTACCCGGTAGGAAAAAAGTGAATGCAGATTCTTGTTTAACTCGTCAGAATCCACCTATTTTTGTTTCAAGAAAATATAAAATAAAATTTTTTTTTGGCCACCACTGTATTTCTACTCAATTGTATGTAACATGGGTATTTTTACTTAACTGTGAATAAAATTTAGATTTCTGCATCAATTTTGAAGATACATTCCTTATTTTATTCGCAGCATTACCTGCTTTAAGATAAAGAAGATAATCTGTAACATTTAGATGTTTTCATTAATTAAAAGAAATTTTATTAACAAAAAAATCGAAAATTTTGCATGAAAATGATTTTTTTCGGACACTTATTTCAAAATAACTCCGAAACTATTGAGCACATAAAAAAAATAAGTTTGAGGAATTTGAAAATTTTTTAGTCCGCATCATTTGGTGTATCACTTTGATCAATCGTACACACCGTTCTTGAGTTATGAAGAAATATACTAGAGTAATGGCCTTACTATGGCGAAATATTAGACACGCCCATAAAAAAAATCCAGACCTGGTGAAAAAAAAACTGAAAGCAGATTCTGTTTAGCACATCGAAATACATCAAGTCCAACTATTCGTCTATGGGGGAGGATTTTTTTGTTGACCAGTGTTATTCTTTCCTTAAAACTCAGATGTTAAGAGCAACAATTAAAAGCCAGATAGATTTTTCGAATACCGAAAATTAATATTATGTATTTAACTTTTTTTACAATGAATACATTCTTTTACATATTCTTAGCAAAAAAAGTCACATTTTACATATTGCATTTTGTGTAAAGATGTCTTTCTTTCTTGTGATGAGCTCAACAAGACTTTTACTTACATTCATAACAAACAAAAACATTATTGAGGATGGTCAACAACATTTTGAAATGGAAAATTACTCACACATTCATGCATCCATCCATCTTAACATCCAGAGATGCACTATTTTCTATGTGGCAATGAGTAAGTACGTAAATAATACAGTGAGTGAGTGTATGTGTAATGTCTTTGTTCTTGTTTTCATCTATTTATCTATGAAGTATATATTTGTGATGTATAGATCTAAAGCAATTAGTATCTAAGATGGATGGATGGATGCCTGAACATCAGCAACTGGACAACTGAATGGATTGTTGGTTGGATGGACAGTAGACAAACATTAGTTTGTAATAAATAAATTCAAGCAATGGTATAAGACAAGTCGTATATAAAATTATTCACTCAAAGATATTTTCTTATTTTTTTTTTTGCTGTTGTGGTCCACAAACAATGTCCATAATCGTCTAAGACAAGACAAACTAAGACGGAGACAGACCAAATTTGACAAGACGATAGATGTTCAAAATATAAAGTATATTGTGTTATTTTAAAATATTTAAATAAATTAAATAAAATGTGTAGCAGATATGGACGAGGGCATGTTTTATCATAAAACTTTTATGCATGTGAGTAGAAGGGAGATGTTTTTACTATAAAAGCTGATTCAGAAAGTGTAAGTTAAGATCATAACTAAGTTTTGTATAATGGAACCAAATAACAAATAATAATAAAAACAATTAGTTATGGTTAAGGGAAATAAGAAGGTATTTTGCTGTCATTGAAAAGTAATAACATACGTAACTACATGTCATTACCATGTTTTTGCAGGGTGGATTTACAACGTCCAATGGAAAACTTCTTCAGAATTATATAGATCATCTAATCAGTTCAAGATTAATTGAGAGATCTTTGGGCCTCCTTTCCAAACATAATCTGTTACGCTTATGTAAAAATTTCATGCAAATCAAATCAGCCGATTGGATTTAATTCTGATTACATTCTGTGATGAAATTTCAAATGACCTGATTTCTTTTTAACCATATATGGAGCTTCCCGACGTCGTACATAGGGATCTCCTTTAATAAAACTAGGAATAAAATCAATATTGAAAAATTATTTGTTTTGCAAAAAATTAAGATGGCTGGTAAGCTAAAATGTTACTTAGCTACCATATGCATTTGATGCGTTAACATTTTCTGAGTATAAGCGCATTTATTTGTTTTGCCCAACGGATACACTTGTTTATTCTTTATGCTTTTTATTATTTCTAAGAAATTTTTAAATTTGTATGCATAATAGTATCATTATAGTATCATTTATAAAGTTTTTATGCATGTTTTTGTGACTCTAAAATATGGTTATTACATTAAGGCGATGATCAGTTAAAGACCGATCACCATTGAACTTGTCATCGGGCTTTCGACTTTCATTAAATTATGGATTTGGTTGAATCACAATAAAAATATGTTTGATCTGCAACTACATTTTTGTTGTATATGTACTTGATTCATATATACAGCAATAATATAGTTGAATCATAATACAAATATTGTTGATTTGCAACCATATTTTTGTTGTATATATACTTGATTCATGTATACTGCAATAATATGGTTGAATCACAATACAAATATTGTTGGTTTGCAATCATATTTTTGTTGCATATGTACCTGATTCATGTATAGAGCAAAAATATTGTTGAATCACAATACAAATATTGTTGATACCATATTTTTGTAGCATATGTACTTGATTCATGAATTCAGTAATAATATGGTTGAATCGCATGAAAAATATTGTTCATCTGCAACCATATTTTTGTTGTATATGTGCTTGATTCATGTATACAGCAATTATATGGTTGAATCACAATGAAAACATTATTTTATTGTATATTTACTTCATTAATTTTTTATTACTTTTATATCCAATGTTTCTTAATTTTTGGTAATACTAAAATTTGTACAAATTGATTGGCTTAAATCACCGGAAAACTCTGATGTTGTTGAAGTTGTAGTACTATGCGTGGAATCTAAAATTTAATAAGAGAACAAAAACATTTGAAAAGTTGGCATAAAAACTCAGTAAAAACATTGTGCTTTACTTTACTTACTTGATAACTTTATGCCCAATAGAAAATCTTGGACGGCAATGAATTGTGCAACATAAATTGAAAAACAAGCGCGAATATTCGGCCCGGCCGAATCTACTATATACCCACCATCAACTTTTTCAAATTTTACGTTATATGGGAGGGGGTGGTAAAGTGGGCTGACCACGCCCATTTTTTGTTTCCGAGTTTACATTGGTCCTTGAACTATTTGAACACAATTTCGTTGATTTTCACCTTATATAGGAGGTGGGTAGCAAAGTGGGCGGACCACGCCCATTTTCGGTTTCCGAGATTATATCGACCCCCGAACTATACGTACAAAATTTCGTTGTCGTACATACTTTTGTTGAAGAAATATCAGCAGAAAAGTATAAAACGGACACCCTGTGTTTCTAGTTTTTAGCCCATAACTTTTTTGTTTATTAACCGATTTTGTCCATTTTCAATCCCAAACAAACCTTATATAAGACAAATATTTGTGCCAAATTTCCCGTTCGAGCCCTATCCTGCTTTCAACAGACGGACAGACAGACAGACGGATGGACATAGCTAGATCGACACAGAATCAAACCAGGACCCAGAAAATATATACTTTGTGAGATCTTAGATGATTCCTTCAACATGTTACACACGGAATGACAAAATCAATATACCCCCCATCTTTTTGATGGTGGGCAGTGTTTCTAGTTTAGCCTTTTTAAGGCTAAATCTAGCCATTTTATTTTGCTTTTAGCCTCAAAATTTTCGTTTTAGCTTTTAGCCTTTTTTCTAGCTTTTTTTATTCTTAACATAGCCTTAAAAAGGCTAAAAATTTACTCATTTTATTTCTACGAAAATATTATAAATATTTTTTAACAAACTTTGTTACCTATAAAAACTATTTATGTTATATTTACAAATTCACTAAAATATCTTTAAGAAATACCGAAATCTAATGAGAAATGCGTTTTTAAATAAAACAATATATTAGCTTTCTTTCTGGCTTTATTTTATGGGACATTTAGCCTTTTCTGACTTTTTTTAAAGTCTAATTTAGCTTCTGTTTTTCTCAAGTCCTGGCTACACTGATGGTGGGTATAAAAAAAAATCCTTGTGATTTCAAAACCATTCGAAAACACATCTATTTAAATATTTTTGTTATGAATTTTGCTTATAATTTTCCTTATTTTTAGCACTCCGAAAGTAACCTTATGTGTACACAGAAAAAAGTAAAAATCGACTTCAGTTACGAAATTGCTTATATTAATTAATTTTTAATTGATTTTGCTCCAATCATCAAAATGATAATATTAATAACTAGAAT
This sequence comes from Protophormia terraenovae, assembly GCA_951394005.1. Classification (NCBI taxonomy): domain Eukaryota; kingdom Metazoa; phylum Arthropoda; class Insecta; order Diptera; family Calliphoridae; genus Protophormia; species Protophormia terraenovae. Next base: position 37,677,662 of record OX596074.1, read on the forward strand.
AATTGATTTTATTTTAACTAATTTTTTTAAATATATAAAATGAGCTGAAAATTGTTGGAAATTGACTTTATTTTATTTTTGTATTTTTATTAACACATCTTTGATTATTCTTTCTATTTTATTCACAGCTGTCAATTTATTAAAAAACCAAATTGTAAACCAATTAAAAAATTAATTATATTAATATATAACACTATGCAACAAATTGATGATCATCGCGTGGGGGCGGAATCATTCCGATTGCAATTGATAGTTCTTGATATGTGTAATAAACCCTCCAAAGGATTTTTCGACAGTAGGCAAAATTTTTGTTTTATGACCAATTAAACTTTTCTATTTTTGCACCAAAGTAGTTACAGATCAATGATTTTTGCGATTGCGACTTTCGCATCCTGAGTGATCAAAAGTCCATATCTTTGTAATTAAAAAAGCTATATTGATGAAATTTGGCACAAATCATTTTTTAAATGCTAGGCAGGTTTTGTGAAAAAAATGGACATGATTGGATAACTGCCACACCTACTTTTAATATAACTCAATGCAATTTTGTGAAGAATGTGCACGCATGGTATGTGTTTTTAAATGATAAACGAAGAGTAATATCACTTCTACACAAATCTTAATTAATAGAAATGATTCATCTGATAAATACAGAAACAAAATTGCGGTTGTTCCAAATTAATTAATCTGATGATATTAATAATCTATAAATCAAATATGTGTTGGAATCCCCTCTAGATGTTTTTCTTTTTAGCAAAAGTTTTTACAATTCTAATTTCTTGCCTCCTGCTCTTCGGATAATTTACCAATTGGAACAATAAACTAAAATTTTTGTAGTGTAGCGGACATATCGAAACTTAATGTCGAAAATCTAAAACTTAAAATCGTCAATATTTCATCAATATATTAAGTTTTATACTCTATGCAATTTTATCGTAAATAATATTATTCTCTCTAACATCCATCTTGAATTTTATTAACTATTTTTTTTTTTTTAAATGATTTTATTCATTCAATATAAATATTTTATAATTTACCAAATTAAGCTAATAGGGCCTATAGTTCCAATGTAAATAAAAAACAAACTTTCTATTACAATTTTTTCAACGTTTCGTCGATTATTTGTCGACTTCTTCAGGGGATTCGTCTATTTTAAAAAATATAAAAAACATATTATATAATGATTCTTAATTATACCACAATTATATAACTTACAATTTGGACATTAATTAAGACATTATATTATACAATTTAACATGAAACATGAAAATTAAAACAAACAAAAACAAAAAGTACAAAAAACACATATTAACTTCTAAATCACAGATTTTGTTATGGCAACTACGTAGCTATTGTTTATGTTGTCAGTGTCTTCTTTCAAGTTCATAGTTTTCTTAATGTTTTGTTGTATTCGTAGACTTTCCTTTACATATCTTTTCTTCTCAGTTTTTTCCTTGTCCAATATTCTTACTTCGACAAAATCAGCTGTGTGACCTGTTTCTAGTATGTTAAAATATTTTTAATTAAATTGTACTAATATTTCTAAAAATAAGCTCAAAAATACGAAAACTTTTCATGTTCTTTGATGCAAGAAACCAAATATCAAAAATTTTTTTTGCGAGAAATACGTTGACACATGATTAGTAATTGCTTTGCGAATTGAAAAGGAGCAAATTGGTGTAAAATTTTATTACTGATTTTGGAAGACCACCTATCACCAATTACAAAAGTGCCATTTAGATAGCGGGACTTTGTGGGACTTTTTAAAATTTGTCCAATAAAAATTAATATAAAAACAAAAAAACGCCAAAAAAAAAAAAAAATGATGAAGATGAAGAAATTCCCCAGATTTTTTGTTAATAACCTTTATCAAATTATTGTTATCTTCTACTATAGATAACTTAAAAACAAAAAAATATTAATAAAAATTTAGCTTGAAATAAAAAAGTAAAAACTTTTCAAAATTAAACTTTTCACAAAAAAATATTTTGTGTTAAATTTATCTTCAACAACAGTCATGTTCAAGGTTAAAATTTTTTTTTAATATTTTCTTCATTTTTCAGTTACTAGGAAGGTTTTTAATGAGAATAACAAAACTTTTTCCAAAACGCGAAAAAAAAAAATCTATGGGTTTTGATCAGCTAAATTGCTAAAGTCGGACACTGTGCGATGTATTTAAGCATCATAAACATCAGCATAAACTTATATTACCCCAACATCTTGTGGAGTAGTAAATTATAAAAATTCACATACATACAATAAAAAATATTTTGTTTTTAAAATTTTCAGAAAAAAATGTCATTAAGCACAAACTTCTTTTTTTTAAAGTGAAATCTTAAATCTTCTTAGCGAATCTGGAGGATGGGGGGTGAACCTCCAAAGTTGATCACCTCGGGTATTAAAATTTTTAAAAAAATCGCCAAAATTTCGTTTATGATTTGATTAAAAAAATTGTTTGCACATAGATAGTCCTTATAATTTTTTACAAAAAAGACACTTACATGTGAGGGTTATCTCCTTTAAGAGATATTTGGACTAAAGTAAAATTTTGACCCATTTTTGGACATGTTTTCTTTTAGTTTTTTTTTAAATTGGCGGACTCAAATTGAGTTCTAAAACTTTTTTAAAAAGTTTTAGAACTCAGTGGTTCTGTACAAAATTCTAAACAAGGATTATATACCTATGTGTTTCAGATAAAAAGTTATATTAAAAAAGGTGGTAACATTTCTTCACTTTAAAATCCATTATTTTCCTCTGGACTATAATTTTTTTTTTCATTTTTCTAAAAGAATGCTTAATTTAAATGCATATGAAACAAATCCGAGGGCAGTTGGGGTAACAGTCTCCCCGCTAGCCCTATCAGAATTTAGTTAATTTTTATTTTTATTTTTTTAGTTTTTTGTGAACCTCAAAAATGTCAAAACTAAAATTAAAATAAAAATACATTGGAAAGTTACCCACATATGTTAACTAAACACGCAAAAAATATTGAATAAGCCACGCCTCTTATAACGACAGGGTGACCATTTTACTGAAAAAAGTCAATTTTTTAAACAACCTTTCCTCGAACTGAAATTTTGGGTATTTCGGAATAAAAAAAAAGTGGGAATCTATTTATAATATTCTTTTAAGGTTAACTGTTTTTATATTATACTAAAATTTCACAGTGATAGCTTAATTAATGTCGATTTCATATATAAGTTTAAATATTAAATATTTTTCTGAAAAATAGCACTAAATACAAAAATTTTTAGTTTTTCGACCAATTTATTGAACAAATTTAGTTCGAATACTTTATTATTTATATATTGTTATTTTTTAAGTAATAACCTTTTCAATGATAGCAAATACTTGTATAAATTTTTTACACAATCGTTTAAAATCGAACTGAAACTTGACCCCCTTCAGCGAAATATGCACATTTTCCTTAATTTCTATAGTAAATATGTGCTACAGCATTCTATATACATAGGCGCATAGCAGTTTCAATGTTTTTTTTTTTAAATAATTCTGTCTAGTTCTTTGGAGGTCTACCCCCCGTCCACCCGCTAAGAACCTGTCCTCCTCCAAATCAATTGGCATACACCTCAGGTTTGTCCATGTGCAATTTCATTCAAATACATATAGCAGAATAGAATTATTATTATAGAATTATTTCCAAAAAATTTAGTTTTGGGACTACTATGCTACATACACTACAAGGATTTGGAACCACATTAGTATATTTTTTTTATTTTTAATATTAAGTCTTCAAACACCGCAAATTGTCAATGTAACCACATCGAACTATCATATCAATTCATATGGGTGTAAGATAAATAGAGTTAATTACATAAATATGTACAAACATATTACAACAAAAAGATAAATATAAAATAGTTTTATTCTTAAATTTTATAGCCCACAAAATTATACGAGTATGTGTATATTTTAATGAAATATTAGATTTTATATTGTGTTATCTAGCAAAATTATATGTGACTGTATTTTAAAGGTTATAAAATTATTTAATTCTTAAAAGCTAATTTAAATATTATGATTAAATTATCATAATCCTATAAAATTTGAATTAAAAATAACCACAAGCTACACGTTATATAACGAATGATATAAAATTTTATAAATAGGTGTAAGATCACCATAAAATAAAATCCCATTAAAACTTTAGATTATCAAAATTTAACGACTTTTCAATAGTTATTAAGGAAAACAAACTATAAAAAGCATTTCTAAATTAATTACTATAAAATAGTCGTAAATTGTCGCTTTGATTTAGAACTGAAAACATAAACATTTGTGAAAACGTCATTAAAAATTTCATTGTTATTCTTTTAGTAAAACCAAATATAACATTAGATTAACATTAATTTATTATAGAGAAAAACATATTTTTAAAATAAATCCGGGTAATAAAATCAAGCTATAAAATTAATAAAAAAAAGTATTAAAGTTTTAATAACTATTTGTGTGAAAAAAAAATCTTTTTTTTGGCTTATTTCTCTTTTATTCATTAATAACATCTTAACTAAACCAATCATTATTTTAATTTACCAACATACAGTGAGAAATATATCACTACATTTTAATTTGTTGTCCATTGATTTCTGGCCTAAATGATCATAAATTCCTCAGCCTCCAGTTATAGGCAATAAAATTATCAGAAAAAAAAAACTACCAACAAATTAAAAATAAATCGCAAGAAACCTGTTTTAGTATTTCGTTTGGCTTTTAATCCATTCCAAACATTTTCAAAAATAACAACAAAACCAATAAATTATTTATACATCAAAAGAAATGCAATTAACTTGTGTGATATCAATTAATCAATCAGGGTGTTGCACATGCATTTCCATGCCACTATTTGTGAAAGGCAATTTAAACAAACATATTCACTCACTTAAAACTAACGCACACACTTACTAAGTTTATGTGTCTTGGCAGCAGCAAAAACAACCAAATCGTTTCGGACTAAAACAAGCGACCAAACATAATAATAACAGCAACAACAACAACAAATACAAGAACAGACAGCAACATCAGATTCTTCCAATCAAAACATTAAAACTGGAAATATTTTCTTTAACACGATATCAAAATAATAAAACATACGCCTTTTTTTATGAAAGTATATACCCTACACTAAGAGGATATTTTGTTAGATTTAAACCAAATAGGCAACGATTTATTTGGAATAAAATATATGAACAGTACGGAAACAAATTTAATAATAAATTTCTTAACACAAATTCATTTTTAATTCAACATTTTTCCACTTTTGTTATGTCTCCTAGGCAAAAGAATTTTTTGATAGACATTTTTGTTAAGTAAATTAGGCTTGGATTTTTCAAAAGATCAACACACCTTTGCCATATATATCAGTGCACAGTGGGGCAGAATAGATTTTTTTTGGAAATAAATCTGTAACTTCTGATCGGCTGGTTAAATTTGCATGAAATTTGGTATACCTCTAGAACAAAATTATCTATTGAATAAAAAATAAAAAAGTCGATATCTTTACCGAGTGCAAAAATAAACGATTTTGAATTTGAAAATTGCAAAAATGACGACTTTTTGTGTTTTTTCAGCCGAAAAAGTTTCTTAGCTATTAATTAGCTAAAGAAAAAATAAATAAAATCGGTCGGAAACATTATGAAATATTTGAAAAAAACTGGACCAAGAACATGCAAAATTGAGGTACTTAAAAATTCAAATGCAAATAACTCAAAAACTATAAGAGATATTTGAAATTGGACGAGAAACAAAAACTTGTCAAGCGATTAAAAAATGTGTATGTCAGAGGTACCTAACTTTGAGCCCCTTTAGCTCCGCCCCTCCAACCAGCCGATCAGAAGTTACAGATTTATTTCCAAAAAAAAAAAATTCGATTCTGCCCACATTTATTTTCGATGATTACAAAATTTCGTTGATATAAATGTTTTATTGAAAAAAATATGGGCCAAAAAGTATAAACTGGAATTACGTCAGATAGACGGATCGTCTTAGAGTTTCAAGAGGATCAAGAATATATTCTTTATGAGGTCTTAGATGATTATTGCGACATAAGTATTAGACATGGATGGTTGGTATAAAATATACCCCTAAAGTCATTATATATTGTAAGTCCGGTAAAACACGCTTGAAAACTCTTAAGTTCACATCAGAGTTTCCGAATTTGCATTCTGTTTGTAGATTCATGCTTTAGGATTTTTTAATATATAAGCTAGTCATAATTTCAAAACAAAATAGATCAAATTTGGCAGGGTCTGTTCGAAGCAATATTGGATGAATTTTAAAATTTTTTTTCGCTAAGACAATTTAAATTTTTTTTAGAAAAAACAAGCGGGAATGTTATATTCGGCCCGACCGAATCTATATACCCACCATCAACTTTTTCAAATTTTACGTTATATGAGAGGGGCGGGAAAGTGGCCAGTAAAGTGGGCGGACCACGCCCATTTTTTGTTTCCGAGTTTACATTGGTCCTTGAACTTTTTGAACACAATTTCACCTTATATGGGAGGTGGGCGGTAAAGTGGGCGGACCACGCCCATTTTTGGTTTCCGAGTTTATATCGACCCCCGAACTATACGTACAAAATTTCGTTGTCGTATATTCTTTTATTGAAGAAATATCAGCAGAAAAGTACGAAACGGACACCCTGTGTTTCTAGTTTTTAGCCCATAACCTTTTTGTTTATTCACAAATTTTCATTTCAATACCAAACAAACCTTATATAAGATAAATATTTGTGCCAAATTTCGTCCCCCTACGTTGCCCGTTCGAGCCCTATCCTGCTTTCAACAGACAGACAGACGGACGGACGGACATAGCTATATCGACTCAGAATCTAACCAGAACCCAGAAAATATATACTTTGTGGGGTCTTAAATGATTCCTTCGACATGTTATACACGGAATGACAAAATCAATATACCCATCATCTTTTTAATGGTGGATATAAAAAGAGAAGGAATGGACAATTTATCATATTTTCTAATTTGAAAGCTAATATTTTTTTATTCGACATATAATTTTGTTCAAAAAATCTGCAAACAAGTAATAATTTCATATGTCAGGGATACCTTATTTTAAGTACAAATACCTCGGCTACTAAGGGGTATATGGGGTTCCCTGTCCATATTTAAAATGGTACTTCTAATATGCATACAGATTTATTTTAAAGTATTTATGATTCTTTCACTGTCTCACTGTGCACCTGATCGGCTGATTAGATTTGCATGAAATTTGGTGTATGCGCAGCAGAGGAGCGTACAGTTTTAAGTTTAGAAGGAGGACCGAACATACCCTTCATGGGAGGAGCTAAAGATGCTCAAATTTGGGTACTTCTGACATACAAATTTTTTAATCGCTTGCAATAACTGAAGTGGTCAAGGAACACTCCCCCCGAATTTGACCAATTTTATATGAAAGTTTTGATTTTAGTCTATATTTTCTCAAATCCCAAAACATGAATCGGCAAACGGAATGCAATTTAAGAATCCATAATATGTTATTAAAAGTTTGTTGGGGTTTGAGAAAATATAGACTAAACTCAAAACTTTCATACAAAATGGTTCGAATTCGGGAGAGTGTGTACCTTGACCACTTGAGTTATTGGGCTTACATTTTATTTTAAAGTCTTCTTTGTGAAGATGCCTTTCAGAAAAGTATAAAATTATTATATGATTTTGAAGAAAATTTTATTTTAGAGAAAACAGAGTGTAGATAATTTTTCGGCCAAAAAAAACAAAAAAAAAGTAGTAATTTTTGCAATCATCAAATTTAAAACGTTTATTTTCGGACTTGGTATCGACTTTAAATTTCTTTTATTTATTAGATAATTTTGTGCTTTAATTAGCTAAAGAAAAAACAAATAAAATCGGTCGGAAATGCTAGGATATATGGGCCATTATCAAAAATTTTTAACCTGGCTTTAACTGACTTAAATCCTTAATAAGTTTTATCGTAATGATATTTTAAACAAATTGGTTACAGATATGAATGTACGAGACTTAAAACTAATAGAGTGCAAAATTTTAGCACAAAAGATTTTTTTTATAATCATGATTGTTGTTCAAAGTTCAAGAACATAGAAAAATGGCTAAAAATAACTTAAGTTATTCCCATTCTTCTACAATTTTTGTTCGCGCGTTTGTACTTTTTGATACAGACTTTCAACAGTTAAATACAGGGTAGTCGAGTTTTGATGGAAAATTTTTTTAGATTTTTAAATTATTCAGTTTTTTGGGCGGGATCTGTACTTGTGCGTATTTTGCGCTAATATCCCGTTGATGTGGCCGAAATAGTCAACGTAGTAGATAGTCTCAAAGTTTGGAAAACAAGTGCGAACATTTTTCAAAAAGTCAGTTTTTCGCGCAGCACATTCACATTTTCATATGGAATTGCTTGGATTACTACGTGAACTTAGTTTTTGATTATTTTACATAACAAAATCAGAGTAGCATTAAAAATAAAATTAATAAAAGAATTTTATGGACTTTTTGAAAATTATGCAAAAATTGCACTTTTTGTTTTTGTATTTTTATAAGGAAAATTGCAACTTAAACAATTATTGGAATATAAATATGAGAGTGGCGATAAATATAATTGATCGGGTTCATTAATTTAAGTCAAATGTCGATGAAAAAAAAAAATATATATTTTTTGACAATTTGGAATTTTTATGATTTTTTGAAAAAAAAAAAATTCCTTGAAATTTTGTATAAAATTTCATTTTTTCTTAAAAGGTGGGCTTAATATCTCCATAATTATTGACCGTATTAAAAAGTAATGTAAGAAAGACTTGAAAATAATGTATATTTTTTTTAAAATTTTTTTTGAACAAAATCAGATAAGTCGTTTTAGAGATATGCTTCAATATATAGTGCAGCCTCCTTAATGTTACATATCGCGATTTATCGCGAGTACTAGAGTCAATTCAAAAAAAGTGGATTAGAGGCTTTGTACATATTAATACCGTGTATCCGAATTGACTGAGAAACACAGTGCCGCAGAAATTTTTTCTCATTTTGTAACTCTGTGCAATCGCTGACTTTTTCAGTCTCCGATCGATCAACAACAATTTCAGATTAATAGAACCCTTTATGAGATATTATTTTTGTAAAAAATCTAGAGCAGGGATCGGCGCTCTTAAATTTCTCATTCTGTATTTGTGTATTGTCTGTATAACACTCCCGCTCTTATATTTTGCATGGAAAAAATTTTTAAGCTTATAATTTCAAATTATCTGTTGCTTTTAAACAATTTATGGTCTGCAATAAAAACTATAATTGAATATTAAAACAATTTGCTTAACAAAATATTAAAAATATATAAAATTAATAAATTATTATTCTGTTCTCCATATGTACCCCTTAAACTAAAGGAGATAACTTGTACATAAAACTATATTTTTTTAGAGATTTACAAGGACTCTCAAGAAGTAAATCACATTCAAAATTATTTTTTTGGCGAATTTGTTAAAACAAAAATTACATATCCGAGGTGACCAATTTCGGAAGTCCACTTTTAGGTCCGTGATCAGCTAGGGATCTGTGCTTCTCTAAATCAACTCGAAAACGCCTCAACTGTGACCATGTGCAATTTTATTTAAACATCACACTGAAGAAAAATATTTTAAATTAATTTTTAATAAAATTATTAACTTACTTTACATTGGAAACTAATTACATTATTTCTTAATATAATTAATTTTTAATTGGTTTACAATTTTGTTTTTAAATAAATTGACAACTATTAATAAAATATTAAGAAAAATTAAACATTTCTCTATAAAAATACAGAAATAAAATAAGTTTAAGTCAATTTCTAACAATTTTCAGCTCATTATATCTATTTAAGGAAAATGAGTAATAATAAAATCAATTATTCTAGTTATTAATATTATCAATTTGATGATTGGAGCAAAATTAATTAATATAAGCAATTTGGTAATTAAAGAACATTTTTCTTTTTTCTGTGCATTTACGTTTCACAAGCTACAGAATTATTATAAAAAAAATTATCTTGGACCAATGTGCAACAGCATTTAAAACCTATGTATGTATATTAGAGTATCCAATATCCAGTATAAAAAATGTGTAGGAAGACCCATAAAATCTTCAGTTCCTCACTAGCGACTGAAAAAACCAAAAAATAAAACAAAGGTTTGAGATTTGTCTTGAAAGGCGTATTACAAAATTCGCAATTTTGAGCCCGTTTCATTTACAAAATTTTAATTTATGTTGTTGAAAATTGTTTAAATTTAAATATATCATAATTTTTTTAGAATGAAACATTTAAATAGGGTACTTGGTAATCACTGTTAACCATTAAAATTTTTAAAAATATAAGAAGGTGTAACATGACAACGTCAAAGTAATTTACCAAAAGCGGTTTTATATTGATCCCAATTTAACATTAAACAGTAATTTAAAGTAAATTAACAAATTGAAATATATTTATATTTATCATACTGTACTGATTTTTTGATTGCTTATTTAATCGTACACAATTATTTTATATTAAAACAAAATAAAAATATTTTTTTAATTGACTTAAATAAATTCAGCTAAAATTTATATAAAAAATATAAGAAATAAAAAATATAAAAAATTTAAATTGACAGCAAAGATTTAAAATCAATTTAATAAAACATCATAAACAGATGAACTTGTAATTTACACAATTTGTTGAGAGAACCAAAAAAAGAAAAAAAAAAACATTGAAAACTGAAAAATATTTTTTGACAACCATATGTCGAAAAGTTCTTATAAATTTATTTTTATTATTTTTTTCTAAAATTTCTTACTACAAATCTACAATATAAATTAAATTTATATGCAAGAACAAGTATGTATGAAAAAATATATTGTACGTATATTTGAAAGAAATAATAAATATTTTTGTATGTTTATTTTGCATAAGAAAAATCACTGACGCATGCAATTTCTTCAATGGTAAAAATAAAAATCTGCACACAGACAGACATTTTTACAAAAGTCATACGTATGTATATAAATATGATTGTATGCAGGAGAATCTACATGTGTATTGTGTGAGGAATATTATTGTAATACTCATAGTAATCTTTCGACATCATGACCAACAACCATCATCCAACAAAAGAAGTCAATTTTTAAATTAAATCTACACTTCTTGTTGGAATACCTTTTTTTTTTTTCATTCGTCTTCCTTAGAAATGATTTTTTCATAATCACATGTAAGTACACTGTAAATCAATGGAATAAGGTTAGGTTGGCAAATAAAAATTAGAAGAAATTTTTTGCTGAATTAAAATTATAGAATTATCAATATTCCATTTCCCCATATAAAAATCTTAACACACGTTTTGCCTCATAACTTTTTTCGGAATCAATATTGAAAATTTTTTTTGATCTAGTTATCATGGAAAAATACCTCAGTTATTATTTTTAATAACAACCATGTTGATTTGTCGTGATCTTCATCAAAAAGAGTGACGAACAAGATTTACGTCCTACAAAATATTAAAAAAAAATTAAAAAAAATCCAAATAGGTCCTACAAATAATTGGCCACAGAATTAAATTTCTGCCGTCAAACTGTTTCCAATGTTATTTAACAGTATCAGGAGAATTTGACCATTGATATGATCGGAAAGAAAAAAAAGAACCACATGACATTGGGAAGGCCAGATTTAAAGCTTATAGAAAGAAACTCCAAACACATCTGGTTGAAAAGCAGCTCAGTTATCTCAGTGCTTTGACTATTTGGTGCGAAAATTTAAAGCTAATGCAGAGTTGATAACATATAAAGTCCAAAAAGTTCCAAACAGGAATGATGCAAAAAATTTTGAAGCCAAGAATAGGACACGGAAATTAAAACTAAATTTCATACAAAAATACTCAAGTTGTATAATTGACGAAGAAACGCATGTGCTGGCAAAATTTTCGCAGCTTATGTGTCAAAACTTTTTATTGTTAATGCTCGAGGCAATGTTAAAGATAAGTTTAGGACCCAAAAGCAGAAAAAAATGTCTTACAAAATTCCTGGTATAACAAGCTTTTTGCAGTTGCAGCAAAACAGGAAAATTATATGATACATTCGGATCTATAAATACCAAAATATACATAAAGGAATATTTGCAAAAAAGACTTCTTCCTTTCGTAAGAGAGCACAACGTGTCCACATATTTTTAGACCCATTTGGTATCATGTTACTACGGTAAGAAAGCTCTAAAGTGATACCAAAAAAATAACATAGTTTTTGTACCAAGAGAGGTCAATTTTCAAAATTGTCCATAGCTTAGACCAGTGGAGAGATATTGAGCTTTTATGAAAAGATAATTGAAGAGCACGAAAAAGGTGTCCCAAAATACTGAATATTTTAAATGAAGATGTGCACACTGTTCCAAAAAAGAAACTGAAGCAACTTTCAAATCTCTAACGGAAGGATTATCAAAAATGGTCCACAGGTTTATAAGTAGTGGTTAGAACTATAAAATTTATATTTTTCTGTGATCTGTAGTAAATTATTAATTAAATAAAAAAAGAATGAAAACTGTAGCATCAAACATTTCAAAGTTAGTGGACATTATATATATTAAGATTTTTTCGAACGCACTCCTTAATATCTTAAATTATGTCTTAGTATTTATGTACTAATGAAGTGAACTTTGAACTCTAGTTATATATATAACTAAAACTCTCCTTATTTATATTACGTTTAGTGTAAAAACATTACATTTTATTTTTAAGTTTAAATATATATTTTTATGTGTATTTGTGTAAGTATTTATTTAAGGACATACATAAATCGTAGACCATAATGAACAAAAATATATATATTTTTTTTTTTTTTTTTCTTAAACAAATAAAACAAATTCTGTCAGAATTTTTGTTTTGAAATAAAGGAACATGTTCAAATTAGGAAAAGACAACAGAGAACAAAAAAAAAAAAAAAACTAAGCAAATTGTACACACTCTTAAGAAATAAACATAGAAATCAGACCAAAGCATACAAAATAGAACAACTAACCAGTATAAATTTAAGAAAAAATTCTTTAATTTAAAAATTTATTACGAATTGATGAATTAAAAGAAATTTTTGATATGTACACAAAATAAAGAAGATATAAGAGAAGTTTATCGTATGCATTTGAAATAAGAAAATATTTGTTTAAACTTTAAAAAGTCTACTATAGAGTTTAAAATTATGTTGGTCGGTTATTCGAGAAGCAAGAAATATTATAAAATAAAATCACTCTCTCAATATACTTGTGTTCTTTAACGGTAGTTACCGGTCTTACTCGTGTTTAAAACCACAGTCTCAGAACGAGTACCATTAAAAAAATGCCTCTTAATCAAAATATAACTAACTTCATGACAGCCAAGACAATACAATCAAATGATTCAAATACTATTAATGACAAAATGATTTATTTGTAAAATTTTTTCTGGAACGCAAATAATTTTTATATTCCAGGTTATATGTTCCATTATACGAATCATACTGATGGAAAGGCTCATAGTGGTACTAGTATATTAGTTAGGAATAGACTAAAACTTTATTCCATTGAGAAATATTCCTAGCTATATTTCAAGAAACCTCAATACAGATTGAGGCCAGAGCTGGGAAACTAACCCTAAGCTCAATTTAATTTCCCACAAGATTTTCAATAGGATAAGTTTAAACAATTCTTTAGTACGTTGGGAGATCTATTCCTAGCTTGTGGCGACTACAATGCCAAATATAAATATTGAGGCTTACGACTAATAAATCTCAAAGGCAGACAGCTGTACAGTACTCTAGTTGGTCGTAAAAACGGTTTGGATTTTATATCCCATGGACAACCTACTAACTGGCTGGCCAGATTTTGCCACAAATAAAAATGTACATCGAAACTTGAAGACCACTGAAATATCATACGATCTATCTTCTGACCATTCCCCTGTCTTAGTTATCTACCACGGGGAAACTAATTTTTATACTGACACTAAATTCTTTAAAACGAATTGGTAACACAGTAGTTTTCGTTTATAGTCATCACCGTTATAGTCACATTAATTATATTGGAAATTTTATTAGATTTAAATGTCTCTGTCGATCAGTTTCATATAAAAAGATTACTTTATAGTCCATTTTTGATATAAGCACTTTTCACATATATGCCATCTATCCGTGGTTATTAAAAGTCATGTTATTTGAAAAAACTTCACGATATTGTCACACACGAAAAATTTTTTTCTGAAAAATTAGTTTTCAAAGTTGACATATTAGCTATTAAGAAAATTTTTTTTATATTTTTGTAAAAACCAAATCCATGAAAATTAGTAAATGGGAAAATTTGTCAATAAAACAAAAAATTAATTTGCTAAACGATTTTATAGAAATTCTTTAAAACGTCAACAGTTTCTAAAATAATAAAAAGTGAGGAAAAAATTCGAGATCTGGGGGCTAATTACGGAAGTCGTGATCGAAATAATTCAGCATCGAAATTAATTTCGATAGTTCGAATTTTTCTGATGATGTAACTCGATAAGAAACGAATCGATTTGTTGTTTAAGTGTTAGAAAGGAAAAATCTGAAAGAGTTATTCAACACTGGAAATATGTAAAAGATTAAAGAACAAAAGTAAACAAAAAACATATGTTTACTCTGCAAAAAATTCTAAGCGCAAATCTTATAAGAATTCAAAAATAAGTTAATAAAAGAATTTTTTGTGTTTTATATATTTATATTACAAGAAAAATGGACCCAAATCTTTTTTTTATTCTTCATCGTCCGAATCGGAAGATGAGTGTAACGTAAGTTTAATAAGGAAAGAAATTCGAAACACCAGTGACCCATTAAGTTTGCCAAACGCTGAGTAAGTTTTAATCTATTTGTTTATAAAATAAATAGTAATTATTTTTTTACAGGTTTAAAAAACGCTTTAGGGTTACGAAGGAAGCTTTTAACTACATTCTTGACGAGCTAGAATTTGTGGCACACTTGTCGACAGCAGTACCTCCAAAAATACAATTGGCCTCAACTTTATTGCTTTTGGCTTCAGGAGGGTTTCAAAACACCGTCGGAAATGATTTTCTGATTGGTGTAGGCCAAAGCACACTTTCCAAAATAATCAAAAGAGTGGTGAATGAAATGGAAAGCAAGCTATGTAGTAAATTTATTGAGTTTAATCTCGATGTCGCAGTTATCGAGTTATCGAGTTATCGATTCAAAGCAATTCTTTTTGCAAAAATACAAAATTCCTGGAGGTATGTGTTAAAGTCTTTATTGTATGACAATTTAATAATTAGTTTCTTATAGTAATCGGCTGTATAGACGGAACTCATTTTGGTTTGCAAAAGCCACCAAATGAGCATATGTTTTTTAATAGAAAGGGGTTCCATAGCCTTAATTCCATGATTGTGAGTAAATATTTTTACTAATAAATGTTCATTGTTTTTAAAAATATTTTTTTTTTTGTAGATATTTTTTTAGATTTTTGTTGTATTCGACCTAATAATTAATAAAAATTAGTATTTTTTCAAAAGAAATAAAATAAAATTGTCTTACATTTTCTTTTCTTCCAACGAATTCTTTGAAAAATATAATTTCGATTGGTAATTTGCTACCGACTGAAAACTCGCACGGTTGCATTCGAACACAAGGTTGTTATCGAGTAACATCATTAGAAATTTCGATACACTTTACTCGATAGCGAATGACAGAATCTCAAAAGTATAAAATCTCGCAAGTACGAATAAATTTCGATCGTGTTCGACTGCGGTAATTAGCCCCCTGGCTCTGTCAACAAATTTGAAATCTAAACGGCAAAGAAAAGGGGAGCATTCCAATGTTGAAAAGGCTCTTGCTATTTGGTTCAACGATATGCATAGCCAAAATGCTGTTATAGCAAGTTTAATGATTATGAATAAAGCCAAAGAATTTGCCATTCAATTGGATGAAGAGTTTGAACCAGATTCTAGTTGGTTATTTCGGTGGCGAAAACGCTCAAATATAAAATTTAGCAAGATTCATGGAGAATCTAATGAAAATGATAATTTGGCAGCTGCAGATTTCACATTTCTTTTACCTGGCATATTAAAGGAATATTCACCTGATTGCATTTTTAATGCCGATGAAAGTGGTCTTTATTATAAAGCCTTGTCCAACACTACATATTTTAAAAAAGGAGACTAGGCAAAAGGTTGGAAATCACAAAAGTATCGGCTAACACTTTTATTTGTTTGCAATTCAATTGGCTCCTATAAACAAGTGTTTTGTATTGGTAAGCCGAAAAAGCCAAGATGTTTTAAAAATAAAAATATACCGATAACATATTTTTCGAACAAAAATAGTTGGATGACAACTGTCATCTGGAATGAGATACTTTCCATGATAGACAAAGAAATGGTAGCAAATAACAAAAAAATCATATTATTTATTGATAACGCGGTATATCGTAATATAACTACACAACTGGTGAACATAAAAATCCATTTCCTACCTGCAAATACCACTGCCCTAATACAGCCATTAGACCAAGGTATTATACATGCCTTTAAATATCAATATGGGCAAATTATTGTTAAAAAGCAATTATGTGCGATAGAAAAGGGTTTAACTGTTGCCGAGTAACTTAAAACAATTACAATATATGATGCATTAATTTTTATAAAACGGGGATAGTGGTTAATTACGCCAGAGACAATTGCCAATTGTTTTAAAAAGGTATGTAGTATATGTACATATATGAATTTTTTTAAATATTTTTCATGCTAAATTAATTTTTGTGTAGGCTGTTTTTTATAATTATATAATTATGGTCTTTAAAATTAATATGCAATAAATAACTCTGTTCATATCTCCACAAAAGACACCCGTAGCCAACTTTTATTTGGCGTAAAACAACGCGGAACGAACATTGACGAATTGACGGAATATTTAGACGATAAGATGGACAATCAAGTTAAGGATTTAGTGCCACAAAAGTCAAATGCATTAAAAGTAATTGAACGATCTCAAAAACACAAAGAGGACTATTTTAATAAGCATTATGTACCTGCAAAACAATATTCTATTGGAGATGTAATCATGAATACTGATAATACTATTGGAAAAAACAAAAAATTTATAGAAAAATATCGTGGGACTTTCATTGTCAAATGGTCGTTACATTATAAAAGATATTGATAATTGTCAGCTCCCTTAAATTCCACATAAAGGTATTGTTGAATCTAAGCGACTTAAAAAATGGGTTACACCAAATTAATTGTTAATAAATATTATTATTTTTAAATTTTTGATTGAGGTCAATCAAATTGTCAGGTTGACCGAATTGTAATGTACTATGTTGAAAATACTTGTTGATCAAATTTTGTAAATCATAGTTTCATAGTTTTAAACTTTTATTTTGAAAATAATAAAAAATAAATAGTTCTACGAAAGCAATTACCAATATTGAACGAGCGCAATATAATCCCAAAACACAAGATCGGTTTCCGAGAAAAGCATGGAACTATCGAACAAGTGAATCGTCTAACTGGTGAGATTAGAAAATCTTTTGAATATAAAAAATTTTACTCAGCAATCTTTTTAAATGTCGCTTAAGCATTTGTTTGGCATAAGGGTCTTATATATAAAATCAAATGTATGCTGCCTCTCAATACGCATAAGTTTCTGGAGTCATACATTACAAATTGATTATTTCGTGTAAAGCATAGAGACTTCACTACAGGAGATTATGCTATAAAAGCGGGAATTCCACAGGGTAGAGTCCTTGAGCCACTACTCTATTTTATTTTTACCTCGGACTTGCTTACGAGCAACAATTTAATTATCTCGATCAATTATTTTGATCAATCTCGATCAAGACTCCGAAGAGCAGATTTACCACCTAGTTAAATATTACTAACCCACAATGGCTCTCAATTGAGAGCTAAAAGTTCTAGATTTAAGATTTTACTACTTATTTTTAGGCTTAAGAAGAAAGGGCAGATACAATAAATAAATGAAGTTATATAAAAAAAAGTGTTATTACTAAAGTATGTATGTATATTTTCATTTTTCATATTTATCCCTATATTGAACGCTGTATTCATCACTGAATTCCTCTTGAAAATACCGAATAGTCCTTAATTTTGTTCCATATAGTACATTGACGTCTGTTAGAGTAACCAACACTTTTTATTCCTGTAACCAAAATATGATCAACTCTACTTATTATCAAATCATTCACTTCAGCTAGCGAATCGTATAAACCAATATAAATAAATCTGTATCTTCTAATCGGCTGCTTGGATTTAAATAAAATTCCACATAGTCATACGAGATGAGTGTGCAATTTTAAGTCAAGAGGGGGCTCCACATACCAATCAGGAGAGGAGCTATGGAGGCTCAAAGTAAAGTACCTCTTACATAGAAAATTTTTAAACGCTTTCCATTTATTTATCTGTTATAGTTTTCGAATTATTTGCATTTGAAATTTTAACTACCTTAAAGTTCTTGGTCCAAATATATCGCAGTATTTCTTTTATTAGTTTTTTCTTTAGCTAAATTAAAGAATAAAATTATCTATTGTTCTAAGAATGTTATTTAGATTCAATAATTCTCTAAAGTGTCTAAAATCTTTATATCGAAACCAAATATTAATCATACTTTTTCAAATCATTTCAGCTGCAATGACCATTCTCTACGAAAATTTATCACTTTTCTTTTTCCAACTTCTTTACTATTTTCAAAGAATGCCCTTAATGTTGCATTTCATGTTTGCATGCAACTTGTTTGGTTGCCAATGAAGACCAGTTTTAAGGAACAACTACTGGCCAAGAAAATGCATAAATCTATTTGTGGAAAATTTATATAAACAAGTAAACTACTAAAATGCAATACTTACTTGCTATAACCCATATTGGGAATGAAGACGAAAACAATGCTGTTGCTGATGACGATGATGATGATGGTGGTGAACCCGCCTGCTAAACTTTTAAAATGTCAATCAATTGTCTGTAGAATGTCAGAGTTGTCTGACATCTTTTAAATGAACTGACAAAGACGATTTATGGTTAAACTTTAAGATGGCGTATAACAAACATATACATACATACTAACACATATAAGTACGTATAACATTCAGATCCACTCACTTGAACTTGTATACTAAATTGATAGTTATACTCTTACTCAGCTACCTACTAACTTGACCAGTAGTTATATGTACATTAGAAGAAAGAATATAAGTAAGTAGCTAGTAGTTCTTTAATATTGTAATCATCAAGAAGACACAAAAATTTTTAATAGAATATTTGAAAATAATAAAAAAAGAAGTGAGTTAGACAGACAGTATGTCTCTGTGTAATGGGGTTAGAATAGTTAGTTTGAAATTTGATGGACATGTGAAATACTTTTGTTTCTTTGTTAATTTGCAAAGTATTTCTTATTTCTTATGCAATAAAATATAAAAGAAATAAAAATTTATTTGTTAAGTTTTATTTATTTTATAACCATAAGTTTGCTAAAACATAAAAGAAATGTATTGGAAGAATGTTTGTTGTAATTTTAATTGATTTTGACATAATTCAACTGCAGCTATAGTTAAGTGTCAAAATCTGAAATCTGTAAACGTTAAGAGTTCAATTACATTTACAATTTTTTTATTTCGGTTGCTATTAATACAAAAACCCACTACTTTTATTTTTGTATTTCTTTGATTATGTCGTCCCTTACCGTTGCCGTCATTATCACCATCATATTCCTCATTTTTGTCGTAGTTGTCGATGTAAGTAGTAATAGTCACTCCCTGACTGCTTGACTACTGTATTCCAAAGCTTTGTTTGCTTTACTTTTTTCGTTTTTATTTTTTGTGCCTTTCAGTTTTTATTTCAAACATTGTTGTATTTAGTTTCATTTAAATGACCATCTGTCTATTCATTCATTTGGAAAATATTTAATTAATTTTTGCCAATATTTTGTATATCAAAAACCTGTACTACTTTTATTCACAATCGTCGTCGTTGTAGTAGTAGAGCAAAAAAAAAAAAAAAATCGCATTGCAATTATATTTCAAACTTTACCACACCTACTTACTATTTAGTTTAGTTTATTTAGAACAGTGGGACGTAAGGGAATATAATTAAGATATAATATAATTAAGATGAATTTATCATTTCAAAGTTATTCTCTCTTCGATTTCTTTTTTTGCTTTGAAGCAATCTTATAATAAGTGAATGTTTCACTGGGATAAGAATTATTTTACAAATTTATATACAATCAGTCTACTGAAGGATATTTTTAAGTACTATACCTTCTATAGTGGTATAGTGTCCATTTTACAGTGGTCCTTTTCAACCATCTATTCAAAGGCGAAATACTAGTCGACTACTTTGATAATCAATCAAGTGTCTGTCAAAACATGGCCCAGTGTTTTTGAATTCGTACTTCTTCAAAAATGATGATGGCAGTTTTTTTCTGCAAAATTAAAAGCGCTTTCGATTGACGATAACTAATTTGAATGTGGTCAACAGTTAGCGTACTAAATATATGTTTCTGACGCCTCTAAAAGGTAACGTTTATTATTGAGAAGCCAGAGAAAGAAAAGGTGAAATAACGTTTTTTTTCGTAAACTTTCTTATCATGGGGGAAACAGACTTTCCACGCCAGCTAAAGTTATAGAGTCCATCAACAATGCTAAGCCTTGTAAGATGATTGTTCTCGATAAAATGTTCATGATGATGCTGAAAAACTTGGTGAGTAGGGAGTCAACTACCTTAAACGGGTTTTAAAATGTCAGTAAGACGTCTAGGTAGACCTGGGAGATTCCCGAACATGGGACAATCATGCAGACCGATATTCATTGGAAAATCTTTGAGCGAAGAACAATCGTACAGGTTGATAGCCTTATTGCCACCTATATTAAAGACTTGCCGTTGCTTTGTTAAGATATTGCATTTTGTTTAAAATCTCAGTAAGAAAATAACTCTTTCCCGTTTTTCAAATTCCGCCTATCGTATTTTACAATATATGTGTCATTAATGTTTATACAAGTAGAATCCAAGTAAAAAGAAGATCCTCGTGTCATTTGATCTGTCGAAGGCATTCGACATTCGTAAGACACTCTACTCTACTGCAATATTATGATGATAGACTACAACGTTGGCAACCCATGCGTTATGGTAAATAGTTTTCTCAGAAAATTCCCTTAACTATGTTTTATTTGAAGCTATCACCATCGAAATCAACGGGAAAACTCATTACCACCATATGAAGAAATAAATTACCCAAAGCGGAGGCTGGCTGCACTTGCAGTATGAAAAACATGTTGGCTTTGTAAGCTTTAGATATTTCTGTCGAAGAGCTTTGAATACTACGCTCTAGTGGGGATCCTTCGCTGAGTGACATCTGGAAATATTCAAATGAAAACAAAGGTAGCCTCACATGAAGTTCCCTCTCCTATTACGGACAGTGAACTGTGATGGGCTTTGAAAAGCTTTGCCCCATACAAATCCCCGGGCCCAGATGGCATTATACCTGCTGATTTGCAATATAATGTGGATATAATAGTTCCTTGGCTAATTCGGATATACTCAGCATGCCTATCATGTTCTTATATCTCTGGGTTAAGGACTAGATGTACAGTGGTCTTAATCCCAAAAGGAGGGACCTATTAGTCTTTCGTCCATCCTCTTGAAAACACTGGAAAGATTGACTGACTTTCATCTGCGTAATAAAATCATCCCTAACCTATTATCAGCGTCTCAGCAGGCCTATTTGAAAGGCAAACCCGTAGATACTGCATTACACTCACTTGTAGGCATATTGAAAATGCACTTGAGCAAAAGGAGTTTGCATTAGTTGCCTTCCTCGATGTAGAGGGGGCTTTTAATAATGTGACTCCGGAGGCAATAAAATTGTCTCTGGAAAGACTGGAAAGAGACTATGGAGACTTCTAACCGACAGGGTCATAATATCAAATATGGGAGCATCTACCATATACAGGGTAGCAAATAGGGGTACTCCGCAAGGGGAGTTTTATCTCCTCTTCTTTGGAATATCGCCGTGAACCCACTGCTCAGGGAACTTGATTCTCTGAAGTTTAAAACTGTCGCTTATGCGGACGATGTTGCGGTGGCTGTATCTGGGAAATATCTGGATACTATGTCTCAACACCTGCAAACTGCTCAAGGTCTACTTAGATCTTGCGTTTTGAAGACAGGATAGTTTGGAGTACAGTATAATCCATAGGTACTTCCCATCTGATACCTTCATTTCAATACCATTTAGGCGTGGTAGTGGGAAAAGTGGAATCTTCTATCTTCTAGAGAAGAGAAAAAGTTCCATTTTTCCTGGATTTACAATAAGGCCACTAGTTGTGCTCCACACACTAAGTAGACCTAGAGCTGTTCGCAGGAGTTGAGACATAGTATCCAGATATTTCCCAGATACAGCCACCGCAACCACGTGTGTGGAGCACAACTAGTGGCCTTATTGTAAATCCAGGAAAAACGGAACTTTTTTTCTTCTCTAGAAGATCTAAGATTCCATTTTTCCCATTACCACGCCTAAATGGTATTGAACTGAAGGTGTCAGATGCGAAGTATCTATGGATTATACTGTACTCCAAACTATCCTGGCTTCAAAATGCAAGGGCTAGAGCCTCAAAGGCCGCATTGCCCAATATATGTGTTGGAAAGCAAAATGGCTCTTCGACATGGTAATAATGCCTGTTATTACGTATGGTGGAATGCTATGGAGAAATCCATCTTTTTCGGAATCTTCGAAAGGATTCTGCGTAGTTCAGCGCTACTCATTATAGGCGCGTAACGAACAACTCTATCTAAAGCCCTATTCGTTCTAATGAACTGACTACCGGTGGACCTCTTGGCCAAACAGATAGCCATAATGCCGGCGACTAGGTTCAAAACTATAGGTGCATGGACTGACAGAGAGTATGGCCATGTGACCGTTTTAAGGTAATTTGACAACATTCCTTGCAATATTGAATATTGCACTCCTAAACCTTTTCTTGACAGAGGATTCTCAGTGCTAATCTCGACTGCTCCGATACCAAGAGCCGACTCAGTGGAGGTTTACACTGATGGGTCAAAATCTGTTGATGGGGTTGGCGGGGTGTCTTCATTGCCGCATATAGGAAAAACATTTCCCTCAAACTAACGAATCACTGCAGCATTCTACAAGCGAAGATCTCGGCCATAAGAAGAGCGGTGAACCGGTTGATGTACTATAGGGTATTCGGTGTGGATATCTAAATCTGTACGGACAGTCAAGCTGCGATTAAATTGCTGTCGGGTGTATTTTCGATATCCAGGCTGGTACATGAATGCCGGATATCTCTAAACGAGATGCCGAGACATTCAAACCTGTAGCTAGTCTGAGTTAGGGTTCATTCAAATACCCCGAGGAACCTCACAACGGACAAATTGGCCAGAACTGGTTCCCTTCTTCGACATGAAGATGCGTTTCAATTGGTCAGAGTCCCGCTTTCCTCATGCAGATTTATAAAACTGCGGAACTTGTCGAGAATTTCACAGAATAGATGGACAAATCTGCCCACATGTTCAACCTCGAGGCAGATATTGCCCCATAATGATGGACATCGGTCAATTTTCATTTTGGGTCTACCAAGGCATCGGTTACGTATTCTGGCACTGGTTTGCTGGTACTCATGCTGGGAGATTAGGGCTCCCTTTTAACGATTTCTGTAGGAGATGCCATGATGAAAAAGAGACAGTGGAGCATTTAACCACTTAACCTAACCTTAAGATTTTCACGGCAAATAAAGTTGCAGAGACTATTAACAATGTTAAGCTTTCTAAAGCGATTGTCGAAGAGTCCAGTAACAGACAACATTTTTAAACCAGTCAGTAAAGAGCTCAATCATAGCCAATGCCAATAAAATAGGTAGAGTCATATTAATACAGGAACCTGAAAATTGTGCGATGGGGGACAACTATACAGATTTTCAAGTTACTTCTCCCCTTATAGCTTTTTACTTACCTCGTAACATATACCTTAGTCACTCCAGCAGAATATTCTTATAGCGTTTACTTTGTCAAAGGATTTCAACAATGTTAGCCACATTTCGCTTTTCCACGACATTCTTCAGCCTACATTCTGGAGAAGCTAAATAATATTCAGTATCAGCAGACTTCACTTACAGTATGAGTAAATAAAATGCGGCTTTAAATTTTTCGGTCAGAATTGAATATTTCGCTGCTCCAGTGTGAGTCCCTATGCTGAGTTAAGGCGAGTGCAGACTTGAAGTGTATAGCAGTCTATTGCAGAAAGGAATTTCCTTATGGGAAACGAAAACAACACTGTTCTATTACATTGTGAAACAAAGGTTTTTATGGCTAAGGAACACAAGTTAGTTCTAAGGCAGCAGGTCTTCCTGGTGTCATCAAAGCATCATCATCATCATCAAACAATTGAATAAATTTACCAATCATAACAGAAAATATTTTCGCATTTAAGAGGAAAACATATAGTAGATCGTAGTTTATACAACAGTACCAATTTCTAGGAGGTAAGTTACAGCATGAATATCACCAATCGATAAGAGTCTGACTCGGGATGAATAAATGGACTTAGTGATTACTGGTCTCGCATAGACCGTGCCTTTGACCAATCCGATTATTTCCTGTCCCGTAAATTTGTAAACTTATTCTTTAGTAGATGACCGATTCTTTTTCCTGCGAGTTTCCATAATTCATAGCACAACTGAGATCGATCAGCGTCCCGGTAACACTTTCTACATATATAATTGTCCGTGCAACCCTACTTTACTCTGTTCTGTGAACTTGAAGACTTGTCCTTTAGATATACCTGGATATTCTGGCCATGACCTTCAAGCAGAAATCTACCATGAAAAATATATCTTTCAAACTTAAACTGGGTTTGCATCTCTACTGAAAACACTTTAGAAAAAAATATCATTTAATTCTCATCCTACCAGCCTACTGTGCACTACTGTTCAAAATAAATATTAAATAAATAAACTGTGGTAATGTTATAACATTTGATATGTACATAGGTATGTATGTATAAAAATCTAACATACCTTTTCGGTACGTTAGACACATTGATATATTAACGCCACCATAATTTTCAGGCAAATAACAAACACACACATACACACTTCCACCGATAAACATTCGCACACTCTTAAAAACAAAAAAATTTTAATAAAACTTGTCGCTCATTTAATGGTCTCGACAGTTTTAGTTTTATGGAAAACTAATGATTTTGATTGTATACTTATGTATGTATATGTATGTATATTGAAAAATAAAAATGCATGAATGTAAGTATGTATGAGTATGAGCCTCTGATATTAATATCAATAAAACATTTTAATAAATCAAATAAAAGGTCAAAATTTAATTAATTGAAAGATTTTGACATTAAAATTAGAAAAAAATAATACGAATATATAATACCAAAATGGCAAATGGAAAAACTAAATGAAAAATTAAACTTACCACTTTGTACTCGTTGTAGAATATTGAATGTGGAAAATTGATGTCATCATAAATGGTTTAAATGAAATCTGTAATTGACAAAAAAAAAAAGCAAATTTGTGTCTCAAAATAAATACATGTTTGTTTAAGTTTAAATAAGTTATAATACTAACATATGATATGCAATAAATTTTTAAATAAATTCTAAAAAAACAAAATCATACATGTTAAGAAAAAAAATCCTTAGATCATACAAGTTAGAAAAAAAAAAACTAAACTCAATGACAGCTCATTCGTCAACTGTTAAACAAAAGAAATATATAAAAGGAAAAATTTGAACTTTTACATCAACAACGATTTCTTGTCGTTATTATTGTTGTTGTATTCTTTTAAGACATCTTATTCATCTATCCATTCATTCATCCAATTCATATCCATTCGTTAGTTTGTTGTTTCTTTCATATCCAACTCACACACATACATAGAAACACATACTAAAACATCCTTGCAAAAGTCTGTAGACGCCATGGGTGACGTTTGTTATAATATTGATGCAATGTCTTTTACATTGCATCATCTTAGTGGACTTTTTATCTTTAGTTGTAGTTTTTTTATTTTTTATTTTTCATATATTTTTTTGTTGTTTCTTTTTTTCTGCTCTCTTGCAATACAAAGAAAGTGAAACAGCAACAACAACAACTCCGACGTATGCTTTCAAATCCATAAAGAAGATCTATCAAACTAAAGATGCATTTGTGCATTGTATGTGCCTTAAGGTAGAGATTTAAAGGAATTTGATCATTATTTTCTAAGTTAAAACAAGTCAAATAGCCCGACACCATCTTTTGGTGTGCATGAAAATTTTGAGGAGCGATCTAATATGGGGTCTATAGCCAATTGTGACCAATAATTGTATTAAGCATAGTGTGTATTTCTTTCTAAAATACGTATGAATTATATTAACTTATTTATGCACTTTAGGGTGATTCCCGGGGGAAGCGGACCGATGTTAATGAAATTAATTTGTGCTGAATTTTATTAATATTTTGCCATATTTAAGACATTTAAATCCTATTCTGGGAGGACATTTGTATGGAGGCTAAGTGAATTTCAGTAGAGTTAGTCCTTGTTCTAATAAAAGATTATATGAAAAAATATCATTGATTTATCTTTAAAATGTTTTTTGATTACAAGGTTTACTAAGATAAACAGATGGATGGACAACAATAAATCGACTCAGAAAGTGATTTTAAGTCGACCAGTGTACTTTAAGGCGTCACCACAAAAGTATAATATCCCAAACACCTATGATGTACCTTAAGATTTTCAGTATAAAATTCTTACGTTGCACCCTTTAATACTGTTATCCAGACTTGAATATTTTTACCCAATGTTGCACAGTGGGGTCAAACGCAAATTTTTTGGTAATAAATGTAAATACTGGTCGGATTAAATTGAAATGTATGGAAGAGTTGTAGAGGAGGACCTAAGCTTTCAGAAAAATCATTGTGTAGTCATCCTGTGATACCACGAGACAAGCTACAGGGTGTCAAAATTGACTAACTTGAGTATGTAAAAGTTTTAAAAAATCGTAACTTCTACAAATAAAATCCGATTTTAAATATTTTTATACTTGTAAATTGTTTAGCAAGATAAAGAAAAAATAAGCTTACTCACCTAAGTT
Source organism: Protophormia terraenovae (assembly GCA_951394005.1). NCBI lineage: Eukaryota > Metazoa > Arthropoda > Insecta > Diptera > Calliphoridae > Protophormia > Protophormia terraenovae. Next base: position 37,704,787 of record OX596074.1, read on the forward strand.
ATCTCTTAGAGTTAAAAAGATTTTTTTAAACTTTTACATACTCGAGGTAGACAACTTTGACACCCTGTAGCTTATCTTGTGTTATCACAGGATGACTACAAGATAATTTTTCTGAAGGCATAAGTCCCTCTCTACAACTCTTTCATACATTTAAATTTAATCAGAGTAGTAGTTTAGGAGATTCAGATTTATTACCAACAAATTTGCTTTTGACCCCACTTTGTGTTGGAGAATTGTATTGGCAATTATTTAAACAACATAAAATCTAACGTTAATGGTTCGGCATAATCTATTTAGCGATTACTTAAATCGAATCTAAGTAAATTTTTGGTCCAAAACTTTAGGTTTCCAAGATGCTGCTGGAACATGTAATTATAATAAACTTTCTAGATTAGTTAATATTTTTATTATTCTAGAAAATTATGCAAATGAGGCATTGCTACCCAGCAAAAATTTGGTAATGGCATGTACTTACGGATGTAGTTACCTTTCAACAACCACAACATACCTTTTGCATTAGATAGATGTAGTTTAGTAACTACTTATTTATAACCCGGTATGTAATTACTTTATGGTTAGATTTTTGAAAATTATTATTTTTTTTTTCATTAATTAGAAATGGATATGAAAAGGCAGAATTTCAATTTTAAAAAAATATTTATCTCCAATATTAATATAATACATCAAACTATAGCTGAAGAAAAAATACTACACCTATATTTCGATATCGTGTTATAGTTGATCGTGCATATTACAAAATTTGGAACAAATTTTTTTATTAATAGCTGTAACAAAGTATATACAATTATAAAAAATAACATCCCGAAATAAATCAAAAATAAAATAATAAAAAAATTAAAAAATAATACGAATTCAATGTCAAAAAATAAATAATAAAATGTATGTATAAAAAAATACAAATTTTCCGAGTAAGAAAATCGGCTTCAAATTTTACACTTCTGTAAGCTGCTGAAAGTTTTGGAAAGTTTATCATCTGGTGAGCATCATTATCTTCTTCAAAGGTTTGCCATTTCTTGAAAAAGGACATTCATCCAATAGGTGAGGTATAGCAAGAAAAACGTAATAAAAAGAGCATTTAGATGGATCTGATTTCTCATATTAATATTTAGAGTTAAGTAATGCCTTTCCATTTTTAGACTTACTAGGATGAAACATTGGATCAAGATAATGTTGTTTATAGGACTTATAGTTTGTGGATGTTGTTTCTTAAACGGGTTGAGTAATATTTTAGGGAAAACTTCAAAATTAGAAGTATGTATAAATACAAAAATGATGTTCGTTGAGTAGAAATAATTTCCATCAGCATTTTTCTAAAACATAATGGATTGAACTGATCATGGAGGATGTCTGATGGCATAGTAAATGCTCTTGCTGCCATTTCTGAAATTTTTTATTAAATTTTATAGTATTTTAGAGCTTTTTTCTTCAAATTGAAAATTAAAAATGGGTTTTTATTTATCTTGTACCTTTAACCAAAGAGTAACAAGAGACGAGACTAATTGTCAAAAACCTAAGTCGGTTGTTAAAAACCTAACTCATGCAACAACAAAATACATGTAATCAAATAAATTTTGTTGTTGCTAGAGAAAATAAAAACACATTTTTGTTTACAAAGCAACAATTCTTTTCAATTGTCAATCGAGAATTTCGTCTCTATATGTTACTCTATGCCTTTAACAATAAAAAAAATATGAAACATTTAAAATGTTACAATATTTTTTCATTCATTATTTGTAACCTTAAATCTTAAACTTGTTCTTATCGTTTTTTGTAATAATTACTTCAGCAATGCTTTACAATCAGTGGGTTATTAAACAGCATGGAAGTAATTAGTTCTTGTAATGAAATCTAGGTAATGACTTTCCGAACTGCCTTCATGTAATAATATATGGTAAGTAGTTGCCTCTAATGTCATCACCATGTTAAAATAATGAGTTATTCAGCTAATGTGTAAGTAGTGAAGAACCATTATAATAGCTTCTTAACTCATTACATGGCAACCAAAGTTTTTGCTGGGTAAGTCTGTGTTTGTATAAAAACACATCTTAATAGATATATGTACATTTTATCAGTTGTGCTACCAATCTTCTAAAGCCTTTTAACCAACGCTTCTCAAATGCGGTCCGCGACCCACAAGGTTACCTTAAAACTTGTGAGCTATTCTTAGTTTCAAATAGAAAAACAGGACAACCGGGCCGACAGCACTTTAATCACAATTTAATATTTTTTGCTGATTTTTTTTTTTTTCGGAACTTCGATCTTAAATTGATAAGGATAATAAAAGTAAGCTTCTCAAAAGTCAAGGATTTGAGAACAAACTAAAAACAAAAAGAGGAATTTATTTACAAATTGAAAATTGTATTCACCCAGGAAAACAGGCTATTTTAATGCTTTCTGGAACTAGATGTGGAACTAATTAATTTTTTTTTCCTGGTCATGATCAAATTTTTTCAAACCTAATTCTTAAACATATAAATATGTCAATCAAACTTAACAACATAGATTTATAGCTTTGTTATAGTATTTGTTATATTTATAGGTTTAGCTAGAAATTAACAAAAGAACACAAAATTGAGATCAAATGTGAGAATACTTTTTAAATAAAAACGAGAGAGAAACTATAGTCGTTCAAGACCGACCATATGATACCCTACACCATTTTGTATGAGCTAAAAATTAGGCCTGTGGCTAATTGTAGACCAACAGTTTTACTCAATATAAAATAAATTATACGAATACTGAACAATGCATTTATACTAACATCCATATGATTTTATGCCCTTTAGAGCGATTCCCGAAAGTGGGTTTATATGGGAGCTATGGTAAATTATGGACCGATTCTCATACATTTTGGCAATGTTGTTTCTACTTATATAAAACTTATTTCTGTCGAATATTTACTTGACACTATCATTCGTATGGGATTTATGCATATTAAAGTGATTTTCGGAAAAGGGGATTTATATGGGAGCTATGGTCAGTTATCGACCTTTGTACCGAGTTTCACTGAAATATTGCTATATTTAAGACATTTATGATCGTTAAACCCCTATTCCGGGAGGACATTTGTATGGGGGCTAGGTGAAATAATGGACCGATCATAACCAATTTCAATAGGCTTCGTCCTTGTGCAAGATAATTATTCGTGCCAAATTTCATTAAGATATCTTTAAAATTGCGACCTGTACTTTGTTCACAAGGTTTACAAATCGACTCAGAAAGTGATTCTGAGTAGAACGGTATACTTTAAGGTGGGTGTTCGATAATTTTTTCTGTGTGTTACAAACATCAGCACAAACGCAGTATACCCCAACCACCTATGGTGGTGTAGGGTATAAAAACTAAATTTGACTAATACTGAAACGTAGTTTCTAAGTTTATACATTTTATTATGAGTGTTTGACTTAAAAAAGTCTTGTCTTCAAGTTTTAAGATTGATTTAAGAATAATAGGAGATATCAAGCACCATTTTTCAAATAATTTCTCTATGAAAATAATTTATTTTTTAAGTTTAATTATGTTTTTAATTAGAGTTCAAATTAAAATAATTTAAAAACTTTGGTCTGTGTTTCAACATTGTTTGCAAAACATGTTTGAAATCATCCTTTAAAATCATATTTCACACCTTTGATTTGGTTAAATTATTACTCCAAAAATCGAATGCTAAATCTATGCACGAAATCGTTCATTCTTCTAGGCTTTCTGTAGAGCTCTATAAGTGTTGGTTTTTTGCATTGTTTGGAGATTTTTTGAGGATATTTTTGAGTTTGCCTTGATGTAGCGAAAAAAATACCTGACATCTCTATGATAAATTAACAGGAAATAAAGAGGTTTCCTGTTAGTGTTTCCTGAAGACTTCAGGAATTAATATGGCTGATTTTCGGGACTGCAATGAACATATTAAGTAGATACTAATAATCAAAACAAAAAATACAAAGAGTGGAAGAGGTTCTCTTTCGTACATAAACAACATTTCACTCTCCTCACATACCAGTTCTCTGTGAATTCAACGCACTTATGAGATAGAAAAATTACTGAAATTTTCCTTCAAATATTTATGAAAATGTTTAGCAAAACACACTTTCGCACAATCACATAACCGTTTTTAATTTTTGTACACATTTTTATCATATTTTAGTTGCCGCAACATTTTTTATAATAAATCTATATCTCCGAAGTTATAGAAAAGAACCTACGCTTTAAGAAAAGTCATCTAGTAGTCACCCTATAACGATATGAGATATGCTACAGGGTGTCAAATTTTACCACATTGAATATGTAAAAATTTCAGAAAACAGATTCGTTGTGGCAACCGAATTTTTGCCAATCGAATTAGGTTGGTTCTACGAACTATATGTTCATTCGATTGCAATAACTGAATTGATATGGTACATACAACCGTTTTATAAACAATTCCGTTGAAAGCTTTGGATGCTATTGTGAATTAATATAAACAAAATTATTTAACATTATTCATTTATTTTATTTAAATACAAAAAAAAAATAATAAAAACCGTCAAAAGTCTTAAATTATATCGCAGATAACGATTCCTGGATTTCATTTCGATGACAGTTATCAAGTTGGGAAGATGCAATCATTTATCATCCATGTTCTAACACATCAGCAAAATGTTTTGTAGTTTTTAAATGTTCACAAATTATTTTGAGGAAATAAATTTCATTAAGAAACAAATGTCAAGAAAAATGGAATTAAAATTACTTTTCATCAGTTGTGAACACAAAATGTTTAAATCCTAGTTAAATTTATTTTTATTCATAAATTAAAATATTAATTGTAGTGACTGAATAGTTATTGTTTATTATAAATTAAGTTTTGAATAATATATCAATTGCAACAACTACTACTTTCTATAAGGAAAATTGTATACTTTGTACACCCGAATTAATTTAACAAAATTATTGAACGAATAAATCAGTTCCATTACCTATATTTTTATCATAAAAACCTTAACTTGATACTACTATTCAACATATGGAATATTGTTTAGGTTTATGTTATGTTAGTAAAAATAATGGAAATTCGGATAATTTTATTAAATATCTAGAATTAAAATAGATTTCCAACTGATCATTTTTTCTGTGTGTACAAATCAAGTTCTATTTCAAAAATTTTCATATTTCTGTAAAGTACTTGGTGAGATAAAGAACTTAATCACCTAAGTTTTCTTTTTCAGATAAAAAGATATTTACTCTTGAATTCTGAATTTTTGGAGATAAAAAAAAAAAACTGGGTTATCGAATATGTAATTTAAAAGTCCGGAAAATTTAAAAAAAAATTATTATAAAACCGGTTAGATAACTTTATGTGTATTAGGATATTTTTACAAACTGCAGCATAACAACCCAACTGGTGATGTAGGACATAATAAATTTTGATAAAATTTATAACAATATTGAGTAAAAGTATACATTAAATATTATTAACTATATGGAAAATATTGGATATGGGAGGTGTGAGAATCTTTTCACCGGTTTTCTTTAAATTTTGATTTTTAATTAATTTTGGCCAAAACAAGTACAAAATGAAATTGAAAAAAGATTCGGCTGTGCCGAATCTTGGATACCCTTCACCATATTACCATCTTATCGACATCATATTACCATATTACCGACAATTAATAAAATTTTCGCCTTAACGTATGCTTGCATATTTTCACATATATAAATCTAAATTTTTTTCAAACTACGAAAATTTGTATATGGAAAAAAAAAAAAAAAAACAATCATAGCAGACTTTGCTTTTAAAAAAGAAACATCAACAACAATTCCATATATATTTATTATACCCTTCACCACAGGTGTAAAGGGTATATATAAGTTTGTCATTCCGTTTGTAATTCCCACAATTTTCGTCGGAGAGCAAAAAAGTTTACATTTTCGGGATCCTTGTAAGAAATGATGACGATAGGACCATGTCCGTCCGTCCGTCCGTGTGTCGGTTGAAATGGCGTTTATGAAGCCCACCGATAACTGACATATATAATATATATATCAAACGATCGGAAATGCTTTCGAGAATTTTGCTATTGGAATTCAGCAAGATCGGTTCATACAATGTGGAGATCTGTTAAGAAAACCGGTTTTTAGTACCAGATTTCCAGTTTCTGAAGCCTCTGTATATACTAGGGACTTCGTTTTTACAAAGAAGTCTCGGACATTTTTTTCTGAATTTTTGTTCTGAAAAAATGAAATAAATCTGTTCAATAATAACTGAGATATCGGACAAAACGCATTTTTTATTTTTTGAAGCCCTGGTTTAAGCTATAGATTTTTATTTTTATACAGATCGGTCACAAATATTTGTATAAAATTTCGGTTTTTTGAATCAGCAGGATCGGTTTATAAATAGCGGAGATATGCTTTAAAAACCGGTTTTTGAAACCGATTTTTCAGTTTCTGAAGCCTCTGCATATACCAGGAACTTCGAATTTTCAAAGGAGGCTCGGAAATTATTTTCTGAATTTTTGTTCTGAAAAAATGAAATAAATCGGTTCAGTAATAACTGAGATATCGGGGAAAACGAATTTTTTATTTTTGAAGCCCTTGTTCAAGCTACAGATTTTTACTTTTATATAGATCAGTCATAAATGTTTTTATAAAATTTCGTTTTTTTTAATAAACCAAATTCGTTCATAATCAACAGAGTTATGGCCCAAAAACAAATCTGTTAAGAATATAAATACACACACAAACATGTATATTAAGCATTGTAATGACTATTAGTGACGTTTTTTGTTTTTTGTATAGACAAGTAGTTCAGTTAGCAACAGAAGTAATATAATGAATAACAGTGGTGTTGTTGTTCTTTGTATATGCAGCCAGTTTGTATATACACACATAAAAAAATATATAAATATGGAATTGTTGTTGTTGTTTATTTTTTAAAAGCAAAGCCTGCTATGATTGTTTTTTTTATATATTCAAATTTTCGTAGTTTGAAAAAAATTTAGATTTATATATGTGAAAATATGAAAGCATACGTTAAGGCGAAAATTTTATTATTTGTCGGTAATATGGTAATATGATGTCGATAAGATAGTAAGATGGTAATATGATAATATGGTGAAGGGTATCAAAGATTCGGCACAGCCGAATCTTTTTTCAATTTCATTTTTGTTTGTGTTTATATACAAACTGACTGAATACACAAAGAACAACAACAACACTGTTATTCATTATATTACTTCTGTTGCTAACTAAACTACTTGTCTTATAGGCAAAAACGTCACTAATAGTCATTACAATGCTTAACATACATGTTTGTGTATGTATTTATGTATATTCTTAACAGATGTTTTAGTTTTTAAAAATAAACAACAACAATTCCATATCTATTTATTTTTGTACAGACTGCATATACAAAGAACAACAACAACACTGTTATTCATTATATAACTGCTGTTGATAACTAAACTACTTGTCTGTACAAAAAACCAACAACGTCACTAATAGTCATTACAATGCTTAATATACATGTTTGTGTGTGTATTTATATTCTTAACAGATTTATTTTTGGGCCATAACTCTGTTGATTATGAACGAATTTGGTTTATTAAAAAAACCGAAATTTTATAAAAATATTTATGACTGATCTATATAAAAATAAAAATCTGTAGCTTGAACAAGGGCTTCAAAAAAAAAAAATCGTTTTCCCCGATATCTCAGTTATTACTGAACCGATTTATTTCATTTTTTCAGAACAAAACTTCAGAAAATAATTTCTGAGCCCCTTTTAAAAATTCGAAGTCCCTGGTATATGCAGAGGCTTCATAAACTGAAAAACCGGTTCTAAAAACCGTTTTTTTGAAGCATATCTCCACCATTTATAAACCGATCTTCCTGATTCAAAAAACTGAAATTTAATAAAAATATTTGTGACCGATCTGTATAAAAATGAAATTGAAAAAAGATTCGGCTGTGCCGAATCTTTGATACCCTTCACCATATTACCATCTTACCATCTTATCGACATCATATTACCATATTACCGACAATTAATAAAATTTTTGCCTTAACGTATGCTTGCATATTTTCTAAATCTAAATTTTTTTCAAATTACGAAAATTTGAATATGAAAAAAAACAATCATAACAGGCTTTGCTTTTAAAAAAGAAACAACAACAATTCCATATATATTTATTTTTGTATGTACAAACTGACTGAATACACAAAGAACAACAACAACACTGTTATTCATTATATTACTGCTGTTGCTAACTAAACTACTTGTCTATACAAAAAACAAAAAACGTCACTAATAGTCATTACAATGCTTAATATACATGTTTGTGTATGTATTTATGTATATTCTTAACAGATATGTTTTAGTTTTTAAAAATAAACAACTACAATTCCATATCTATTTATTTTTGTACAGACTGCATATACAAAGAACAACAACAACACTGTTATTCATCATATTACTGCTGTTGATAACTAAACTACTTGTCTATACAAAAAACAAAAAACATCACTAATAGTCATTACAATGCTTAATATACATGTTTGTTGGTGTATTTATATTCTTAACAGATTTGTTTTTGGGCCATAACTCTGTTGATTATGAACGAATTTGGTTTATTAAAAAAACCGAAATTTTATAAAAATATTTATGACTGATCTATATAAAAATAAAAATCTATAGCTTGAACAAGGGCTTCAAAAATAAAAAATTCGTTTTCCCCGATATCTCAGTTAGTACTGAACCGATTTATTTAATTTTTTCAGAACAAAAATTCAGAAAATAATTTTCGAGCCCCCTTTAAAAATTCGAAGTCCCTGGTATATGCAGATGCTTCAGAAACTAAAAAACCGGTTCTAAAAACCGGTTTTTAAAGCATATCTCCACCATTTATAAACCGATCTTCCTGATTCAAAAAACTGAAATTTTATAAAAATATTTGTGACCGATCTGTATAAAAACAAAAATCTATAGCTTAAACCAAGGCTTCAAAAAATAAAAAATGCGTTTTGTCCGATATCTCAGTTATTACTGAACCGATTTATTTCATTTTTTCAGAACAAAAATTCAGAAAAAAATGTCCGAGAATTCTTTTTAAAAACGAAGTCCGTAGTGTATACAGAGGCTTCAGAAACTGGAAAACCGGTTCAAAAAACCGGTTTTTTGAACATATCTCCGCATTGTATGAACCTATCTTGCTGAATTCCAATAGCAAAATTCTCGAAAGCATTTCCGATCGTTTGACATACATATTATATATGTCAGTTATCGGTGGGCTTCATAAACGCCATTTCAACCGACACACGGACGGACGGACATGGTCCAATCGTCATCGCTTCTTACAAGGATTCCGAAAATATAAACTTTTTTGCTCTCCGACGAAAATTGTGGAAATTACAAACGGAATGACAAACTTATATATACCCTTTACACCTGTGGTGAAGGGTATAATAAAAATCTATAGCTTAAACCAGGGCATCAAAAAATAAAAAATGCGTTTTGTCCTATATCACAGTTATTATTGAACCGATTTATTTCATTTTTTCAGAACAAAAATTCAGAAAAAAATGTCCGAGACTTCTTTGTAAAAACGAAGTCCCTAGTATATACAGAGGCTTCAGAAACTGGAAAACCTGTTATAAAAACCGTTTTTTTAACATATCTCCGCATTGTATAAACCGATCTTGCTGAATTCCAATAGCAAAATTCTCGAAAGGATTTCCGATCGTTTGATATATATATTATATATGTCAGTTATCGGTGGGCTTCATAAACGCCATTTCAACCGACACACGGACGGACGGACGGAGGGACGGACGGACATGGTCCTATCGTCATCATTTCTTACAAGGATCTCGAAAATTTAAACTTTTTTGCTCTCCGACGAAAATTGTGGGAATTACAAACGGAATGACAAACTTATATATACCCTTTACACCTGTGGTGAAGGGTATAAAGATGCATTTTTAGTCGCACTTAGTCATAATTTTAATGTCGTGTTCACATAATTATTACATGTGAACTAATTTTCCCATATTTAAGTTATTATGAAGTTTCTAAAGAACTATTAAAATTAATATAGTTCAGAGATCGAACGAAATGCAACTAGTATCGCAAATAGCATTACATGAAAACATAGAACTAAAATAAAGAAAATTCTCAATAGTTGTCAAGAAAAATACTCATAAATATCTATTGTGCTTTTTAGAAGATTTCCAAAAAAAAAGTATTATTACCTTTCTACTTCTACAGATTTTTATAAAAAAAAAAAAAGACAAACATGAATTCATCTATTCAAATGTCTGTACATCTCAATATTTTTCATATATCTTATATGTATGTGTGGCGTATATATATCCCTGCAAACATTTTCTATTTCGAAAGTGGCTAAGAAGAGTCTTCCAGAAGTTGAAACTCATCGCCACGACTATTGCCAAAGTATCATTAAAATCATCTTCCGTCGGGAAGAACTGTTCCTCGTGGAAGTGTCTTCCAGACGACTCGAAGAAGACACTTCTTCGTGTCGAAGAAGACTCTTCTGCACGTCACCCGGAAGATGATCAGAGAAGTGTCGTCTTAGTCTCTTCTAGAAGATGATTTTTCATTTTTTTATATCTGTATTTAAAATTAAAATTATTATTATTTTTTTATATATTTCATAATTATCTTTATTTCACAATTATCTATATATATAAAACTACACAATAAATGATTCACATATACATTTTTTTAATTTTACATTTAATAATAAAATCTCCATGAGAAACTTCTGGTCAAATCCGGTACCTTTAAAAGAAGAAAAGAAGATTAAAAATAATGTTGATTGTTAAATTGTATTTAGATTACCTTTTGTACGAAGAATGCGGCAAGACACTATTACAGGCAAAGTTTTGGACTTCTTTAAATATGCAAATACTTATTCATTTGATGAAATTTTTCTTAAAATTAATATAAATTGTGAGTAAAATCTGATATTACTAAATAAAAGTTTAAGAAGATTTACTTACCTTTTAAAAATGTCCTTTATTAATAATTTCCAAATTATTAACAATAAAATACTTATGTAATTATCAGGAACACTTTTCTTTTTATGTTTATTATTGCTGCTAACTGTACCAAAGTTAAATTATTACTGAAAACATGATTCTACCTGCTTCTTTATTGTGTTTTCTTTTCATATAAAAACTGACAATCTTCCCAACACACGTCCAGAAGATTATTGCGCAATAGTAATGTATTTTGTTTTTGTGAATTTCGTACGACAATCTTCTGGAATTCACTAAGAAGTGACGTCAGGACAATTAATGCGCAATAGCAATGTATTTTGTTTTTGTATTTTTCGAAAAATCTTCCGACAATCTTCTAGACGTCACTAAGAAGTGACGTCTGGAAGAATGGCAACAAATTTATCTTCCAAATGTTTAAAGGGATGAGTTGTATGGATATCTTGTGAAAATGTGTATGTGCACAGTATGTGATGTGGTGAGTAAAAGTTCATTCTGTAAACTTAGCGTACCATAATCTATCATATGTGTCCTGCATGTTTAGAAAATGCATTCATATTCATACTTACTCTCATATACATTTAATATATTTTTTTAGAGAAAACTACATACATACAAACACATGAAAAAACGAAACAGTAAAGTAAAATCTTTATATATGAATATTTTCTTTTTATAGTTTATAATACATATTTTTCTTTTAGACAGCTTCAACGTTTGACGTTGACATATCAATCGACAATATGGCAGTCAATGTGTTTCAGAAGATTTTAAGAGAGGTGGTCGTTGGTACAAGTTGGGAGTTGTTTGTAATCATTACAGTAGTTGAAAGGAAAGTGGGATATTGGGTATAAGAAGGATAATAGAAAACTATTGCATATTATTTTAATTAACTTTCTAGGGAGACCAATGATTTTATATGCATTTTTATTTATAAATATCTTCAAAACTTTAGTGATTGGAATCAGTACCCATGATACCAAATAAAAATATATATAAAATAGTTTATTCAGACTAACTTATTTTTATCTTAATATTATTCTTTTATTTTTCATTATTTATCTTTTAATATTTTATTCTAAATTTAAGCTTTCCAGTTTAGTCTTCCCCAATTGATTTTATTTTTATAAATCTTCCTCCTGATACAATATTCTTTTCAATTTTGATATATGACCTAGACTATACAATGTTTATACTTGCTACATACTTCAATATGTTTTCCTTTTTATTTCATTCGGTCGTTAGTCCTGTGCAACTCACACATCACCCATATGGACAGCAGCATATGTGGAGAAAAGTTTTTGAATGATTTTTCGTTCATTTTTTTATTTTTTTATTTTTCTTCTTATTTTGTTGCCACTTTTTCATTTTCTTAACACTGGCTACTAAGTTTCGTCAATTTTTGATATGTGTATAAAAAGAAAAATGTATGAAAAGTTTATCAAACTCGTCAATAATCAAACACACAAAGAATGAAAATATTTATAATATATGTATGTGAAGAATGGAAGTAGGGAGGAAATGAGAATAGAATATGGATTTTAGAAACCCTACATTATACACAATTTTAGAAATATCGGGATTTTATTAAATAATTTTATTTTAAAACATAATCAAATTCTTCAAAATACTATAATTTATGAACTTTTTTAATCCATCAAAACAAGTCAATAAAAAATAATTTGGGAACTACTACTCTACTTGATTAGTAGAGTGCAATATAGTTTATGTCTAATTCTAATTTTATTTAGTTTAATATCCAACTTTATTAAATACTATAGGGTATTGCATTATAAATAAAACTATTGCAATTTTTAATCAAATATAACCTTCAATAAAACTGAATATGAATGTTATTAATACAAGAACATTTCAGATGAAGATTGGAACACTTTTTATTCAACTTTTCTTTTTATTAGTTTATTATAAATTTTAACCCAAGATTAAATACAATAATCTCCTACTACTTTTTGCAATTTAAGTTTGTTTACTTTAAAAAATATTAATTTAATTATAATGAATAATTAAGAACTTTTCTTTCTTATTTTACTCAAAACAAATTGACCCTTGGCAGGATAATATTAACATCACTGTTTCTTTTTTTTTTGTTTTCATAGAAAAATCAAATTTCGTCATGTTAAAATTTTAATGGTTTCAGTCCATTATCTTTCATCATGTTGGTTATTTTGTTGTTAAAAAAATAACAATAACAACAAAAATTTAATTACTCGTATTTATTATAATGTCTGCGCTATTTTTTCTCACTTCATCTCAGAGTAGAAGCCAACATAAAAAATATAACAAAAATGCGACAAAAATCGCAGCACAGAAACAAAAGATATACAAAAAAACATGTCCTCTTCCTAATTTTCTGTGTCGTTTTAGGTTTCATCAAACTCTAAAGAAAATGAAAAAAATAAAATATTAAAAAACAGGAATAAAACACAGTGATATGAGGGTACCGATTTACTAAACAAATCAAATTGGAATTTTTTCATGTTATAGTAGTGCAATTCGTCTTACAAACTGGTCTGGGCAGACCAATTGCAGATTTAAATGGAAATTCTATATATTTGTAATTAAGCTAGAAACTTGAAATTTCGGATATCATTCTACAATTTTGTTTTCAAACGATCTGTGAAAAAAAAGAATGTACTCATTTACCTCCCTAATTCACTTAAAATCGTAAATATTTCCTATACTATTTATCCGATTGCAAAGATTAAGGTGTCAATTAAGAGCTCTTAAGGTTGCATTTACATAAATAAAATAAAAATAATATAAAAGTTTCATAAACACAACTTTTGAAGTATTTTATAATTTCTTGTAAAAAAAAAAAAAATTTGGTGGAAATACTTTTTCTTAATAGCCGGCCTTCGGCCGGGCGGAAGGGTTTTTAACTATGTGGTATGTCCAAAAGCGGCTTCGCTAACGAAATTCTTTCTTTTTACCCAAAAATAATGAAATAAATCGGATCTGAATTAGGGTTGTCTATTTATACCAAAAAGAATGATAAAACTAATACAAGGACAGTTATAAGGATAAATTGTTGTACATGTCACATTCGTAACATATATGGTCTGGCTGGACCAGTTATATTTTGTATTGAAAATGATATAGTTTGACGATGTTATCCGTTCTTTTTTTTATTGTATATTATTTTATTAAAACCTTTTTAACTGAGCTCTCATCAGTTTACACACATTATTTTATGATTTTCCATGTACCTGCAGCATCTTTGAAATTATATACTTTTGGCCAAAATTATAGTAAATTAGATGGAAATTCATTATCAAAATATTCGTTCCAATTAGTAAAAGGAAGTTTTTTCCATTGAGTCTCAAAAACATCAATTGGAATGTGTTGGTCTATAAATTTAATCAACACCTTTTGTACCACACAGAATTTTGGCTGCACTATTGCTTTAATACATTTTTCTATATTAAAATACTTATAAAGCTTAAACATTTTTAAATTTTCGGGCAATCGATTCTCCATTTCAAAAATCAATTTTTTAAAATACTGCAAACAGTTCTGCTTTAAAGTTGTAATGTCTTCACTTACCAACTTGCATATTGGTAGCACATACTCAAATTCAAAGCCAAAAACAATTGCATTCAACGGAAGCAACGAATGTTGATCTTCTAGCAGTTCTACGATTTTATAGGCATTGTCCAAATCTGTTAAATGTTCAAAACGGCAGGCTTAAAAATCTTGGAACATAATGATAAAATCGTAACATACATTTTGTCGTACGAAGTTCCCGCGTCAACTGTGTCAGATTGAAAATCTAGATTTAGTCGGTCAATATCATTAATTATTGGATTCAAAAAAATTAAAAATAATCGATTGCTATCATTACTCATTTCAACATTAATCATATGTGCTATATGGTCGTTTTCTGCCGTTGCAATAATTGAGAAATGATAACTTAATTCCACCCACTGTTCCAGAATTATTTTTACAGCTGCACCATATACCAACCAATGGGTATTTGATAGTTAAATTAATTTTTTATATTTTATGCTGTCGAATCCAGTATTTATTAATTCAAAAGCTCTTCTATACTTTATACTGCGCAATGGACTATTGGAGAAGTAGTTATATAGCTCCTTGACTATAAATTCTGCCCTATTAGGAATTTAGAAATTTTTAGAGAAATTTCTATCAAGACAAACGTCAAATTTTTGTTTGAGTTGCAGATAATTTTTTATCTCTGTCAATTATAGGGGAAAATGTATGTCATAATAAGCCATGCAAAAAGTACCAACAACAATCAAGATGGCGTCTTTTACTAAGCATTATCAAGACAAAGTTGTCGGAGCTCGAGCGCTGACAATTTCCTTTTAACGCTGCAATAACAATGACAAATTCAGTCTACATTAGACAAATCTTTATCTTGATAAAATTTTGATGTTTGTCTTGATAAAAATTTGTCTAATGTAGACTCAAAGTTAATGTAACGTAGTAACATAATCAAATTAGGTCGCTGTAAGAACAGTGTTGACACCTTTTTATTTCAATATACTAAATTTGCGTAAAAAATCGCTGGAAAAACTCATATCAATTTTTTGCTGTTTTCTTCACTAAAAAAAAATTTTTGAAATAATTTAAATAAAGCATAGAGTTTAATCAATAATTTAAAATTAAAAATGTTTGTGATAAAAGCAGAATTTTCGTTTTATTAATTAAGACTTACGGGAAATATGTGTAATTGACATCACCGATGTTGATGTTTACAAAACAACAAAGTACTGGCTCCATTTACATTTTTTGAGTAACCATCCACTTACGTTCCGTTTACATTTACGGTAGAGTAACGGAACCTTTAGAAATTTATCTATGCTAGTTAGTGTGATTTTTGGTAGTGGACATTACGTACATATGTGAAAATTATATTTGTATCAAGCATTAGCCGATTTAAAACGATTTTTTTGGTCGTAAAATTTTTGCAATTCTGAGTTAATTGAAACCAATAATTATAGATTATTTTCAATAATTTCAAAACAGAGTACAGTGGGGAAATCTGAAACATTTTTGGAGTAATTCAGAAAAGTATGGTCATACAATTTTACATGGATGACAATCAATACATGTAATTATTTTGTCGCTAAATTAGCATCGTAGGGAAAATCGGACAGATTTAAATAAGCTTCTAAAATAAATACAATAAAAATTAAAAATAGAAATTTTTAATTTATTTCTTACATTTTTAAACTAAAAGAACTATTTATAATAAATTTTAAATTTATAGATTTTTTATTGATCAAATTTGTATCAACACATTTTTTTACAAAACTTCGATAAACTTAAATTATGAATTTAACAAATATTATGATCATATGCAATTTAATATTCAATTAAAAAAGCAATAATCGAAGAAGACGCCATTTACTGTATAAAAAATCTTAAGAATTTGGATCGATCATCCGATATTTTATTTCCAATCAACACGAAGAGATAGAAGTACATATCAGAACTTAAATAAATATAATTTTCTATAGTTAATTTTAGGATCTCGTTAACACTGTGCTCGAAAATGAAACATACTTTTTTAAAAATACGGGCAACCTAAGACGACGACGCTGAGATTAATGGTGTTAAACATTTTTAAAGGTTAGTTTTCGTTTTTGAGTGGTTGTGTGCGCACAAAAGTTACAGTTTATAGCAATTGTGGTGATTGTGTATGTAAACAAAGGGCCACCTCGTATTCATGGAAGTGCCTATTGTCACTTTATTGACTCATTGGTATTTGTGGAGGTGATTGTGTGTCACGTAACTAATAAAGTGGCTAGTGGTACCGTTATGCAGTCAGTTAGGTAACTGGTACGCAATAGCCACCATACACTGCTGCTGGTTGACACCATTGAGTTCAGAGTACTAGAATTAGCTTTACCAGTGACATAACCAGCTTATTCAAATTTGCGGCTAACACTGTGCGGTATTTTATATGAAAAGATTTATTTCCATCACAGAATGCAAGTATTTTAAAATAATTTAGTTTTATTATAATCCATTTTGTTAATTTTTGTACATATTTTCTTCAATTTTGGTAATAAAAATGAGTAGGGAGTTTTTGTAGCGGACATTTTTTGGACGCGTAGGGAAAAATTGGATTTTTTTTCATCAGCTTTAGATAGGTATTTCTTAAAATATCCACTGGAAATACTGGTGTCAACAGAGCCCTACGAAATATCATTTTTTAAGGAGATGGCGGATTTAGTAGTGCACAAAATTTTTAATATTACATTTTTTATTTTGTTAATGCTGTCATACCAAGGGCTAAGATTTAAAATATTGTAACGCTATTCCACTTCTGACATCAATTTTTAGATTAATTCATTTCGTTTAAGTAAACCTGTGTGGATTCTTTTATTGCAACAATAAGACACGTCACACAGTGGGGTCAAACATACATTTTTTGGTAATAAATCTGTATCTCCTAAACAGTGTTGCCAGTTTAGCCTTTTTAAGGCTAGATCTAACCTTTTTATTTTGATTTTAGCCTCAAAATTTTCGTTTTAGCTTCTAGCTTTTTTGTTAGCCTTTTTTATTTTTAACATAGCCTTAAAAAGGCTAAAATTTTATTTTTACAAAATCATAAATTTTAACATTTGTGTATATTAATTCTTACAAAAATATCGAAATTATTTATATTTAATGAAAATTTTCGCCTGCGGCGCTTCATTATACAAAAATATTATAATTATTTTTATTACCCATATAAACTAATTACTTTATAATTACAAATTCACTAAAATATATTTAACAAATACCAAAATCTAATGAGAACAAAAAAATTAATGCTTTTTTAAATAAAAAAATATGTTAGCTTTTTTCTGGCTTTATTTTTTGGGGCATTTAGCCTTTTCTGACCTTTTTTTAAGTCCAATTTAGCCTTTTTTTTTCTCAAGTCCTGGCAACGCTGCTCCTAAACTACTGGTTGGATTAAATTGAAATGTATGGAAGAGTTGCAGAGGAGGACCTAGGCTTTGAGAAAAATCATCTTTCAGTCACCCTGTGATACCACAAGGAAATCTACAGGGTGTCAAAATTGACTACCTCGAGTATGTAAAAGTTTAAAAAAATCGTTTCTTATACAAATGAAGTCAGATTTAAAGTGCTTGGCAAGATAAAGAAAAAATAAGCTTAGTCACCCAAGTTTTCTCTTACAGTTAAAAAGATATTTACACTTGAATTTTGAATTTTTGATTTTTTGCCTCGACTTTCTTTTGTTTTTCGGGAATAAGTCCTGAGGTATATGAGGTAAAAATTTTTTAAAAATATATTGTAATTTGCTATGTATTTCAAAATAACATGCTGAAAGAATTTTTCGATTATCTCAATGCGTCTAGACGTGAAAAATATTCAAAGTCAGCACTCTGAAATTCTCAAAGTTCTGTTAAAGAAAAAAAATTGTTTCAATAGGCTCAGTAATTTCGGAGTTATAATAAAAAAATTAAACAAAAAATATATTTTTTACGTAAAAAAAAAAACAAGTAATTTTTGTTTTAAAAAAATCATTAAAAATCGAAAACGGCAAAAACTGTTCAGATTTATTACTTTATCGCAAAGCCACATATAATAGCAACAAATTGAACTATCGATTATAAAAATCTATTGATTCTTTTCGAATTTATTCGCAATTAAGTGAATTTTCTCATTTTCACAAAATTTTAGTTTTTGGAGAAATTTCTCCACTTATGTTGTCATAACTCAAAAATAACTTGTCCGATTTTATTAAACTAAGTTTACAAAAATTTTGGCTAACAATATCTTTAAATGATGTATACAATTGTTTTTGATGCGATCAATAGTTTCAAAGTTATGAAAAAAAATTGTTAGGCAAAAAATATAAATTTAGTAAAAAAATTAAAAAACAAGCGAGAATGTTATATTCGGCTTGGCCCAATCTATATACCCACCATCAACTTTTTATATAGGAGGTGGGCGGCAAGGTAGGTGACCATGCCCATTTTTTGTTACCGAGTTTACATTGATCCTTGAACTACTTGTACAAAATTTCATTAACAAATTTATTTTAACAAAATCGGACAAGTTGTTTTTGAGTTATGACAACATAAGTGGAAAAACTTCTCAAAAAACTAAAATTTTGTGAAAATTAACGAATTCACTTAATTGCGAATAAATTCGAAAAGAATCAATAGAGAATGATCGATATCTCATTTTGTTGCTATTACATGTGGCTTTGCAATAAAGCAAAAAATCTGAACAGTTTTTGCCGTTTTCGATTTTTAGTGATTTTTTTAAACAGAAAAACTTGCTATTTTCACGTAAAAAATATGTTTTTGTTTCATTTTTTTATTATAACTCCGAAACTACTGAGCCGATTGAAACGAAATGTATAAAAGGATTAAAGGTTATGTAAATATAAATTTTTCTGAGTTTATTTCAATAATATCGGACTAACACTTTTTGAGTTATCATTAATTATGTGGAAAAACGTCTAAAAAAATGTACAATTTTACAAACAAAAATTTTTTTAAAAAACCTTACCATCGAATTTAAAAATTGGACCATATTTGGACTACTGGAATCATAATACATCAAATCCATGTAGTAGTTATTCAAGCCTTTTTTGCTGCTGACCTGTGTTATTTATTTTGTTTGGCTTTTTCACATCCACAATAGTACAATATTTTAAAAATTTGATCAATAACTCTGAAATTATTGAGCGAATAAAATATATTGTGGACACACCTTGAAGACAACTAAAATCGCCTGCATCTTTCGTTGTATCATTTATCTTGAGTAATAAACTAAATTGGAAAAACCATTCTCGAGTTTGATGGTGTGAACGTAGAATAAGGTGATGATATTAGTCATGCTCATAAAAAAATTATTAAGTAATAGGAAAAAAGTGAAAGCAGATTCTTGTTTAGCCCGTCAAATCCATATGGTCCACCTATTTTTATTTAAAGAAGAAAGAAAACAAAATAGTTTTTGCTCACCACTGTATTTCTACTTAATTGTAGGTATTTTCACTTAATTGTGAATAAAATCAAGATTTGTGCATCAATTTTAGTGATACATGCCATATTTTATTCGCAGGATTAAAATAAAGTTAATAAACTGAAACACTTTTGATATTTTTCATTTATCAAAAGAAAATTTTAGTAACAAAAAAATCTTGAATTGTATATGATTTCAATTTAAAGACACTTATTTCAAAATAACTCCGAAACTATTGAGCAAATAAAAAAAACGAGAGAGAAACTATAGTCGGTCAAGACCGACCATATGATACCCTACACCATTAGACCTGTGTCCAATTGTAAACCAACACTTTTACTAAATATAAAATAAATTATATAAATACATCTATATGATTTTTTGCCCTTTAGGATGATTCCCGGGAATGGGTTTATATGGGAGCTTTGGTAAATTATGGACCGATTATCATAAATTTTGTCAATGTTGTTTCTACTTATATAAAACTTATTTGTGTTGAATATTAACTTGATACTATTATTCGTATGTGATTCATGCACGTTAAAGTGATTTTTGGAAGAGGGGTCAATTATGGTCAATTATTGACCGATCCTGATGAAATTTGACACAAAGATTGAAACTGATATAAAACTCCTTTGTACCGTTTGTTTCATTGAAATATTGCTATATTTACGGCATTTATGATCGTTAAACCCCTATTCCGGGAGGACACTTGTATGGGGGCCAGGTGAAATAATGATCCAATCATAACCAATTTCAATAGGCTTCGTCCTTGTACCAAAATAATTATCTGTGCTAAATTTCATCAAGATATCTTTAAAATTGCGACCTGTACTTTGTTCACAAGGTTTACATGGACAGACAGCCAGACGGACGGACGGACATCGTTAAATCGACTCAGAAAGTGATTCTGAGTCAAACGGTATACTTTAAGGTGGTGGCCCGATAATTATTTCTGTGCGTTACAAACATCAGCACAAACGCATTATACCCCAACCACCTATGGTGGTGTAGGGTATAAATATTAAGGCTTTCTATTTATACTAAAACAATTTAATTTATTATAAATTTGTATCTGATTGAACAAAATAAATTAAAAACGAGAGAAGAAGACATAGTCTGTCAAGCCCGACTATATGATACCCTACACCATTTCGATCCACAAAATTTTGTTTTTACTTATATGTGTTTAATATTAACATAATGCTAACATTTGTATGGGATTTATGCACGTTAATGATTTTCAGGAGAGGATTTTCTATGGGAGCTATGGTCAGTTATAGACCGATCTTCATGAAATTTGGCAGTCAGATTTTTGTTGATATAAAACTTATTTGTACTAAATTTCATTAAAATATTCCTATTTTTAAGGCATCTATAAGAGTTAAAACTCTATTCCGGGAGGACGTTTGTATGGGGGCTAGGTGAAATAATGGGCTGATCATAACCAAATTCAATAGGCTTCGTCCTTGTGTTGAAAAAAGCGTATGTACCATATTTTTTCAAATTATCTTCAAAATTGCGACCTGTACTTTGCGCACATGCTTTACATGGACAGCCAGCCGACCAGACGGACGGACATCGTTAAATCGACTCAGAAAGTGATTCTGAGTCGAACGGTATACTTTAAGGTGGTGGTCCGAAGATTTTTTTTCTGCGTTACAACTTCTGCACAAACACATAATACCCCAACCACCTTTGGTGGTGTAGGGTATAAAAATGATAGTACAACAATTTAAGGCAATTTTACACCGCATATTGTGGAGTATCATTTATACATCGTTCTTGAGTTATGATGAAATATACTAGAATAATGACCTTACTATGGGCGAAATATTATACACGCGCATTAAAAAATCCAGAACTGATGAGAAAAAACTGAATGCAGACTCATGTTAAGAACATCAAAATGAAACATGTTCAACTATTTGCCTATAAGGGAGGTATTTCTCGCCAACCAAAAGTATTTGTTAACCCAGTTATTAATTAATTAACACTGTTAATTGTCTATCGTATTTGGGTATCTCTTCGTTGCTGTTCATGTCATGAAGCTCTGTGGAACATTCAAAAGAAGCACATCTTTGAATAACCTGCATAGGCATAGTATGTATACCTTATCTGTTCACGGTTCAATTCGATATTTATAAAAACCAACAGATTATTCAAAAAAAGTTTTTAATTTATATTTAAAGCCCCCACTAGCTAATACACAGTTTAATAACATAATAGTATTACAATAGTATTTTCAAAAATCTGATTATAAATAATTAATTAAATAATGGATTACAAGTAATTACTAAAAATATCTATGTAATCCAAACAGTATATTACAGAGTAACTACATCCGTAACTACATGTGATTACAAAGTTTTTTCTGGGAGTGATGTTAGTCTTCAAAATACATAACATCAAATACTCTTTTATAGTTTCGTTTAAATGAAGGTATGCATTCAAAAATACTTTAGTTTGTCCCATTGTGAAATTTAGAGTTTATCTATAACTTTTTGAAATAATAATTGGTTCAATATAAGTGGGTGGCATTGTTAAACAGTAGAAAACATAGAAAGACAATTCAAAAATATTTCTTATCTAATGAAAATAATATTTTAGATATTTCACAAATTTGAAACCTATTCAAATCACTGTTCTATCTATATATGTGTATAAATAAATGTAAAAGACTACCAAAATAAACAATTAAGTTTAAGGATGAATTCACACCTTCCTAGGTACTCACACCACTCAATGACGAAATGTTTTGATTTTTTTTATCATAATTATTGTTGTTGTTGTGTTTTTATGATGATGATTTTATTAAAAAATCTGTTTGTAATATTAATGGAAAGTCATTGTGCATCTTCTTTTTATTAAGTTTCATACATTTGCCTTTAGATGTTTAGTGGTGGGAGTGATGTGGGTATGAGCGAGTGCGTTATTTATTGTTTCATGTCCTTTTTTATAACTTTGTATGTGTATGTTTAGAGTCTGTCCTATATTGTTGTTATTATAATTTTATATTTTGTGTTAAACTTTTTTTTTTTTTTTTATTTTTTTGTTATTTTGCTTTGTTGTCCGTTAATTTTTTAATGTTGTTTGACGAAGAAAGAAAAATCTAATAGATGGAGAGCAGACAAATTAGACAATGTGTCAATGTTTTTATGTTAAGTTTAATTAATAGATTGATGTTCATTAAAGAAACAGGAAAAATATTGGTGGTTTAAGTGTTGGGGAGAAGAAGATGGAGAGAAATTTGTATACCCCTGAAAATATAATGAAAACATATTAGAACATACAATATTGAGGAAGTCAATATTAAAAGATTTTAAACAGTTAGATTATTTAAAATTACACAGAGAGCTAAAATATATAATCAACCTTTAACTTGTAAGAGTTTATATTGTTAAATTTTTAGTTATTACTACTTTTTCTTATAAATATTTTAATTTTTCTAATGCTTGTTTACTTTACTGGCGTGCCTTACGTTTACCATTACTCCCTTAGAATAATGTCACGTAGACATGTCAGTGACAGACAGATGGAAAGTCTCCAACACGACACAATGACTGACAGCACCAGAAGACTACAAATACATGCTCGAAACCTTAAATACACATACTTATACAAAAGGATTTCATTTTTTGCATCTTTTGTTGCTTTTTCGTCTTCTTCGTTTTGAACATCTTCTGCTATCTATGTTTTTACTACAACAACAATCAAAACTAATAATGCTGCTGTTGCTGTTGATGCTGCTACTGTTATTTTTGTTATTTAACTCAAAAACTATGAGTTGCAACTTAAAACACTTCTTCATTTCCTTATTCTTTCTTACACTTTTGTGATACTTCCAGTGATAGTTTCAGTTTCAGTCTCAATCTTAAATTCAAATAATACAATTTATGTACTTTTTTTTTTTTTTTTTGCTACATGAACTAGTGTTGACTTGCAGTTTTGAGTTACACTCAAAGAGAAATATAGTCGAGTGACATAAAAATTATCTTCAGTAATCAGTTAAGTGTTAGGAAGAAAGAAACAACAATAAACCAGAAACCTGAGACAGAATACAACACTGCAGTTTCTCATATATAGGTCACCTCTATTTCTCAACTGTTTTCCAAAAAAATACTTCCTCCCAATCGTATGAACGTCTTCTAAGGCTATTTATAATGCTATTTTCTATCTTGGTGTGGGTAATTGAAGTTATAACACTCCGTCAGTGACCTGTTTTCTCTGATTTTCTCACACACCCACAGTTCACATAATAGAACGGACCTCTCTTATTCAAAAATGTTGAGAAAGCTATCTCCGGTAATTTGAATGCGTAACTCTCCCTTTGTCAATAAAAGCCCATCGAGTCCTCTACCTAGAAATAATTCGCCTAGTAAAGTCTCTCACTCGGTTAGGCTTTTTTTCTTGGAGACATAATCCTTTCGTACCAGACTAATGCAGCAAACGTTGAATAAGCGACTACTATACTCTAGTACTTATATGATACGAAGTACTGTGATTATTCTAACGAACAGCTGAGGCGCCAGTAAATAGCTTGCAACGACAGTCAACTTGTACCTAACGTGAGTAAGTTGAACTAAGATTTTAAAACGGTTTAAAAGTTCTAAGGATTTCCGCAATTTAAACTGTAATATGGACACTGTATCTGAAATATTACTTGAAAAATTCGATTTATATATTAAGGCCAATCAATAACTCAAGCAAACTCTAAGCTGTCAATTTATCTTTCCTCTATCCACAACAATCACCTAATCATTTGTAAATGTTTTTGTCTCACTTTCATTCACTATTTTCATATCACTTTCTTGCTCCTTCACTTCACAGAAAAAAAAATATTTAAAATTATTTCTTAATAAAATTAATAATTAATTAATAAAATATAAAGAAAAATTGAAGATTTCTCTCTATAAAATACAGAAATAAAATAAATTATAGTTAATTTTAAAAATATTTCAGCTTTGGATCTTTTTTTAAAAAAAGCAGTAATAATAAAATTAATTATTCTTGTCATTAATATTATAATTTTGATGATTGGATGGATAATTAATATAAGCAATTTCGTAATTGAAGTCTATTTTATACCCCACATCAAAAAGATGGTGGGTATATTGACTTTATCATTCCGTGTGTAACATGTCGAAGGAATCATCTAAGACCCACAAAGTATATATTTTCTGGGTCCTGGTTAGATTCTGAGTCGATCTAGCTATGTCCGTTCGTCTGTTGAAAGCAGGATAGGGCTCGAACGGGACAACGTAGGGAGATGAAATTTGGCACAAATATTTGTCTTATATAAGGTTTGTTTGGGATTGAAAATGGGCAAAATCGGTTAATAAACAAAAAAGTTATGGGCTGAAAACTTGAAACACAGGGTGTCCGTTTCATACTTTTCTGCTGATATTTCTTAAACAAAAACATGTGCGACAACGAAATTTTGTATGAATAGTTTGGGGACGATATAAACTCGGAAACCGAAAATGGGCGTGGTCCGCCCACTTTAGCGCCCATCTCTCATATAACGAAAAATTTTAAAAAGTTGATCGTGGGTATATATATTCGCGCTAGTTACACCAACATTTTCCTCGAGTTTATAAAATTGTTCATTATCACCATTATCATTATTAATACAGTTTTATACAATTCCAGTTAGAGTCCTTGGAAAAACAACAACATTTAGTTACTGACTGTGTATTAGTAGTGCATGTTTCTTTACTTTCGAATCTAATTGCGTTGTTTTTATTTTATAAAATTTATTTTTCTTATTCTTAGAATATGTTGTATGTGTGTGGGTGTATTACTTGCATTTATTTGCTTGTATATGTGTTAGCTTTTACTGAAATCCTTGTATATGTCTAAGAATGAATTTATGAGTGGGTTAAGACTTTGACATGTCTACCATGCTCACTCTATAGGCTCCATTACTCTACCGTAAATGTAAATGTAAAAACGCAAATGTAAAAGGAAACGTAAGTGGATGATTACTCTAAAAACGTAAATGTAGCCAATACTTTGTTGTTGTTTTGTATACATGAACATCGGTGATGGCAATTACATATATTTTCAGTGGATAAAATTCAAATTGAAAATCGCTAAATTTGTTGGTTTGTATTTTATCGATTTGTATACAAAACGAAATTTGTGCTTTTATGACAAAAATTTTGAACTTTAAATTAAATATTCGACTCTACGTCTTATTTAAATTATTTCAACACAGGGGTGGGCATGAAAATTGCTTGAAGGGCCAAATGAAAATTCACAGATCTAACAGGGCCGCGGTTATTTTTTTTTTAAAAACATATTTTTATAAAAATATAAAAGAATAATGACAAAGTACAAATTTTATTTGTCCATTTCATGCACAAATATTTAACTTATTTATTTTATTTAAAAATGATTTATAATACAAGATAAATTTCACATCATTCAAGAAAGTAGGTATTTTAATAAAAAATATTAATAAGAAATTAATTAGTACCAAGTGAAAAAATAAAAAAAAAAAATAACATATAGATGTTTTTGCAGAAGTCTTGGTTTGAAAAGTAGGGTTTTTAGTAATTTCCGATGGATTAAAATATTACTGGAAGACAATTTTTTAAATTTTGACCATAAATGTTCAAGTTTGCACTCTTAATTCTATTTGCAAAAACTATTGAAGTTTTATTACATATGATGTATTAAAAGTCCTTTTATGAATCGAAATTTATACTAAAGAAAGTATAAATGAATATTTTCCATAACTAGGGAACTGAACTCCCAAAACGCATCATTTTAGAATTTTCGTGGAAAATATTTAGGTACATATTTGAAGCAAAATACCTAATATATAAGAAATGGGCAGATATAGAGCAAAATACAAATTTGTAGCTCCTCAATAACACACTGGGCTCAGGGGCCGCATCTTCACATGGTTGAAATATATTATTCTGGTTATTGTATCAATTTCATCATAATTATGTAAAACTTTTAACTACTGGTTCCAAATTTAAATCATTTGGTGAAATAAAATTATTAAAATTATTTTATTTAATAAATAATTGATACTATTATTTTTATGATATTAGCTTATTCACACTATACGTAACAAATGAAGAGAACATAAGGAAAATAAATAAAAATATTAGGGATATTCCATTACATACTTCTCAAAATTTTGCATCCGAAAATATAATCAAAAGCTTTGATAGTATGAAGTAACTCTAAAAGGTTACACTTATTTTTGTGACAAAAAAGTTACATACCAGGGTTTTGCTATTCTAAGAAAACATTTCCAACAAACTTTGGGTAACAAAAATGTACAAAGTAGGTATTCCTTTGGAGAACCAAAATACCGTTGTGAATAATGTTAGAGTTTATTTTTCAAAACGAACTCTAAAATGCGATTTTTTGAGACTGTTTTCGGGAAAAAATCTAATATTTTGCTTTGCTTAAATAGTATATGGGAGCCATGTTTTTTTAATTGCAGGTTTTAATTTTAGACCTCCAGTTTCTTAGGGTAATTTTCTGAGAATTTTGTGTAGATTTAATTTTTGCTTCCGCTTTTTTCTCATACGAACATTTTGGCCCACACTAATACATACACTTTGGCGAATTTAAGACCAAGATTTTAAAAAGGGTTATTTTATATTATATTTGTCTTTAAATATCTATTACTATAGAAATATTTAAAAAGCGAAAACATTAAAAAAATGTATGCCGCTTCGACGAAGTATGACCCTGCCGGGTTAATCATTATTAGCATAGATACTTAAGCATTACAAGTGTAAGTCGCTCTGAACATCCCTATTATTGTAGTAATAGAAAAACGCATATACTGTTGTTATGTATTTCCACACGCATATCGCAAAATAACATAACAGTTGAAGTAATTACACAGTAATGCTCAATTTACATAATTGTCTCGAATATAACAATAAAATAACATATTAAATAAACAACTTCAATTGTATAAATAGAAACAACTGTAGCAAATGTTATGTGTGGAACTCACTCACAACATTTAACAGAACCCTATGTTACTAATCATCAGTTAAATATTTCAATGGAACTCTGGTTGTAAGTATTCGACTGAAATTATTCGAATAAAAAAATCTTTCTTTAAATTGTTAGCATCTGAGAAAACTCTATTGAATTGGTCGATATATATAGGATTATTATCTTAACTAACACCCATAACAATGTTCTCCCATAATAGCGGTATTAATGATCTGAAATATGTATCTTAAATACATATATAGGTATGTATTTAAGATACATACGCTCAAAAGATTCCATGTCTATGTAGTTTAAAAAATTACTTTAAAGTTCATAGTTATACATAAGCAGATTTTTTTAATAACTCTGAGAAAAAACTACAAATATTATTATAATTTATTCGAATAACCGATTCATTATAATGATAACACTATAAGTATAATTTGACTGAATGTTTGTCATTTCATATGCAAGTATGAGGTCATTAACAATTTCATTTATTATGCTGCATAATGTTCGAAATAGAATATTTACGCACATTTTATAATGAAACTTTGTAACTTTGTATGAATTTATGAAAGTGCGTAGAAACGCACTCTTCCTGTGGCTCCCACTTAAATTTAAACAACTCAAATATGCACCCTTATAATTTATAATCATTCATATTTACTACTTGCATTTATATAAAACATAAAATATATCTGCCAGTCTAAAATTATCAAATAGTTGTCAGTTGTATATTTGAATTGTTTGAAACAGAGTTGCATTTATTCTCTGTCATTCTTTATTTTTGCTAAAATTATAAATTTGATGCGTTGGAAGATGGTTAAAATAAATATTTTAATGGTTTGGTTTATATGATTGGTATGATAATGATGGTAATGATGATGAAGGCCCACAACAAAAACGACTACAACGTTGTAGTTGTTGTTGATGATGATGGCATATTACTGTCATTCATCGTCATTTTTGTTGCAATTGTCATAAATTTTAATGTCACACCAAGTACAGTTTGACAAATAATTTTAAAATTGATATGACATGTTATTTATGACAGGGATTTAAAATATAAAATAAAATTTTATACATGAAATAAAACGACAAATGACAACAACATGCAAAACTTTATTCCTTTTGGTATTCTTTTTTTGCAATTTTATTAATCATTATTATTATTATTGTTTTTTTGTTTAATTTGTGCACACAAGTTTGTAAAGGTATTGGAGTGTGAGTGTGCATTAATTCATTTCAAATATATGACAGCTGTCATTTATAAAGTCCTCAAATTGTGCATATATACATATTTTTTTGTTTAATTAACAATTAAAAATTAATGGTTATTAATTGAAATTAATAAAATAAAAGAATAGTAAAAAAAGAAATAAAGTATGAAGCAAAAAAAAAAAAAAAAAACGTTTGAAATTCTTAATAATTATGAAAAAATATGAAACAAGTAGGCATTTTTCGGTAATAACGACTTCTATATAGCCCTAGTTTACAAAATCTGTTATAACCCTGCAATACTAATGTACGTAAATTTTACGTATACAATTATTTTTTAAAACCTTATTACTCAGGCGTTCGAAGGTAAAAAGTGACCAAATTCTAGAGCAACTTTCATCAGTTATTTTTACATATATAAAAGCAAATATATAACATTTATAGTCTTTTGAATTGTTAGTATAGAAGCAAATAAAAAAGTAGTCAAAATAACGTTAGTATTCTAGGGTTAATAAACATAGTACGTTGTCAAAAGAGGACAATTCAGGAAAGTTCAATTATTATAAGGTTTTCCATAATAAGTTTGTTTTTTGTGATTATGATAACAAATTAAAAAGATTTGAACGCCTAGATATTTTTCATTCCGAAATACAGTGTCTGGAAAATTTCAGAAATCGTACCATTTTTGGGCCCGGAAAATTTTTCTGAACAACACTTTGAACATTTTTAAGCTCAAATTTAGAGCTATTTACTTTTAGAATACACTTATAGTATAAAAGCACTTTTTCGGAAAGCAGATTTAAAAATATCGTCAAAATGACTATTGATGTGTTTTCGCAACACTAACGTTTTAGGCGATCCGTGTGGCTTTAACACCTAATTTTGGACGGCCAATTTATAAAAAATTAAATTTTTTTTCTCTTATTTTTAAGATAACATATTAATCTAATAATAACTGTAAAAAAATAGCATTAAATCCATAATTAGGCGATTTTAAAGTTACTGATGCGGAAATGCAACAGCGGTCGGAAATGGGTTAAGAGGTCATTAGACATTCAAATATATAGAACAATAAGTTTTACGACTAAATGTTGTCAAATATATACAAAAACTTGATGAATGTTTTATGTTAATTTAACAGTTTTTTCTTATTTTTTGCAAAATTTCATAAAGAACTGTTAGCTAAAAAATGTTATTTATTGAAAAAAATAACTTGATTTTGATTTTAATTTTAATTCGTATGAGTTGCACTTAAGTAGATCGCAGGATTTATCGTCAAAGCAAACAAAACTTTTTTGATTTTCTTCAAACAATCGTACGACTGTCGCACGTTGGGGCAAGTGTTGCCAGTACTTGAGAAAAAAAGAAGCTAAATTAGACTTTAAAAAATGTCAGCAAAGGCTAAATGTCCCAAAAAATAAAGCCAGAAAAAAGCTAATATATAGTTTTATTTAAAAACGCATTTATTTTTTTGTTCTCATTAGTTTTTGGTATTTCTTAAAGATATTTTAGTGAATTTGTATATATAATTTAAATAGTTTTTATGGGTACTAAAGTTTGTTAAATAATAATTGTGATATTTTTGTAAAATGAAGCGCCGCAGGCAAAAATTTTCGTTTAATATAAATAATTTCGATTTTTTTGTGCGAATTAATACACAAAAATGCTTAAATTTATGATTCTGTAAACATAAAATTAGTAAATTTTTAACCTTTTTAAGGCTATGTTAAGAATAAAAAAAGGCTAGAAGCTAAAACAAAAATTTTGAGGCTAAAAGAAAAATAAACTGGCAACACTGGTTGGGACAAAAAAGGCGGTTAATTGAATTTTCAAATTAACATTTTTGTAATAAAGTTGGGTACCGTATAAAAGTAGACAAAAATATGTATCAATATCAATTACAGTCTTCAAGCTAGGTTGTGTTATTTTCTTATAAGGAGCTGTCAAAGTTAAACATTTTTTTTACATTTTTGAAAGAGTAAAAAAAAAATTTATTAACTTTCAGTGTATTTATTTTAAATAAAAAGTCTTTTAAAGTTAAAATTTAAAATGAAACCACCAACTTCAGGTATTTAAGTGTACTTTTCTTCAAGTACATATAATTTATATTTTGTCCTAATATTATTGTTATTTTTTTTGAAAATTGTCCTTAAATACACTAATTTTCAAATTTCATAATATTCAACTTAAAATGTTACAGACTGTGTTTTCTGAAAATTTTTTTGAAAAATACTACATATTGTCCACTTTAATATTATGAAAAAATCGTCCGCATATATGCCCGATTTGAGAAATTATTATTATTATTTTTTTTTTTTTTTCGAAAAAACTCCAGTAGATTTCATTAAAAAAATAGCTTAAGTGCAGACATTTTCTTGGTTTTATCAAACATTAAACAGTGAGGCATAATCGAAATAAATTTGGTTGGGTTTATATTAAATTTCACATAATCGTAGCAAAGGACAGTAGCATTTTGCGTTTAGAAGCAGGATCCCAAATACACTTCAGGTGCGGAGCTATGGGGGTTCAAAATAGGGTACTAATGTCATAGAAAATGTTTAACTACTAGCGAATTTTTGTTCCTTACCCGATTTCCAAGATTTTTATATCACCTTAAAGTACTTGACAAATCCTTAAGAAAACATGCTGTAAACATGTACTATTTTTCTTATTCACTCTTTAAGATATATTCATTTGATATTTCAACAATCTCAACTTTGCAAGATGTTGGTCAAGTCTTTTCAATATATATCTCAACATTTTCAACCGATTTTATCACATTTTATGCAGTCTTAAAGAACAAAATTTTCTATTGAATAAAGAAAATTTTAAGTCGATATCTTCATTGAGTCAGAAAATAAACGATTTTGAATTGGAAAGTTTGAACAAATTATTAAATAGACGGACGGAAGGACAGACATTAAAATTCTTTAAAAAAGTCCTAAAATTTCAAAAATATATTACTTTTTACTTCCTTATCAATACAAAAAATAAATCTAAATACCAAAGTATTTATATTACCTTTCCTTGAATTAAGTGCATTTTTCGACCCATTTAACCCAAATGTATAGACGGACTGTAAAAAAAAAAATATTTTAGAATTCTAAAAATGAATTTTTTCACTTACTAATAAATAGGAAAATTAAATGTGGTAATTGAAGTGTTGATAGCACCTTTCCCTGAATTATGCATAATTTTCTGCCCAAAAAAAAATCCTAAAATTCTAAAAATGATTTTTTTCCTTACAATCAATAAAAAATAAAATATGATCATTAAAATATTTATTTAACCTTTCCCTGAATTAATAGAAATTTTCGACACCTTTTACCTCAATGTGGGGCGATGGGATCATCTCAACTATCAGGTAAACAAAAGGTAAGAATATTTTAATATACAGTATAAACTCGATAATCCGGATAATTGATTGCAGATCCCTATCCTGATTTTCGAATTATCCGGACTATCAAGGTTCTTTCTTGGTCACTTTTTGTAGAAAAAAACGTATTAAATTATTTAAATATTTATTATATGAATGAGTTGAAATATCAAATCCAATTTTTCTTCTAAAAATTTCAAAAAATTGTCATTTATCCCAAAAAATATAAAGTTCTACGTACACCATTTAATGAATAAATTTTGGGACAAATACTTAACTGAAAATTACGGAATTAAATTATAATCAACTCTTACATCATAATTCTTATCGTATTTTCTAAACTTAACTAAAAAAATTTAAATAGAAAATAGACATGCAGATTATCGAGTTTATACTGTATTCTATTATTCAGGAAAGTAAGACTTGGAAAATATAGCATATTAACTCTAGCAAACTCCAGGTATTCCAAAATAAATGCAGCTTATAAATTCAATGGCTCCTATGACACTTCTACGCATCTGCAATTTGGGGTCATTTACCTACGAAATTATAAGGAGATGATCGCCAAAATTTTGGAGGGACATCGGCGATAAGTTTAAGATTCTTTATAATTTAATCCTCAGGAGAGCAAAGCAATGGGTGCTAAATTCACAAAGAAGGAACTTACGTGGCTTAGATAAAATAGCTGTACAATTTATATTTTGAAAATTTTCACATTCAATATCGATCGAAATTAAACTCTATAGAAATTTCGAAAGAAATCGAATGCCGTTATTACTTCCCTGGTATTCATAATCAACTGCATACCTATTAACTCATATAGTCCAGTCAATAAAATATATTGAAGTCAATATTTTGATCTGTTACAAATGCCACAATGAAGTCATTATTTCCCCTTTTTTTATGGTAATAAGCATTAAAAAATTTGATTTTGTTAAGGCAAATACTGCTATAAATTGTTTAAACACTTTAAAACTTGTATGACTACATGTGTATCTATGTGTATGTATGCTTTTGTATGAGATACTAAACTGAAGTGAAACACTAATGAAGCCAACATCTGTCCAATAAGCTGTCACATAAATCTGTCAGTTTATGAGGCAAATATTTGTGAATGACTGACAAGACGCAAGAATTTAACCAGGTTTATAAAGGTAGACAATTTATACATACAAATACATTACATATATATTATTTAAATTGCTACAGTTTATTTAAACCTTAAATGGATTTCGGGATATGAAATAGGGATTGCTAATTATAAAGAGATCTTTGACCCCCAAATCATTACTTTTTCAAACAGAATTTCAAGGACATTAAATTCGAAAATCTAAACATATTACTGAAATACTATCGAAAATTTGACAAATAATATGAAATAGTTGACATTCGACTTTCCATATGGATCTAGGTGAAATTGTCATCTACCATATAATATATATATATATTAATGAAAAATGTTCAGCTACAAATTGAAATTATATTTTTTTAATACAATTATGAAATAATTCTTGTGCCACAATAGGGTTAAATTTTCATATTATTATAATCGCATAGGATGGCCTTTAGTATGGTGTATATAAGTTCATCAACATTGTCAAGTTCCATAATCTTTAAATATTTTATGGTTTACACCATGAAATTTAATTAAAGAAGGGAATTTGTAAATTTGTTTATAAATTGGCATATAAATCATATTTATTTGTGAAACACATACATAAATAAGTACATATCATCAATATTGGTAACTTAAAAGTTTTGAGGTGATTTTCTCAAATAAATAAATTAAATTTATTTGTTAATACATAAAAGAGAATTGGCTCATTTGTATTTAGGTTTGTTCGATACTAACCTGCATATTTGACAGGATCTACTGTTTACCGACATTCCCTATATTTTGTTATTTCTACTCCTCTGCAATGAAAAAAATTTTAAATTTGATTCATCAAATTAAATTTTAATTTAATAATTCCCCATAGTATATTTGACCTGCATATACAATGTATTAGCGTTAATTGTTAAGGATGCTACAAATAAATTCAATATTTTATTAAATGTATTTATATAAAATTTGTTGTTGCTACTTGTGTTCCCATTATAATTATTATTATTAAAACTAATTCTATTTGCATATTATTTGTTGATTTATGAGTTGTTGCCATTTTTTGACAATTTATTTTTATTACAATTTTATAATCGCTTTTTGTTATATCAATAAACAGTTGATAATATAAAAATAGCACATTTGGTTAAAACTGTGCAACTGAGTAACAAACATTAATATAATTAGATAAGTAAGGTTTATGCTGAATTTTCACCTGGTCCTATAAAAAAAAGAATGATACTGTGAAAATTTAAAGAAAATATGTCCAGCGGTTCAGTTTTCTACAAAGCCCAAACAAACACCAAATACAGTTTAATTTGTATATATCGATTAATAAAAAAATGTCAAGCTAGTTTTTTTTTAGTTTATTGACATTGTTTAATTTTAAAATATAAGTATTTAAATCAATTTGGCACTAAACTGCTTCCCGCCTGACCGAAAACAAATGCCGGAGTGAATATTTTATTAAAAAGTTAACTTTTCAAAAAACTTTTTTTAAATTGCACAAGGAGACATATTGGTTGATGTCGTATTTTTGAAATTATTTCTTATGCATTATATAAAATAAATATCAATCTTTCATTCCTCAAAAAAAAAAAAATAATAATAAAAAAACGTTGAAATCGGACTTGATTTGTAGATGTTACGATTTTTTAAAACTCTTACATACTCAATGATGTATTAATACAGGGTGATTACCAAATGAATTTTCTGAAAGCTTGGGAGGACCTAAGCGTCTCTTTTATACATAGAAGATACAGATTTATTACTAAAAATTTTGCGGTTGTGCAGTGGAATAATATGTAAAATTGGTACCAGGTCCAAATGTGTCCGAAATCTTTGCCTGTTACATAAAAGGATTTTTATGATCTATCAATTTTTGGAAAATATTTGAGTTTATGTAGAATTTTAAATCGTTTTTTGTTTGATCAGAAATTTAAATTATGACCTATAGATTAAAAAAAACCGCATAAGGGAAAAAAATTAATTCGAGTTAAGAAAAATCGAGAATGTACCCGCTATCAACTTTTTCAAAATTTAAGTTATATGGGAGGTGGGCAGACGGCGCCCATTTTTAGTTTTCTAGTTTACATTGATCCTTGAACTACTTGCACACAATTTTGTTGACGTTTCACCATACATGGTGGGTGGGCGGTTTTTGATGGTGGGTATTGTAACGACAAGCTTCGCGCTAGGGGCTGGGGTACGGAGAAAAACACAACGGATTTAAACAATGTTACAAACTTTTATTTACTAAATCTAACGCGTAGAGCCACAGCTCTTAAAGATTAGTGAAGTAGCGTTGGGAAGTTCAACCTCCGCAACACTCTCTCAAAATCTTTACAACCACAGCCAATTCAATCACCAGCTGTCCTTATTTCTCAATCCCTCACTTTACCAACAAATCTGTTCACCACAGGTGTAAAGGGTATATTTAAGTTTGTCATTCCGTTTGTAATTCCCACAATTTTCGTCGGAGAGCAAAAAAGTTTACATTTTCGGCATCCTTGTAAGAAATGATGACGATAGGACCATGTCCGTCGTGTGTCGGTTGAAATGGCGTTTATGAAGTCCACCGATAACTGACAAATATAATATATATATCAAACGATCGGAAATCCTTTCGAGAATTTTATTATTTTTATATTATTTATATTTTATTATAGCTATTGGAACTCAGCAAGATCGGTTTATACAATGCGGAGATATGTAAAAAAACCGGTTTTCCAGTTTCTGAAGCCTCTGTATATACTGAGGACTTCGTTTTTACAAAGAAGTTTCGGTCATTTTTTTTTAAATTTTTGTTCTGAAAAAATGAAATAAATCGGTTCAATAATAACTGAGATATCTTACAAAACGCATTTTTTATTTTTTGAAGCCCTTGTTCAAGCTACAGATTTTTATTATACCCTACACCACCATAGGTGGGGAGGGTATTATGCGTTTGTGCTGATGTTTGTAACACCCAAAAATATTAGTCTAAGACTCACCTTAATTTATACCAGTCGGCTTAGAATCATTTTCTGAGTCGATTTAACGATGTCCGTCCGTCCGTCTGTCCGTCCATGTAAACCTTGTAATCAAACTACAGGTCGCAATTTTGAACCAAAATTAATGAAATTCGGTACACAGGTTTCTTATATTGAAATTGGTTATGATTGGTCCATTATTTCACCTAGCCCCTATACAAATGTCCTCCCGGAAAAGCGTTTAACGATCATAAATCCCTTAAATATAGCAGTATTTTAATAAAGTTTGGCACATATAAGTTTCATATAAATCTAAATAAGTGTGATTTTTAAAAAGATCGGTCCATAATTAACCATAGCTCCCATATAAACCCCTTTTCAGAAAATCACTTTAAGGGGCATAAATCCCATTAAAATGTTAGTATCAAGTTAATATTCGACACAAATAAGTTTTATATGAACATAAATGATAGTGCCAAATTTTAGAAAGATCGGTCCATAATTTACCATAGCTCCCATATAAGGCCCTCTTTCAGGAATCACCCAAAAGTGAATAAATTCATATAAATGTCAGCATCAACGTAATATTCTGTATTTTTATGTTTTATTTTACACTTATGAGTATCGGTCCACATTTGACTCCAAGTCTAATAAAAGACCCCTCTCCGAATTATAATGTACACAATGGTGTAGGGTATCATATGGTCGGGCTTGACCGACTATATCTTTTTCTCTCGTTTTTATATAGATCAGTCATAAATATTTTTATAAAATTTCGGTTTTTTTAATAAACCAAATTCGTTCATAATCAACAGAGTTATGGCCCAAAAACAAATCTGTTAAGAATATAAATACACACACAAACATGTATATTAAGCATTGTAATGACTATTAGTGACATTTTTGCCTATAAGACAAGTAGTTTAGTTCATGATGGAATTACTTTAACAAGGTGTATGCATAAAGGCAACAACTACAACAATGCAATAATAACAGCCATTTTTTTTCGTTGGAAATGAGACTGAAACGTCAAACAAAAGAGAAGAAGAAAAAGACGCGCAAATTGTAAACAATTATTGCTGAAATTGAAAATTAATATGAATAAATTGTATTTTATTGTTTTTTTGGTACAATAAGATATGTTACATCTCCATTTTATACTTCCTTTTTATAAATAGCATTTTTCTTTATTAATATTACAAATTTCACCACCGAAAATATTTGCTTTTGATTGTAAACAAACCAACACATACAAACTTAAAAAAAAATTTGACATTTCAGTCTTACACCACAAAATTGAGCAAAAAATAATCAGCTGATTTTACAATTTCACCTTGTACTCATTCCACCATGGTTTAGTTAGCAACAGAAGTAATATAATGAATAACAGTGTTGTTGTTCTTCTTTGTATATGCAGTCAGTTTGTATATACACACATAAAAAATAAATATGGAATTGTTGTTGTTGTTTATTTTTCACATTCAAATTTTCGTAGTTAGAAAAAAAATTAGATTTATATATGTGAAAATATTAAAGCGGTAATATGGTAATATGATGTCGATAAGATGGTAATATGGTGATATGGTGAAGGGTATCAAAGATTCGGCACAGCCGAATCTTTTTTCAATTTCATTTTTATTACACTTATTAGCAACAGAGAGCGCTACTTAAACAAAATCCGTTAATTTTAAAATGTAAAACATTATGATCACTCCCTTATAGCTTATCATTAATTGTTTTTTTTAATTATTAAATTAATATTAAGAAAATTCATATTCTTATATACTATAAATAAAATAATAAATGTATTAGTTTTAATATTAAATAACATAAACATAATATTATTAAAATAGTTGTAAGATAAAAACGAGGCACCGACTTTTATCGTTATAGTATAAAGAAGTGGAACTCTAACAAGTTCGAAGTTAAAAAAAAGAGAAAGAACAGTTTCGACTCAATTACTGTAGGATTGCATAGTATTATTTTGGTTTTATTTTTATTTAAATATTTATGTGAAAAATATTCGAACACTTATTTAACAAAATTGTTCCTCACCCATAACCGATTTTGTCAATAATAAACTCTCACTCTCTTGCCTCCCAAAGAAACAGTATAAGAATTTGGTATCATAAAAAATCATACTTAGGAGGCGAACTAAACTACTTAAGTTTCGGACTCAATCCAAATTTTGTATATTTTTAATGTACTTATATATTTAATTTTTTATTTTTTTGAATACAAATAATTGGCAAAATAAGACCAAAATAATGGAATATGATCCTCTAGCAGATACATCGAAACGGTTTTCTCTGTTTCATAATACAAACTTCTTCAAAATTTATTATCATCAAATTTTCAATGGAATAATTTACATTATTATAGCAATCATATTATGATTGTAGTAATAAAATTTTCGTCTCCGCTTATTTTCGTAGTAAAAAAATTTCTATAATCGTTTAGGATAGAATCACTTCACAGTAGTTATATTTACTAAAAAAATAATAATAAAAATTATTTGATTACGTAAACGAATATTTGATTACTCCAACCATTACATGAAAGCTGTAATTATATTAATTATTTCAGTAACCAAAAAACTGTTAACATTATTACCGTAACAATTCCCAAATATATCTAGTTTTTCCTGCGTATATGTTCCACAAAGTTTTAAAAAATTTCGAACATGGCAAAATACCGAAAAATATCAAAAAACGTAAAGAAATTGTAAAAAATAGGATAAAAACAAAAATTTAAAAATGTTCAATAATGCAAAAAATGACAAAAAATAAAATGTTCTTCATCTCAATGAAAATAATAGGTATGTATTCGTATATTTAAATGTATATTAGGATGACCAAAATTTCTTTTTGCATGCTACGTTTAAACGTACCAAAAATTAGGAAAGAAAATGTTAATTAGAACAACTTGGCGAAACTTTGACTTCCTACGATGATTGGAACAGGATGCTACACTGCTATTTACATGGAATAACATTTTTTTATATAAAAGAAAAAAACTAAAAAATTTACATAAAAGCACATACAAAATATAAAAAAATTAAAAATTACATTAAATCAAAACAAATAAAATAAAATACTTATTTTATCCGTTTCAAAAAATTATCATATTTTTGCCTTTTAACTTCTATTACTTTTTTTTATTTTTGTATTTTTACTAAGTAGCATTAATAATAGAAACAATATTTTAAAAAGAATTAATTTTATGCTTAAACTTTACATAGTTTTTTTTTTTCATAAATTTGAATAACTATAATGAGGGAATAAATACAAGTGTTACCATTATCAACATTAAAAAACTTTGTATGTTAAAACAGTGTTTTTGCATATGTTTTCTTAACAAAGGTTTGTTAGCCTTAAAGTGTTGGGTAACTAATGTGTACTTGAAAGCAAAGTTAATAATCCTTTTTGCATACGACTGTAATATTTTACTAACAAATTTTAAATAAAATGTCCCTTTTTTCCGTTCGTACTAAGTTTTTTTTGGAAAAATTACAAAATATGGTACAATAATTTTTTGTTAGCTATCGTTTGATGTATAAATTGTTAATTTTGGTGAGAAAATTTTCTTTTAAGATTTGTTTTGGAATCATCAGTTTAAATGGCCCTATAGCATCATCGTAGGAAGTTGAAATTTAGCATCTAAATGATGTCCCCTTTCATAACTTTAGATACGTTTAAATGTGCGATACACTTTGGTTTTGTTCATATAATGTTGGACGACCTTAATGTATATATACAAAATATTAATTAAACAATATTTCTGAGATCTACATCTTTGTTATTTAGCATAGTAAAAATCTGTAAAACAAGTCATTTAATGATTAGATCATTGTTCTTTTAATTACTGGTCCAATCAAAGCAAATGTGCTATTTTCATATCCTTCCCTGTCTACTACTGTATACATATGTATATGTAAGCGTATGTGTCAATTTTTATTATGGTATTTGTATTTATAAATAGTTATTAATTCAAATTTTATTTTAGGCATTTTATTATAATTACTATTGATATACCGACATAATGCACATAAGCACACACTTCTATATCTAAAAATTTATAAACAATCACAAACACTTACATACAATACAATATAATAAATTTAAATAAATATATTTACAATTTATTTATTTATAGATATTCTTTTTTTTTCGCAATTCACATTGTATTTGATGGTAGTGGTTTTTTGGTTTTTAAATAATACTTGAATTTAAATAATTATTTTTTTTGTTGCTATTTTCCTATCTTCTTTATTGTTTTTGTAGTTTTTAGAGATTTTTTTTAAACAAAAATTATAATTTTTTTTTGTGCTGGTTTAAATGTTAATATTGGTTTTTATATATTGTAATGCTTTGTCTAAATATTTATAATAATTTTATGTAGATTTTAATACATTTTAACTAATACTACCACTACAAAGGGAGTCAATTTTAAATAATGTATAACAGTGGGGCAAAAGTTATTAAACTATGTGAAACATATTTAATTTATTCTGATTTTGAGCTAAATGAGACTTACATTAAATGAAAATACTTTGAATTACTTCAAAACCTATAAAGGATTTTAATAAAACATTTTGTATACATAATTGTAAACTTCTTAATTTTAGCCAATTTAGATTACTTACTATACATACTTATATATTTTCCCTAAAATCACACAGTATAGATAAAAGGCATAAAATGATAAAGAAAAAGTATCAAATTAATATAATAATTCATTACGGCCCACTGTAACTGGGTGATATTTTAATTTTGTTGTCACATTCGATCATTAATTTGTAGTCGTGACCAAACAAAACTAAGCAGCAGTAACAACAAACAAAGCTGCAACATTAAATTAAATAAATAATACACAAATAAAATATTAAATGTAAAATGTTTAAAAATTATCAAATATTTTTAGCAAACAAATCGATGGTATGATGATGAACTTTATGTTGATGACAATTATTGTGGCCACCTCAACAACAAAAGACAACCAGCAAAAAAACCGTAAAAAAGAGGTGAAAAAATTTAAATTTTTGGTAAGGAAGGAGTAACAATCATTTGCATTTAAAAACCATTTATTTATTATCATTATTTTTATTATTATATTGTTATAATATTTTTAAAAATTATTGTTTTTTGTTGTTGCTCTTATATTTATTTATTTTGTTGTTGTCATTTTAATTCTAATTGAATTTTGTATATAATTTATAATTAAAATAAAAATATAGAAAAAAAACTAATGTTAGATACTACATATACAGATATAGAAAAACAAAATTATTAGAATAATTAATTTCAAAATACATTTATTAAAACAAACACACATGCTAAAAAAGAAAAAAAAATGCATAGAAAATAATTATTAAAACTACAAAACAATGAGATTATGCGTTGATTATACGTTATTATTATTTTTATAATTTGGCCAGGGAGAAAAAGTATAGAAATTAATTTTGAATGCATAAAAAAAAAAATATATATATATATATAATTACTGGAGTTTTTGTCACAAAGGTTTACATGGATTTGACATTTTAATGTGATAAATTTTTTAGAAATTAAAAAAGGAAAAAAATTAAATAATTATAAATTTAAATAAATTTTAATTAATTCTAAGCTATATGTAAACTTTTTAATTTACCTAACTGTCAGCCTTCATAAATATTAATGTAAGAGGTTTTTCCAAAGAAAAGTCTCCTTTTTTTCCTTTATATTTTCATCTAAATACTCAGATAGATTTCTTAGTAATTACATGAATTACACAAACATGAACGTTATAATTGTCCTATCACGATTACATGACACCCTAGAACACTACACATGAGCGATAAATTGATGCTCGACAGAGTATTAAACTCCTTTTCCGACAAAATTTCAGGAGAAACTAAATGGTCAATTTAAATCCCCTGCTGACCCAGGTTACATTCAAAGAACAGACAACAGTTGGACCAGCAGTCAGGAAACTCTGGAATTTCTCCTGGATACGCACTTTTCGGGCAGCCAACCATGTGATTTCACACAATCTAGATTTGGTCATACCTTGGCTGGTGAAAATATATCAGGCTTGCCTCTCCTGGTCATACGTTCCCCGGGAGTGGTCCTTTAGTGAAGTCATATTTATCCCGAAAGCAGGAAAAGCTTCACATACTAAGCCGAAAGACCACAGACCTATAAATCTGTAATCTTTTCTGCTCAACACAATGGAGCTGCTAATTGACCTTCAGGTAGAGTTAGTCTTTTACCTCCCTCTAAACATGCATACACGAAAGGTAAATCAGTTGTGATGACTATTCATTCGCTTGTGGGATATATTGAGAAATCTCTTGAATATAAGAATTTCAATCAAGCTACCTTTCTGGACATAGAAGGAGCCTACAACAATGTCGAACCGACATCGATCAAAGATGCCCTATTGGATCTTGGGCTTGATAACT
Organism: Protophormia terraenovae; assembly: GCA_951394005.1. Lineage (NCBI taxonomy): Eukaryota > Metazoa > Arthropoda > Insecta > Diptera > Calliphoridae > Protophormia > Protophormia terraenovae. Next base: position 37,747,857 of record OX596074.1, read on the forward strand.
CAACTATTAGATTCATTTCTGAACTGCTTGAAAACAGGATAATCAAATACACTATTGGCTCAGCCCTAACTTACAGACTAGCTAAAAAGTGCACACCACAGGGGGAGTTCTATCACCTCTGCTATGGAAACTATTTGTGAAGATGGACTCCCTAGGTTTTAAAACCGTAGCCTATGCTAATGAGATGTAGCTGTGGCCATATCAGTAATCCATCTCGACACGCTATCTCGAAGAATGGAATTTGCGCTTAAAACAATGAATGGAGCGTTGCCAGTGGATTAAGCGTAAATCCCTGTAAGACGGAACTAGTCATTTTTACGAGGAAATATAAAATCCTCCATTTTAAACCTCCCAGCATAAACAGGACGGTATTGGCAATATCCGACAGTGCCAAACACATGAGCATCATTCTAGATAATAGATTGTCCTGGAAACCCAACTCTATTGCGAGAACAGCAAAAGCTACAATGGCAATATATGTATGCCGAAAAGCCATTGGAAGTACATGGAAATTAAACCATAAGAATGTAAATTGAGTTCACGAAGCTGTGATCAAATCAATTCTCTTTTATGAGGCTACAGTGTGGTGGAAGTCGCTTGAAGTGGCTTCGAATCGCTCTAGTTTTGAAAGTGCTTCTCATAACGGGTGTAATGCTCACCAACCAAGGCGCTATTTGCTTTACTCAACTGAATCCCAGTTATACTTCATGCGAGAAAATATACGATAAACACGGCGATGAGACTGAACGCCAACGGTTGCTGGTACCATAGGCCATATGACCACGCCAGCATTCTGGGAACTACACCTGTAATTCCAGAACTTATGGATTACTGTAAGCCTAAACTTCTATCGACAAAGCTCTTCATATCCTCTATTTCGGTTCAGCCTGCAACCCTGGATCATACCTACTCATCTAATAGAATCCTTCGTGTTTACACAGATGGTTCCAAGATGAAGAATGGTATTGGAGCTGGAGTCTACGTCGAAGAATTAGGGAAGCGGTTGTCGTTCAAACTCCCAGACGTATGTAGCATTCTACGGGCAGAAATAATGGCGACAAATTGGCTAAGGTATTATAAGATATACCATACGAAAGATATAGTAATATTTACTGATAGTCAAGCTGCTATAAAGTCCCTGACAGGTGTGTTCTCCACCTCAAATATAGTCCATGAAATTCGAACATCGCACTAATATAGGTGTGCGGACACGGGACGAGTCAAGGCATTTGTATTGCGAATGAAAAGGCAAAGAAAGGTGCTATACTGTAGGATGAAAGTATAAATCTTTTCTGTGGTAATCCTCTGAACGCCAATAAGCAGCGTATTGAAGCTGTAATGAATTAATGATAACGAGAATGATCTGGCCTAAGTTAGATAAGCACAGGTCAACGTTTCTACTGAAACTGCCTAGGATACTACTAGATAATATAACAGCAGCAATCTCTGGTCACTGCAAATTTGTATCTTCGGCCCAATGATTTCTGCAGAAGCTGTCACAATGAAGAGGAATAGGAATCCATTTAACATCTCTTCTCTAACTGTCCTGCACTAGAAGATCTCCGTTCAAGACATCTAGAACAGAGATATTACAACAGCCTCACTGAATACTGTGAACAAATCGTGCGCATGTATATCCTGATTTGAGAAATTAATTTTTGTAGAAAAAACTCCAGTAGTTTCATAAAAAACTTAAGTGCAGACTTTTTTCTTTGCTTTATCAAACATTAGACAATGGGGCGCAATCGAACATTTTTGGATATTGATCTGTAACTTCTAATCAGCTGGGTGGATTTACATAAATTTTCACATAACCGTAGCAGAGAAGAGTAACATTTTAAGTTTGGAAGAAGGATCCTACATACATTTCATGCTTCCATGTACTATTAACTTTGTTTTTTTCGAGTTATATGCATTTAAAATTTCAACAATCGAAATTTTTCAAGATCTTCGCCAAGATTTTTATATATAAAGCCAAATGTTTTCCACAGATTTTATTATATATATTTGTCGTAATTTGTTAAAGAATGAAATTTTCTAATAAATAAAGAACGTATAATTCTCAAAAAGCATTTTTTTACTTACTAATAAATTAAAAAATAAAACGTGATCATTTCTGTTTATATCACCTTTCCCTGAATTAAGCGCTATTTTTGACCCGAATGGGAAATGGATCGACATCGACTAAACTAGGGATTCTAAGTATATGTGAATGTGGAATAAAAATTTATCGGCCACAAAATCAGTACTCAAATTTTTGATTACTTTCTTTGGGGATATACTGGCTCAGCTTTTCCTGAAGAATCTTATCTGACGATTAGGATCTTTCTGTATCTCTCATAGCATAAATTAGAACTTAAAGAAACGAGAAAGAAAGACATAGTCAGTCAAGCCCGACCATGTGATACCCTACACAATTGTGTGCATCAAAATTTGGGAGAGGTCTTTTACTCGTATTTAATTTGGGCCAGTTGTTGGCCGATACTTGTATTAAATGTAAAATAAAACATACGAGTACAGAATATTAAGTCGATACATTTATATGAATTTATTCACTTTTGGGTGATTATGGACCGATCTTCGTAAAAATTGACATTATCATTTAATTTTAAATAAAACTTATTTGTGTAAAATATTAACTTGATACTAACTTATATATAGGAGCTATGATCAATTATGAACCGATCTTCACGAAATTTGGCACACTTACGTGAAACTTATATGCCAAATTTCATTAAAATATTACTATTATACTTATATAAATATTTTTGGGTATTACAAACATCAGCACAACCCATAATACCCTCCCCACATATGGTGGTGAAGGGTATAAAAATTAAATTCAATTAGTATATTGTTGCATTTTTAGTGCTCGCATCTGTATATTTAGACAGTCTAGCCGTAAATAAGACTTCAAACTCCATCGTAATAAATTCAAAATGTCTTAACCTATATAAACATTCTCTAGCTCTGGGGTTCTCACAAGATCTTGCTTCGCGACCCCTTTTTAACATTGCAGTGGAAGCGCGACCCACTTCAACTTTGACAAGTATACAAATCATGTTAAATGTTACTTAAAGATAAAATAATTAAAATATAATATTATAATTGTGACATTATTTTTGCTTTTTAAGATCTTGAATACTATGAGACTTTTTCGTTCTTCTGCGTCTACTAAAGACCAAACCTTTTTTAATCGAAAAAAATTAAAAAAAAATAATATTTTCACATAAAAATCTAAGATGATAAAAATTACTCTAATAGTATGATAGCTTCGGAGCAAACTTTGCTATATTTCAACAATTTAAAATACATTTATCTTGTTCTTTTAATATGTTGATTTAAAATTAAACTTGAACTCTTTCTGAAATGAACCTGGTACTTTATCGATATTCACACTGAATGGATTTTTCCGATTTTATATTAAAAAGTTGCTTAAGAAAATTTTCTTTAAATAAAAACTTCTCCGCGAAATAAAAGTTTTGTATACTCAGCATTGAGAAGTCGCAACATTCGAGCCAATTTTAACAATCTCATTCAACAATATTTTTTTTTCTAACTTAAAATTCGAAAATGGTATTAAAACAACTTTACAAATAAAGTTTATTTTTGGACCCGATAAAGATATTTACCATAGAAAACAACTAGAACTTCAACTTGCTCACAAAAAACCTAACTCAATTGTCAAAAAAACCTAACTCTTTGTATGTGTTAGTAAAATTTTCTACAGAACAAGTTTATACGTGTGAAGAGAGCAATTTTTTGTTTCTGAGCGAATGAAAAGAGTTGGACTTCTTGTTGTTTTCTATGATATTTACTTCAAATTTTTTTTTATTCAATAAATAATTTTTTTATAAACTCTGCTACACCTCTGCTAGAAGTTACAGATTTATTACCAAACATTTTTATTAAACGTTGATAAAAGATCAATTACGTTTCTCAAGAATCATTGAGAGAAACTAGGAGAAATATTTAAAGTTACAATAAAGTAGTAAGTACAATGATATGGTGCCGTAGCAATTTCTTTTGTGATTAAATCGGAAGAATAATCGTAATATCGATTCACTCAGTTGTAGTTCTTCCGAAGTACGGTTCTCTTCTCTTACATCGTTTGTACGAGAAAAATAAAAAGAGACACAAATATACAGGATCTATTAGCAAATCGTAGGTGGCAGTTTCGAAAGAAATTTATAGATACGCAACCATTTATAGATAGAACTATTTGGCTTTTATGCAGAACCGACTAATTAAAAATTGTTAAGAAGTTCCACATGTTATAAGAATATTTTATCTATATTGTGGATTCCATGAAAAATAAAAAGTGAAAGCAAACTGTTAAAAGATATGAGGCAAAATTAGGTCAGAAATCTCAGGCAGGACATAATGAGCTTTCAGAAGGCTATTAGAAGGTGAACTAATCCGGAAATGTGACCCATATATGAATTGGATGGAAAGACTTTCTAAGGCATAGAAAAATAATCAGTATTTTTACGTCAATAATTTGGGGATTAACGCATATCTCTTATATAATGAAGAGATTTTCTGCGGTTTGATGACAAAATTGCAGACGATCTGTTCGGTAGTAATCAACAGATATACTCTAAGGAATGTTAAATTTGCAAACGAACACGAGGTAGTCGATTATTTTTATTTTGATAATAACCATTAATACTAATTATACTTGATATATAGCGGTCGCAAATATTAACATTCTGCATGCATGATTTTAGAATACGGTTATGTCTAGTATGGGTGCGTAAATTAGCTACTAATATAGAGCGATTTTTTCTCGCTGAACTTTTTTTTTTGTATTTTTTTCGGTCACTGGTCAATGCCAATACACTTCCATTGACTGATGGTTTCAAAATAAACATATCCCAGGCCATCGTTAAAATTCAACCGGATCTATGCATCAGAAATTAGAGCTACGAGAGAAACCCTTCCAAACAAAAAATCTCAAACTCAGCAAATTTTTTAATTAATTTATCATTTCACAACACAATAACTACAAATACAGTGCTGTGCAATATAATAGGCTATTGTATATTAAATATTTTCTCTTCGATTTAACACTATTAAAAAAACATTCTCTTAGGAATTTTTGGTACCGTTATTTTTGATATTGTCAATACTAAAAATAATGGGTATTTTTAAGAAGTTTCTTTCTTTCCTTTATGCTCTTTCGTAAACATTTCAAGAAAAGTTAAAATATAAGTTGTGCAAAATAATAGACTTGTTTTAAAGGATTATATTTTTTGTTTTAATTTACCTTATAATTTGGATAAATTTTCTGAAAATAATTAAATGTAAGGTAAATGAAATATTATTGTTGAAAAAATATTATAAAATAATATTATTTTTACGAAATGATGGGTCGTAATGTACATAGCACTCCTTAAGAAAGGCGAATAGTGAAATAATTGCGTGACCGAGGAAAAACACTTGATTTTAATGCGGAATTGCTTGGAAGGTCTCATCATTTCGTAAGAAACGCGATCAAGTGGAAGCCATCAAAAGAAACACGTGGTAGACCTTGCAAAATAACCGCTACCACGGATTCACATAGCTCTTCTAGTGAAGAAGCAGCCATTTCTATCTTCAAAAGCCGTTTCTGAAGAAATAGGTGCTTCAACAGTCCGACGAAAACTTTTAGAGAAAGGTTTGCCAAGTAGAATCGCCAGGAAGTTACCGTTTTTAAGCTCAAAAAAGTTAGAAGCTCGAAAAAAATTTGTTAAAAAAATTAAAAATAGTGAAGTTGATAATTTTAAGAACATTTTATGGAACGACGAGACAAAAATTAACTTGTTCGGGTCAGATAGTCGCAGAAATGTTAGATGACCAAATGGAAAGGAACTAGATGATCGTTATACAAAAAAGATTGTAAAACACGGCGGAGGATGTATAATGGTGTGGGGTGAATTTTTTTGGCATGGTGTTGGCCCTCTTTATTAAATCACCAAAATAATGAACCAAGAAATGTACCGTGATATTTTTAAGTATATCATGCTACACTATGTGGAGAACAATATGCCACCAGAATGGACTTTACAACAGGACAATGATCCTAAGCACTCCTCAAAATTTGTTAAATCTTGGCTGAGTGCTAACAATGTATCTGTTTTAGAATGGCCTTCACAGTCACCGGATCTTAATCCTATTGAGAACCTTTGGGTTGAACTGAAGAGAGATCTAGATGGGAAGACATTTCAGAATAAAAATAAACTTTGGAAAGATGTTAAAAAGAAATGGGAGGCAATTTCTATAGAGAAATGCCAAAAATTTTTAGAATCAATGCCCAGAAGAGTTCAGTTCATTTTAAACAATAATGGAGGTCATTCAGGTTATTGAATTAACTTAGCATATTATTATAATATTCAATATTAGTAGAAAATTTAATTTGTTTTAGTCTTTAATGAAAAAAATATATATTTGTTTAAGAAATATTGAACAAGTCTATTATAATGAATAATAGGAAAATTATTTTTTTTTATTTTTTATTTAAATAAAGTCATAAAAAAACAAAAACATTTGTGAATGGTGTATCTTTTAGTACAATTCTTAAATAAATAAAAAATAAATTTAAATATCATTCATAATGGAAAATATTTACCAAATAAAAATAAGTCTATTATTTTGCACAGCACTGTATGTCTATCAGCTTGCAAGTTACAGCTATCTAATACGAATTAATAAACCTAAATTGAATAAACTGTTATTTATTTCCAAGAGTTTAAAATATGTATGTAAATACAACCATTTCATGATATTATCAGAGAGAAGTCCATTTGTTTAATTTATCATAAACATCTATTTTACTTAAACTCTTAAAGTAAATTTTATATTAATAATAATCTTAACAAACAATCACGCCATCTATTTTCTATTTATAAATTTACAACTCAGTTACTAAATACTGATGAAGTTCTTAATTTGTCTGGCGCTACAATCGTAAATTTTATAACTTCTTTGTATAAATTTTATTTAAAAATTTTCGACTTAAATTTTTTAACATTTATCACCTCTATTAACTTTAATAAAAATGTCCAATAATTTATGATTCATATGTCAATGTTTTAGGCAGCACAGACTAAAACTCAAACCAAATTGTGTACGTCATAAATTCTAGTCAATCACCGCAATCAAAATAACAAAAATTAAATGGGAAACAAATAATAAAAAATTAGAGTAAATTTTCATCAAAAATAATTATTAATTATTATTATTTTTTTTTTTTTTTTTGTGTCAACTGTCAACGAAACTCTTATCAGATGACAAATTAGTATTACAGTAGTGGACACAAGGTAAAAGTTTGGTGGCAGTATATAAAAATTAGTTTGAATAGAAAAAAATAGCAAAATTTAATATTTAATAAAATATTTACAAGTTAAACAAAATTTTTTTTTTAAATAGCTGATAAAGTTTATTTGTTACTTTACTTTATTAGCCGACGTTTTAATATTTGTGTTATTATTGTTTTTAAAATACTTATCTATTAATTTAAATTTATTAGAATTTTCTCTTCCCTTATTGAATTTTGCTGTACTATTAAAATTATTATATTTATTATACATTTATTATTTTGTGTTAGTGCTTCCACTTTGATTTGAGTCATCAATCCATCTGAATGTGAAAGTTTTATGATGTTTTAAAATATTGTTGATTGACACATTAAATACGCAACAATCATAAAAAATAACGTTCGCTTATAAATGTCGTTATATTTTATTTCTAATGTTGATTATTAAATTGTTTTAAATGTAACAAATAAAAACGTGTATCAATTAAATTTAATTTATATTGTTCATTTGTTTTAAAGAGTTTTGTATATTAAAGATAATAAATAAAATAAAAATATTAGGATAGGCAACGATACGATATTAAAATTAAGGAATATATAATTATCTGTAAAACATATAGAATTACTGAAGGGTAGAGGTGATATTAAATTAAACTTGAATGTAAATAATGATTTTATTTTTTCAACAGATATTCTTGATATATATGTATGTTCAGTTCTCTATGGGTGATGAATTCAGCATCTTAAACATACTTATTAAACGAAAAGTTCTATATAGTAAAAATTCAGAGCCATTCACTGGTGAATTAAGATTAAGAAGAGAATTCTGTAAAAAGTTTCTTGCTGTATGGATTATTTCATTAAATGCATTTGGTCTTTATCAAAATAAGCAAAAAACAGAACTTATTTTTGTACTTGATTTAGCAAGAAGTTCCAAAAAAGAAATTGGATTAATGCTCTCTAATAACAACGTTAAAAGATTTCGGTCTAAAATCAGATAACCTATCCTTGTCTGGTATCCACACTATAAAAAAAAATCTAGATATATGATCTTATGATCTTATGTTTTAGAAATATTAAAAATTATGTTAAAATCGTAAAATAAAAGATTCCAGTTTGTTTTCACTACAACGCACAGTGGTCCCAAAACGAAATTTTTTGGAAATAATTCTGTAACTTTAGAACTGCTAGATGTATTTAAATGAAATTTTACATGGACAATCCTGAGGTGTATGCCAATTGATTTGGAGGAGGACAGATTCTTAGCGGGTCTGGCGGACGGGGGATGGACCTCCAAAATCGTCACCTCGGGTATGAACATTTTTTAAAAAATCTCCGAAACTGGTCAACTCTTTTAATTATTTCTTATATAATATCCGAGGTGACCCATTTCGGCGGTCCTCCACCCTGCCCCGAGACCACCTAGAAACGTGTCCTCCTCCACAACAGTTGGAAACTATCTCAGTAATAACTATGTGAAATTTCATTGAAATATATTAAATGATTCAAAAGTTAAACAAATTTATTTAAAAAGCACGTTGAAACTGCTGTGCACTTATGTATATAGAATGCTTCAGCACACATTTACCATAGAAATTGAAGGAAAATGTGTAAATTTTGCGGGAGGAGGTAAAGTTTCAGTTAGTTTTTAAACGATTGTGTAAAGTGTTTGTGCAAGTGTTTGGTATCGTTGGAAAGGTTATTACTTAAGAAATAATAATATATACAAATTGAAGTATTCCAGCTAAATTTATTCATTGAATTGATCAAAAAACGAAAATTGTATTTAGTATTATTTTTCAAAAAAAAAAAAAAAAAAAAAAATTTATATTTGAACTTAAATAAAATCTACATTAATTCAGCTATCATTGCGAAATTTTAGTATAATATAAAAAAATTAGTTGTTAAACGAAAAAAATAAATAGATTCCCAATTTCTTGCTTCAAAATACCCGAAACTCCAGTTCGGGGAAAACTTGCTTCAAAAATTTATTTTTTTCAGTAAAATAGCTACCCTGTCGTTATAGGAGGCGTGGCTTATTAAATATTTTTTGTGTGTTTAGCTAATGCATGGAGGTAACTTTCCATGGTATTTTTGTTTTAATATCAGCTTTGACATTTTTGTGCTATACAAAAAACTAAAAACACAAAAATTAAAATTAACGAAATTCTGATAGGGCTAGCGAGAAGACTGTTACCCCAACTGCCCTCGCATTTGTTTTACATGCATTTGTGAAAAGTGTTATTTTAGAAACATGAAAAAAAATGTATGGTCCAGAGGAAAATAATGGATTTCTAAGTGAAAAAATATTACCACCTTTTTGAAAAAAATCACAAAAAATCACAATTTGTTTCAAATTTTCTAATTCAAAATAATATAACTTTTTATCTAAACCACACAGGTATATGATCCTTGCACGAAGATTGTTTAGAATTTTGTACAGAATCCAGAGCGTATTTTAGAAAAATTTTAGGACTCAAATTGTGCCCGACAAGTTCAAAAAACTTTAAAAAAACATGTCCAAAAATGGGTCAAAATTTTACTTTGGTCCAAATATTTCTTAAAGTAAAAGAGTTAACCCACACATGTAAGCGTATTTTTTGTAGAGAATTATAAGGACTATCTATGTGCAAAAGCTTTTTTCAGTCAAATCATAAATCAAATTTTGGCGATTTTTTTAAAAATGTTCATACCCGAGGTGACAAACTTTGGAGGCCCCCCGTACCCCAGACCCGTTAAGAATCTGTCCTCCACCAAATCAATTGGCATACACCTCAAGATTGTCCATGTAAAGTTTCATTTAAATAAATTTCGTTTTGAGACCACTGTGCAACGGACAATTGTCTTGGTTACTCCGCTCGGTTGAAATTAGCATATAATTTGTAATTGTGTTGTACAGTGTTGCCAGTTTAGCCTTTTTAAGGCTAGATCTAGCCTTTTTATTTTGATTTCAGACTCAAAATTTTCGTTTTAGCTTCTAGCTTTTTTGTTAGCCTTTTTTATTTTTAACATTTTACAAATTTTATTTTTACAAAATCCACAATTTAAGCATTTGTGTATATTAATTCTTAAAAAAATATCGAAATTATTTATATTTAATGAAAATTTTCGCCTGCGGCGCTTCATTCTACAAAAATATTACAAATTTTTTTTTACAAACTTTATTACCCATATAAACTTATTACTTTATATTTACAAATTCACTAAAATATATTTAACAAATACCAAAATCTAATGAGAAAAAAAATTAATGCTTTTTTAAATAAAAAAATATGTTAGCTTTTTTCTGGCTTTATTTTTTGGGGCATTTAGCCTTGTCTGACCATTTTTTAAGTCCAATTTAGCTTCCTTTTTTCTCAAGTCCTGGCAACACTGGTGTTGTATAATAAATAAATATTTATGGCATCAGGAAATTTTTAATTTTTTTTTTTATTACTGAGAAATATGTAAAATATTGTCTAGAGTGAAATACATGCAAAAATATATCATTAGGTATGAGCAATTTTAAATGCTAAAGCCAGATTTAAAATAATGTCTTTCTAATAAAATATGCCATTAAGTTCAAAATATGCAAAAATATGCTGCAACAAATCGATCCCAAAAATTTGTAAATTGCCCAAAACGGATAAATAACTAACAGTTCGGTGCATTTGAAGCTTAGATAAATTATTCATTGTAAGAAAGAATTCCAAAAAATGGTTACAAAATTACAAAATTCAATAGAACCATTTCTGCATACAGAAAATAGATTGGTTGGAAAACGGCTACAACTATTAAAATAATAATGTAACATTCTAAATTTAATTTAATAATTTTAAAAGAGTTTTTTTTACTAATGGCCAAAAAGAAATACAGTGGACGTCCAGTAGTACGAATGATCTTTATTACGAATTTCCATTAATACGAATGGCAAAATTTTTGCATTGACTACTCTATAGTACGAATTAATAGGCATTTTTTCTATTCGATAGTGCGAATAGTGGTTTGTTATAAGAGTTTTTTTTTTTTATTTATGTATGAATGAAGTTTTTATTATGTTTTTACTTCATTCTTTCGCGGTCATCCACGTTTAGCGAAGATATTGTGAAGTTTTTTTTTTATTTTTAAAAGTGTTTTGTGTTTTTAACTGTCAAAATGTTGCAAGTAAAACGATGTAAAAAATAGACAATTTCATTGCAAGATAAATTAAAAACGAAATAAAACATCGTTGTTTGAAATTTCAAATAAATATGGATTATCCAAATCCACAATATGTACAATCATTAAACAAAAAACGTAACTGCTGGATAATTCCATAAGTTCGTTAAAAAATCGGTATAGACTTACAAGTGGTGAATTTAAAAAAATGGAGGATGCACTTTACGAGTGGTTTTTAGCACAAAGAAAATTCCATATCACAGTCGGTGGTGAATAACTAAAATGCAAAGCTGTGGAGCTGCACAAAAAATTCTACAATGGTCAGTTTTGTGCCAGTGATGGTTGGCTAACAAAATTTAAAAAGCGTTATGGAATACGATTGTTAAAAGAGTTTGGTGAGAAATTATCTTCTTCTAAAGAACTTGTTGCGCCATTCGTTAATAAGTTACCGTCTATGTGTGCTAATGCTGCAGGAACTAAGAAAATTAAATTTTTTGTAATAGGCAAAGCTCAAAAACCGAGACCTTTTCGGAACAAAATTCTTCCTGTTGAGTACGGAAACTCTAAATCTGCTTGGATGAATGCAAAAATGTTTTTTTGATAAATTTATTCCAGAAGTAAGTTTTAGTAAATTGTTTTAATATTATTAATGATTTAAAAAAATACAAAATATATTTACAGGTAGAGACATTTTTAAAAGAAAAGAAACTGCCAATTAAGGCTCTTCTAATATTAGATAACGCTCCAAGTCATCCACCGGCAGATGAACTGGTTCATGATACTAAAGATGGACAGATTTGGGTAATGTATATGACCCCCAATGTAACTCCACTACTACAGCCCATGGACCAGAATGCAATTAGGCTCTTCAAACTGATTACCGTAACAGTTTGTTGGAAGAAAATTTTGGTCGATGACAATTTTGAGGACGAGGATGATATTCCGCTATCAGTAGGGCGTGACAGTGAGGAGATAAGAGCAATTTCCGAAAGGGCCTGACAATATATAATTCGTACTAGCGAACGTCCACTGTAGTTATAATGTAACTGAAATTACTATAACTATAAAAATAGATAAGTTAATCGAATTGGGTTCGGTTAAATTAATTATAATAAAATCGGTAGCGTAAACCGTAATATATTCTTATTTAAAGCAGAATATTGGTGTTTACAACTGAAAACTCGTTTGTATGAAAATAATTAAAACTTTAACTATATTTTCAGTTACAGTTACGAAATGATTGTTTACTGAATACAGTAATAATGAAAGTTTATAAAAAGCTTATGTGACATTTGTAAAAAATAATATTTTCAAACAAAAAATAATTTTCCGTTCAAATAAATTGAAAAATAATACAATATTGTTCATTTTATAAGCAAATGTGTTGTCAATAAATATAGCGGTTATGTTTGGTGGTAAGTGTTTTTGTTTCAAACACAAACTAGTATAAATTAATGATCTCAAAATTATATAGACTTAAATACAGAGCCAGAATTTCATGGATGGTCTTTTACTAATAATAGGCTGCAACTTATCATTGCAATGTTCTATGTAAATATTTAAGAGCCTTCTATTTCATTACTCCAGCAGCTGTAAATCGTAAAATAAAGTATGATATAAACAAATAATGTATCTTTATCAAATCTTTTTAAACCCTACACCACCATAAGTGGTTGGGGTATTATGTGTTTGTGAAAATAAAGAATCACTTTCTGAGTCGTTTTAACCATGTCTGTCCATACGTCCGTCCATCTGGTCGGCTGGCAGGCTTACAATATAAAGCTTGTGCGTAGAGTACAGGTCGCAATTTTGAAGATAATTTGATGAATTTTGGTGCATATGATGTTATTTGCAAAAGAACGAAGCCTATTCAATTTGGCAATACTTATATACGTTTATATAAGTATAAATTCTGTATTCGTATGTTTTATTTTACACTTAATATCATATGGTCGGGCTGGACCGACTATTTCTTTCTTTCTTGTTATCACATAGAGTTAAGGCCCAGCTGATGAAGTACTTTATTAAGTAAATTTCTTGGCAAAACATTTTTTATATCGGTGCCGGCAAGGAAGATACATCCAAATACATAAAATTCATTACTGAAATTACATTGTAAGTTAATTATCCGCATATTTTTTTAATTTTTCAAAATTTAACATGAAAAAATTTAATATTTATACAATAAAGTGTATTAAAAATAAAACATAAATGTTCTTTCTTTCTTGAGCATACCTAATTTTAATATGTAGAAACTGTAAATATAATATATTTTGTCATAACCGAATACATTTTTTAAAATAATTTCAGTAATTATAAAATTTGGCAGTTCTAATCGAATTTTAAGATAGTTGTCACAATGAATCAGTTTTCTCTGTGTGTTTATTGCGGCAACTTATTTTGATTGCAGATTAAAAATGTCCTGTTAAAAGCATAAAATCTTTTACTGTAATGTAAGATTTCTATTCCCCATTTTGTATGACAATAATTCTTGTGAGCTCCTCTAAAGGTAAATATATTATAAACTAATGAATATATCATCAATAGTTACGAAGTGCAGTGGGAGTAATTCCGGATCAAATGCAATTGAATCCATAATTTATAAACAGATGAACCGATTTAAACAATATTTCACATACCAGTCGCAGATGTCTAATATGGTTTAAGCTTGTAATATTAATGCTTATAAGGACTTGACATACTCTTCTGATCGCGCTTCAGTTCTTGAAGTTTTCATTTTAAATTTCTTCTCTTAAGATGTTCATCATAATATCAAGGTTAACTTAATAACTAGTCGTAAAGCCAGTGTATTTTGGAATTTCGTGGAAAAATCTTTATTAAAAATGCTGTTGAAAGAAAACAGACCCTTAGCCAGTTAAGAGATGATTTTTTTCGAGTACGAAAAATTACTAAATTTAGAAAGTACTTTTAGGAAAATGGAATGAAAACGGGTAGAAGCAAATAAATTCCAAAAAATTAATTTCATAAAATCATAATTAATTGCAAATAATGTCTAAATGAAAATGCAAAACGTCATTTGCCACATTAGCAAAAGAAACCACAATTTTTAGTTTTTTCCTTTAAAATTGAGCAATTAAGTAAAATTTTTCAATCATTCCCTTAATGCAAAAATATATAAATCAAAAAACACCTTTCCAATAAAATTTTTTATTTATTTAAAACACTATTCGACTATTTCGTTTATGAAATTAATGTTACGATCTTTTGATTGATGTCATTTTTGAAGATATAAATCGAAATTTTTTGTATAAATGTAGTCTGGGTCAGTACATTATAATCCAGTAAATAAAACCAACATTTGATTTTAAGCGGTTACAGCCTTTTGCATTTTAGTTGACGATATATATGTATAAATAAAAATATGTTTACCTATAAATTAATTCATTACAATCAATCTTGAATGTTGAAATAAAGAGATGTAGTACTGAATTACCCCTTGTAAAAAAATATGTACCATATCCCATAGATGGACAATAACGGACAAAATCAGCGAAACGATCGCTGTCCTATGGGAGCTTTCACTGTACATGTCACGCTGCATATTGTGTCCCTTATTATTTTGTCATTCGAATGACAAAACATGTCAAATTGCTATGAAGAATCGATTATAGTCGAGAATAAAACATTATTGATAGATCCTTCTATATCAATAAATATATCCTTCTGTAACTTATGAACTGACATAAAGACATAAACTTAAAATGATTTATTTATTTTTTATATATATATATAAAAAAATTAAATTAATAAGCTTCTTTGAACATAATTTCCAAACCCTAATGTGTTTTGTGGGTGAACTTTTTTGACAACTGCGAAAAAGTAATACTATTTTGTAAAATATTTTTCAATTGCCTATTCAACTATGCTAGGGTCATTTTAATATTTTCCATTGAATGTAATCTGACCTCATCTTTATATACTTACATATTATATAATTAACCCTCTTAACTAATGTACGGGTTAACCCCTTCTATACCCCTATAATTGATATAAATTCATATGATTTGTTCAGCAATGCATATTCATAAATCACAAAAGAACGTAATAAATTCAAATAATTTTTTTCTCCGCTACTAATATTTAAATCAAAATAATAAAATTTATTATTACTAAACATAGAAAACTGATTAAAATGCTGATTTTTTTCCAATAAGTTTATATTTTATTAAAAATTGAACCCTGTTAAATAAATCACATCCGTTATATTTTTATGATAAATGAATAAAATCTAAAATATAAATATTTAAAAATTTTTTTCTTCTTTTACTTTAGTCATATTAGTTTTACATAAAATGAAATAATGGTGGTTTGTAGTTAGGATTTTAAACGTTTGTTTATATTATGAATTGTACATCCGTTTCCGTTTTTGTTTACTATTCATACTATAGTTAGGTTTTAAATATACTAAACATATAAATGTATGTGTAAATTTCTATGTATTTTTGTGAAGTTATTAGTGATTTAAGTAACTTCCGATTTTGTGTGAAATTTATGGTTTCTATATTATTAAAAAAAATATATATTTAAAGTAAAACCAGGAAAAATTTGTAAACAACCTTTAACCTTATGTAAAACTTTCACCTCTTACTCTTTCATTGTCTCTCTCTCACTTTCTATCCTTTAGCATATATTCAATTTTCCATTTTTATCTATTTGTACTCATAAAACTGTCTTTATGTGTATTAAATCCTGAGTGACATTGAGTGATAGTGTTGAAGTTTATTCTTATTTTTTTATTTTGCAATTTTTCTTTTCTTTCTAGTGTCACTCAAAGAAACCACAATTCCATCATCATGCTGGCACTATTTGCAATAGAAGAAATATAGAAAAACTGAAAAAAAAAATAACATAAAAATAGAAATCAATCAAACTTATTGTAGGTTCTTGTTCATAGAACACATATGAATCCTGATGATTCCGTCATGAGTGCAAGTGCAGACATTTAGTTTTCTTTCATTTTTATTTTCAATCTTTTACAAAAACATTTATAGTGTCATGATAACAAAGACTAAAGGCATTTGTTCCATCATACTATACGTCTCTAATAAATGTTTCGAAAAAAAATATATGGGATATTCCATAATAAAATAATTTGTCTATAAATATGGAAATGATTGAAAAAATATTTTACATTAACCCATTTCTTACCACTACCCGATCCCGTTAAGATAAATTAATAAAATTAGGAACGGAGTCTATTTTAGTGATTGTAATCATAAAGTCGAAAGAATTGTGATCCTAGCTTTTTTAGTTTCGGGTGTTGCGAAAACGCTTCAATGGTCAATTAGGGGTATGTTGTTTTGCTCATATAGGAAGTAGACGTTTAAACAAATTGTATGGCAAAATGAGTTTTATTTGTCATTTAAATTCAATTTTGTGATTATTTTACAAATTGTATGTTAAATATGTTAAGTGTGAACAAAAATAATTGGAGGTAGACCATTCCAATTGGAATTTAAGGCAACTAAAATAATGACTTAAAAACGTTAAATAGCTTACGGTGTAAAACTAAATAATTTCATATAATCTATAAAATAGATTGTATATTAAATAAAATATGTTACACATTAACAGCCGTATGCAAAAAATATTATTAACTTTGCTTTCAAGTACACTTTTCTTACCCAATACTTATAGGCTAACAAACTTTTGTTAAAAAAAAACGTATGCAAAAACATTGTTTTAAAACACAAAGTTTTTTTAACGTTGATAACGGCAACACTTGTATTATTTCCCCTCTTTATAGTTAAAGTTGTAAACTACCGAATATTAATACATTTGGTTATTAAAATTTTTAAAAAAGCTTTTTATTGTTTAAACCAAAGAATACTAAGAAGGGAAAATAGTACTCTTTCCTACAACAACAACATTTCTCTCACTTCACATACAAGTTCTGTGTGAATTCAACACACTTGTGAGGGAGAGAAACAACACAAAATAAACAAATATTTTCCTTAAAATTTAAGGAAAATTACACTCGCGACACATTTTTCAACAAACGCACGATATTTTTATTATTTTTTCACACGCGTTTATAGTATTTTAACTCCCGTTAAACGAATATTTTCCACAAACTGAAAAAATATTTTTTTATTTTATTTTTGACATTCCTTTTTTGTATGTTGAAATTTAAATTGAACAAACAATGTTGCTACTTTTGGTATTAAAAATAAAACAGATTTTAAAATAATTTTAAATTATTTTCATATTCATCAACAAAAAGCAAAGAAATGTAATTATATTACTATTTGTGGATGTAACCCGCATCAAAAGATAAAAATCTGCGAATATAATTGTGATGAATTATATTTAATAATTTGTTAATACTCTTTTGTGCAACTATGTATGATTATGATGTGTGGTTTCAGCACTAATACATATAAATAAAATTTGACTAACACAATCATAAAGTTAGGTTTTTTTTTTGACAACAGAGTTAGGTTTTTTTGACAAGCTTTCTATTCTTAGTATTCTTTGGTTTAAACATTAAATTAATTCTTTTTCAAATATTGTTTCTATTTTTATTATAACTTACCCAGCAAAAACTTGGTAATGACATGTAGTTAGGGATGTAGTTACTTTGTGATGACAACAACATACTGTCTGGATGACATAGAAATTGTTTAGTAACTAATTATTTATAATACGAATGTAAATAATTATTTATGATCAGATTTTTGAAAATAATAATTTTTATTGATTTTTATAATGTAGTTATAAATATTCATATATTAGAAGAAGAGATACATAAATGGAAGGCAAAATTTGCGTATGAATTAATTTGTAATCTAAAATAATTTATTTGTATTGCATTTATTTTAATTACATTTTTGGTTGTTGTTAAGTTTTTTAAATTAAATTTAAAAAAAAATCTTTTTACAACAAAAACAAAAAATATTTTATATCTTGACATTTCATTACTTATTTGTAACCTAAAATGTAATTAGTTAGTATTGTTATTACTAATCAGGACTTCAGTAATGATTTAAAATCAATGCGCTATTTAACAGTAATAAGTAATTAGTTATTGTAATGACGTCTATGTAATGTATAGGGTAAGTTGTTGCCTCTAATGTCGCCACAGTGTTAAAATAATGAGTTATTCAGGTAATGTGTAAGTAGTGGAGAGTCATTATATTAGCTTCTTAACTCATTACATGGCAACCAAAGTTTTTGCTGGGTTAGTAGAAATACAAAAAAATAAAAGAAATAATAGAAGTTAAAAAGCAAAAATATGACTAATTTTATGGAACGGATAAAAAAAAGTATTCGAACAACGAGTTTATTTTATATGTTTTGATTGAACGTACACCACTAAAATATTTTTTACATTTTTATTATTTTTTATGTGATGTTGTGTGAATTTTTTAGATTTTTTTCTCTAAATATTTGTCTGGGATAGACAAATCGGACCTATGATGAATAAATATAACGGTCTAAAGAAGAAGGAAGATATAGACGTCTAGAATAGTAAGTAAGTTTAATGTAAAGGCTCCATTACTCTACCGTAAATGTAAATGTAAAAACGTAAATGTAAAGGGAAACGTAAGTGGATGATTACTCTAAAAATGTAAATGTAGCCAATACTTTGTTGTTGTTTTGTACACATGAACATCGGTGATGTCAATTACACATATTTCCAGTGGATCAAATTCAAATTGAAAATCGCTAAATTTATTGGTTTGTATTTCAGCGATTCGTATACAAAACGAAATTTGTGCTTTTATGACAAAAATTTTGAATTTTAAATATTCGACTCTACATCTTATTTAAATTATTTCAACAATTTTTTAGTGAAGAAAACAGCAAAACTAATTGTCCAATTGATAAACCTTTTACAGCGATTTTTTACGCAGATTTAGTATAATGAAATAAAAAGCTGTCAACACTGTTGTTACAGCTGTCACGTAAAAACGTAGAGCGACCTAATTTGATTAGGTTGCTACGTAACATTTACGTTTTTTAGTACACATACACACATAACTCTTATAAGCAAAACGTGTCAGCTGATTCGCTACATTTACATTTACGGTAGAGTAATGGAGCCTTAAGTTCATACTTAGTTTTAAATATTTATATCACATTTGTTATATTTTAGTTAATAAACGTTTTCGCATACAGTTTTAATGAATTTAACTTAACAATGCTTTGTAAAGCTGTTTCAAGTTTTTTTGCATACGGACGTAAAGCATTTGGAATGTAATGTACATTGCATTCGATTATCTGTTTGCGCATCATCTCGATTATGATTTCAATACGGTGGTCAGGAAAGCATTTTGGTCCTTCGTACAGACTGCCTAACCACGTTGTGCTCCAAACACAAATGTTACGAAAATCGATTCTGTTATTCTTGCAGAATATTCTCAAATTTAAAAAATCGTAAATCCTGGTAATATACCAAATGCATTGGCTTGTAATATGATGTATTTCAATTGAAATAGGATTTGGCTTGTAATATGATGTATTTCAATTGAAACAGGATTTGAAAATTTGGGTAATGTACCAATATTCAAATGACTAAAAAAAATGTGTTTGCTTTCATTTATCCGTGCACATATATTCACAGATTTTTCTTTTATTATACCATGAATATCCTTGGAGATTTTATTTTGTTTATATTTTGATATCCTCTTAATCTCATTTGATTGAAAACCGAAAATGAACTATCACTTTGAGTAGAGAGCATGACCTTTTATAGAAAAAGGATGTTTCGAAAATTATGAAATTTTACCTATTCACATTGGCTTTTATTTTTATACCCTTCACCACAGGTGTAAAGGGTATATATAAGTTTGTCATTCCGTTTGTAATTCTCACAATTTTCGTCGGAGAGCAAAAAAGTTTACATTTTCGGGATCCTTGTAAGAAATGATGACGATAGGACCATGTCCGTCCGTCCGTCCGACCGTCCGTCCGACCGTCCGTCTGTCCGTCCGTCCGTCCGTGTGTCGGTTGAAATGGCGTTTATGAAGCCCACCGATAACTGAAATATATAATATATATGTCAAACGATCGGAAATGCTTTCGAGAATTTTGCTATTGGAATTCAGCAATATCGGTTCATACAATGCGGAGATATGTTAAAAAAACCGGTTTTTAGAACCGGTTTTCCAGTTTCTGAAGCCTCTGTATATACTAGAGACTTCGTTTTTACAAAGAAGTCTCGGACATTTTTTTCTGAATTTTTGTTCTGAAAAAATTAAATAAATCGGTTCAATAATAACTGAGATATCGGACAAAACGCATTTCTTATTTTTTGAAGCCCTGGTTTAAGCTATAGATTTTTGTTTTTATACAGATCGGCCACAAATATTTTTATAAAATTTCGGTTTTTTGAATCAGCAGGATCGGTTTATAAATGGCGGAGATATGCTTTAAAAACCGGTTTTTGGAACCGGTTTTTCAGTTTCTGAAGCCTCTACATATACCAGGGACATCGAATTTTTAAAGGGGGCTCGGAAATTATTTTCTGAATTTTTGTTCTGAAAACGAATTTTTTATTTTTGAAGCCCTTGTTCAAGCTACAGATTTTTATTTTTATATAGATCAGTCATAAATGTTTTTACAAAATTTCGTTTTTTTTAATAAACCAAATTCGTTCATAATCAACAGCGTTATGGCCCAAAAACAAATATGTTAAGAATATAAATACACACACAAACATGTATATTAAGCATTGTAATGACTATTAGTGACGTTTTTTTGTTTTTTGTATAGACAAGTAGTTTAGTTAGAAACAGCAGTAATATAATGAATAACAGTGTTGTTGTTGTTCTTTGTATATGCAGTCTGTACAAAAATAAATAGATATGGAATTGTTGTTGTTTATTTTTAAAAACTAAAACATATCTGTTAAGAATATACGTAAATACATACACAAACAAGTATATTAAGCATTGTAATGATTATTAGTGACGTTTTTGCCTATAAGACAAGTAGTTTAGTTAGCAACAGAAGTAATATAATCAATAACAGTGTTGTTGTTGTTCTTTGTATATGTAGCCAGTTTGTATATACACACATAAAAAAATAAATAAATATGGAATTGTTGTTGTTGTTTATTTTTTAAAAGCAAAGCCTGCTATGATTGTTTTTTTATATATTCAAATTTTCGTAGTTTGAAAAAAATTTAGATTTATATATGTGCAAATATGAAAGCATACGTTAAGGCGAAAATTTTATTATTTGTCGGTAATATGGTAATATGATGTCGATAAGATAATAAGATGGTAATATGGTGAAGGGTATCAAAGATTCGGCACAGCCGAATCTTTTTTCAATTTCATTTATTTTTATCATAATCATAAAAATTGTAAATATTTTGTTTTTCTTTAGCAAATTTTATGACCTTTGAAGAATACTTATTACCTATTTTTTAAGACAATTGAAAAAATTTAGCAACAAATTACATCATTTTATTGGTTTCATTCATCAGTTTTCTAAATTTTTCAGGTAACTCCTTGAATTTTTGTGATCATATTCAATATAACAGCATCCTTCACAAAATACACTTCATATTCAGGTAGCGTCTATCATTTGGAAATTCTCTTTCTTACATTTGTTCTCAATGAGTGTAAAAAATATAACCACTTGTAATTTGCTGACAATTGCATATTTTTTTTACTACATAAGTAATAAATAATATAGAATACAACTTTTTTAAGGATAGAGTAAAAAAATTATATTGCACATGAAGTCTTAATTCTATATTCGTTCATCTATAAAGGTTTTCTTAATTATTTTCCACAATTTTAACATACTATATTACCTTAAAAATTTCCATATTTTCAGTACGCCACCTTGCGTAATGTAGCTAAAGGCCGGGTTAGTTGGTTGTTTATGTGATGTTGATGTTCCGTTTATTTACGGAAAGAATTTTGTGCATTTATCCAAAATTAATAACGTGACATTTGTTAGCAAAAACACAGAGTTACCATAAATTATTTACTAGAAAAAGCCTAAAAATGCAACTCTGTTTAAAATTAAACATGCCAAATATTTATGTACTTAATTGTTTGAGCATTTAATTATTTTTATTCATTTATTTCTTTGTTTATTTAGTGGGTTTTCCTTTTTATTTCGTTAAGCATTTGTTTGTTTGTAAGAAAAAAGTTATTGTTTGGCAACACTGCTAACAGCTGTCACGGAACAACGCAAGCAAATTCTGTTTTCAACAGAATCAGACATCACATTACATCAACGTGAAGTTTTAATAATTGTTAGCATTACAATACATGCAATATAAACGATCAGCTGTTTACTTTGCGGGAGGAAACGGCACATAAACAACCAACTAATTCACGCTTAAATTACACTACACTATTGACCATTGATGCGTTTTCGCAACACAAATTTTTCGGAGCTTGGTGTTTCTATCTCCCTAAATTATTTGTCAAAAGGTGAATAGTTTCATATTTTTTGATGTCTTGGCTATCGTTTTAAAGGTTATTCAAAATGTTTTCTAACATTTTTCAAATTAATTTTTAAATTTGTGGATAAAAAAAAGGTCTATTTTCAAAAAAAGGTCTATTTTATAGACCTTTTTTTTCGGAATTATTTTTTTTGGTCAATTCAATTAGTTAACATTCCAAGCTAAATGTACATATATAAAACATTATCATTAATTTGAAACTAAATTAGTTACGGTATTAGTTACGGTATTACTGATGCGAAAACGCAACAATGGTTGGAAATGGGTTAAGGAACATTTTATATCTAATACATTTTTATTTGAAGATAAGATAATCTTAAAGTTTATTAAAACAACTAATCTTTGATAGATCTTTTAGGAATTAAAAATTTCTAAAAATTTTCTAACTAAAATCACATTTCAGTATTTAATAACCCATATGGCTAGAAAACTTCCTTGTACATTTATTGCTTTTTTATCTCCTACTGCGTTGATAATGATGAATAAGACATGTTTTAACACACACAAACACGTAAGTAAAAGTGCAAATACAGATACACTTCAAATCATACAAACATTTATATTTCATTTTACACAATATTTCTGCATTTTCGCCAAATGATTCATGAATCATGATGATGATAGTGTTGGCATCAAAGAAAAATAAAAATGTACTGAAGAACGATTGAATTTTGATTGACAATAAAGCTTGACATTTAAAGTGTATGTTTCCTGTTATTGAATTTAACCCATAACGAAACGAAATATTATTTTTTTCCACTACAACTTATTTAAAATTTAGGGACAAACATAAATTGTTTTTTATTAACACGATTTTGAATAATAACCCAGTGAGTTTTATTTTATTTATAAAGCATAACAAATAGATTAATTAAATTTTCTACACATCATTGGTTTGACAATAGTTAAAACATATGTCTTGGTCGAATGTTAATAAAACTGACTTACATTTGGAATACATTGAATTAAAAATGTATTTACTTAATACAGTAACTAAAATATTCAATTGAAATTTTATTGTAAAGGTGTTCTTACTGAAAGAACGATCCTCGTAGCGTTTGACTTGTCAAAGGCTTTTGACACTGTTAGACATGCTACAATAATCCAGAACATCCTGTACTTGACAATGACCAATAGCGTGTAGAGATTGATAGTGATCTATCTAAGTGGCCGTCAGTCGGTCATGGAGTTTAGAGACAAGAGATCAAAACCTCCTGTTTAACTTCTACCTCTCTATATTCCCTGCACCTCTTCAAGGTATAGAGGTGATTACATATGCGAACGACTGTACCATAATCGCGACGGGCCACAATGTTGATAACTTATGCGAAATGGTGAATTTTTATCTCAACCAGATTCACAATTTCTTCACTGCGCTTAACCTGCAGTTATCACCAACGAAGTCTTCAGGAACACTCTTCACCACCTGGACTAAGGAGGTAAAACTCAAGATTGGCGCCTTTGTCCTCAGCTCATACTACTGCAATCTCGCACAAGGTTCTCAAAGCACTAGCCGGCAGCACTTGGGGAAGGGACAAGGGAACTTTGTTAGCAACATATAAAACGAGAGAAAAAGATATAGTCGGTCAAGCCCGACCAAATGATACCCTACACCATTGTGTACATTATAATTCGGGTAGGGGTCTTGACTTGGAGTCAGAGTCGCCCGATACTCATAAGTGTAAAATAAAACATACGAATACAGAATATTACGTTGATGCTGACATTTATATGAATTTTTTCACTTTTGGGTGATTCCCGAAAGAGGGCCTTATATGGGAGCTATGGTAAATTATGGACCGATCTTTGTAAAATTTGGCATTATCATTTATGTTCATATAAAACTTATTTGTGTCGAATATTAACTTGATACTAACATTTTAATGGGATTTATGCCCGTTAAAGTGATTTTCTGAAAAGGGGTTTATATGGGAGCTATGGTTAATTATGGACCGATCTTTTTAAAAATCGGCACACTTATTTAGACTTGTATAAAACTTATATGTTCCAAATTTAATTAAAATATTGCTATTCTTATGGGATTTATGATCGTTAAACCCTTTTCCGGGAGGACATTTGTATGGGGACTAGGTGAAGTAATGGACCGATCATAACCAATTTCAATAGGCTTCGTCCCTGGACTAAAAGAAACCTGTGTACCAAATTTCATTAATTTTGATTCAAAATTGCGACTTGTAGTTTGATTACAATGTTTACATGGACGGACAGACGGTCAGACGGACGGACGGACGGACATCGTTAAATCGACTTAGAAAGTGATTCTAAGCCGATTGGTATAAATTAAGGTGGGTCTTAGACCAATATTTTTGGGTGTTACAAACATCAGCACAAACGCATAATACCCTCCCCACCTATGGTGGTGTAGGGTATAATGATTGGTAGGTCAGTAGACAATTCAAAGATATGTTCAGGATAACTTGCACTGCCACTCGTACACGACAGCCAGCGAACGCTTTTTCTCTTTGCCCAACGAATTTATTAACACAACCAATAAAAGTAGCACAATTTCTTGGCCTTGACCTCGATGCAGAGCCCTCAGACTGAAAATTGTTAATAAGTTTTAGCTGTTACAACAACAACTGAAATTTTAAGGTAATTATCAAACATGTAACACCCAAACTGATATTCATGCATACTAACACTCTTCATTGCATACATTTATAAAGTAGAGGGGTAATAATGTAATCAACGTATTTTAAGGCATCATTAACACTGAACAATTTTTACTTATTTTTAGAGTTTAAATCTCCAAATTAACTAAAAATTTAGTTATTTATGCTAGATTTTAAACCTTGTTATCCATAAAAATATATATATTTCTTTTAATCTTAATCTCATAAAATTATTTTATAATATTCAAAATATATTGCTTGCTGTGTTATGTACTTATTAGGTAGTAAAATTATGTTGTTAAAATATGTTTTATAGGTTATACTGTACAGGATAACAAAAAAAAAAAAAAATCGAAATGATAAGTGATTTTTAAACCATTTGTCAAGTGACAGATGAGAATTTGATTGACTTGTATGGCATACAGGAATCATATATAAACAAAAAAAAAATAAGAAATAAAAGAGTAACTGATGGAAGTATTAGGGAAAAAAATTAATTTCATAATAACACGGTATACTGTAATAAAAAACAAGTAAGAAAGTAATATCATTGGTAGACAATATATTTCTCTATATTAATTGGTTGTGTCTGTCGAAGGGTCGATAATTATTTTTCATCGGTTAACGTAAACACTTTTTGTGTAAAGCAATTAGGTAGAATCGCTATGAATTCATTCTGAAAAGATTAAAAAAGTTATCAATAACAGTGTCAAACTTTTGCGTAAATAGTTTTAAAGTCATAAGATAATTAATATTTTCTTTGTATGAAACCCTTGCTCCTATCAAAAAATAAAAAAGCCTATTTTAATTCTGGGGATCACAGTTTGATACTGCGAAAATGTCAAGAAAATCGGTTTAGCGATTTAGCTGCCTATAAGGTGCAAACAAACAAGCAGGCAAACACTATTCATTTTTATATACATATATAGACTAGTTTATTCCGGTGAGCTTCGCTACAGCAGAATGGAATACGTATTTTCTCTGCAGCTATACACTTCATCAACATTTGTGGTGTCTTATCCATTCCGGTTTCGTTGCACTTGGTACAATATTGCGGGACTCAGCTAGTAGCACCAGGTATTTGGGGCAAGTAAAGGAGAGGTTGAACATGTTAAGATGTGGTTACATAGTGTCGTAAGCTGATATCCGGTTCGAAGGATCATAAACATGTTTGCAATCGTAAATTGTCTTGTTGTCTCTGTTTGGCGGTACCAAAGCAGAGTTTGTTAACTATAATCAGACATCAGCAGATGTGCTTGTATTTTCTGTGTCGCTATACACTTCATCAGCATTCGTGGTGTCTTATCCATTTCGACTTCATATAAATCTAAACTATAAGAAAGTAGTTCCTACAAAATTTGAGAGATCTCACCCATTTGCATCTGAATTTAAAAAAAATAATCATTAAAAGTTGAGCGAAAAAATAAAAATAAAAAAATAATGATTATTTGTTGATTTTTATTTTAAAACTCATAATCATTACGGTCCCTGATATTTTTGGATGTCATGTATTCAACTAGTGAAAAAAATAAAAAATTTTCTCATATCACGAATTATTTAATGAAAGTACTAAAATTCCTACATCGATATAAAACAGCATTAGATCGTCTTGTTATTCATGAACGCCCATTGACTACATTCTGTGAGTAAAACTTTCTCGACGATAAAACTTTTTAAATATGAAAATAAATAAATAAATAAATAAATAAATAAATAAATAAATAAATAAATAAATAAATAAATAAATAAATAAATAAATAAATAAATAAATAAATAAATAAATAAATAAATAAATACATAAATAAATAAATAAATAAATAAATAAATAAATAAATAAATAAATAAATAAATAAATAAATAAATAAATAAATAAATAAATAAATAAATAAATAAATAAATAAATAAATAAATAAATAAATAAATAAATAAATAAATAAATAAATAAATAAATAAATAAATAAATAAATAAATAAATAAATAAATAAATAAATAAATAAATAAATAAATAAATAAATAAATAAATAAATAAATAAATAAATAAATAAATAAATAAATAAATAAATAAATAAATAAATAAATAAATAAATAAATAAATAAATAAATAAATAAATAAATAAATAAATAAATAAATAAATAAATAAATAAATAAATAAATAAATAAATAAATAAATAAATAAATAAATAAGTAAATAAATAAATAAATAAATAAATAAAATTAATTAATTAACTAATTAATTAATAATACACACAGAAAAAAGATTAGTTGGAAAACGGTTACTAATATAAATATATGATAAACAATACTGAAATTTTACAATATTAATAAAATATTAATTAGTGCATTCAATTTTCTATATAAATGCCTGTTAATTTATTATTATGTTGGAATAACAGTTATCACAATTCTTAAGTTAGTTATTGTAATCAATTGCGATTGGTAAAAATTAATTAAGCCAATTCGGAAGAAACGACTGAAATGGTTTCACATATTAACACTAAATATTGGTAGTTGCAATTAAAAAATGTTTTATACTATTAACATTTAAATATTAACTAATTTTCAGTTACAGCAATCAATATTATTCGGTTACAATAACGAAATATAAAGCAATTCAATGCTTTCAAACAAAAGATAATTGTGTTTATCAAGTAATATTTATTTATTTTTTGACATAAAAAAAAATACTAAAAGGAAAGAATTTTGTAATAAATTATAAAATACTAAAATTAAAATTAATACATATAATAAAAACATGTATGCGTTAATTATAATATTATTTAAATTATTCTTATTATCTTCAGATCATGTGTGATGCTTTTTCTTGCAAGTTACAAGTTGAAAACATTACATTTCCCTGACCAAGTAAGATGCTATTCCCGTCTTGGTATTTTATAATTTTCCGTTTATGCTTATATGCTGCTTCCATATCATGCGTAATGAAGGTAAACAACTTACAATAACTTGAAACAACTCTTCAAGCGCATTTCCTATTTTGCAGATTAAACAACAAATTATATACCTCCATTACTGCCACCAATGCTCTTGTGTCAGACCTTAAACAATTTCCTCAATCAGACGATGTGTCGTCGTCTTCAAGCTGTTTAAAAGAAAATCAATTCTTTACACGATTATTTTACGAACCGTACACCCTCTTATTGGAGAACTATATACATGTACAAGAATCCAGGTCGACGCTATGTGCCATGTATTATGTATTTTAGTATATTTTATTGTATATTTTTATTGATTATTACAAAAAGTATAATAAAACTCAATTTTATAATATAATTAATAAATATATTTTTTTTGTGCTAGTCTAATGTATAAACATAAATCTAGAAGTTATACCAATTGAATTAGTTTTCTCCAAACAGTTGCAAATACCGATTTGTATGGTTATGACAACCGAATTTTAGGATAGTACATGTAACCGACCAAATTCGATTGGCTAAAAATTCGGTTGCCATAACGAAACTGTTTTCTCTGTGTAATATTAATAATAATAAGAATATACAAATAAATATTTTTTCGCGAAACTAGGGCTATCTGTGGTTATTTATTTAATTTTGATGATTTTTTGTGACGATCTGCAATTTTTACATAGAAAGGTAATCATGTAATATTTTACACAACAGGGATGTCAAAGTTGTTACAATTGTACAATTTGGTTGGTCAACTCTAACCTGAAAAGTACAATACGAATTGGCGTAATTAAATTTAGTTCTTAATATATTTTTTAAAAAATTTCAAGATTTTTAATGCCAACCGGGTTTAAGAAGGAACCGAATAGTTAGAATTTACTTGAATATCATCCGACAGAGAAAACAAACAATTTTTATTGTCAAGAAATGTGTGAAATAAATATTTAAAATTTAACTCTCCATCCGAACTGATGTGCTCTTGTAAAATATTTAGGAATTCAAGTACTTGTTAGTTTATAATTTTGTGTACTAAATGTTTGATCCTACAGGTATAAAAAGAAAACAAGGGCAAAAACGGAAAATATTTACATTTTACGTGGAGCGTAAAATGTAACCAAATGGCGACACTGGTTTAAATAAAAAGTTATTATACCCTTCACCAAAGGTGTAAAGGGTATATATAAGTTTGTCATTCCGTTTGTAATTCTCACAATTTTCGTCGGAAAGCAAAAAAGTTTACATTTTCGGGATCCTTGTAAGAAATGATGACGATAGGACCATGTCCGTCCGTCCGTCCGTGTGTCGGTTGAAATGGCGTTTATGAAGCCCACCGATATCTGACATATATAATATATATGTCAAACGATCGGAAATGCTTTCGAGAATTTTGCTATTGGAATTCAGCAAGATCGGTTCATACAATGCGGAGATATGTTAAAAAAACCGGTTTTTAGAACCGGTTTTCCAGTTTCTGAAGCCTCTGTATATACTAGGGACTTCGTTTTTACAAAGAAGTCTCGGACATTTTTTTCTAAATTTTTGTTCTGAAAAAATGAAATAAATCGGTTCAATAATAACTGAGATATCGGACAAAACGCATTTTTTATTTTTTGAAGCCCTGGTTTAAGCTATAGATTTTTATTTTTATACAGTATTGCCTACAGAAAATAAATTTCAAAAAGAAGGCATTTTTGCAAATTTTTAGATATAAATGCAACTTTTTTGAACTGATATTCCAAATAAACAAAATTATTATGTTATAAGGTAAAGCATATGTCAGGAAATATATTTTGAAGTTTTTAAAAAAAAAATAGACTGGGATAACCTTTAAAATACGAAGATCAAATGTCAAAATTAAAAAAAAAATTAAATTTTTAAGGAAAACATAACGAAAAATTAATTATTTTTTATATTTAAAGAAAGTTAATGAATGATACTGTGAAATTTTCAAGAAAATCGGCTTAGCGATTTAGTTTTAATACTCTCCGCTTTAGTAAACATCATACTGGATAAATTGGGTATAAAGAAGCCTGTAATGTAGAAACTAATGTTAGAGAATAACATGAAGTAAGCTTGGAAACAGTTAAAAAACCTGCGAAAATTGTCTGGGGTGAACTAAATAAATACAAGAATATCGCAGATGAATCGATACCAGACATAATAGACATATTTTCTTAAGACGCTTCACTGGCTAAATGTCATTAAGACTTGAGTCTATAAGGTATCCTCTCTTCTACCTAGCTATCATTTATAGCCACTTTTCTTACAACCCTCGTATCGACCTCTTAAATCACCTCTAATCAATGCTTTTAAATATTTTTGCTTTTCTCTTAACTTTAGTGCAATAAACCGATTAATAATATTCGGCTATCAATCAAAGCTAATTTATGAACATATTTTTGTTTAGCCCAACTTTCAAACAAATGTTAGTTCACGTTTCCAAATGTTTATAACACTAAAGTGCGAAATCACTCAAATTTATTGAAGATAAGATTTGTTGGCAATTGTTATGATTGATTTTTTTTTTTTTTTTTGGTTCATAAAGGTGGGCGTATAAATCAATCACTTTGCAGTTGATATAATTACCAGCACACTAGTACGAAGTGTAACAACAATTGAAAATGATAAGAGCGTTCTATAGGAAGAATAAGGTTTATATGTGGAAGTTAATTTATGTGAAAATTATAACAATTATTTTTATATGTTTTCTTTCACTTTGGTTAAACAAGGGAAGTATGATCAATGTATAAATTTAATATACAAAAATCTTAAGTGTAATTTATGCTATAATATTTATTAAAAAAAAAGTTTTTTCATTCTTTTTGTTAAAAAAAAAAATTAAAACATTTTTAGAGTCAACAAAAAATACCGAAATATCCAATACTAAAATATTATTATTGGGTTTCCTTCCCTTTGAAAACTTTTAACCACTACAAGATTTATTTATAATAACTCTTAAAGTTCTCATTATTATCTTTATTCCCACATAAAAATGCAGATATTTATGATCTCTATACTTGATTCCTTTAAGTCTCAAATGATTTCTGCTAAACCGTCATATTTATGGGCCATAAAACAGTTGAAGACAAAAAAAAAATCCACATAATGGTCAACTATTTTGTAGCCACTATTAAACGCGTTTAAGTGTAAATAATTTGTATTAAATTGCAAAAATTTTGCAAAACTATAAAAAATACGTAAATATAAATTTGTAAGCATGTATATAGATTTCAATATGGATAATCAAATTCACTCATGTCAAAAGTGCACATATAATGATCTGTCATTTTAACCACAGGTTTTTATATGTAAAAATGTATATAACAACGGACAAGTTAACATTTAATGGGTACTTTATATTACCTTTCCCATGAGAAGAGTGTTTAGTTAAAAACATATAAATTTTAATATTTTATTATTAGTTTTTTTTAGGAAATTTATTTTAGATTGCATTTTTCAAATTTAGGGTGACCAAAGGTAATATAAAATTAACTACAAATATTTTTAAAATTTCTAAGGTCATGATTCAGTAAAAAACAAATCGTGTGAACTAGAAAATTTTTATGAAAATAACATAGTATATATTTGTAAACTCATTAGTTTTTAACAACATTATCTACTTAATTTTATTGAATCTGGCTCTAATTTTCATCCATCTGGTCACCTATTTTCCCCAACGCACATCATTTAAATGTCTCTTTTAACTTCTGTTTCATTATATTTATTTGATGACACTTTTTGTTGTTGTTTTAGCTATTTTTTTCACAATTTTTTTTTATTTAAAACAAATTGTACATTATTGTCATTGTCAGCTAAGCTCTATTTTAAATAGATTTTTATAATAAACGACTATAAAATTTACATTTTTTTCTATTAAATATTATTGTTCATATAATATTTATACCCTACACCACCATAGGTGGGGAGGGTATTATGCGTTTGTGCTGATGTTTGTAACACCCAAAAATATTGGTCTAAGACCCACCTTAATTTATACCAATCGGCTTAGAATCATTTTCTGAGTCGATTTAACGATGTCCGTCTGACCGTCTGTCCGTCCATGTAAACCTTGTAATCAAACTACAGGTCGCAATTTTGAATCAAAATTAATGAAATTTGGTACACAGGTTTCTTTTAGTCCAGGGACGAAGCCTATTGAAATTGGTTATGATCGGTCCATTATTTCACCTAGCCCCCATACAAATGTCCTCCCGGAAAAGGGTTTAACGATCATAAATCCCTTAAATATAGCAATATTTTAATGAAATTTGGAACATATAAGTTTTATATAAGTCTAAATAAGTGTGCCGATTTTTAAAAAGATCGGTTCATAATCAACCATAGCTCCCATATAAACCCCTTTTCAGAAAATCACTTTAACGGGCATAAATCCCATTAAAATGTTAGTATGAAGTTAATATTCGACACAAATAAGTTTTATATGAACATAAATGATAGTGCCAAATTTTACAAAGATCGGTCCATAATTTACCATAGCTCCCATATAAGGCCCTCTTTCGGGAATCACCCAAAAGTGAATAAATTCATATAAATGTCAGCATCAACGTAATATTCTGTATTCGTATGTTTTATTTTACACTTATGAGTATCGGTCCACATCTGACTCCAAGTCAAGACCCCTCCCGGAATTATAATGTACACAATGGTGTAGGGTATCATATGGTCGGGCTTGACCGACTATATCTTTTTCTCTCGTTTTTTGTTGTGATTATTACTTAATTTAGTTTTTTTATATTAATTTTATTTTGTTCTATTCATGTCATTTTGTTATTTTTCTATAAAAATTGTTGAAATGTCAACAGCCATCATTGTGGTCAACACTCAGGCCGATGCGTTTTTTATTATAAAACTATTTGTCGCTGTAAATCTATATAAATACGCATTTGGGGGAAAAAATTAACAAATTAATGAAATTAAATAAAGAAAAAATATAATATTTGTTTTATAAAAATACAATTAATGTCATTTTAATGTTTGGCAAATTAATAGAAAACAAGTTAAAGTGCTATTTTTAACACACACATTATAACATTAGTTAGTATCAGATTTTGAATTATAATTATTATTCTACTGCATAGGTTTTGAAGATTTTGAAGTTTGCTCGATTAGTCGACAAATAAAAATCAAATATTGGTTCGATTAAATAAAAATCAAGAATTTGGAGTAAAAGTTTATGCGAGCAAATTATGCCGATTAATCGAATAACTCGAATAAAAAATTATTTTAAATAGTTCCTTTCTTAACTATTTTTTAGGATGGTTAAATTTATTAAAAAAAATTATCTTGTAAACAATGCTTCAAAATTTTCAAAAAATGTTTAGAATCTAAAAGTAGCTCCACAACTCGGAAGTTTATTAAAAAAAAATATTTAGTAAAAATAACATAATTTACATATGTCTAAATTACAACCCTAGTTAAAGGTCGTTTTTTAATCACAAAAATTAAACAAAAATACAAACGTCCCTTTAAAAATTTATAATGTAAAATTCAAATAGTTTTTTATTATTTTTAATAATATAAGAATAATAAAGAAAATTGATTCTCCTTTTTATATTAAATGTTTTATAAGAAATAAATTGAAGGATTAATAACCTGATTTAGAAAAACATATTAATAAATTCTCAGTCTGGCGTGGAGGATATGATGGTGAAGGCTTAGATGAAATCAAAAATAGGAAGAGAGGAAAAATAAAATATTAAACATTTTGGGTAAAATTTATTGTTAATTCAGAATTAGAGCCAATTATAATTCTTATGCGTACATTTGGGAGAAAGAATTATATATTTCAAGTTTTCAATAAATTTGTGTATTAAATGAAGAAAAATTATTCTAATTAACTTTACAAGTTTATAGAATTTATAAATAAAATTAAGAGTTGCGAAAAATTTTTGCACAAAACAGAACTAACATAATCACTAGATCACTATAATGTAAATAATAGTAACATCCTTAAAATCTATGTGCATTTGTACAATATTAAATGACTATCAAAAAATTTATTTGGCTATGTCTGGCTATGAGTCATTGTAGTATATGGGTAAAATGTTCCCAAACTTCAATTTGTGTAGTTTAGATACTAAAGATATTGAGATATGTTTTCGCTATAACTAAAGACATTTAATGCTCAAAATAAAACTGGGTTTGATTGATTTCCGATACTTAAAAATTGCGCATATATTTCTAATATAGCTGAAAACCTCAGTGTAGCACATAGATTATTATGTGTATAAATTGAAAAGTGAGGTTATGAGGCAAAATCGCTAATTATTTCAAAGTCTAGACCTATTTAGTTTACTATCAATTAATAATAGTCAAATAATCAATAAAGACAAATATTCATAAATATTTAGGCAAATTTTAATTATTTTGGAAAGACTTTTTCTTGTTTTAAGCTATATTTTTGTTTTATTTTTTAATAATCATTGAAAACAAACGAGTAAAATTCTAAGCTATAATTTACTCGAATAACTCGAGTAACTTAAAAGATTTAATCGATTAATCGAGTAACTTAAAAACTGCATTTTCGAGTTATTTGATTATTCGAACAATGAAAAAGTCGAGTAAAATGAATACTCTAGTACGTACATAAGAGTGTCCCGAGAAATTATGTTTTTTTAGATTTTGATGAAAGAAAACTACATAAATGATGCATATAGATGAGCTGAATTAAAGCAAAATGCTAAAAAGAATTTATGAATTGGTCTTTAGTTCCCTACAAACGATTAACAAATTATATAATTTGCTAAGCACTTTTTTTCTGCTCTACAAACCATATCGAAATGAGGTTTTACATTTCGGCCAGCATTTACGTCGATTTTTTTTTTTTTTCGTTTTAAATTTGTTTACTAATTAAATACTACAATCACTATTACTCCATCAGATCTTAATAGCTTTAAATCTTTAACTTCGATAAGGGAAAAGAATAGCTTTAAAATGTGGTTCATATATACTTTTTTTTAAGATTTTCGAATTTGTTTGCGCATATTTATACCCTACACCTACAACAAAGTACAAAGATGATATCTTAATGAAATTTGCCACGAATAGTTATTTTGCCATAAGGACAAAACCTATTGAAATTGGTTATGATCGGTCCATTATTTCACCTAGCTCCCATACAAATGTCCTCCCGGAATAGGGGTTTAGCGATCATTAATGCTTTACATATAACAATATGTTAATGAAATTCGGTGCAAAGAAGTTTTGTATAAATGTTAATCTTTGTGGCAAATTTCATGAAGATAGGTCCATAATTGACCCTAGCTCCCATATAAATCCCTCTTCCTGAAATTACATTAGCGGGCATAAATCCCTTACGAATGTTAGTATCAAATTAATATTGGACACAAATTAGTTTTATATACGTAGAAATAATATTGCCAAATTTTATGCGAATCGGTCTATAATTTACCATAGCTCCCATTAAACCCATTTCCGGGAATCGCCCTAAAGTAAATAATGTTAGTAACAACGCATTATTCAATATTTATACCCTACACCACCATAGGTGGTTGGAGTATTATGCGTTTGTGCTGATGTTTGTAACGCAAAGAAAAAACCATCAGACCACCACTTTAAAGTATAACATTCGACTCAGAATCACTTCTTGAGTCGATTTAACGATGTTCGTCCGTCCGTCTGTCTGTCCATGTAAACCTTGTAATCAAAGTACAGGTCGCATGTTTAAAGACAAGTCAATGAAATTAATCACACGATATTCTAATAGTCCAAGGACGAACCCTATTGAAACTGGTTCTGATCGGTTCACCTAGCCCCCATACAAATGTCCTCCCGGAAAAAGGTTTAACAATCATAAATCCATTAAATATAGCAATATTTTAATGAAATTTGGCACATATACGTTCCATATAAGCCTAAATCGGTCCATAATTGACCACAGCTCCCATATAAACCCCTTTTCAGCAAATCACTTTAAAGAGCATAAATCCCATTAAAATGTTAGTATCAAGTTAGTATTCGACACAAATAAGTTTTTTATAAATGTAAATGATAGTGCCAAATTTTACGAAGATCGTTCCATAATTTACCATAGCTTCCATATAAGGCTCTCTTTCGGGAATCACCCAAAAGTGAATAAATTCATATAAATGTAAGTATCGACGTAATAATCCGTATTCGTATGTTTTCTTTTAAACTTAATATGAGTATCGGTTCACAATTAGCCCCAAGTCCAATTACAGAGCCCTCCCCGAATTTTGATGTAAACAATGGTGTAGGGTATCATATGGTCAGGCTTGACCGACTATATCTTTTTATACCCACCATCTAAAAGATGGGGGGTATATTGATTTTGTCATTCCGTGTGTAACATATTGAAGGAATCATCTAAGACCCCACAAAGTATATATATTCTGGGTCCTGGTTAGATTCTGAGTCGATCTAGCTATGTCCGTCCGTCTGTCTGTCCGTCTGTTGAAAGCAGGATAGCGCTCGAACGGAGCAACGTAGGGAGACGGTTCACAAACAAAAAAGTTATGGGCTAAAGACTAGAAACACAGGGTGTCCGTTTTATACTTTTCTGCTGATATTTCTGCAACAAAAGCATGTAAGATAGCGAAATTTTGTACATATAGTTTGGGGATCGATATCAACTCGGAAACAAAAAATGGGCATGGTCCGCCCACTTTACCGCCCACCTCCCATATAAGGTGAAAATCAATGAAATTGTGTTCAAATAGTTCAAGTAAAAATCAATAAATCTGTATAACTGATTAAATGTGTTACATATTCTTCTCAGAGGATCAGCATCAGCATAATTACTTCTAAAAACTTACGGGATGGGCGTTTAGTTATATTAAATAAGATTTAATAAATTAAAAATCCAGAGCATATATTTCCATTAATAACGTTTAGAATAAATGACACATTCAACATAGTCCTTCGGCTTTTTATATCCACCATCAAAAAGATGGGAGGTATATTGATTTTGTCATTCCGTGTGTAACATGTTGAAGGAATCATTTAAGACCCTTCGCGCTTATTAAAGTTGGTAATTTAATGAGAGCAAGACGAGCTGAGTACGCAGGCAAATTCAGTTTGTTAAAATGTAATAATCGAAGACAAAAAAACGGGAATTGTTTTTGTACCGATTCAATAGCATTGGAATATGTTTGGTAAATAGGATCCCAAATTATAGATCCATATTCCAGAATTGGATGAACAAGAGACGTATATAGTGTTTTTGCAATGTACGGATCATTAAATTCCTTTGACCAACGTTTTATATAATCAAGTGTAACCCTGGCTTTATTTATAATACTTATTATGTGTAAGTCAAAGTTTAATTTGGAGTCGAATAATATACCCAGATCCAGGAAAGTGTCTACCATATTCGCTTGATAATCTCCCAAAAAATAATTTGCAGCTATCGGTTTATTTCTTACAAAGCCTAGTACTTTGAAGATATTGGTGATGTAACATATGGTTATAGCTTAAAAAAAAATTTACATCGTCTGCATACATTAGAATATTCGAG
Source organism: Protophormia terraenovae (assembly GCA_951394005.1). Classification (NCBI taxonomy): domain Eukaryota; kingdom Metazoa; phylum Arthropoda; class Insecta; order Diptera; family Calliphoridae; genus Protophormia; species Protophormia terraenovae. Next base: position 37,785,815 of record OX596074.1, read on the forward strand.
AACTTTATGATTATTTTTTTATTTAGCGAACTAAATAAGTGAAGACTTACTACAGAAATGATCCTGTGAAGTATAGATCATTAATAAATAGTGAAAATAGTAGTGGCCCAAGGTGGCTACCTTGAGGTACCCCAGAAAGTTTTTTTGTTAGAAATTGTATTTTTAAAACGAACTGTTTGCATTCTGTCAGATAAATATGAATATATCCAGTTTAAACTTGGATTTGTAAATCTCAATATTTTAAGTTTTTTATAAGAAGTAAATGATTTACCATTGTCGAATGCTTTAGTGAAATCGCACGTAAATTGGGTAAGGTTTGTAGTGGTGGAACATCCTTTTTGAAATTCATGATGATACGGTGAAATTAAACATGAAACTTGGTAACATAAATGATCTGTTATTAATTTTTCGAAAAGTTTTGGAATGATACTCAGCTTTGCAATTCCTCTATAATTTTCAATTTCAGATTTATTGCCTGACTTGAATAAAGGAACTATATAGGATTCTTTCTAAATAATCGGCATGTACCCTGTTTGATTGACATATTGAATAAAAGTTTTAGCGGGATGGCTAAAGTTTCAACACAGTTAATTAAAATACTACTGGAAATTTTATCAGGACTGTAATTATGAGAAAACTTTAGTTGTTTTAAACCACTTGAAATACTATGAATGTCAAGATATGGTAAAGTTATTTGTTGACTTTCAACCAGTCGATACAGATAACTTACAGTGTCATCAAAGGCTAAATTGAAGTAAGTCTTCTTCCCGGATTTTTAAGCTCATACGCCATGCTGTATGGTATCATATGGTCGGTCTTGACCGACTGTATCTTTTTTTCTCGTTTTATTTGTATAATATATATTTCCTAGCATTGGCAGGCTTATACACTCGTATCATACAAAATAGTTAATCCAATCCATTATAGAAGAAGAGGGGTACCCTACATGGGTTACTTGTGTCATAGAAAATTTTTAACCGCTTGTCAAATTTTTTTCTTATCTGATTTTTGAAAAAACTATAAATATTTTATTTCTAATAATATCTTTGTTAGTTAAGAAATCCGAACAAAATTGGGTTTCTTAGTCAAATTTTCTTTATAAAAAAATCGAGACTTTTAAAAATGTCGTGAAAAAATGGGGATCATATCGAAGATATTTGTCCATGTTTAATACATATAATATATTCTACTAGAGTTTATTAAAAGAAATGCTATATAATATTGTGATCCTTTTTTAACCCAAGTAAAGTTTGTTTGGTCGATCAAATTTGTATCTTTCGAAATTACAAACACCAGCTTTTTACGCCAATTATAGTTAATTTAATGCTTTCCACACGATATGCCTTAGCAAAATGTGTTTTGACAAAAGTGTCAATTCAATCAATTATATTTGTCGCCGATCAATTATATTTGTCACCGTTTTTATAACTATATATTAATTATAAAAAGAAATCTGTTGTGCTAAAATTTTGTCCTCAACTAGTTTCAAGCCTTGTGAGTTCAGATATGTAACCATTTTGTTTAAAATATCATTACCACAAAACTTATTAATGATTTAAGTCAGTCAAGTTAATCATTTTTTGAAACGACCCATACACTTTTAATGCAAAAAAATCTTAATTTTTTTTAATTTTTTTATTTTTTTTTTTTTTTGCAAAATTTTTCATTTTTAGACACAGAAGAGAGATTCACTCCTTTATTTTATTCGATAAATAATTTTGTTTTTTAACTAATTGGGGAAATCGGATAATAATATTGGCTTACATATGGAGAATAAATTGAGATAATTTTAAGAAGATGTAAGAATATTTGAAGTCGGATAAGAAACAAAAAACTGGCGAACGTTAAAAAATTGTCTATGTCAGAGGTAATCTGTTTTGAGCCCCCATAGCTCTGCTGAAAAGTTGTGGGTTCCCCCTACCAAACTTAGAATTGTACACATCTCTGCTATGCCTATGAGAAATTATATGTAAATCCAACTAGCCGATTATAAGTTATGAATTTATTTCCAAACTTTTTCGATTCTGCGAAATGCTCAGTCCTTTGCTGATAAAGGTGATATTTTCATTACTTTATTATTGCCATATGATAGTTGATCAAAACAAAAATTTAGCATTTTTTATACCCACCATCAAAAAGATGGTGTTTGTCATTCCGTGTGCAACATGTCGAAAAAATCATAAAGTATTTATTTTCTGGATCCTGGTAAGGTTCTGAGTCGATCTAGCTATGGCCGTAGGTTAGTTTGTTGAAAGCAGGATAGGGCTCGGAAGAGACCACCTATGAGGACGAAATTTGACTCAAATATTTATCTTATATAAAGTTTGTTAGGTATAAAAATGGATAAAATCGGTTAATAATGGGTGTGATCCGCCAACTTAAACGCCCACCCTCCCACATAAGGTGAAACATCAACGAAATTTTTTACAAATAGTTCAAGGACCAATGTTGACTCGGAAACAAAAAATCGGCTCCTACCTAAGGTGAAATTTTAAAAAGTTGCAGATGGTGGGTATATAGAGAAGCCGAATATAACATTCCCACTTGTTTATATTTTTCTTTACAGAACATATTTTCTTAAAGTTTTGCAGCCCACACATTTCTTGGCAATTTTGTTGTGTATTGACAAGTTTGGCCTTAATATAAAACTCCGAAGGGCTAAATATGAAAGTAAGTGACAGAGTTACTTTTCGCAGTACCATTTCTACTCTAAAAAACTTAAAAAGCATAGCAATAGTAACTTTTATCTAGACTGTAATGTAACCTAAGGACTCCTTTGGGTCAACGAGTTAAATTTAAGTCATAATGGAACCGGGATGTCCAAAATTGGTACAATTGTACTTTTTTGGTACAGTTCGAGCCTGAAAAGTGCAATGGTACACCAATGACCAATTTGGTACAATTTAACTTCTCTATAAACTTGATATGGAAAATCAGAAATTATAAACCAAATTTCAAAATTAATTGTAAAGAAAATTTAAAATATCTTAAATTAGTTACGATAAATCACTATTATTACGTTTAAACGCGCGATTTATTCGCAATTAAAAATATTGCGATATGAAAATTTTGCTGTATAAACAGTGAGTTATTACAATATTTGCAAGTAAGTAACTTACGATAAATAATCGTGATTAGTGAAGCCAATTGCAAATAAAAGTACAGCGTTGCCACTTCCTTTTTCGCTCATAGAATTTTGGATGATAATAGTTTAATTTTTCCCATCTGGCACGACTAATAAGGAAATATATTTCTTTGTGCAATTTGCGTATAAACTTTGAATTAGTTATTTTTTATTTGCAATAATCGCGCGTATAAACGTAATATATGATTATTCTTGATACCCAGTATCAACCGTCCAGTCAGACGGACAGACATCGTCAAATCTTCTCAAAGTGATTCTGAGTCGAACGATGGTATACTTTAAGGTGGGGGTGCGAAGTTTTTTTTTCCAGGGTATAAAAAAAATTTCTGTCATGCTACAGTCATTCTACAGGGACGGAAAATTTTAAATCACTTAGGATAATAATTTAGTTGAGTTTGAGGATATCAGTAAAACTGTATTGAAAACTCCCTATATTAAAACTAAACTTTACCTTTAACACCGATAATAAAAAAATTAAAATCGTCAGGTTTTTCAAAAATCACACCATCTTACACCCCCTTTACACTCACAAATTTATGTTTGTCATTTTCAATTGTACATTGATATTCATCAATAAAAATTCCATGGCATTTTTTATATTTTACTTTACGGTCTGCTAATCGCAATTTCATTTAGACATGAACATAATAAATATAAATAAATCAAATATTTATTAAATATAATAAATTATAATTTATTATTAGTGGTTTGTGCACATAAACGCATCAAAGAAAGGCCAGAAAAAAATTCAATAAAATAAAATAAAATAAAGCAAAAATATATTTGCATTGTTTTCAATGTATTTGTATGGCAAACGCACGAATGCAACGACACTTTTTCACTCACACGTTTACGTTTTTATTTCTATTTGTGAATTTTTAATTAAAATAAATCAATTTCTATAAAAAAAAAGTAATTTTTCAATTTTATCAAATTGTCATTATGCGTAATTAATTAATATTATACTCTCTACGCATAAAATGAAATTAGAAATTGTTATTTTTTTGTTTTACAGTTAGAACAGCCCCATTCTGGGGGAGAGAAGAGTTCAAGGTTGTAATATAGAATTGGTAAAAAACTAGGAAATATGTATTTATTGTAATAGGAATTATAAACATTTTGTACTGAAAGTATTTTTTATAGAAACACATTTGAATTTTCTTTTTTTATTTTTTCTACTTTTTTTTTTGTTGTTTAAGATCTTACTCTGATCTGTTGTTTTCGCTTAAATGTTAAGTTCTTTATTTTCAATATTGTTGCTGTCGTTTTTCCCAGAATAAGGCAGATTATGACTTTTTTGCATGTTCCCGAAATGGGCGTTTTGAGGTGGATGAAAAAGAAGAAAAAACTGCCATAAAATTTTTTTCAATATGAATATTAATACAATGTTAGTTATTTTTTCAAAACTGGTTTTTCAATATGTCATAGACACACGCACACATATAAAATTTAAATCACTATATGAATTATAAAGTTGGTGTGTAAGTTTGAGAGAGAATTGTTAATGCTATTGTCAAAATAAGGTCGTTTAATTATTATATTTGTAATATTTATTTGCCTAAAGGATATGAAATGAGTATTAAAAAAAAAAGACAACAACAATTAGAAATTATATATAAAACTACACTTGTACTAATTATGACCACCCACTTAACCAAATGTTCGAGAATTTAGGAAGGAATGGTTTTGGAAAATATAAACAATATGGATATAAGAACGAAAAATTCATCAAAAATTCGCTAATAATATTTGTAGTAAGAATTTTTCTGCAATCATATTTAAAAAACTCATATTGTTCTCTATTTGAAATTTTTTTTTTTTGTCAAGAACGTTTGCTTAGCGAACACTTATTTCCAATATTAGGTCGGTTGGGTTAGCTAACAGCTAGTCTAACTAACTGTCAGTCTGACTATATGGCAGCTTAATAATTTACAATAAAAAAAATGCTGCAGGTTGTTTAATGCCACATTAATCCTCAATACAATAGAATGCATAATTAATTTTTATTTTGTTGACAACATCAACAAATACTATAAACTCTCTCCCCCTTTCACCTCATATTACACTCTCTAGCTTTATGTAGTAATAAATACTCATATCCCTTTTTATTAATTTCACTGCTATGATGAATTAAGCGTGTGTATTTATGGGTTAATTTGGTGGATATATCATTATAACCGACTGACTAACTCATCAGTATCATCATGGCCTTAGACTAAGACCGAAAACAGTTCAGGTTAAACACAAATTAACCTCATTTGACAAAACAAAGCAAAAATGGATAATTTGTTAAATAAATTGCATTTTTGTATACATGTATTAAATACACATACATACATACTATTTTATTTTTTCATATTAATATTTGTTAAATGTATTTACATGTATAAAGTAAATAAATATGTACTTACATATTACTACAGTTAAAGGTATTAAATTTAATTACAGTAATATAATATTTAAGTTACTATAAGTAATATAATAATAGTGCATTTAGACCCTACATTATTGCTGATTAGGGTTGCCAGACGGGCTTGAATGAGCTTGATTGTCAAGATTTTTTCCGTCTTGTCAAGTTTCAAGTTAAAATACAATTTGTCAAGCTAAAAATATTCTATACTACTTTAGAATATTAAATTTAAACTTCATTAAAAATATAATACATTTAGTCAGTTTTTCTTTGTTACAGATTATATGCAAATGCAAGAAATAATTTTAAAAATGTATTTTATTGTGAAATTTGTGAGTACTTAATATCATATATATTTGTGAAAAAAAATTAAAATTAAAAGGCGGCATTGTCCCCAAAAATTTCGAAATTCATTTAAAATTTTGTAGTACCGGCAGTATTATTGATTCAAAGGCTGAATTATTACTTTTTCTTCATAACATCAAATTATGTTCATACTTTACTACAATAGTAAAATTGCTAAAAAAAATTAATTGTGGTCGTACTTAAATAGCAGCAATTGCAAGAAACGTATCGGTTCCATATTCACAAGAAAGTTTCTAATGACTTAAAAGGAAGTTTATTTTTTGGAATCTGCAGTGACGCATCAAATATTGGAAATATAATGGCGTATCCATATGCAGTACAATATTTTAGTATTAAAAATGGTATTCGGAGACAAATTCTGATAAAGATCCAAAATATTTTCAAATAAGGCCTGCGCACGAAAAAATCCGTGCATGCAAATCTGCTTATAGAAACCAAACCAGTGGGCGAATTTGTATAAAGTGATACTTTTATTAATGACTGTTATGTTCAAGATCTAAAGATAAAAGAATAAATTAGTTCCTGTTGGTTTTTAAGGAAATATTTGGTCTTTTCCAGAGTTATTCTAATTAAAGGTTTTATTGTGTTTCGGCTAATTTTTTGCTCTAACCATTCCACTTATTTTTAAACTCCGTTTTATTTTATGCTGAGCTTTTAATGTTCTTTGAATTATTTTTTACTAGAGTCCAATATCTTTCAATTGCACGGAGTTTCGGACAATTTAATGGATTTACCTCTATCGATACAAACTCTTACAATTTCTTTGTTACAACTCCTTTGCTTTGTTGTAATGAGAAAAAGTGGGAATAGGCCAGAAAACAGGGGATATACTGAATTTTATTAGGAAAGGGAGAAGTCTTTTCCGAAGGCACTCATTCATGTATATTTCTGTCTTAAGCAATCAGTTTTTAAGAATGAGGTGCTTCACTCCTGCGTATGCATATGACTTCCCAAATCGAAACCTTTGTTGGGAATTTTGATTTCTTTGATACACGACATTTTTCTGCCATAATCCCTCTAGCAACTGCGATAAAGAATTCCTGGCTAGAAAATTGAAAAAGTCACCTTGTACGAACGTTTCATCGTCTACTATACAGAAACAAAATTTCCGAAAAAAAATCGTCCGAAGTACTTTAATACTTTAGTACTAAAGTACTTTAATTTTATTTTTTTCTTGCTTTATAAGTCTTCAGGCTATACTTGTAAATTACTCTCAAAATCTTTTCTATTTTGCCTGAGTCTTACAGCCTGAAGATACTATTTGTCTTCCATTACCAGATTACCATTCAGTGGACATGACTTCTCTGTATAATATAGTGGTCCAAGAAACTGAATTTTGCGATACAACAGCCTTTCTTGCAATTATTTTATATGACCAATGCAAGATTTCATGAAAAATTTGAATTATCTGTTTTTTTTTTGTTCCATTTTAAGAAAAAACAATTTTGCTATTACCATGGAACTTAGCACATGGCAAGTGAACATAAGGGCAAATACAAACCAGTTAACAGAATTATAAATTTTTCACCACATCAAAAGTTATAAGCCTAAGAGCATGGATTTTTTCGTGCGCAGTCCTTATATTAAAATAATGAATATAGAAAATAAACTAGATCTTCACAAAAGTATTTCATACTGCGCCAATAATGCAGCTGTAAATTATGGTGTCCACAATTATGTACAAAGTGCATTGAATGCTTTATCAGTCGACGTGGAAAATATTGTAATAAAATCATTTATATTACTCTGAGTTTTATATATTTTTTGTTTAAATTAATTTTTTAGTTCCTAATAACATTTTGTTGAAAAAATTATTATTATTTTTTTTTTTTTTTTATATAATTGATGCGTCTTCAATTTTCTTCAGGTTTTAATTTTTTAACATTTGTGGTTATGTCAAGTTGATTTGTCTAAAATCAAGCTGAATTTTTCGAAATGTCAAGTTAAACTTCCAAACAATTCTGGCAACCCTATTGCCGATTAACAAGGAAACCCTAAGTAGAGCTGTTAGAACCAGATTCACAAAAAGCTGGAAAATCGTGATAAATAAAAAATAATAACAAAAAAAAAAAAAAAATACTTTTTCACTTTGTTAAGCTTATGATATTTTAAAATATAATCCCAGTCAAAAAATAAGATAGAAAGATAAAGTCGCTCAAGCCCGACCATATGATACCCCACACCATCATGTATGTGCATCAAACGGGTGGTGTAGGGTATCATATAGGAATGGGTCATATATTAGACTTGTGGCCAATTGTGGTTCGATCCTTTTACTAAGTTTAAAATAAATGAAATTAAAAAAGGATTCGTCTGTGCCGAATCTTTGATACCCTTCACCATCTTACCGATAAATAATTAAATTTTCGCCTTAACGTATGCTTTCATTACTTCACATTTATAAATCTACATTTTTTTCAAACGACGAAAATTTGAATACGAAAAAAACAATACTTTTAAAAAATAAACAACAACAAGAATTCCATATTTATTTATTTTTGTATGTGTGTATATACAAACTGACAGCATATACAAAGAACAACAACAACACAGTTATTCATTATATTACTGCTGTTGCTAACTAAACTGCTCGCCTATACAAAAAACAAAAACGTCACTAATAGTCATTACACAAAGAGTAACAAGAGACGAGACTAATTGTCAAAAACCTAAGTCGGTTGTCAAAAACCTAACTCATGCAACAACAAAATACATGTAATCAAATACATTTTGTTGTTGCTAAAAGAAAATAAAAACACATTTTTGTTTACAAAGCAACAATTTTTTTCAATTGTCAATCGAGAATTTTGTCTCTATATGTTACTCTATGTCATTACAATGCTTAATATAACAGATTTGTTTTAGTTTTCGGCCCATAACTCTGTTGATTATGAACGAATTTGGTTTATTAAAAAAACCGAAATTTTATAAAAATATTTATGACCGATAAAAATCTATAGCTTAAACAAGGGCTTCAAAAAATCAAAAATGCGTTTTGCCCGATATCTCAGTTATTATAAACCGATTTTTTTAATTTTTTTAGCAAAAAAAATTCAGAAAAAAATGTCTGAGCCTACTTTGCAAAAACCAAGTCCCTAGTATATACAGAAACTGGAAAACAGGTTTTTTAAGCATATCTCCGCAATTTATGAACCGATCCTGCTGAATTTCAATAGAAAAATTCTAGAAAGGATTTCCGATCGTTTGATATTTATATTATATATGCCAGTTATCGATGGGCTTCATAAACACCATTTCAACCGACACACAGACGGACGGACATGGTCCTATCGTCATCATTTCTTACAAGGATCCCGAAAATTTTGTTCTCCGACGAAAATTGTGGAAATTACAAACCGAATGACAAACTTATATATACCCTTTACACCTGTGGTGAAGGGTATAAAAATATACAAATAAAGAATATAACGTTAATACTAATATTTATATGAATTTATATGCTTTTAAGTGATTCTCGAAAGTGGGGTTTATATGGGAGCTATGGACCGAACCTCATAAAATGTGTCATTATGTTTCCTACGTAAAACAAAACTTATTTGTGTCAATATTAACTTGATACTGACATTTATATGGGATTTATGCACTTTAAAGTGATTTTTGGAAGAGGGAGTTATGGTCAATTATGGACAGATATGAAATTGATACTTATGCAAAACTTTGTTGTAACGAATTTCACTAAAATGTTGCAGTATTTAAGGCATTCTCGATATTTAAAGCTTCATTCCGGGAAGATATTTGTGTGGAAGCTAGGTGTAATAATGGACCGAACATAATCAATTTCAATAGGCTTCGTCCAAAGTAATTATTAATTATTCATGAAGATATCTTCAAAATTGTGATCTGTACTTTGTTCAAAAAATTCGCCTCTAAGATTCTAAATAATATTGCTGTAAACTATATAATCATATAAATCCGTTAAAAAGTTATAAAAAAGTTTAAAAAGGTTATACTTTTGCTTAAAACTTAATAGAAACTTGTGCTCCTCTACCCAAATTAAGCTATTTTTCATACATTTGTACGAAAATTTAAGGGTCAATATTAAGACCACCAAGATAAAATACTAAAAAAAACGAGGCTAAAAATGAGGTAAAAATCTATTTCTACCTGAATATCTCTGAAACTAAATGAGTTAGCCTACACATGTAAGTGTATTTTTTGTAGAGATTTACAAGGATTGTTTATATTTCCTCCAGATCAACTTGAAAACACCTCACCTATAACTATGTGACATTTTATTAAGATATCTCCAACGGTTCAAAAGCTACATAAATATTTCCAAAAAAAAGCGTTTTTTAACCACTGTGCTATGGTGGTGTAGGGAATAATAAGTCAGAAAATATAGTCGGTCGAGCCTGACGATATGATACCCTTCACCATATCTGGGATTTATGCATTTTAAAGTATTTTTCAGAATAGTGGTTTCTATGGGATCGATGTCCAATTATATACCGATTTTCATAAAATTTTATTTCTAAAATAAATTGAAATTTCCCGTTATTTATGAGTATTAATTTCGGGAGGACATTTGTATGGCGGCTAGGTGAAATAATGTGCCCACCGATTGGCTTCGACCCTGTGTAATAGAAATCATATATACCAAATTTTGTCATATTATCTCAAGCTTTTTGACCATCGTCAAATCGACTCAGAAGTGAATTATGTTTTCTTGTTTGTACCTTATAGACTCCTAAACCACTGAAAGAATTATCTTAAATTATTTTTAATAACATCCTGTGAACCACAAAATTAAAATAGGCTACTTTATTTTTAAGCAACGAAAATCTTAAAATTTTACGGGAATACTTTCCTCGTCAACTTCCAAGAAGGAAAATGGGATGGATAGGACAAGGGGAATTGGTATCCCCATACAGAGAAAATATAATATGTCGTATAATTTATGAACTATTACTGTAACATAATTTAAGATTAAGTGGGACATTTAGAAAGGGGGGAGATGGTACCCCCATACAAATCAAAAATTATTAATGGCTAAGGGGAGGGGTACACCCCATATATAGCTAAAGTAGTAACATACTGAAAGTCATATAAAAAATGTAGAACAAATTTTCATATAACGCTTTAAAGTCAAATAACCGGAACTTATGATGCCCTTGCCCTTTCTACGTAGTTTATATAACTTTTAACGAAACTAATTAAATATGATATGTACTTATAATTTTTCAATGCACTGTATATTTCTAACATTAATATGCATTTCAAATAATTCGATTACCCACATACCATTGTACCTATACTTAAATGTATTTAAATATTGATATTTGTATAAATTTGTTTAATTATAAAATATATTACATAAAAAAGGATAATAATACATAGAAATTATTCACAAATGCCATCATTAAACAATATTAAAACATTTTCAAAAAATATTGGTTGGTTTTTATTTCCCACATTCACTTTTAACACAAACAGCAACAAAAAAATTGATTATATTCATTAAAATTTTAAATGTACACGATTAGAATTTAGTTTAATATTTATTTTATTTATTTATTTAATTTGTTTTTTTTTTTTTTATTTTCCAAAAATATAAATGTTGTTGGGAAAAAAATTACTAATTAAATATTTTATCCAAATAAAAGATCAACATAATTTATTCCATTTTTTGTATTTTTTTGGAAGCTCTCAATCGCCAAAAAATTTTATTATTTTCAATTGTTTTAATTTTGTAAGGATTTCTTTTTTTGTGAATTATTTAATTTTATATTTTGTTATTGTTTTTTTTTTTTTTTTTTTCATCAATTGTATTTACATAAAATATCTATAATTTTAATTAATATATATTTTTAAATGCATATTGTCATATAGAATACAGTGGAGGTCATTTATAATTCGAATTACATTTATAAATCGTGGTCCAATTCTTCCATTATTTTGTGGTAATAATTAATTAGATTGTTGTTTTGGAGCTTTTATTACTTAGAATTTTTCGCTTTTTTTATTCTCTACCTTAAATTCTCTCCAACTGTTCTTTTTTAATTTTAAATTCATATTCATGTTTATTGTATATTTTTATTTAGAAAATCCCCCATTAATGTTTTAGCAAATAGAAACAAAAAAAAAAAAGCTTCTAATCGTTGGTTAGTTTATTTGTATTTTTTTCATTATATAAATAATTTACAATATTTTCATTTGTATTGTCATTTTTTGAATTTTAAAAAATACTTTTTTTTAATTTTTATTATTTGTTATGTTCAATTAAATATAATTTATAATTATATTTTACTTTTTTTTTTTCATTATGAGATTAAAATAAATACGCTTATTTCCATTGAAGTGGTTTTAATTTATTATCAATGTTACCTAACAAATATAAATAAGAATAGAATATAAATATTAAAATAACATTAGAAAAATATTTTCCGTTAACATATTTAAATATCCGGTTTAGTATAAGGAAATCTTATATTCAGCATTAAGCTAATAAAAAATGGTGTTGATTCTTATTACGATAATCAATACTGGTATAAAGATAAAATTCTTTAATTTTAATAGTTTTAAATAACTTATGCATAATATTTAAAATAATAAATCATTGAGGTGTAAGTATATTTGGGATCAGTATGGAAATTTCCTTGGTTTATACAGCCAAGAATATTTAGCATAGTTGATAGTTTTAGCAACTTCATCTGTCATGAAACAGCCGACAAATTCGACTCTGTACAGTTGTAATAGATTCTGCTGTTTATTTCAATACCCACATAACCCCCTAAATAATTATATATATAATAGATAAATTAGACCGAACCAACTAGCTGTTAAAGAACTTACACGAAGTTGAGGAAATATTTCTCGAAATTGTCACTGCAGCAGTCACAAGTTATATTAAAGCCAATGGAATGAGCATTTAAATATAATATAACATACAGTTATCATAATAACTCGTTATTTTAAATATATCGACCATTCCAGGAAAGAACGCCCGAAAAAGTATATTTTTTTACTTGATGGCTTTCAATTTCGATAAAAATTTGTATACATAAACTCCATTAAGCCTTTTATCAATTTCAGTTTTCAGTATTGTAAAATTGCAAAAACTCGCGATTTAATTTCGCGTTTTAATTTTCTCAAAAACCAAAAAAATTTCAAAAGTATGTAACTTTGAATAGCAATATCTCTGGGAAGACTTTGTAAATTTTAATGATTTAAACGGCCTTAAAATTTCGCATATGGCGGCTTTACGACGAACATTTTAAAAATAAGAAAAACTTTTTAAAAATGCATTTTAATGCAATTGCATTTTTCAAATGCATTTTAATGCAATTGCATTTTTCAAATGCATTTTTCTTTAAATATGCTATTAAAATTTTTTAATTTTTTAACATAAATGAAAAGTTTGGAATCTTTACATTAAGATAAAAGTGTCAAATTTCTTGGACGCGAAAATCTTATATGCATAATCCAATTTTTACAAAAGCATGTTTAAAATTTTTCATATAAAAATAAAACTTTTTCTTATTTTTGAAATTTTCTTTAAAATTTGTATAAAAGTTAGCAAAATATAAAAAGTATGCAATTATAAATATTCATATCTCTTGAAGTTATTGATGGATTTCTGTAATTTAAAAAGTATTTAAAAGGCCATTGTATATTTTTTGTGTAATTTAGTCAGCATTTCGAAAATCACCTCTTCGATCCATAATATTTTAAAAATATAAATGCAGTTTTTAGATGCATTTTTGTTAGTGGCGAATTTATTAAATTTTAATTTTTCAAAAGTGTATTTAAAAATGTTATGTTTATTATAACTTAAAACAATAAACAGTCTGATACATAAAGTTTTACTATTTTTAAGGATTTTTTAAAAAATAACACAATAAATTTTTTTAAACAAAATACGTAAAGATACTCATAATACCAGAAAAATATAATTTTTATATGAAAAAATTAAACTAGTTGAAGGGGAAATTATGCACAGTACATGTGTGCGTCCCAAAAATTTGAGATTTTTATTTTAATGTAAAGATTTAATAGCATATTTAAAGAAAAATGCATTTAAAAAATGCAATTGCATTAAAATGCATTCTTAAAAAGTATTTTTTATTTGTAAAATACTCATGTTTAAGCTGATATAATTACAATTCAAACGCCGTTTAAATAATAAATTTCTGTAAAGCGTTCCCAGAATTATTTGTATTTAAAGTTGTACACTTTCAAGATTTTTTCACTAACGACCCCATGAATTCGTTTCCACAGATAAACTGAAAAATCATTTTTCAATATCCTTCACCGCAGAAGAAGCCGAGAGAATGTTCCTCAAAACTACCACTGCATTTGGCTCACTGAATCGATTCCAGCATTTCTCAGATGAATTATCGGGATTCTCAGATGTGTGTACCAACTCGGTTGACTCAAGAATCGTTCATTTGAATCATGATAGTAACTGGTTAATAGATGAGGAAGAAATGGTTGCATTATTTGCAAATTTATTAATATCACAAAAATTCGCCTCACGGACCCTTTGATAATTTTTCATTGTTTTTTTTTTTTCCACTTTTTTCGAACAGTTTGGTTGAGCAATATGAGGCCAAGTATTGCCATCATGGAATACTTTATTTTGTCCCTTTTTAGTTCAATGATCTTTTCCTACAGATCAGTTGTGTTCGGTTCATATCTCTCGTGATCATTTCAGTGAATAATATATAACACATTTCTGATCTAATTAAATATTGAGCGTTGCCAGAAGCGATTTCATTTTGTGGCGCTGAAACATAATTCAGACATTCTTGTTATTTCAGTTCGTGTGGCACCCATTTTACTTGCTTTTGTATGAGTTCAAGTGCTTGAAAAACCAGGAAATTGTTGCTTAATCTAAATACTTTCAATGATTATGTAAACAACGAGTTTTGAGCGAGGAAAACCACTACTTCTTCATCTCAACTAAACTACCGAAATACGATGCCCATGAGGTTTCTTTAAGGAAATAAAAAATATCAATATTAATCAATAACACTGGTCAACAAAAAATTCCTCTCCCATAGACGAATAGTTGGAATTGATGAATTTTGATGTGCTAAACATGAATCTGCTTTCAGTTTTTTCCCATCAGTTCTGGATTTTTTTTATGGGCGGGTCTAATATTTCGCCCATAGTAAGGCCATTACTCTAGTATATTTCTTCATAACTCAAGAACGGTGTGTACGATTGATCAAAGTGATACACCAAAAGATACAGACTAAAAATATCTTCAAATTCCCTTTAATTAGTTTTTTTATGTGTTCAATAGTTTTGGAGTTATTTCGAAAAAAGTGTCCGAAAAAAATAATTTTCCTGCAAAATTTTAGATTTTTTTATTACTTAAATTTCGTTTAATAAATGAAAACATCTAAAATGTTACAGTTTATAATCTTTGTCATAACGCTGGTAATGCTGCGGAAGGCATGTATCTTCAAAATTGATGCAGAAATCTTAATTTTATTCACAGTTAAGTAAAAATACCCATGTTGAGTAGAAATACAGTGGTGGCCAAAAAAAAAAAAAAATATTTTTTTTTCTTGAAACCAAAATAGGTGGACTAGGTCGATACTGACGAGTTAAACAAGAATCTGCATTCACTTTTTTTATCGGGTACTAATTTTTTTATGTGCATGACTAATATCATCACGTTATTCAGCGGTCACACTATAAAATTCGAACTTAGGCTATAACTCAAGAACCCTTTACAAAAGATGCATGCGAAAATTGTCTTCAAGGTACGTTTACAATATTTATTATTCTCTGAAGAATTTCAGAGTTATGGATCAAAATTCTTACCACTTTTCAAAAAAATAAATTTTAAAATTTTCGGTACTACATACCTAATAACTAAGGAAATATTAACTGGACAAAAAATTGTATAAATTCAGCTCAAAGACAATTTAGGTCGCTATATATTAAAGTTCAATTTGTCTAAATTGGACAAACTGTTCTCGAGTTATACAAGTGTGACTGCCTAAGACGAAAAAAAAAATTTTTTTGTCCACTAGTGTATTTCAACTATAGTTAGAGGTATGCATGGGTATTCAAACTTAACTGTGAATCCATTCAAGATTTGTACATCAATTTCTATGATACGTGACTTTATTTACTCGTAATTTTGCCAGCTTTGAGATAAAGGAGATAAACTCAAATATTTTTGATGTTTTCACTTTTAAAAAGAAGTTTTAGTAAATTTGTTTCAGACATTTTTTTTTTCGAAATATCTCCTAAACTATTGGGCGGATAAAAATTTGTTAGTAAGGTGACTTAAAGCCAATATTTTTCCACATATTTTGGTATATAATTTATATAAATCATGCATACCGTTCTCGAGTTATAGTGAAATATACTCGAGTTATCGGCTTATTTATGGCACAATATTAGACACGCACATAAAAAAAAAATCCCAACTTGATGGAAAAAAACTGAAAGCAGATTCGAGTTTAGCATGCGGAATTCCATCTAGTCTACATATTTTTTTTTCGAAGGAGCTCAAAAAAAAATTTTTTTTGTCGACCAGTGTATTTCAAAAAAATAATTTTTTGGAATTTCAGGATTTTTTTAAAAATTTTCACCGACCTCGAATTTTCTTTATTCAATAGATAATTTTGTTCTTTAACTTATTACAAAAAGTATAATTAAATTAGTCGATGTTATGGAAGAAACTTAACCAAGATCTGGCATAACTCGAAAAATATATGAGGTAAATAGTATATGCAAGCATGAACGTATTCATAGCTTTAAGGTGATATCTTTGAAAATCTTTGAAATCGGATAAGAAATAAACATTTGGCTACTGATTAAACATTTTATATGTTTCAACTTGGAACCCACATAGCTCCGCTTCTGAGATGTATGTAGAGTCCTCCTTCCAAAATACTTTTTTGGAACAGTGTGCACATCTTCGTTTAAAATCTTAGGTATTTTGAGACACTTTTTTTGTGCTCGTCAATTCACTTTTCACAAGAGCTCAATATCTCTCCACTGGTCTAAGCTATGGACAATTTGGAAAATTAACCTCTCTTGGTACAAAAACTATGTTATTGTTTTGGTACCAGTCCAGAGCTTTCTTACCGTAATGACATGATACCAAAAGCGGGCCAATAATGTGTGGACACGGTGTGCTCTGTTACGAAAGGAAGAAGTCTTTTTTACAAATATTCCTTGATGCATATTTTGGTATTTATAGAACTGAATGTATCAAATGACTTACCTGTTTTGCAGCAACTGCAAAAAGCTTGTAATACCAGGAATTTTGTAAGAAATTTTTTCAGCTTTTGGGTCTTAAACTTATCTTTAACATTGCCTCAAGCATTAACAATAAAAGTTTTAACACAGAAGCTGCGAAAATTCTGCCAGCACATACGTTTTTTCGTCAATTATACAACTTGAGTATTTTTGTATGAAATTTGGAATTTTCTGGACTTTGTATGTTATAAACTTTGCATTAGCTTTAAATTTTCGCACCAAATAGTCAAATCACTGAGATAACTAGGCTGCTTTTCTACCAGATGTGTTTGGAGTTCCTTTCAATACGCTTTAAATTTTCTGGCCTTCCCAATATCATGTGCACCTTTTTTTCTTTCCGTACCAGGTTTCATATCAATGATCAAATTCTCCTGATACTGTTTAATAACATTAGAAACAGTTTGACTGCAGAAATTTAATTCTGTGGCCAATTATTTGTAGGACCTATTTGTATTTTTTTTTTGAAACTTTTTAATAATTTGTAGCACATATATCTTTTTTGTCACTCATTTTGACGAAAATCACGACAAATCAACATGGTTGTTATTAAAGATAATAACTGGCGAATTTTTTCATGATAACTAGATCAACAAAAATTTTTAATATTGATTCCGAAAAAAGTTATGTGGCAAAACGTATGTTAAGATTTTTTCGATCGCACTCCTTATATTGATAAATCCCGGAGGTAGACAGGTCTAGAAGATACTAGTTGATCGCAAAAATGGCATGGATTTTGTCCCCTGGAGACCCAACATATTGGCCGGCTGACCATAGAAAATTTCCTGATCTCATAGATCTTGCCATATATAAAAATATAAATCGAAATTCAATAACTACGCAAATTTCATATCATTTAACTTCTGACCATTCTCCAATAATAGTAGCTTATTATGGAAGGACTAACATAACAAAATACTCTACAAATACTTTCTATAGGACAAATTGGTTAAAATATAGAAAATACATCAGTAGTCACATCCACTTAAATCCATATTTTCAGTATGAGGAAGATATAAACAAATGTGTACACGATTTTACGTCGTTAATTAATTTAGCCATGGACCATTCAAAAAGTCAAACTTTTAAGAATGATAACTTTTTATTGAAAAAAGAAAATTTAGAAGAGAATGGAAACAAACCAGATTACCAGCTGCAAAGCGGAGGATGTCTACAGAAGAGGATCGCCAGAGTAGAACTGACATTGAGAGTTTAACAAATAATAAATATACAAATTTTTCCCTATGGAATGCAACGAAAGATATTAAGCCACCGGTAGAAGCACAAAATCATTTAAGGAAAGCTGACGGTACCTGGGCCCGTAGTTCAGAAGATACGGCCAATTTATTTGCATGCTATTTAAGCTCAGACTTTTACCAAATCCCCAAAGAAATAATTTTGTATTGGGAGAGACACCTGACACTACACTAAATTTAATTAAGGATATTAATACAGTTATCAAGGAAAATAGAAATGTTAGAAAATTACCTGGATATGATTCAATAACACCATCCATGATTAAAAACCTACTGAATACGTGCTTTCAATAATTTTCAATGTGATCTTAAAACAAGGAGTTTTTCCAAAAATGTGGAAAACCTCTCAGAACAAAATGATACCAAAGCCAGGAAAGGATACAAACTTTCAGACTTAAGACCCTTTCTGGTCCAAAAATATGACGTTTTAAAAATTTAAAAACTATCAAATTTTATCCAAAAGTGTACATAGTTCATTGCTCATAACTTCTAAACTATACATTGTAAAATTCTAATTTGTATCTCATTTAATAGAAATAGATATTGGCTTTAAAATTACGCATATAAAATTTATTTACTTCTAAAGTACAAAGGTCAAAATATATAATATAATATTCAAAGTATTTTATTATATTTTAAAATTCTTAAAAAAATTATATATTGATAACTTAACTCCATTCTATACTAGAGCCAAAATTCAAATTGGAGTCTCTTTTGATTTAGGATTTATGAAGCAAAATATAGTAAAAAGCAATTTTTTTATATGTAAAAATTTAAAATACTTACAAAAATTCATTTAAATTATTATTATTTTTTTTTTTTAATTTAAAAAATATGAAATTTTAGATGCGAAATTTGGTTTATATTTTGTTACATAACTTCTAAACTAAATGAGTGTCCAATATGAAATTTTGCACGGGTATGGACAAGAGTTGTGTTAACATTATATAATTTTATAATAATTTTAAAAATGTCGTTTTTGGAGATATAAAGATTTAATTTTTATAAGTTTAAATTTGAACTTTCAAACTAAATAAATTTACTTTATATAATTTTGAAGACAATATCTTAATCTTTAAAATGATACTAAAATTGAAATTGTGTATAGTTTAGAAGTTATAAGTAATTAAATTTTATTTTGGTTCTTAACTTCTAAACTAAATGAGACTCCACCTTGAAATTTTCCGTGCGTAGGAAGAAGAGTTACGTCAACATTATATATTTTTTTTCAGAATTTTTAAAATACCGTTTTTTGAAATATAATGATTTGATTATTATAAGTCCAACTTTGACTTTTGAACTTTTGATTTAAAAAATTCATAAATATCTTTATAAAGGTAATATTTTTGTCCTTATTATGAAACTAAAACAAGCGCGAGTATATTCGGCCCGGCCGAATCTATATACCCACCATCAACTTTTTCAAATTTTACGTTATATGGAAGGGGGCGGTAAAGTGGGTTTATATCGACCCTATAACTATACGTACAAAATTTCGTTGTCGTACGTGCTTTTATTAAAGAAAAATCAGCAGAAAAGTATTTAAAGGACACCCTGTGTTTCTAGTTTTTAGCCCATACCTTTTTTGTTAATTAACCGATTTTACCCATTTTTAATATCAAACAAACTTTATATAAGATAAGCATCTACGACAACAAAATTTTGTATGTATAGTTCGGGGATCGATATAAACTCGAAAATCAAAAATGGGCGTAGTCCGCCCACTTTACCGCCCACCTCCCATATAAGGTGAAAATCAACAAAATTGTGCTCAAATAGTTCAAGGACCAATGTAAAGTCGGAAATAAAAAATGGGCGGGGTCCGTCCACTTTACCGTTCCCTCCCATATAACGTAAAATTTGAAAAAGTTGATGGTGGGTATATAGATTCGACCGGGTCGAATATAACATTCGCGCTTGTTTTTTTTTTTTGTACGTATTTTCCTTGTGCGAAATAAAAACATTCAAGTGTTTTGTTGTGTATTGTTGCACCTTTTTGAATTCGTTCTATCTACATCAAACATCACATAAACAACAAACTAACCCAGCCTTAAGAAATTATAATATCCATAGAGGCTTAGAGGTTCTATTGGTAAAAGAGTTTAAAAAGCGCAATGAAAAATACATTATAAAACTGCAGACTCATCCCAACCCGGTCGCAAGACATCTTACTGAAGTTCGATCGGATTCAAGGCTTCGTAGAGCCGATTTTTCGCCTTGTTATTAAGAGGACAAATAATTCACTTGGCCATGCTCTCGTTAGAGATAAATTAGTCTTTAGTTTTTAGTTTTAAGATTCGAATACATATTGGGAGGCCTTAAAAAATGCAGATTCAATATATAAATAAAGAAATTTTATTGCTATTGATACATCATTTTGTCTAATTTTATTCAATAGCCATTTTATTACGAACTTTTAATTTTCAAAATTCAATTACTTTTCTCACATTTTACTCCAACGTGTAAGCATTGGATTTCAAGTATTCAAGATGGTACTTTACCAAGCTTTCTGAAATACTTATTACATCGTTTGGATATTACAGACATTTAATAGCAAGACATCTAATCTTGTAGTTAAAATTACGACTAGTTCATTGACCGCTAGAGGCTGGTACATATAAGCAGATGGACAAACTTCGTTATATCATCTAAAATAATTATTTTAAGTCTTTTGGCTATTTACAATATTAAGGATGTTGTAGTTCAAAAACAAGATTGCAAAAGAGGCTCTATTCAAATTGATAAAATCTGTATCGTTCAAATCAAACTAAAAATGAAAAAATAATAATATAAACGCCCATTTTTGCATATCTTTATGCTGTTTTTGTTCGTTTTTTAAACAATAAATTTCTGTTCATGTTTGAATGCATGTCATTGGTAAGAATATAAAAAATTGCTTGTAATTAAACAATTTATTGTTGAAAAATCAAATGAAATTATCAACTGTCGACAGTAATACTCACACATATACAAATACACGAACAACACATTTATACACTTAAACACCTTCATTAACACAGTCACATTCAAACCTATATATTTATATACCACGTTCATTTGTGGTTAATTTAAAGTGACATTTAATTTGTTTTGGAATATTTAAAACAAAAAAGAACAACATTTTTGTTGTTTCTTTTTTTTTTTCTCTCTTAATAAAATAAACAATTGGATTTTTTATTTATATTTTTCACACATCTATATTTGTAGGAAAGAATCTAATTTGTTGCTATTTAAAGATCAAACAAACAAGAAATTTTTAACTTTAAATATCTTTTCATTCTCAACAACATTTTAGTGCTAAGATTTATGAAAATTTATGAATTCATAACAAAATTGTTTGCTGTTCAATTCATAATTATTATTTTTTTTTATTAATTTATGCACTTGAGTTCAAAGCAATTGTTTTTTGTTAGTAGGTGGTGGGGTATGTGAGTGTTACCAAAAATAAAAACTAAATAAAAGAAACCAACAAAGTTAATAAAATATTAAAAATTACTCGTATAAATAATTTAAAGTGGCGCCAAATAGGAGAAACATTAACAAAAAACAAAATATGACTTCCACCAAACAGCCACCCACAGATAAAAAACAAAGACGTAATGAAAGAACTGAATTTTATGTTGTAGAAAATTCGACATAAAAGAGCCCTACAGTTTCCATATGGATATCTTTGAGAAGCCACATAATGTTTTTTGGAAGCCGGAACTTCTTAAAGTCTAGGTACAGAGTTCTTAGTAGTTCCTTTTAATATGAATTATAAGAATTATGATAAATATGTCTCTCAAAATCATGGTGCTTAATTAAGAGTGATCTTATTTCAGTTTCAAGGTTTCAAGATTCTCTTTTAACTGTTTGTTATCAGATATTAAAAATTTTATAATGAAATTTTCCAGGTTCAAGTATATAAATCAGTCAACATTTTACCACTTTTAAGTGTAGCGAACAAAAACGTTCAAAATCACATTGGCTGCCATATTTAAAAGAAAACAACATTTCAAACAATTTAAAAATCCATAAACTCCTTTCACAACAAGTTTTGTTTGATTATGTCAGCCTAGACATGTTTAAGTAGACTTCCAGAATTTCCATGTTTATTTTTATATTCCATTACATTATTAATGTAATTTTATGTTCTCATTAACACCCCATAAACCGAAAAGATTAAAGAAGCCGCCTCTAAGTTGAAACTGAACTTCAAAGATGTTCCCCGCATTTGCCGCTTCTAATAATTTCATTAGTATTTATTACAATTACACACAGTGTTTCAAATAATTTCCAATACATTCAAATGTTTATGCCATACATCTATAGTTTTTATTGAAAAACTCAAGTATTTGTTTTATTCGAATAATTACTACTATTAAAACATAAAATTTAGTGACTTTCAAAATATTTTTCTGAATATGTTTTTATTTAGTTTCAGGTGTGAACTGATGAATTGTTAGAATTTCAAAGAGAAACATTTATTTGAAAAATTAATTTATTTAAATGAAAATGAATCCATCAATATTTAGATCGTTAAATTTTATAAAATATTAAAACGGTTTCTTTGATTTTTCTTTGAATATTTTTAAATAAACTTTCATGGTGGTATTTTAATAAATCCAAACATTAGTATTTAAAAATAATCATATTTAGTTTATAAAAATGATGCCAAAAATTATTTTTCAATACTTATTTCATGAACTTTTTAAATTTAATGGAAGTAGTATTAGGCTTCATTAGCATAGTTCAAAATAAATACCAAATTGCATTACAAATTATTTTTAAAATTTCAAAATCAAAATTACAAGGTTTACATGGACGAAAGTCTGGTTTTATACCAATATGATATATCCTCTCCATCTATTGTGATGTAGGGTATGAAAATGATTTAGAAAGGTGAATTTTAATTTACTGCTTCGTTTTGGCATCCGTATGTAATACATCCAAATATTCGTTTAAAACTATATTCACATTTGTCAAATATTTGACCAAATTTGCGTGACCACTAATTCTACAAAAAAATTGTTTGCCGTTGTTTGATTTTATAAGAGAAAACTGCGTCACACAAGATGCGGTAAATGTCAGCTATGATAAATGATAAGTAAAATATATTTTTCCATTAAAATGGAGATGTTAGAAAATATTTTATGTAGTGGCTACGTAATATTTTTCCAATATTTGACTAGTCTGAACATACCTTAAGACAAGGACACAGTCCTCGTAAAAATCTAAGACTTTATAGCAATGTCCGTCCGCCTGTTGAAAAAAAAAAAAAAAATATAGCGCAGACCATGGAAAATATTTCATAAATCGAAAAAAACTTCGAAACCTAAATGGCATGATCAGGATACAATATTTAAAAAGTGTAATTTTTTATAAGAGTGACTCGAAATAATTTCATTATAGTATAAGGACTGCGTTCGAGAAAATCTTAACATATAAAAAATTCAATAATTTAGAAACGGTTGATCTTGATAATCTTGATAATTCTTCCATTTAAGGTTTGATAGTTGTTTCAGTCACTTTTCGGAACAGTTGCCCATCTCATTTTAAAATCTTTGATATTTTGGGACACCTTATTTGTGCTCTTCAATTCTCTTTTCACAGCCCAAAATCTCTCCACTGGTCTTATCTCCGAACAATTTGGAAAATTGAGCTCTCTTGGTAAAAAAAAAAAAAAAACTATATTATTCTTTTGGTATCACCAGAGCTTTCTTACCGTAGTAACATGACGTCAAATTGGGCCAAAAATACAAGGGCGGATCAATATTTCCGAGACTTTTTGAACTTTCCTCGTAGTTATATGAAATGCAACACTGTTCCCATCAAGTACCACCTGTTAATAGACTACTGTCAAATTGTGAGCAAGTGTCGTCATTTACTTTGCGTTTAACAGCTGTTCAAAACATACAACTTCGTGTATTTTTCTAAAAATGGAAAAATGTGAATTTCAAGTGCTCATTAAACATTATTTTTTGCGAAAAAAAAAACCGTCAATTAAACCAAGGAAAAGCTCGATAAATGCTATGGGACTCAATGGTAAAAAAGTGGTTTACTGACTTTCATTATGGTCGCACAAGTACAAATTACGCTGAACGTTCTGGACGGCCAATTGAGGTCAGTACATACGAAAATGTCGAAAAAATCCACGATATGGTGTTGGCCGACCGAAGAGTAAAAGTGCGTGAGATTGTTGATGCCATAGGCATTTCATATGGCAGTATGGTTTCTATTTTAAATGATCAGCTGGTTTTAAGAAAATTGTCTGCAAGATGGGTGCCACGTTTGCTCTCAATTGATCATAAACGTAAACGTGTGACAACTTCAAAGGATTGTTTGGAGTTGTTTAACCGCAATCCGAATGATTTTTTGCGGCGTTTTGTAACTGTGGATGAAACATGGATCCATTACTGTACTAAACAAGTTTCTCCGAGTGAACCTGCTCCGAAGAAGGCCAAGGTAAGTTTGTCGGCCAATAAGGTGATGGCAACAGTTTTTTGGGATGCACGCGGGATAATCCACATCGATTACCTTCTAAAGGGAAAAAACAATAAATGGCGAATATTATGCCAACTTATTAGACCGATTTAATGAGGATTTAAAAAGAAAACGACCCCATATGGCCAAGAAAAAAGGTATTTTTCATCAAGATAATGCACGGGTGCACACGTGTGCAGTCTCAATAGCAAAACTCTATGAATTGGGCTACGAATTGGTACCTCATCCGCCATATTCTCCAGATTTAGCCCCTAGTGACTATTTCCTATTTCCAAACCTAAAGAAATGGCTCGGTGGAAAGAGATTCAGCTCCAACGATGAAAGTATTGACCAAACAAATGGCTATTTTAAGGACATCGAAAAATCTTATTTTTTGGAATGGATACAAAAACTGGAGAAACGTTGGACTAAGTGTATTGAGTTAAAAGGAGATTATGTTGAAAAATAAATTTTTGTTTTGCAAAAAACACTGTGTTTCATTAAAAAATCACGGACTTATTGATCCGCCCTCGTATATGGACACATTGTGCTTTTATATGGATGGAAGAAGGCTTTTTTGCAAACATTCTTTGAAGTATATTTCGGTATTTATAGAGCCCACAGTAACTAATGACTTGATCCTTTTGTCGCAACTGCATAAAGCTGGCCATTCCAAACAATATTTTTTTTTTTTTTTTTGCTTTTGGGTTCTAAACTTATCTTCAACATTTCCTCGAGCATTAGCAACATACAAATTTTGACCCGGAAACTGTATAAAATCTGCCACCAAAGGATCAGAGCATTGATCTAACCAGGGTGTTTTTCTACCAGATGTGTTTGGAGCTCTTTCCAATATATTACTTCTTTGCCGCAACTGCATAAAGCTTGTCATACCAGGATTTTTTAGGAAATTTTGTCTGCTTTTAGGTACTAAACTTATCTAGGACATTTCCTTAAGCACTAGAAACATAAAAATTTTGTCCCGCAAGCTGCGAAAAATCTGCAAGTACATACGTTTCGTCGACCATTATACAAGAAAAGTATTTTTGTATGAAATTTGATTTTATTTATTCTTGGCTTCTAAGCTTTTTGCAGCATTCCTATCTGGAACTTTTTGGAGTAACTTAGCTAACCGGGCTGTTTTTCTACCAGATGTGTTTATAGCACATTCATTCGCAATTAAAACAATTATAAAACTAATATTGTAAACCACATGGCTTAGTGGGATTAGAATAAAGATTGTTGTAACTCAATTTTTAAAATGAAAAAAAATTAAAATAAAAAAAAATCAATTTTATTGGCCTTCCCAATATCATGTGGACCTTTTTTTTTTCTTCCCGAATAGTTTGACGGCAGACCTGTAATTCTTTGGCCAATTTTATTCACAATAAATCAACATGGTTGTCATTAAAAATAATAACTGAAATATTTTTCAAATACGATTTTTTACGATTGCAAACTTGTTTATGGTCCTTCGAACCGGGTGTCGGGTTACGACACTATGTAATCACATCTTTAACAGTGTTTAAGACGTTAGGTTCAACCTCTGCTTTACTTGCCTCAAATGCCTGGCGCTGCTAACTGGTTCCCACAATATTGCACCCAGTGCAAGGCGGTCGCAATGCATTTGGGGCATGTAAAGCAGAGGTTGAACCTAACGTCGTAAACACTTTTAAAGATGTGATTACATAGTGTCGTTAGCCGACATCCGGTTGGAATAATTATTATTTGAATTTTTGAAGGAAACTATGGGCTAAAATATAAGTCGGATGCCACCCCCACTTTTTAGCCCACTTTAAATAAAAATCCATTTTATAAAAAATCTATTTTTTTGTTATACTGTGATATTTTTTTACTACTGTCATTAAAATTTGTATGATATTTTAAATTTTTTACAAAAAAGCACTTTCTTAAAAAATGCGTGCTTAACAGCCATATAGTACTTTCTTCAAGAAAATACATAAGAGTGTCCCGATGACACTTTTTTAGGAAGACCCTTCAAATAATGGATATTATTGAGCTTAAATATGGGATAAATATTAAAAAAGTATATTAAAATTGAACTTCAGTACCCCATACCAGCGATAAAAAGTCGCGGGTGTAATAAATTTTATCCAAAAAAAATTTCTCGAAATGGGTATCAAAAAACTCGTAGTTTTTAGAAAATATTAAAACAAATTTTGGTGCATAAACCATAATATGCTGGAAAATTTTTTTGATTATCTCATTTTATTTAGCCGTGAAAAATGTTCAAATTAAGCGCTGAAATTTGACAACTTTTACAAAATTATTCTCAAAATTTTGTAAATAAAAAAAAAATGGTGAATTAAAAAAAAAAAATCATATTTATCAATTGATAAAAAATGTTACACGTTTAATTAAAAAATATATCTAGATCGATTCGAGGCTTTCAGTATAAATATTTATAGGAAGCTGTTGTTTATAAAATGTTTACTTTAATTTAAAATAGTTTTTATTATATTTAATTTAAATTATTTTATTTAATTGATTCAAATTTTGATGAAATTGAATTCTACACCACATACTTTAAATTAAATCATTTTACCTTTATGTATGGTTTTACTGTGAGTCTTTGTGTGTGCATCGTAATGGATTTCACGCACTTGCCACAGATCTGTCCAAAAGCTTGAATGCAACTTTTTTTTTTGTTTGTTTTTGTGTCGTCGTTGTTGTTTTTGTATTGTTCATTGCACTGTGTTTCAGTGTGACATTTTGACTGTCTTTTCTCTCAATTTAAATGACATTGTGAGTTTTTATAAACGGATGTCAGGAAATGTATGTTTGTGTGGTAGTATGAATTTACTCATACAAATAATATTTAGTTCATATACATATGTACATACAAACAAACTTCCATAAAAACACATATACATAAGTATGTCTGTATATAAAAGTTGGCAAAAAAAAAAAAAATATATGCACTGAGATTCAAACAAACATTTAAATAATATTTTTTATTTTTTTGTTGTTTAACGTATAAAAATAAGTTGTCAAAGGAAATTCCCAATTCAATGCAAATTAAATCCATCGGTTGTGTCAAATACACTTTACCATCATCATCATTGGTATGTTTGGTCGATTTTGACCTTATTATTATATACATACACACATCTATACATTCATTTAACTATATATATGTCTGTATATATTTTTTATATGATTCGTATTTTTTCTACTAAATTTAATTGTTAAAAACTGAGAATGAGTTGTTTAAATAATTTGGAAATTTATTTGTATGTATGTGTGTGTATGTTTGTTTGTCTGTATGTGTTAATAAACCAAAATAAAATCTATATTTTTTTTTTTTTCAACTCATTATATTGACAGAAATAAAATTTACTTTAAATTTATTTAATATAATTTTTTAATGAAAATAATATAATATGAAATTATAACTGTTTTAAGGAATTTTAAAAGATTTTAAATAAATAAGTGAGATTATTAGATTACAATCAAATGGTGTTATCAATTAAACTTTTGTTACTAATATGACTACGACAAAAAATATCGAATATAAAATAAACCATAACCTAAAACAAACTTACTACATTGCATACTGGATTCCCAAAGTGCTGATATATGCACGTATATATCGAAAGTTTAATATAGAATACGCCTACTTCAAATTTCCAAATGAATTAGTTTCATTCTCAAATTCAAGTGTTAGATCTGTAACATGCTTTAAAATAACTTCACATTAGCAAACAACTATCGCGTTATTGTAATTGTTTCTTAAATACAGCCAGGCGGGCTTTTGTTGCTTGGCCTTCGGGAATCTTGCGTCTCAGCCCGCATTGGCTAAATGTTTGTGGTCGGTTAACTATATCGCGTTTTTCGAAGCTTACATTTGTCATATGTAAACAATTTTGATAAACAAATTTTTGCAGGATTGGATTTAAGTAGAGTACCATACGGAGTATGAATTCGGAAACTCTAGCTTTTCACACATTTTCGTTGATATTTGCCTATTGAGACTTTTACGAATAAATTTTTAAATTTGTTTGTCAAAATCCACAATGTTTGGATAGGGCTTGTTAGGAAGTCGTTATTTTAAGAGCAATTAAGACCGCCAAGTTGAAAAAATTTAGGCCAAAAATAAGAAAAACGAGAAAAGAAGATATAGTCGGTCAAGACTGACGATACCCTACACCATTGCGTATGTGTATAAAAATTCGGGAAGTGGATTTATATTAGACCTGTACACCAACACTTTTACTAAATCTAAAATATACAAGTACAAAATAATGCGTTAATAATAACATCTAGTTGATTTTATGCACTTTAGGGCGATTCCCGGAAGTGGGTATCTTGGAGCACTTTTTTTGGCCAAAATTAATTTTGGTAACATTTTCTATTTGTGTTTAAATTATCGTAGTTTTATAGCAGACACTTCAAAACGCCAAAAAATTAAGTTTTTTCCTATTATTACTAATTTATGTTCATAATACAACAGATCAAACTTCAGTTTCTTAAGCAAATTTAAAATATGTATAAAAAACGTGCCTTTTTTCAATGGTTTTTATTATTTTATAATTATTGAGTGCAACAATTTTTTAAACAAGTTTATTATGAAAAATATATCTTATAAGTAAGTACTTTTATAATTGAATACGAAATCATTAAGAACTTGTTCGCATCTTACGAAAATACTGAGTGTTTTATGCAACCCAAAATGAAATTGGATTTTTCATTTCATTAGATCTGCAAGTTTTTGGTGAAAATCGGTAAACAAAAACTCAACTGAAATAAAGAAACATAATTATGGGCTTTATTTTCCATATTGTCTCGTTTTGCGATTTTTTGCGTACTTCGAGAGAATCCATTTTTTCTCCAATAAGTTAGCTTTGGAAACTCTTATCATTTACAACTAGCGGATATTCCTAAAATATTGTTATGTATCAAAATTAATGCTGCAAAAGCAAAATATAAGCCTTTAGGTTGATTTATAAATGAAATATTTGCAATATTCCTTTGATATGACTTTACTTCTGACACATAAAAAGTGTAAAAATTAATTAAATTTTTGAAATACAAAATACATTAAATTGTTTTGATTTTCATCCAAAACATATTTCAAACAACACAATCAGTTTTTTTCAAATCAAACAAATTTTTGAACAATTGAAATGAAAATAAACTTTGACCTTTGAAATTTAGACGAAAAAAAAAAAAAAAAAACAATTATATATACACATCTGCTCAAAATAATAGATACAGTACGATATGTAAGTGTGCGATAACTGAAAAATTCTTAAGAAATACTTCGAGTATTTTTCTTTTATTAAACAATTTTATCTGACAATGCCACTTCAATGAAAAATATGACAAGTTTATGCATTCAAATTGATTTACACATAAGTTTTCGATTTAAGCACCAACAATTTTTGCTCATAATAATAGATACAGTTATTTAAATTATCATTTTTTATATTCAATCGAATTCTATTGTTTTTACGTAATGTCATAAGAACAGTAGCATTTAGGTTAAAAATATTGTAAAGAAATATTATTCTGATACAGAAATTGGGATGAAACAATCATTGTTCCAAATAGGAGAGTAACGTTTTTCAAAACCAGAGAAAACTAGAAAGTCATTGCTTCAAA
Source organism: Protophormia terraenovae (assembly GCA_951394005.1). Taxonomy (NCBI): domain Eukaryota; kingdom Metazoa; phylum Arthropoda; class Insecta; order Diptera; family Calliphoridae; genus Protophormia; species Protophormia terraenovae. The sequence goes on from OX596074.1 coordinate 37,816,323, forward strand.
TGGCAAAATGCTTTATCTAAAAAACAATCGTTAGAAACTCGTGGTAGTGGGGAACGAGAACTTTTCTTGGAAACGACTACCAAAAAAGTGTCCGCCGTCCTAAAGAAAAAAAATTCCACTTTCAATTCACAAAGATGTCAGTTTAAAACAGAGGTGGAGACATAAAGGTATGGGAATGCTTTTGATGAAATTTATATGGTCATATTTATAGTATTGATAAATACAATGAACGACGAAGGGTGCAGGGATATATTGGAAATTCTTCTTTTCCATATGCTGTATATGCCATTCACTTGGACATTCAAGCAAGATCATGGCCCCAAATCATAATGGTTCAATTAAGAACAGGTTCTTACAATGTCCGTGTTTAAAGCTGCCCAAGTAAATCTCCGGGTCTAAATTCTATCGATGACTTGTTAAATGATTAAAAGAAAAGACTGTTGAAAGAAATTTTCAAAAATAAAGATGAATTAGAGGGGAAAACATAAAAAATATGGTACAAAATTCCATTAGAAACTTGTCAGATGTTGATGTATAGTATGCCCAGACGAATGTACACGCAGAGAAAAAACATGGTTGCAGCATGATCACCACAACTATTCAATGATTATATATTCTGTTTAATCATTTAATGATTACCCACAATCAAAATTTTAATATGGTTAACTGAATTATAATATGTATTTAAATATGTTTATATGAAATCATATTTATGAATGAATACAATCATTTAGTCAATTCTACAATTATTTAGTTAATTCTACAATCATTAAGTTAATTTTACAAATTTAGTTAATTCTACAACCATTTAGCCAATATTTTTATTTGATTTTAAATCATATTTTGTTTTGCACAACTGTTGAATGTTTGTATTTGAAAATGGTTATGTTTTTCTCAAATATAAAATATTTGCTTTGGACTATAATTTGATTTCACACAACTATTGTATTTTTGTGCACAACTGTTGAATGTTTGTATTCGAATATGTTTATGTTGTCTTTAAATATAAAATATTTGTTTTTGACTATAATTTGATTTCACACAACTATTGTATTTTTATCGTTAATCATATTTATTTTCTGCATAACTATTGAATATACATTTTTGTGTATAAGTTCAGTAGTTAGAAGGCAAACGGTATAGCTTTGTGTTTTTGGAAAAGTGTTCAAATAAATTCTTCTAAGTTCTAAGTTTAAAAAATGACAAATAAAAAAATAAATGAAAAATATGTCTAGTTCTGAGATATGCAGGAATGGTTATGCATAGTGGAATGTATGAAGATGACGTTCCATTATTTGGTCGTACAAATATTGCTTTAATGAATCTTACTATCTTTGCGGTCAAAGGCTTTTAAACCATGGATTTAACTCACATTTTCAAGCCTTTCAGGTAGATTATGAGGATTTTTATTTTTCAATATTTATTAAATCATTAGAATTAAATTTTATTGGTTACATTGCATTACCAAAGAAAACATAAAACTGTTGAATTAAATTCTTATGTAAATATTATAAAATATAATATGTAAATAATATTTAAACAATAAATATAAATATATGTTAAAAATTAATATGTAGATTATAAATATTATATAAAAAACTATTAATAACTTATAATTTAATAATTAAAAATTAATAAATTTTTATGCCTGAACATTTTTTTCAATATTCTCAATAAATAAATAAAAATTTCAGATAAATGTGCTTTTTTTTAATATATTCAGTATTGCAAACTCGGGGATTATATATATAATAAAATGGAATTATATATATGATAAAATGGGATTATATATATGATAAAAGGGGATTATATACATGATAAAATTGGTTTATATACATGATAAAATGGGATTATTAAATGATTAAATTCGTTTATATATATGGTAAAATGGGAATATTAAATGATTAAATTCTTTTATATATATGGTAAAATGGGAATATTAAATGATAAAATTGGTTTGTATATATGATAAAATGGGATTAATAAATGATAAAATTAGTTTATATATCTGATAAAATGGGATTATTAAATGATAAAAAAATTGTGAAATCGAAAGAAATATTGTAAAAAAAGTTATAAATATGATTAAACCGAATCATTTAATGATGAGAAAATGATTAAATGGAATCAGAAAAATTATTACGTACAAATATACTTATTGTAACCTGGGATCATATATTGCAATCATAGTATGTTGCTCTTAGTTTATGGTCACCCGAACCATATTTTTTCTTTGCGTGTAGAAAGCTGGCCAAAATAAGGATGGATATACAGGATATTATTCCTTGTTTAATATTACCTAATAATTTTTAATAAAAACTTAACTAATTTTTAGTTTATGTATTTTTCTTTTAAATGTATCTATTATTATGAGGGTATGGTCAATTATGTGTAATATTAAACCGATAATAATTATTTTTAATAGGCTTTGTCATTTCATAAAGATATCTTCTAAATTGCGACCTGAACTTTGTATACGATATTAGACGGACATTGTTAAAAATCTTTGAAATCGGACTTGATTTGTAGAAGTTACGATTTTTTTTTTTTAATTCTTAAATAATCGAAGTAATCAACTTTGACACTCTGTAGCTTATCTCGTGTTATCACAGGTTGGCTACAAGAATTTTCTGAATGATTAGATCCTCCTTTACAACTCTTTCATACATTTCAATTCGATCTGACCAGTAGTTTAGATGATACAGATTTATAATAAAAAATTTAGGGTTTGGCTCCAATGTGTGTAGCCAAATCTCGAAAACTAGAACCAACTAATAATAAAATTTAAATCGGTAATGAATCAGAATTGAATTTATACCAATATTTTTTATATTTTTGTTTCATTTCCAAATAAAGTGCATGATCGATTTTCGCGACTAATAAAAAACCAAACCTTTCGCGAAAACTGAATTTTCGCTATAACAGAACACAAAATTTTATTGAAAAATTTTATATAATTTTTAAAATTATAATTGTTTTTATTGATATATTTACATTCTAAATATTTTTTCATGACCACTATCGTCTAAATCCTCTGATTCTTATCTGATAATTCCATTTGCTCCTCATTACTTTCTACATGAAATTCTTCTTGAATCTAATTTTGTATGTCAGCTTTCGTGAAAAGATGTTCCGTACCAATTTGAGCTACAAGTGTACCAATAATTGAGAGATTTTAATTTTCTTCCAGAATTAAGTTTTCTAAAATATTTAAGGGCATGTTATCCTCTTCACTCCATTCATTACCGAATTCGAGAAAGTTGTTCCAGGATTTTCGGAAATTGGACACTGATATTTTATCCCAGGACGTAGCTATTATCTGAACTGCATTTTTGAGATTGAAGTTTTTCAGTTTGAGCTCCAAATTTGTTCGCTTCTCGCCAAGCAAGTGGGTGGGTCGGCAGACCTTTTGAAGCCAAAAATTCTCGGACCTAAAAAATGTTTACTTATGAACAACTTACTTTTACTAATTGGTGAAAATTAACTTACGTGGGGAACAAATTCGTGATGGAACCAGTCCTTGAATATAAATGATGTCATCCAGGCGGTATTACTGGAGTTGTATATTACAGGATTATTGGAAAAGCATTTAAAGGCTCGTGGGTTTTTCGATTTTTCAACAACCAACAATTTCAGTTTTCTGTGCATTTCGCATTTGAACAGGGTAAAAAAGTTGTTCGCTCTTTACATATTTTTCTTCCGAGAGCCGGTTTCACATTACATGTGACAAGGGTGTGATTTGGAAGCATCCTATAATATAAACCGGATTCGTCGGCATTTTAGATTTGGTGAAGAGTCAACCCATGCTCATCAACATAATCCTTAAACTCTTTCACAAATGGATCAATAAGATGAGGTTTCGAAGACAATTTTTCGCCCGTAATTTTTAAAAATCTAATTCCATGTCGACGCTTAAATTTCTTCAACCATCCTTCACTGGCATTGAAACCTGAATTGGTTTGATAAGTTTTTGAATACAAATGATTGCCTTTTGATTGTAAAATCGCTACTGATATTGGAACATTTATTTCCCTTATGTTTTAGAAACTACTTATAAAGCATTTTTTTCCATTCTTAAGTACTCAGCTTTCTTTAAGATTTAACATTTACCAGGGCCACGTTCTATTGTACGTACGAATTTTTTTAGGAATTTTCTTGTTTTACAATGGGGTAAACCGAAGACTTATGCAACTTGTAATTCACGCAAATTGAGCTTATGGAATCTCCACTTTTGAATTTTTTAAAAATCTCTAATTTTTGGGAAATCGTTGGCTTTAAAATATGTTGAACTTTTCCCATTTTAGTTGTATTTACACAACAAATGACACGAATAAACTGACAAAACTTAAGATCAAAATCATCCAAAAAGGTTAATATACCAAAAGACGGGGATTTCCCTTTTTTGGATATAGACATTGTAATCCAATTAAAAAATAAAAAAAAAAAACAGATAAAAGTTGCGAAAATATTATCCGTTTTTCGTAAACTGTCGCGATTGTAGAACCTGCAATTTTAAAAATTAAGCCTTCGCGATAATGGGTAGTCGTAAATACCGAGCTTGCACTGTATATAAATACAAATAAAGTAAAATACCTATAACTTTAACCTATAAATCTATACTTTGAGATACTGTTTATTTAAGCCACATTGTTTATTTTGGTTTGTGTCCCAACTAACTTATTCTAATAAGATAATCTAATGAATGATACTTACATGTCTCTCTGTTGTTTTTCTAATACGAAAGTAATTTGGTCTCTTTAAATAACATTCGTCTCAGCTGTTTATTAACGTTTCACACACATTTACATGAATTGTCATACACAGCATGACACACAAACGCATGTATTAAGCCAAAATAAAATCTTTAGAAAAAGCACATGCATATTAATGGACGGGTGTTTTTTGTTTTTGTTTTTGTGTTAACAAATTTGTATATAACAGACATAAACAAATGTTAAGATAACAGCAAAAATAATGTTATATGAAATAATGTTAATAACAGCAAAAGCAGAAAATCAAAAGGAAATGTTAAATTAAAAGAACTGTTATGAACATGGAAAAAAAATGAAGAGGAATTAAAAATGTTATAGACATTTGAGTGTGAAGAAATGTTAATAAAGTAAAAAAGAAAAAAGATTTTACAAAAAAGTATTAAAAAGATAAAAATTAAAAATTTTTTTTTAACTTATAAATTCAGCTAACATGTAATAAATTATCAGAAGTGAAAATAAATAAAAAGAAAAAACTAAATCATGGGTGAATGGTTAAGACAAGTTTTAGAATTGTAAACTTGGACGTCTTAAAGTTATTTACTTCAAAATGATATACAGACAGCCTGATCTAGTAATGCACGTGTTGCTTTTTGCAAATTTACAACTTTAACTTGGAAAACTGATCATTAATGTTAACAAAAATTCACAATTACTTAAAATTATTACTACACTAAAAGAAATTTTTCAGTTATCCGACAATGTTTGAAGATTTCTTTTGTATTTGTTTTGATTATTATTTTTCTTTACGATGTTTATTTACGCGCGCGATTTATTTTATTGCGTTTATTTCCGTTTTTTCTTTCTGGTTTGTTTGTTTTTGTTTCTTAAACTTTACGATTTCTTATGTTTTTTAAGCGTTAATTTCATTTATTGCTGTTGCACCTTACTAACACATAAGTCAACTGACGCCAGACTCTTAACGACCACATTAAGTTGTTTTATTATTGTTGTTGTTGCTATTTTATATTTTTGTACTTTTGCTGCTAAGTAATACAACAAATAATTTTTTTTTTCATTGCACATTATACTATAGCACACATGTATTGGCATTTTCCTTGTCGGTAATTTACGGCAAGGCAAAGAAAATCTGTGCAAAAAACTTCCTCCAGAGGCAATTTCTGCACTATTTTGCAAAAACCATAAAAAACAACTCTAGAAAAAACATTTGTTAAATTTATTGCTCTTTTTAATATTTATATGATAATAAAGCTTAAAGAAACGAAAATTTATTTGTAAGGAAAAATATTTTTAAACTCTTAAGATGAAGAAAGAAAGAAGAAGTAAAAAATGAGTAAATGCATACAATTTTCCAAAACAGAAAAGGTCATAGTGTAGTGGCCAGGAAATGGGAAAATTCAACTTGACTGAGTGGGCTAAAACTGGCAAAAAACATAAATTTAGAAGAAAATTGCAAGAGCATTAAAAAAAGCCGGCTAAAAACAATGAGCACAAATTTATTAAAAAAGAGAAATAAATAAAAAGCTCTTTAAAAAAAAAAAAATTACTCAGAGTAATTTTTAAATAATACTCTTCTCTTCAAAATAAAAAAAAGAATATAAATACTCTTTTTTATTACAGCTCTTAAATAATCACTGAAAATATAAACTCTTTTGAACACCTGTTTTGCTTTATTTATAAACAAAACTTCCCCTTAGTTTTAATAAATTCCCATAGGATTTTTTTACTCTTTATATATCTTTCTTATTTGATATTTCCCCTTTTAATATTCTCTTTACATCCACCTGTAGCTAAAGTTTATTAAAAATTCCTTAATTCCCCTTAAAACTCTTGTTATTAATGATAATGAAACACACGCTCTTTTTTAACACAATATTTACTTTATTCTTATTATTTCCCCTTAAAAAGCACTCTCTTTCTCTCTCACCATTATAGACTCTTTTTAAAAACCCACAAAAACCATTAATCATTAAGAGCTAATCTCTGCTGTTTGTTTTTTTTATTCTCCTCTTTTATATAAAATTTCCCATATACTTATCTCTGTTACACTCATTTAATATTAAAGCTCTTTATTTTGTTTTACAATCTACAGTTCTCTCTGTTTAACTACTGGTTTTATAAGCAGCCTGTGCAAGAGTGTAAATATTGTAGAGTGCATGTGTGTGTTTATGTGTGATATAAAGCTGTCTGTCTTGTTTAGTTTTGACGTTTATTTTTCAGTTTTGTTGAAATTTCATTCATAATAAATCATTTTGTCAGTTGAGTTGTGTACAGCTCTCTCGCTCTCAGTGCCTTGAGTATTTTTCATCACAGCAATTGTTGTTGTAGTGTGTTTGTGTGTGTGTGTTTTTGTTTTACGTATTTCTTTCTTTATTTTCTAGAGATGGTGGTTGTTTTTGCTAAATATATTTTATATATTTTTGTTGTACTTCTGCAATTAATGTTTTTTTTTTGTATTTCTTTCTTTAGCAATTTTTTTCTTGTGCAATAATTTCTTTTAAATTGTATTCCCTCATTTGTTGTTGTCTGTCTGTCTTTCCTCCCTGTTGTGTTTTTTGAGCTTGTCATTTCATTTTGCCATAAATTTTTCACACACAAAAGCAAAAAAACAGCAAGTATGAAATGAAAAAAAAGCCAAATGAAAAACAATCATTCATTTTGTAATTTATTGTTTTATTTCTCAGTTGTATGTTCAACATTTCTTCAATATCATTTGTTCGTTTGTATATAAATGAAATGAATTATTTAATATTTTCCTTTTAAGCGTTAATAATTTTATGCACACCTTTTTTCAAAAACAAATTATTCTGGTTTTTTATATTTTTCTCAAATGTATTTGCCAGCATTATTTTTAATTGTTTTTAATTTTATTATTATTGATTTATTGCCGTTTCTGTAGAAATGTTTATTCAATCATTTGTGTGTGAATTATTTGCAGACTGGCTGGTTTGTGTTTCGGATTCTTTTGAATTAAATAAATATTTTGCCGTCGGCAAATGTTAATTTTATTAAAAATGCGAAAAAAAAACATAATTTTTTATTAATGCTAGTTTATTTTTTAAATAAAATATGGAAAACCCTTGCGTAAGCAGTAATCTTTTTCGAAATAAAATTCCGCATACATAGATATGCAAAAAATGTACACAAAAAATGCATTTTTTTAAAGGACCAAATACTTCAATATCCAAAAAAAAAAAAAAAAACTTCTTAAAATTCTTTAATTTCATAAAAACAAATAATTAATTTCTTTTTGCAAAAATAAACTGTCATTCATAAAAATAGTAAACATAAACAGAGTTTTCAAAAAAGCACTGAATTATTTGCTTTATTAGATTTTTCAATATTGAATTTCATTAGTTCCATAAATAATTTTTTTTTTTTTATTTAAAATTAAGAACATTTTAAAAGAGATTACGGAATTATATTTACTTTGAGATCTGAAGCGATTTGGAATAACAGGACATGCCCAAATTTAAGTACAAACTATTAATTTCTGGAAAATATTGCTCTTACATCCGTATAAAATAATAAAATGAGTATAATAAGTACAAATTAGGGAATTCAATTAAAACTAATTAAATAAAAATTAATAAAATGTAATTTTGCTATAAGGCTTTTGTTGAAATATTTTCTTAGTTGTTTTACGCATAATATAAGGTTTTCATTCGTTTTAAAGTCTAACAAAACTAGTAAAGAAGAGAAAATTTAAAAAATTCTGATTTTGTGGATTAATATTACTTTGTATATATCAGCATCTTTTTTTTTTTTTTTGATACCATGCAGCTACTTCTTTGTTGTAATGATAAGATTCGATATCAGACCAGACTAATTAGAATTTGCTTCATGGAAAGAAATATTTTCTGAGAGCACTTGTTTATTATGGATGTCGAATCAGATTGATCGTGAATCTTATCAGCTATGATTGCCAGCTTGTCATTTGTATAGCAGCTAACTGATAATAAGGCTTTTGTTTTATTTAAAAGTCATTGAATCCATAGGGTTTTGAGTAAGTCTTCAGAAGCCAGTGAGTCCATCTCTCTTAAAAGTGCTGACGGTTTTTTATCACCGATACTTACAGCCTCTAGCAGCTAAGGAAGTCTTTTTTAGATTCAACAAACTCGTTCACCAAGGCAAATTTCAGAGTTTTATTTCGTTTTCTGCCGGTGGTTCTTTAACAATATGGCTTGATTATTTTTAAAACTAATTTGAAAAGTAGAAATACGTAAAGTATCACTACCATTTACGTTCCTTGTACATGCAAATGGCTTTGCCTTTGTGTATTTTCAAGCGATTCTATTAGCAACTTTTTTTACTTTGTGAGTCTTCAGCAGTGTTGCCAGGACTTAAGAAAAAAAGAAGCTAAATTAGACTTTAAAAAATGTCAGAAAAGGCTAAATGCCCAAAAAAAATAAAGCTTGAAAACAGTCTATTTATTCTTTCGTCGTCATTTGTTTTTGGTATTTCTGAATAAATAGTTTTTATGGGTAAAATAGTTTGTTAAAAAATAATTATAATATTATTGTAGAATGAAGCGCCGCAAGAAAAAATTTTCGTTATATATAAATAATTTAAATTTTTTTTTTTGCGAATTAATACACAACAATGCTTAAATTGATGATTCTGTAAAGATAAAATTAGAAAATTGTTTGCTTTTTTAGGACAATATTAAGAATCAAAAAAGCTAGAAGTAAAATGAAAATTTTGTGGCAAAAATCAAAATAAAAAGGGAAAAAATTTTTTGTAAATTGTTGAACGGAGTTTAATAAAAATTGTAAGAATATCAAAGAAACTAATCATGAAAAAATATATATATATAAACATTAGCCATTAGTTTTGAAACTTCGCACATTTAGTTCTATTTTAAAAAAGGGGGCAGAAAAGTGGTAAAATGTTTGAAAAAGGGGGCAACGGTAACACTGCATACATCCATTTGAACCATTTTTCAAACACAATTCAAACACAAATTAAATGTATTAACATTATTTTTCCTTCAGATTGCCAAATACAATTGTTTTCACTTTAAAAGAAAAATCAGCTGCTAGATGTAAAGATTCAAAGGAGAGGATAACACTTCTACCATATGCTAATTGAAATGGAACTCATAAATTAATATTATTAATTATAGATTGATTCCATATCAAAACGGACATCAATCAGACTTGACATCTCCAATGGAAGTGTTTTCTAAAATAAAAAATTTTAGACCCATCCGATCCAAATGGAGTTACCAAATGCAATATAGATAGATTATCTCAATTAAAAATCTATTTTCAAAATATTTCTGGGATGCGATCAAAAAGCAAAAATTTGTTTAATTTTTCATTGCAATGTTGTTATGATATTTTTGTAATTGTGGAAACTTGGCTAAATGCTGAATTCTTGGATTCAGAGTATTTTGATTTAAATTTATACAATGTATATCGCAAGGATAAATCATTTGAAAGGACTGGCTGTGAGAGAGGTGGTGGTGTGCTGATTGTAGTCAGAAAAACTCTAAATTCGCATATCTGCTTAAATGTTTCTGTTGATTAGTTGTTGGATCAGCTGTTCGTAATAGTTCATGCAGTTGATGGTTTGATTTGCCTTTGTTCTTCGTACGTTCCTCCAGCAAGTTCTTATGAGTTATAAGCTTCTCATGTAAATAATATTTTATTTCTTTATGAGAAAATTTTTTAATTTTTGGTGATTTTAACTTAAATAATTTAGTGTGGTTAGATTCCAATAATAAATTAATACCATTCAATGTAAACAAAGATTATGAAATTAATTTAATTGGTTCTTTTTTTGATATGGATCTTCTTCAAGTAAACAATATATTTAATAAATTAAATAAAATATTAGATTTAATATTTGTACAATCTAATTTTAAACTAAAATTTATGAGTGTTTAATTCCATTTTCTCCAACTAATCTATATCATAATGCTTTAGTTTTAGAAATTGAAGATATTAAATTTCTTAAATCTTCAAATTCTTTACAATTTTGATGCTCTAAATTATGATTTGATTAATATTGACTGGAAACAATTATTTTATGATAAGAATACGAATACATCATATGATATTTTTTTAAATACATTTTTAAATGTATGTTATCGACATATTCCAATGAAAGTTAAATTCTCATCTTGTCATCCTTGGTATTCTAAAGGGTTGAAAATGTTGAAAAATAAAAGAAATAAACTACATAAACGTTACTTAAAATCTAAATCAGATGAATTACTTTGCCAATATAAATGTTGTGCTAAAGAATTTAATTTCCTTAATAAATTCTTATATAAACAGTATATAATGGAAAGTAGTATAAAAGCCAATCCTAAATATTTTTGGACTTTCATTCGTTCTAAATCTGGTTCAACTAGTATTCCGTCTTCTATGGTTTATAAAAATATTTCTGCAGATAAACCTGAAGATATTGTAAATCTTTTCGCAATGTTTTTTAAATCTAACTTTGATTATTCCTCTTGCAATACATATTTTGACAATAATATAAATACAGATCTCAATTTGGGTCAATTCATATTAAGTATTGATGATGTGTTAGATGCTATTAAATGTCTTAAAAATTCGTTTAAAATTGATATTGATGGTTTGAGTTCATGTTTGATAAAGAAATGCTCGACATCAATAGCATTGCCGATTTTGGAAATTTTTAATAAATCCCTTTTTGAAGGAATATTTGCTGATCGTTGGAAATTTACTATTATTTCCCCTATTTTCAAATCTGGTAATCGAAATGATGTTTCTAATTACAGATCTATTTCTAAGTTGTCAACATTTTCAAAGATGTTTGAATACGCTATATATAAAATTTTATATTTTAATACTAGATCATATATAATCAGTCAACAGCATGGTTTTCGCAATAATAAATCCACAATTTCTAATCTCGCTGTTTTTACGGACTATTGTATGTCACAATTGGAAAATGGGTATCAAGTAGATGCTATATATACTGATTTTTCGAAAGCTTTTGATAAAATTTCACATTATATACACAGAAAAAATTATTGCCGTCTTTTTTACAATTAACTCAGTTGTTTAATTTTGCATCAAAATTTAATAAATATGTTCAAGAAAAAATAAAATAAAAAATAAATTTTAGTATGATTTTTTTTTTCCTTTACACATTTTTAATTCATTCAATCATCTACTTGATTGATTTAATTAATTTATTAATCGGGAATTTTTTTCTGTTTTGTATTTTTTTATAGTTTTTAGTAATTGATATAATCATTTTGGTGAGAGGTGCAAATTTAAACAAGTTTATAATTGAATGAATTATTTTCATATATATTTGTTAATTGGTGACTTTTTTCTGTGATATTATTGAATAAATTATTTTATTTGGGTATTCATTCCTCTTTTTATTCGTGGCTGTCGTCATATTTAGATGGTAGGACTTGTGTTGTTCAAGTTGATAAATATAAATCTATTCCATATACTCAAATATCTGGTGTTCCCCAGGGTAGTGTATTGGAACCATTATTATTTAATATTTTTATTAATGATATAATTCGATATTCTAATTTTCTATTATATGCTGATGATTTAAAGATATTCACTAAAATTAGTTGCATAAATGATGCTAATATATTACAATGTGACTTAGATAATTTAAATATTTGGTGTACCAATAATCACCTAAAATTCAATTTCAATAAATGCTTTCATGTTTCTTATTCACGCTCACATAATCCTTTAAATATAATATATAAACTAGGTATTGAGAATATTGGTAAATCGAATGAAATTAAGGATTTGGGTTTCGTATTTGATTCCAAATTGAGTTTTAAATCCCACTTAGATTACTTATTACCAAAAGTTTTCTCAACATTAGCATTTTTAAAAAGCAATTCATCTGAATTTTCGGATCCATATACACTGAAATTGTTATATTCTATGTTTGTGAGATCTAAACTTGAGTATGGTGCAATTATTTGGAGTCCACATTGTAGTACTCATATTGCACGAATTGAAAAGATTCAAAAACGTTTTATTCGTTATTCTTTACCGTATTTAGAAAACATTTATCCCCTACCTTCTTATGAATCCCGCTGTTTACATTTGGGAATGATTTCATTGGAAAAAAGACGCAAAATTCAGTCAATGTTATTTATATATGATTTAATAAATTCAAATATTGATTCAATAGAATTATTGAATAAAATACCATTCTGTGTGCCTTATAGATTGTCTCTTCGACATAGGAACTTATTTTATGTTGGTTTATATCATAGAAATTATGTATTAAATAGTCCAATAATACGATCATTAAATTATTTGAATTCTCTAAATAATGCTCATATGTTGGAATTTACAGCATCAAAAACTGATTTTAAAAACTTTGTACCAAGCACCCGAAAACGTTTTATTTTTATTTTTCAATCAAAATAAATATCTTTAATGTTCAAAATGTTTTTTCATTTGTTGAAAAAAATATGTGAGGGATTTTTATTTTTAAAATAAATATCCATCAATGATGAAAAAAATAAATATCTTTAACGATAAATATCTTTAACGATAAATATCAGTTCGAAAAAAATTTCAAATGATTGTTTTTTTATTCATACTTTTGTTTTGTTTTCAAAATATTTTTTTTATTCAAATGAAATTGTTGTTGTTTAGAATTTTTTCCATCCGATGAAAAAAGTTCAAAATAATTTTCAACTTTTGAAATAAATATCACAAAAGATATTTATATTTTTATTTCCATCATGATGAAAAAAATTAAAATATTGATGAAAATAAAAAAATCATGATGGATTTTTATAATTTTTTGAACATTAAAGATTGTTTTTCGATTGAAATAAATATAAAAATATTGGTTTTTTAGTATTAAAATCTGGTCTCTGCTTTGTACTGCAAAACATTTAATAATATTGTAAATTATTACAAAATAATATGTTTATATTATTCATTAGTCTGTTGTTCTTTAGACTTAAATAAATAAATAAATAAATAAATTAAATCATTATATCTCAAAAAACGATATTTTTCAAATTGTGAAAAAATATATAATATTGACGTAACTCTCAAGTTGGAGACTCATTTAGTTTAGAAGTTATGGACCAAAATAAAATATAATTACTTATAACTTCTGAACTATGCACAATAAAATTTTAGTTTTACTATCATTTTAAAGATGAAGATATTGCCTTCAAAATGATATGTAGTATGAAGATTTACTTTGAAAGTTCAAAAGACAAAATAAGAGTTACAAAAATTAAAACGTAATATCTCTAAAAACCGTATTTTTTAAATTCTAAAAAAAAATTATATAATGGTCCATACGCGTTCAGTTTTATCATTTTTAAAACGTGGTCTTACAATTCAGAAACTAATAAATATATTTTCACAATTTTTTCACAGTCTAATTGACATAAGTTCAAATAATATTTACTGGTCGGTGTAATATTTATTAAGTTGTAAAAAAAATAGGCAGAAAGGAGAAACATAATTTTGGACATTTTGAGTAAAAATTATGGTTTAAATTAAAATTTAAATTATAATTCTTAGATGTACATTTGGGAGAAAGAATTATATATTTTAAATTTTCGATAACTTCCAACAAAATCATATAACTTTGGGTGTGGCTCAAGGTTCGGTTCTTGCTTTCGCTGATGATATACAGATTTTGTTTTCTGGGGAATATTCATCAGATGCACTGCAAATTTTCATAAATGACACATTGCGTACAGTGGTAATGTGGATGGAAACAAGTCGTGCTTCTATTAATTTTTCTAAGACTAAAGTTATGAAATTTGATAGTTTATTTCCTGATATTTTTTTAGTTCAGATAAATTGGGAACGTATTGAGTGTGTGGATAGAATTAAAGTCTTAGGTGTTGTGCTTGATGACAAAATTTTTTGCACATCTCACATTAATAAAATTTGTATCAACATTAACTTTACACTACATCGATGTATTCTATTTTTAAACTCAGATGGCTACAACATGTGTCTGTAAATGTAACTCAATTTCTCGGATATTCTTTTTTCAATTACCTAACCATGAAATTTCTTTTGACTTTTTACTAAACTATTAAAACTTCCACCCATTCGTTTTTAGTAAAACGCAAACATTTAATTCATTCGTCAAGAAATGTTCAAATCCTTATGCTAAGTATTTAAGCTATCGAGGGAAGTTAATTGAATATTTTATTAATAACTCTTACATGCCTCTTCATAGAAAAAATCTTAAAAAAGTCACAATTTTATTATGACTAAAAGTTACGACTATACTTGTGACTCGGTCATAACTTCATATTCTGTTAACATAGTCACAAAACATGCTGAACATTAAAAAAATGTTGACTTTTCTTGTCAATTGAAAATAAAAATTAAAAATAAATTTGATATTTTTAGAGAAGAATGCACTGAACCAAAAATGAGAAGTAAATACGATAAAATGGGGTGTAGAATTGAAGAAAAGTAAGTTAAATATCAACCAACAAAATCATTATTCAATTCAACAGAATTTTTTGTTAATTTTTCTTAAGTTAGTTAAATCAACGAAAATTCGTCAATATGACTAATTTAATTAGTTAATTAAAAGGTAGTTAATTTGACAAATTTTTATTCAAAATAGAAGAAAATATTATTCAAATTAACTAAAAATTTTATGCATATCGAAGAATTTTTATTAAATTTTACTAAAATATTTTATTTAATTCTACTAAATTTTAGTTAAATGGAATAAAAAATGTATTCAAATTAACAAATTTTTTTCTTCAAATTGAAGAATGTTTATTCAGTTTAACATTTGAATTTTATTCAAATTGACAAAATTTCGTCAATTCCAAAGTACTATTTAACCCCTGTAGGAAAAATTACTATAAATTAAAATCATCAAAATAATACAAATAAGAAATTTTAAACACTTTAATAATATTTATTGTGTAAAAAATATAATTCATGTTATAAATAAGCATTTTAAAATATATAAAGTAAATTATTTAATTAAATTTAATATAAACTTACGTAGCAAAAGTTTTAATTAAAGTAATTTTATGATAAAGGTTAGAGCCTTTCAAAAATGTAAAATAAACCAAATATACTACCGTCTGAAATATAAAAAATATATTTGAGAAATAATAAATTCTGTTATTTTATAATTAAATTGTAATATATTACCTTCAGGTATATTATCTATTTGTTTCATATTTTGTTACAAAAGTTTGTTTGCTGGATCCTTGATATGATCGCTATATAAGATGATGTTTTATGAAAATTCTTTATAATTCGAATGGAAACAACACACATTTTAGTACAAGTGTTTAATCGATATCGACCTGTGAAAATAAAAAAATATACATTTATTAAAAATTTTATTTAACATAATAAACTATTTTTGTACCATTTATTAATTACATTAGATGTGCACTCACTCAGTAATCAACAACCAGTGCACTGCTTTCAATTTGAGCCCATACAGATTTATAACTTAATATTTTTAAAGTTTATTTCTGGATGATCTATAGCAACATATTAAAAATGTGAAGAAAACGAAAATATAAATAAAAAGACAGAGAAACTATAGTCGGTCAATACCGACCATATGATACCCTACACCATTAGACCTGTATCCAAGTGTAAACCAAATTCGAAAATATGAACTACCCCGACATTAATTAGTCATTATCGAGAGTTCACTGTAATAATAAAAAATAAATTTTATTCAAAATTGAAAAAAAAAAAAAAAAAAAAAAAATGTCCAAAAAATCATAAAAAATCGAAAATTACAAGAATTAAATCTTATATTCTTTAATCATAAAGATAAATTTGTCGCAAAGAAAACAAGATATATTCCATTCAAATCAATGCATACATTTTTATTTTATTTACAAATTAGTGAACATACTCATTTACAAATTTCATAAAAATATTTAAAAAGTCACAAAATCATTTTTTTATAAAAACTTGACGATAAATGAATGCTTTAAAACTTATATTTTTGACCCAGTGTGAAATGGTGAATAAACAGGATCACCAAGCTTCATGGTATTGATATTGCATTGTACGTATGAGTCTGAAACAAAAGAGCTATTCAATCAGATCCAAATTCGAATCAAACAAATGTTACCATGACTATTTGCTAATTCAGAAAATTATTAAACTTTATAATAAGGCACCAAAATAATTCTCATTTGACTAGAATTAAATTTAAATTAGTTATAAACTCGAATTATATGTATGTGTGTATTAATAATTAATTTTATATTCTTCTATACAGATTATACTAATAAATTAAAAGAATTTTTTGTTTTTGTGTTTATTTTGCTAATAAAAATTTTTTTCTTTGTCTAATTTTATCGCTATGATTTAATGATTCGAAATCCTTTATTAAATAGGATTTTGTTTTTGCTTTTTAATGATTTTTATTATTTGGTGGATTTAGTACGAGTGACTATATTTTCATATACATTCGTACATTTATAAACTAAAATTTTATATTATTAATAGCAGTATGTATATTTATTTTTTTTTGGAACGAGTACGACTATTCATAAATTGAAATTTACAATAATTGATGGTGTGGTTTATTGACTTAACAATTTATTACAGCAATAGTTTAACACTAATTTATTTTTATTTATATTTTTCGTTACTAAAAATTCACGAATAAAAACACATAAATATGAATGAATTACAACGTTAGATGAAAAACAAAACAACGGCCAACAAATAGTAAAACCAACATAACAAATATTACAATATTTACAAGAAATGTTAAAAAAAATATGTATGTAGTTGGAATTGGGAAGAAAAAAAAAAAAATAAAATAAAAAAAATAATATTCATATAGAAAAATCATAAATTTGTTATGACCAACTAATACGACTAAATAAGAAAGTGTGGGCACGAGGATGTTTTACTTAATATATAAATAATTTATATTTTATTTGTCAGTTTGAACAACGATCTTAATACTTTTATAAAATGTCTTAGAGCTCATTTACATTGGGGATTTTCTCTGGGAAAAATCGCTGCAACTTTTACGTTTGTAGGCAAGAGGTGTAGAGAAGCAAGCAGGGTAAGAAAAGTTGCACGTTGCTGCAAAGCTAAAAATTTCATGAAATTTTTTCAAATTTATTTTTAATTTTTCTGATTTGTTGTTTTTTGTCAAACATTTTTTAAAAAATTTCATAATACAAAATTTGTATGTGTAAATGTAGAAGGGATTTCGAAGCAACTTGAAAACAAAATATCATAAAAAAACCGTGCGACAATCCCCAATGTAAATAAGCTCTTAGTTATAGGAAAAAAAAGTAGAAATTTTTGAGGAGGTTGTATTAAAGCGTAATGTGGTTTTGTCGTCGGCTGAGGTAGTTCTGTCGCGTCCAGGGTCGACTTACGGGATCCACGAACCTGAAGTGAGAACACAATTTGTTTACCCTTTCTGGGGGTTAATTATACAATTATAGTTAATACTTTTGTGTTCTATAAATTACTAGCAGCACAACGATATGCAGGGATTCAGTCGTTTACTTCTCAGGTAATTCGGATTCTACTGGTAGATGCGGAGTTGAAGATGCGGCTCCATCGGGAATTATGCAGCAAGCAGGATCGTTGATGATACTTAAATATAACTTATGAATACTAATGTAATAATACGATTTCTTAAAGCTAGATTACAAAATTCAGATTTAATCTAATGGGTATAACAGACGATACAATTCGCTGTGCCAAAACCGATGACCGAAGTCACGATGCCGAAACTAACAATCGAAGTTGTAGTGCCGAGACAGACGATAATTCGCTGTGCCAAAACCGATGACCGAAGTCACGGCCATAGAAAACAACTAGAACTCCAACTTGCTCAAAAAAACCTAACTCAGCTATCAAAAAAACCTAACTGTTTGTTTGTGTTAGTAGAATTTTCTACAAAACAAATGTATACGTGTGAAGAGAGTAATTTTTTGTTGCTGAGCGAATGAAAAGATTTGAAGTTCAAGTTGTTTTCTATGGTCACGGTGCCAAAACCATAGAAAACAACTAGATCTCCAACTTGCTCACAAAAAACCTAACTCAGCCGTCAAAAAAACCTAACTGTTTGTTTGTTTTAGTAGAATTTTCTACAAAATAAATGTATACGTGTGAAGAGAGTAATTTTTTGTTGCTGAGCGAATGAAAAGAGTTGAAGTTCTAGTTGTTTTCTATGGCCAAAACTAACAACCGAAGTTGCAGACGATAGTTCGCTGTGCCAAAACCGATGACTGAAGTCACGGTGCCAAAACTAACAACCCAAGTTACAGTGCCGAGACAGACGATAATTCGCTATGCCAAAACCGATGACCGAAGTCACGGGGCCAAAACTAACAACCGAAGTTGCAGTGCCGAGACAGACGATAATTCGCTGTACCAAAACCGATGACCGAAGTCACGGTGCCGAAACTAACAACCGAGATCGTAGTGGCGAAATTAACAACCGAAGTAGTGGCATCGGGACTGACGACCGAAGTTGTAGTGTAGTGTTTCGGACACAGACGGAGCAAAGCCGCTGTGTCCGAAACAGACAGAAATAATGTGCAAGGAATCCCCCTGACGCTCGGACCTAATCCTAGTACCAGAGAAACAGTGAGTGATGTTACGATATCAAGTGTCTGGGAATAAGGCAAGTTATATCGTAATATCAGCTGTCTTAGATTTTGGCAAAATAAATCGCAACTACTTCATCCAAACTTAGAGTACTTATGATAATAATTATATAAACTTAATGAGAATTATTAAATCTCAGTTCTTAGAACAACAATAAGGGTGTTCACAAATAAGGTAGAATAATATGGTATTCACAGATGCGGTAATATAACAAGTTAGTAAATAAAATAATCCTGATAAAAAAAATAAAATGTATGTAATAACGTTTCATGGTATAAATTCGTTTAGTACCATAAAACTTCGTTACAAAAGCTACTTGTAAAATTTCCTTTGTGTACAAACTATATTTTCACTAATACCCTAGCAAAAACTAAAACACACATTTACAAAACATTGACGAGGTTAATAAAACTAAATTAAAAACAGAAAAATAATAATAAAAAAATCGAATCGCAAAAAAAAAAAAAAAAAAAATAACAATTTACAAAACTATAAAAATGCATTTTACACCTTGCATTTGGTTGATTATGAATGCCAGGGATACCGACGTGGTCGACGAGGCTGATGATGATGGCAGTTTATGTTAGGGGGCCAAACAAACCTGGGGGGAAATTACAAAAACCTATAAAAAATCTAAACATTTTTATGTGTATAAGTATTTGTAAATACGTATAGGTGTGTGTTTATGTACAAATGTAGCTATAGAACAACAAGTGGATTTAAAGAGCGAACAAAAAAAAAAAAAAAAATCCAAATCCACTAAAATAATATAGAAAAATCCCCAGTATGAGGAAAACAATAAAAGCTACATCGAAAAAAAAATTAAAAATTCCCCACGAAAAATAAAATAAATAAAAGAACAGTCAATATTTAGCGCCCATTTATGTAGGTTGAATATAGACTGTTTTTTTTTTTTCTGTTTCTTTTACCAAATTCTAAAAACAATTTGTATGTATTTGTAAGTTTGTTTGGCCTTACTAACGATACCAACAATAGCAAAACAATGGTCCCCCCTTTTTCTACTCCCCGTCTTATCTAAAGCTGGCTGAACATGCAACAAACACTGTTCCCTCCTTTCTTGTTTCACTTTATATAAAATGATGATTTTAAAAACAACAACAAAAAAATCACTAATAATTCTCGTTTATTGAGTGTTTTTAAAGCAATAAAATATTTTTATTTTCTATTTTTCAAAAATGCTGGCTTTGTTGCTAGAGAAAAACTTAAATTAATGAAAACTCATAAAATAAAAATTTCTTCATTTAAATATTGTGATAATCTTTAAGAAAAATATTTATTTGAATATTTATTTATATATATATTTATTTTCTTAAAGTCTTATAATCATAATAGCCGGGCACTACGTTGTTGCTCATAATTCATGATTTTATGTTGACATGTGAGAGCATCATCTTGTAGCTGTGGTGCATCAATTTAATTGTTTTCTAGTCATAAAATTTGAAATTTCAATATTATCTGCTGATTATCAAATATGTTTCATATTTTAATGTTATTTTAATGTAAATGTTTATTTTTTATTACATTTTTTTTTTTTTTTTTTTTGTCAGCGGAGGCTTACAGTGGTGTAGTGTTGGAAGAGGGCGAGTGAATGTGAACAAGTGTATAGATTAGATATAAAGATGGAAATTGAAGTTTATGAGCATTAAAAGATAATATTTACCAAGTTTTGTGTCCTTTTTTTCTTGTTTTATTTTTACTTTATATCCAAGAGAAATTTATGCATAATGTTTTGAATTGAGAAATGTTGAGTTAGCTTGCTAAGGTAATTAAAGATAAACCATTCCGAGCCATTTCCTTACTCACACTGAAAAAATTCAGCAATCACCAAAATAATTTATTCAAATAAAAATTGCTTAAATTTCCATCTTTCATCAATTACTAATAACCAGAGAAACCATTTTCATAACTAAAAGTTATCCCAAACAAAAATTTTTCATTACGAAAAAAAAAAAAAAATTAAAATTAAAAATTATCCAAAAAATAATAATAATAAAATAAAAAAAAATAATAATGTTGAATTTATTTAACAATATAAAATACTAGCTAATACCCGGTGTGCTTCGCCACCCCCCGAAATGAAATACATAGTAATTAAAGGATTAGAAAAATATACTAATTTTTGTATTTAATTTTTATGGGAGGGACCATACCCCTATAATCTGCTAATTTATTAGACAAATGTTTTCATGGATGTCAAAATTCTTTGTGCAAAATTTGAGCATTCCAACTCCAATAGTTTCCCAAATATACAAATTTTTGCATTTAATTCATATGGGAGGTACCATGCCCCCTACTTCTAGTCCGCCCATATTTTTCTTAAATATTAATATTGATACCAAAGTGGCTCCGACAAAATTTTAGAACTCTAACTGTTATATTTTCTCAGATATGATAATTTAATATTTGCTTTATATGGGAGGTGCCACGCCCACTATTGCTAGTGTACCAATTTTTATCCAAAATATTCATATTGAAGCTAATGCTAGTCGTACAAAATTTGAGCTCTCTAACTTTTATAGTTTCTCAGATATAAAAATTTTGGTATTAACTTTATATGAGATATGACACGCCCACTATTTCTTTTCCGCCCATTTTTGCACAAAATTTTCACATTGAACATTCGCCTATTTTTTTCCAGAATGTTCATATAGGTGTCAAAGTTGTTCGTGCAAAATTTGAGGACTCTAGTATTACCAATTTCCGAGATATACTACTTTTAATAGTGGCACCTCGCCCACATGGAATTTCAAAATAAGAAGTAGCCTATTTTTCCTTCCAGGCATATAGGAACACACTGTGAAAAATTCGAGAAAATCGGTTTAGCCGTTTAGGCGGCTATAGACTTCAAACAAACATACATACATACAAACAAACACAAACCAGTCAAAAATATGATTCTCGGGATTTTTTTAATGTATTAAAAAAAGAAAGTATATTATGAGCAAAAAACTATTTTTAGCTATTGTGGTATTTTTAATAGTTAAAAATATAATTTTTAATAGTTAAAAATATATATTATAAAAATATATAAAAATATATTTTCAAACATTTTTTTTAAATATATTTTTTAGCTCTTATAATATATTTTTCGTAAAAACTAATTACAAGAGCTTAAAAATGTATATTTTTTAACTATTAGAAAAATATATTCCTTAAAATTGTACGATTATAAATATTTTTAAATAAAAACGAGAGCAAATGCTATAGTCGGTCAAGCCGGACCATATGATACCCTACACCATTGTGTACATTATAATTCGGGGAGGGGTCTTTTATTAGACTTGGAGTCAAATGTGGACCGATACTCATAAGTGTAAAATAAAACATAAGAATACAGAATTTTAAGTTGAGGCTGACATTTATATGAATTTATTCACTTTTGGGTGATTCCCGAAAGAGGGCCTTATATGGGAGCTATGGTAAATTATGAACCGATCTTTGTAAAATTTGGCACTATCATTTATGTTCATATAAAACTTATTTGTGTCGAATATTAGCTTGATACTAACATTTTAATGGGATTTATGGCCGTTAAAGTGATTTTCGGAAAGGGGTTTATATGGGAGCTATGGTTAATTATTGACCGATCTTTTTAAAAATCGGCACACTTATTTAGACTTATATGAAACTTATATGTGCCAAATTTCATTAAAATATTGCTATATTTAAGGGATTTATGATCGTTAAACCCTTTTCCGGGAGGACATTTGTATGGGGGCTAGGTGAAATACTGGACCGATCATAACCAATTTCAATAGGCTTTGTCCCTGGACTATAAAAAGCCTGTGTACCAAATTTCATTAATTTTGTTTCAAAATTGCGACCTGTAGGTTGATTACAAGGTTTACATGGACGGACAGACGGACGGACATCGTTAAATCGACTCAGAAAGTGATTCTAAGCCGATTGGTATAAATTAAGGTGGGTCTTAGACCAATATTTTTGGGTGTTACAAACATCAGCACAAACGCATAATACCCTCCCCACCTATGGTGGTGTAGGGTATAAAAAATATATATTCCAAAAAATCGCGCGATCTTTACGAAAAAATTAAATTTTTTTATCAAAGTGGCGCAATCTTAAACATATTTTTATATTAAAAAAAGCTTTTTTAGCGAAACCGGTGTTTAACATGCCCAGAGTAGAAAGTACTTAAGCCGGGCCAAAGGCCGGCAGCACAGTAAAATTTATTTAATGCCTCCTGAAAAATTAGATTTCTTTGAGTATTATTGAGGAGTATTATTTCAAAATAATACTTTCAATCGTTGTAAAATTATTGACTTCTTAAATGGAACGAAAACAGTTCATAAAGTCTTAATTAAAAGACTCTCATTCAGAAATTATGAAATTGTCCCAAATTAAGAAAATGAAATAAATTCCTAAATTAATTTTGAAAGAGACTAATTTCATTATTCTTTCTCTTAACAAATGAAATAATCTCATAAGAAAATGAAGGTCAAAATATTTTCCTTAATTAATATTAATCTTTTTTAAGATTAGAAAATACAATAAGAAAGCTTTTTTCGCCATTACAAGCAGTAAGGAAAGTTTTTTGACCGCCGCACAGTTGGTTAAACTATAGCGAAAAGGAAGTTTTAATTAAAAAAATATATATTTTTTATTAATGGATATTCATAAATACCTAAAATAAGTACCCAGCAAAAAAGGAACTGAAAAAGAGCTGAAAAAGTCATGAATTTAACATTGTGTTGGCATTGGAAGGAAGTACTTACTGGTACTAAAGAGCTGCAGAAGTTCTTTTTTTAACCCATGGTTGTCATTAGTAGGATGTTCTTCTTTTATGCTTCTTAATCATTTCTTTTGAAGTACTTCCTTTAAAACTATGTTTATGAAATTTTTTTTACAAAAATTCAGTTTTCGCCTTATTAAAAGATAATAAAAATATATTAAAATTTATAAAATTTTAATTTTCTTAGAAATTATTAACCTTTTTTCCAGCTAAAATTTCATTTATTTTCACTTTTTTGGAAGTAATTATTAAGAACTTCCAAAAAAGTTTAAAATATTCACTTTGTTCTACTTTTGAAGTGGTGAAAATGTTCTTTTTTGGAAGCTCTTGATCGTTTTTTTGCTGGGTACTAAAATAAAAACATAAAAACATCCTGGAAAACATTTATTTTTTTTAATTGTTATGTCTACTTTTGTTTTTCGGGGAAAATGGGCTTTAGTCTTTTTGTTGTAACTTTTGAGCTAAGAGCTAATTAATAAATTAAACTGTAAATTGAAGTATAGTTATTATATAAGATCATTCTAAGAAAAAACAGACAATTGCGTTTTATATCAGAATTAATGTTATTGAAAATATTAAAAATGAATGCAATTTTTATAGTAAACGAAAAAATAATGCAGAAAATCAAGAAATTGCGATTTAATTCATTTAAAATATATTAACTTCCAGTGATTCCTTTGGTAGTGTAATATATTGTGATTTTTACATAATTTCAATTGATTTATTGACTGAAAATATCATTAAATCTCTCACACTTCATTTTTTTATGTGCGCAATAGTTTCCAAGTTATTTTGAAATAAGTGTCCGAAAAAATCATTTTAATGTAAAATTTTAGATTTTTTTGTTAATAAAATTTCTTTTGATAAATGAAAACATCTAAAATGTTACAGTTTATCTTCTTTATCTTAAAGCTGGTAATGGTGCAAATAAAATAAGGCATCTTCAAAATTTATGAATAAATCTTGATTTTATTCACAGTTAAGTAAAAATACCCATGTTACATACAATTGAGTAGAAACAAAACAGGTGGATTTTGACGAGTACTGATTTTTCTATCACGTACTGATTTATTTATTTTTTTTTTATGGGCGTGACTGATATCATCACCTTATTCAGCGGTCACACTATAAAATTCGAGAATGGTTTGTCAAATTTAGACTATAACTCAAGAACCGTTTGCACGATTTTTCAATAATTTCATTCGCTCAAGAATTTCAGTGTTATGGACCAAAATTTTCACCATTTAAAAACAAACAAAAAAAAAAAAGAAAATACCAAATAACTAAGCTTATTTAGGAAGCAATATTAGACACGTCCATAAAAAAAATCTCGTCCTGATGGGGAAAAACTGAAAGCATTTCGAATTTAGCATCCGGAATTCCATCTAGTCCACATATTAATTAAAAAATAATTTAAAAAAAAAAAATTAATACATTTTTGGATACCCATAATGTAGTTATAAAGTGAGGGCGAATATTTAAGAATTGCATAAGGAGTGAGATCGAAAAATTCTTAACATACATAATATTCAATAACTTGAAAACGATTGATCTTAGAGTTTTCATTATTTTTTTAATCATTTGATAATTTAGCACAGATCACAGAAATATATTATTTTTATGGTTCTAACCACTAATTATAAAATTGTGTACCATTTTTGAAAACCCTTTCTTTGGAGATTTGATAGTTGCTTCAGTCACTTTTTTGGAACAGTGTGCACATCTTCTGTTAAAATCTTCGGTATTTTGGGACAACTTTTTTGTGCTCTTGAATCCACTTTTCACAAGAGCTCAATATCTCTCCACTGATCTAAGCTATGGACAATTTTGAAAATTGACCTCTCTTGGTACTAAAACTATGTTATTGATTTGCTACCACTCCAGAGCTTTCTTACCGTAGTGACATGATAACAAATGAGTCCAATAATATGTGGACACGTTGTGCTTTCTTAAGAAAAGAAGAAGTTTTTTTTGCAAATATTCCTTTATGCATATTTTGGTATTTATAGATCCGAATGTATCAAATGACTTTCCTGTTTTGCCGCAACTGAAAAAAGTTTGTCATACCATGAATTTTGTAAGAAATTTTTGCTGCTTTTTGGTCTTAAACTTATCTCCATCATTGCTTTGAGCATTAGCAATAAAAATTTTTGAGACACAAGCTGCGAAGATTCTGCCAGCATCTACGTTTCTTCGTCAATTATACAGCTTGAGTATTTTTGTATGAAATTTGGTTTTAAATTCCGAGTCCTATTTTTGGCTTGTATTTTTTTTTTTTTTTGCAGAATTCCAGTTTAGATTTTTTTGAACTTTATATGTTATCAACTTTCCCATTAGCTTTAAATTTTCGCAACAAGTAGTAGAAGCACTGAGAAAACTGAGCTGATTTTCTGCCAGATGTGTTTGGAGTTCCTTTCTATATGTCTTCAATTTTCTGGCCTTCCCAATATCATGTGGTCCTTTTTTCTTACCGAACTAGGTTTCACATCAATAGTCAAATTCTCCTGATATAACATTAGAAACGGTTTTACGGACGACATTTAATTCTGTGGCCAATTATTTGTAAGACCTATTTGGATTTTTTTAAATTTTTTAATAACTTGTAGGACGTAAATCTTTTTTGTCACTTATTTTGATGAAAATAAGGACAAATTAACATGGTTGTTATTAAAAATAATAACTGAAGTATTTTTCCTTGATAACTAGATCAAAAAAAATTTAGAATATTGATTCCGAAAAAAGTTATGAGGCAAAATGTGTGTTAAGATTTTTTCGATCTCACTCCTTATAATAAAACCTTTTCTTAATTTCGAACTTGCCACTACCGTATAATATATTTTATTAAAAAAAAAAAATAAAAAAATAAAATACATTTTAGGAAGGCAACAATAGGTTCGTTAAATCGGAAAACTACTGTAATTGAAATTGCAAATTCAAATAACTTGAAAACTATTCGGAATAAATAGCTCATGCAAGTATGTTTTTCATAGATATTATCGAGGGCTGTAAGAAGATTGAAATCAGATAAGAAACAAACATTTGCAAAGGGGTTAAAAATTTTCTTTTGCTCTTTACGAACTTCAAATTCTACACTCCTCTGATATAATTGTGTGAAATTTTATGTAAATCCAACCATCCAATTAGAAGTTACAGATTGAATTCCAAAAAATTTCGCTTCTGTCCCACTGTGCAGTATTACTTTCGATCTTGAATGTTAAAATTTAAACATTTTAATAATTTCAACATAAAATTCTAAAGTAATGTTCTGAAATAAGTTTTTACTTTGAAACATTTAAAAATCTTGAATAAGTTTTAATATTAAATATTTTCAAAGTCTGAAATTAGTTTCAGTTCCACAATATCTTAAAGTTTCTAATAAGTTTCAATTATGAGTTTTCAATGGGTTAGAATCTAGGTTTACATAGTCGCATATAAGTCTCAATCGTAGATGTCTTTTTAAAGACCTTAAATAAACTACATTTAAATGCTAACAGGTGACAATATTGTATTCGACTGAGCCGAATCTATATACCCAACATCTGCAACTTTTTAAAATTTCACCTTGTATGGAAGGTGGGTGGTGAAGTAGGCAGATCACGCCAATTTTCCCCAAGTCCCATCCTGCATTCAACAGATAGTCAGGCAGATATTACTCCCTCATAATTTGTTGATGGTGGCTATAAAATTAACCTTTTTAAAGTGTTAAATTAGTTGTTTAAACTCTAGTCGTAAGTTTTTCAAAGTATCAAATTCACTTTAGTCCCTGAATTTTTAAAAAGCTCCACTTAACTTCTATCGTAGATGCTTATGAGAACACTGTGCTAAAATGCTTTTTTTTCATTAAATCACACCACTGTTGCACCAACTGGCTGGGTTAGCGTATATGAACATTAAAAAAAAAACTCCATCTAAATGATGTTTAATTTACAACATGAAATTAGGCGCGAAATAAGCAAATTAAGCAAAAAACTATTTATTTTATATCTACGCCAGAATCGTAAAAATTCCATGAATCTTTAGATGAAGAAAATATAAAAACGAAGAAATATCTAAAAATACTTGATAAAGAAAAGAAAACAAACTTTAATGCAGGCTCTTAAATCATCTTGATAATGATGGAAAATGAAATGAATTAAACTATAAATGCATGCAGTTTTATTACAACAACAAGAAGTACAAATAAAAAAACACTAAAATTATAATGGAAATTATGACCCATGTAACTGAGAACTGGGTGTGAGTTCTATTCTACAAATTTTATTTTTTTATGGTTAATAGTGTGAAATAAGTATATAAGAGGAAGAAAAAAAAAAAGTCTATCGAACATAAAGTTGGAAAAATAACATGTTGTAAAACTGATTTTTATGATGTGTAGCAATTTTTTTTTTTTTTTTTTTTTTTTTTTTTTTTTATTTCATTTATTATAGATTGTAAGCCCATAGGGCCAAATTAATCCAGATTATTTATATGGCAATACAAACGTTGATTCTTACTACTAAAATTTAAATACATTTAAATAAGTATTATTATTATTATTTTATTAAAGATACCCCCCTATGCACAAATGTTGAACAAATACTAAAACTTAGAAAATGACAATTTAAATTGTGGTAATGTATAACAGCACATTTCACATATTCTCTAGTACAATTGTTTTAAATTTTGATATTGAATTCGAAAATTTTCTATCTCTGTATGGGACAATTCTATTCCATAACCTGGATACTCGGACAACAAATGATCTATTCATAATTTGGGAATAATATCTTGGCATAACTAAAGAATTTGTTCTATTTGAGGTACCAAAGTTAAATTTATTTATTAGATATATGGGTTTACCATATTTAAAAATTTTATAAAACTGCAATAATAGTCTTAAGTTTATAAAGCTCTCAAAGTCACACTGGAGAAGATTTATAGCATAAGACGTCATATGTGCATGAGATCTATATTTGAGATCAAATATATATCGAGCAATTCTGTTAAAAGTTTGTTTCAATTTTGTAATACCATTTACTGATATACCAGAATGTACTTCTAAGCCGTATAACAATATTGGAAGACATAATGCCATAGCAACACTCCTTTTCACTTTACTAGGTAAGTAAAGTCCAACGTTATACAACCGCCTTAGAATGAAATTTATTCTTGATGAAATATAATTTACTTGAAAGTCAAAGTTTAATTTGTTATCTATATATAACCCTAAAATCCTGTAATATGATACAAATTCTATTTCCTCTGAGTATATAAACAACTTGGGTACCCTAATAATTTGCGAAAACCACATACATCTCGTCTTAGAAGGATTCAAACTGAGACAATTTCTTTTAGACCACTCCAAAATAAGTTTTAAATCTTTATTAACATTATACTCCAAAAAGTTGACACCTAGCCCTTTATCATCCGCAAGCAACTGAACATCATCAGCATATGTATAACATTTACAAAATTTTATTTGCTGGTATAAATCGTTCACATATATCATAAATAGAAGAGGTCCTAAAATGGATCCCTGGGGCACTCCTCTTATGGTTTTCTGAGTTGAAGACCTAGCGCCTCCGGATTGCACATATTGGCATCTTCCATTCAGAAATGACCAGATTAGTTTGCAGGCAGTTGACCCAAAGTTAAATTGAGTTAATAATTTTGTAATTAGTATTTCATGAACTAAAGAGTCAAAAGCTCTGCTGAAATCAATCAATATGAGAAGAGAATTCAATTTGTTGTCCATATTATTCCTTATATTTTCAACACAATCTAACATCAAGCCTGTAGTACTATAGCGTTTTCTAAACCCAGATTGATAAATATTTAGATAATTACCCGAATTGAGATGTTCCAAAAGCTGCTCCCTTAATATAAACTCAAGGATTTTTGGACAAGTGTTCAAAATACTTATAGGACGATAATCAGTAACTAATCTAGGTGATTTAATTTTTGGTATAGGAATAACTCTTCCAACTTTCCATTTATCAGGAAATTTAGATGTAGTTATAATCGTATTAAAAATAAATTGTAATTGTCGAGAAATACCAGGAAATATTAGTTTTAAAAACTTTAAGGGGACTCCATCAGGGCCAGTGGAATTAGTTTTAATAGTCAACATTGCCTTAAAAATGTCACTCTCACTAACATTTCGAAAAGTAAAACCTAACTCATTACATAGATGAAATGGTGGTGTAGAAGTATTATTGTTCACAATTGTTGGAGGAAGTATAAAATTCTTATTAAGTTCTTCTACATCCAACTCATTTTCAGTCTCATAATCTCCAATAACTCCATCGTATTTTAGCTTTCGCCACATTTGCGTATGTGTGCAATTTTGAAAATATTGTATACAGTTGTTTCTTCTCACACGTCTTATTACAGATTTAACTTTGTTACGATACTTGCAGTATTTACTGCGATTTTCATCAGACGGGTCTTCACAGAATGTTCGCCAAGCTAAATTTCTGCGGGCCCTCGCTACTCTGATCTCCGGTGCATTCATCCACCAGGAAGACCTAGAAGGAGTAAATTTCTTCAATGGTACATTATTGTTGAAAATTTCTGTTATACACTCGTAAAATATACGAACCTGTTCATCAACACATGTTGTATTAAAAAATTCAGTGAAATCTATCGCATTTAATTGATTAAGACAAGTATTTATATTGAAACCTTTGTAGTCTCTATACCAGAACTCATTTAAATTTCGTTCAGTCCTAATACTATACGATAGCGAAACCATTGCATGATTAGAATTAAGTGAGGGAAACTGGTATTGACTCTTTCGTGACACTCTACCTATATCCGACACAAAAAAGTAATCCAGTAAGGATGAACTTCCATGAACCTGATCAAAATGAGTTGGTAAACAATTGTGCACAACAGACAGGTTTGAACGAGAACAGAAATTTCTTATTAAATCAGAATATGTGAATAAATCTTTATTGAAGTCTCCCATTAAAATAGTATTTCCATACCTACTAGATTGATCAATCAAGAGATCTTCACAATCAGTAAAATTGCCATTCGGTAAATAGATGATGCCTACCAATATTTTGTCTGAATTATTAAAAGAAATTTCAACAAACAGAGACTCAACATTGCCTTCATCCATATAATCAGATACAATACGGCTTTTGAATTTGTTAGACACATATAAGCAGACACCTCCTCCTCTCCTCCAACACCTATCATTACGGTATACCTTAAATCCATTTAATGAAATGGCACTATTAGAAACGTATTTATTCAACCACGTGCAATTTGTTGTTGTGGTGAATTGTTGGTGCTGGGTGTTGTTTGATGTAGGGAAATTTAAATTGAGTAGGAAGTGTTGTGGCAGCATTTAGGGGGCACTTAAAAGAGGCTAAGTAGAGGATTTTTTTATAGGGAGACAGAATGGCGAGAAGGGGAAAAGTATGTAAGTACATATATAATTGTGAAAGTGCGTCTAATTGAGTATTTATGTTTCAATAGAAATTTGTCATTATAAGAAATATAATTGTAATATTTATTCCAAAAAACTAGACTAGCAATATCATCAACTTTTTAATGACTTTTGTTAAAAAAAAAGTATTTTTATATTAAATGAAGTTGATATAAAATAATTTTAAAATTATCGTACACTTTTATAAAATAAAACCTGTAGTCCTGAAAAAAAATATTTTAATATGAATTTGTTACTTAATGAATACTTTAAACTAAATTTCTTTGATACCTTGATTACAATATTATTCATTCGAATTAAATATTTCGTAATATAAATTATAAAATTTTATCTTCAACAAACAATGACAATTTCCTTTTACAAAAAAAAAGAGCAGACAAGTAATTATTTAAGTTTTAATCTTCAAATTCATTTTCAAACAGAACAACACAGGTCTGATGGTTTCCAAAACATTAAACAGCTCGAAAAAGAACAAATTTCCACTGAAGAATAAAAACTGTTAAATGTCACCAGGCTTAAAAGGGAAAGTCTTTAGTACAAACATTTCAAGCTAAAAAATAAATTTTACTTTTAACTCAAAAATACGAGTGTTGTTCTTCATAAATATCCAAAGAATTGTACCTTAAGAGACAAATAATTTACAATTTGCCCAAGAGCAAAAAGTAATAGATGGATATTAAAAAAAAAACAGAAAATATTTAAGTAGAATGATGGAATTAATTCCTTTTTCAAATAATG
This sequence comes from Protophormia terraenovae, assembly GCA_951394005.1. Classification (NCBI taxonomy): domain Eukaryota; kingdom Metazoa; phylum Arthropoda; class Insecta; order Diptera; family Calliphoridae; genus Protophormia; species Protophormia terraenovae. The sequence goes on from OX596074.1 coordinate 37,848,600, forward strand.
AAAGTGGTGTGGGTTGTTATAATTTGAGGGTGGTCTGGGTGTTCTTAAGATACAACAACATAAACAGGAAAAGAAAAAGAAGCAATAAACATTAACATTAGCTTAAAATATTGGGCTATAATTTGCCTCGAGTGTTATGTAAAGTAGTATTTACTCGTTCTTATTCAAATACATGCCTGAGAAAGAAAATATTTAAATGATGCCACTTTTGGCGACAACCAGCACAAAGTTTTTCATATATTTCAAATGTTTTCTTTTTTTCTATCTCTCACAAACGTTCATCACTCTGTTTTCATTTGGTGTGTGTGTGTGTTTGTATGTATGTGAAATTATACCTTCAAATAAACTCTGTTGATGTTGTAATACATATACAACCCTCATTTAGCTGAAGAAACATTTGCCATCATTCAAACTGCAAAATTAGGCAATTAAAAATATGCCGAAGGCGCACAACACCATCAACTTCATCAGCTACATTCATACACCCATCTTATGCTTGTGTCTTCTTTTTTACATTTTTTTGCAGTTTCAGAGGCAGCCAATATTTTTAATGGATTTGTTTATGTTTTATTTTAATATTATTAACAGATTTAGTTTAAAATAAAATAAGATGAATTGGATGAAATTGGATGTTCGAATATATGGAAGTTAGGCTTGCTCCAATTGAAATAAAAATTATCTGACTTAAACATATTTTTAAAGTTCAGACCATTTCTTGAGATTTAAAGTTTTTTGGGTTCGTTGCGAATTTCTTTCATTGGCTTCAGACAGATCTTTAAAGTACATTTCTTGTATTAAAATAATATTTTATTCTTTCAGCTGATGTTATCTATTACGTACATATGTATAGTAAGTTTTTGTGTTTGGCTCCATAAAAACACATAATTTTCAGGACCAATATCTTCCAAAACTACTCATCTTAACCGTTGTTGTTTAATAGCATTAGGATATTCATAACCTGTTAGTGATTCCGATATGTTTAAGGACCTGTTTTGAGATATTAAAGAATATTTTTCTGTTTGTTTCTAATTCCATCTGTAAGAACGAGAGTGCATTTTATATACAATGGCTTAACCCGGTGCGCTTTGCTATTCGTTTTGATGCCATATTAGATATAAACTTTATATGGGGCTACTACTCCCCCTCAGACGCGGATCCATGGGGAGGAAAAAAGGAAATAACACCCCCCCCCCCCCAAAATGAATTTTTCAACTAAGAAAAATTAAAAAAAAAAAAAAATTGCAATAGGAAAAGAAAAGTTAAAAATTCTTTTGGAAAAAATTATTTATTCAAAGTAAAAGAAGGCAGCATTAATTTTTCTTCAATATAGTCTATGGAGGTCTAAAGTATGTTTAGAATATTGCTTTGAAAATTTGAATGTAAATAAATAGGATTTAAAAATTGACTTGCTTAATAAAAGATGTATGAAATGCAAGTTTTGAAGTTACTTTAAAAAAAGTTTTAAATTACAACAAAAAATATTAATGAATTTTTACAACACGTTTTTCAATTTTCCCAATGGGTAATAGTTTTGTAATTTCATTTGTTTTTTCAGGGTTTCCAAAAGCATTTTATTAAATTTAAGCTTAAATTGTATGAACGATTAAAAATTTACATTTTTTAAAATAAATGGTTTTATCAAATATATTGAAATTACATTAACAATTATTTTAATATTTTACTTAAAAATTTCAGCTTTGTGAAAAATATTTTTTATTTTATAAATCAGAATCTATCCAAAAATTTGTACGAAACAATTTTTTAACATGAAATGTTAACAAAAAAAGCATTTAAGTAATAATACAGAAAAAGTTTCATAAATGCTAAAAAATTTTAACATTACTTTTTTTCAGCTTTTTCATACAAAATATATATTTTTTCCCAGATATTATTAAATCCCAGCAAAAAAGGAACTGAAAAAGAAAGTCATGAATTTAACATTGTGTTGGCATTGGAAGAAAGTACTTACTGGTGCAAAAGAGCTGCAGAAGTTCTTTTTTTTAACCCATGGTTGTCATTGGTAGGATGTTCTTCTTTTATGATTCTTATTCATTTCTTTGGAAGTACTTCCTTTAAAACTATGTTTATGAAATTTTTTACAAAAATTCAGTTTTAGTCTTATTAAAAGATAATAAAAATGCATTAAAATTTATAAAATTTTAATTTTCTTAGAAATTATTAACCTTTTTCCAGCTAAAATTTCATTTATTTTCACTTTTTTGGAAGTAATTATTAAGAACTTCCAAAAACATTTAAAATATGCACTGTGTTCTACTTTTGAAGTGGTAAAAATGTTCTTTTTTGGAAGCTCTTGATCGTTTTTTTGCTGGGATGTATTATACGTATGTGTTTTGGTTTTCAATTTCACAAAAATAAATGTGAAAACGAACAAAAATAATGGAATTCTTTTCACTTAAAAATATGTAGGTGAAAATAATTCGATTAATTGTAAAATAAAACGACAAATAATGAAAAATTGAATTGTTATTTATGTAAATTTACATTTTTTAATAATATTTAAGACATTTTTATATTCAAAATTTTATTTTAAATAAAGGTTATCATAATTCCCATACATTTTGAGAAAAACAAAAACATTTTAATTTTACTTATTTTTTTGCCAAAACATAAATATTGGCTTAAAAAACGTTTTGTGGCTATAATCTGGAAAATTGTTTTTGTTTAACTAATTTTTTTAATTGTTCAAAAAAATGTGAAAACGGGAACACAAATTTTTAATTTCGTGTGAAATTAGATTTCATGTGAATTCAAAACGTTTCGAAAACACATACAATAATATTATGCATTTTATCGTAAAAAAATCAGATAGAAAAATACTTTTCCGAAAATATTAGACCATAGGAAAGCTTAATTGAAGATCTATTTTAAATTTTAATGAGTTTATATTAGTACCAGTTATCAAATAGGACTTTTTGCGTGCACACATGTGTGAACAATATTCACATTCAGAAATTATTTTTAAAATACACTCTGCTACAGTGAAAAATCCATTGAGAAATGACATAAATAGCATCATCAATAAGTTTTAGAAATGTCCAATACCCCTCAAAGTTTTCAGTTATGCTTAAAAAACTCCAATGCAATTGATCACAATTTTTTTCTACAAAATTCTATAAAATTATGCAATCATTTTTGAAACATTTTTGTTGTAAGCATAACAAGATTTATTTTTTTTTTTTTTTTAATTGGACAAAAACTGTAGAACTTATTAAATTTTATTTGCCTAAAATGCATGAAAAATGTGTTGATAAAATTTTTAATGTTTTTAATATCATTTTGAGTTTTTAAACAATTTTAAAGATTGAAAAAATAGTTAAAACTTTAGACAGAAATACATTTGATTAGTCTTAAAGAAAAAGATCCAAAAAATTGATTTTCTGCACAGGCTCCTTTTATTAGATTAGCTTAAAAATTTTATATCAGTAAGATTTAAATATTAAAGAACAGAATTAGATCGATTTAAGTGAGAAAAGTAATTTTAAAAATTTGTCATATAGCGAAGAGATAGTGTAGAGTGCTTGATATACTATTTAGACCTGCATAGCTTAACTTTTCGTATTTTTCATGTGATGCATTGTAAAGAAATTTCTTTTATTTTAAATTATTTAGAGGATAATAGTATATCAAAAACACACCTTTAGTAATTTAAATCCATTCAATATTCCCTGAAAGATCTGAATGCTGAGAATTATAATTGGGTATTTTTGTTTGTAATTCAAAAAATAAAATTAAATAATGTAGTAAAATAGCGAACAAAATTAATAGTAATAAGTACTTGAAAGTTCATTGTTTAAAGATTATATGTATATGGAAACATATTTTTTTCAGTGACGATAACAAAAAAATCTCAAAAAAATTCCCCCCCTAAAAACTTGGGCTGGATCCGCGCCTGCTCCCCCTCGACCTATTCTCTTACAATTTTAAATAAATTACTACTTTAGATATGCAAAAAATATAGCGGCTACACTCCCCTATCCGACCTATTTTATTTTGTCAATTTAATATGATAAGAAAGAAGTTCCTACAAAAGTTGAAGTCTTTCATCATAATAGTTCTTTAAATACCCATTAAAAATAATTGGTTTGAATAAGGGGTACCACTCTCCCTTGTCCTATCCGTCCCATTTTTGTCTTAAATTATGCAGGTTAATAAGATAGTTTTACCTATATACAATATATTAAAATATTTTTTTGTGTATGGAAGCCACCATTCTACCTTGAAAACCCGTCCCATTTTGATGATAATTGTTGAACTTGATAATAGGATTATTGCCATAAATTTTAAAACTTTTGTTATTTTAGTTGTTCAAATGTACACCTGTTCCTATTGAAAAATAAAGTAGACGCTCCAGTGGTTTAGCTGCCTATAAAGCCCAAACAAATAGAGTTTCGTTTATATATATATATATATATATTTATATAAATAGGTAGAAGGTAGATAAAAAGAATATCATTCAAAGGCTATATCTTGTCTTTGTTCGGATTCAAGTTAACTTGGTATCCTTAATATCATAGTCATAGTTTGGTTAAAAACTTGGACAGTAGGTGTTTATTGAGCGTTAATGTTTTTGTTGTTGGATATCTTTAGATAACTGAGGAGGCTAGATCCCTAAGACCCGTTCTTATTTATCTAACACAAACTTAATATTATTTCGAAGTTTCCCTATAACTATTTTCCGCAACCTACACGTTTTGATTTTGCAATCCTATCACAATCATTCTAAGGAGAGGAATTTGTTTCTTTTGAGACAATATTCCTGAGGAAATAATAAAGCATTTCTTTTTGCCTTGCATTTGGAACGGTGTAAAAGTTATTTAAAGTCAAGTGAGATCGATTAAACCGATAAATTTTTTCTAGTAGAGTTACTTTAATTCGGAGGTTTCTTTCAATAAGCCACAATCGATTATTGGCCTGCATCATATTCTGTGCGTCCCAGTCATCGATTTTTAAACCTGTTGGATACAAACCGGACAGCAACCATTTATAGAATGTCGTATTTAATACATAATTTTTTTTTTATTTATTTTCTATTTATTTACTGAATTTGCCTTTATTAGGCCTTACAGTAAGTATTCAAATCTTAAGAACTAAAATTAAAGATATCTACTCTTTAAGGAGAGCTAAGATGTAAGACAGGCCTCTCATTAGCGGGTCGGTAGGTCGGATCTACGAAGCATTGAATATGTCTGCACTTCAGCAAGGAGTCTAGCGAGTGGATTTAGATGAGTTTGAAGTTTTTGGATATATTTTTCACTGAATTCTAATTCTAAATTTTTCACTGAATTCGAACTAAATTCTTCGCTTACCTTTGGTATCTCTAAGTCCCTATGAATATCTTCATTTCTTAATTACCATGGTGCACCCGTCATAGTTCTAAGAATTTTCGATTGTGCCATCTGTATAATATCAGTGCTGGTATTACTGGCAGTACCCCATAATTGGATGCCATAAGTCCAAATTAGTTTTAATACAGTTTTATACAGGATGACTTTATTGTTAAGGCTTAGTCTTGATTGACTGTTTATTAACCATTGAAGTATAGAAGCTTTCAAATTCATATGAAATACCATTAAGTGTGACATGCGGACAGTTGCCTCTTGTTAAGCTGAACGTAACATGGTTAGTTTTTAATTCATTTACCCGTATTCGCCAGTTTTCGAACCATATCTCCACACGTCGGAGGTAAATATCTAGTTGACTAGATGCAATGTGTGGGTTTTCATGAGAACTGATTATTACGATATCATCAGCAAATGTAGATATAGTCAGCACATCGCATGTAGGCAAGCCAGAAGTGTAAATTAAATAGAGCGTAGGTTCAAGAACACTTCCCTGTAGAACACCTGTGACAGAAGAATATTAGGATTACACGTCATAAACTCCTAATTTCAAGATCGCATTAAATATTATAGATAGCACAACTATAGCCACGTTGGGAATCATTAATGGTGTTACTAAATCATATTCAGGTGATTTTTTTACATTTATATTCTTGATGATTGTATTAATGTCCTCTGGGCTAACAACAATTATGTCATCATAGTTAAATGTAGTGCTATGTGTCTCTCCCAATACAAAATCATTTGTTTGGGGATTTTCTTGAAAAACGGAGCTTAAATAACATGCAAATAAATTAGCTCTATCTTCTGCACTACGGGCCCAGGTACCGTCAGCATTCCTTAAAGGATTTTGCGCCTCTACCGGCGGCTCTACATAGCGAAAAATTTGTGTGCTTATTATTTGTCAAACTTTTAATATAATTTTTATTTTGGTGATCCTCTTCTATTTGAAGTGCTTTTTCAGTTTTTTACTTGCTATAGACAGCCTCAGCTTTGCAGCGGGCGATCTAGTTTGTTGCCATTATCTTCTGTATATTCTTTTTTCAGAAGAAGTTTTTCGATATCCGTATTTAAAATATGCGTTTTGCATTTCTTAAGAATTTGACTTTGAGCATGTTCTAGAGCAGAAGTAATTAATGACATAAAGTCATTGACGGATTTATTTATATCTTCCTCACACTAAAAAAAGGGTCTATGTGAATATGACTACTGATGTATTTCTTATATTTCAACCAATTTGTAGTATATGAAGTATCCATGGGAATTTTTAATAATAAGTTACTATTATGGGAGAATGATAAGAAGATAAATCTTTTGAAATTTCTGTACTTATTGAGTTTCGATTAATATTTTTAGATATGGCAAAATCAATGAGATCCGGAATCTTTCCAGTAAGTTGGGTGTCCAGGGGACACAAAATCCAAGCCATTTTTGCGATCAACTAGAGCTTTATATAGCTGTCTACCTTTGGGGTTTATCAATCTGAAACCCTATTAAGTGTGTTTTGCATTGTAGTCGCCACATACCTGGAAACGATCTCCTAGTGTATTAAAGAATTCTTCAAAATTTTCTTTGGTCATTGGAAATCGTAGTGGGCAATAATTTGAGCTTAGAGTTAAATACCCAGAAAAAGATTCAAGGCAAATGAAAGTTGCTTGCATATAGTCTCTCGAGAATTCATCTAGGGCATAATGTCGTAATCGGTTTCTATTTAGTATACCAGTACCACCATGTGCCTTACAGTCCGGATGATTTGTACAATAGAATGAATAACCTGAAATATAAAAGTTATATCTATTGGTGGGATGCGTCTCTGAGACTAGCATCACATCTATATTTTGTTTTTGCATGAAGTATGATACCTCAGATTTGTGTTGGTTTAAGCCATTTACATTCTAGAAACATATTCTCAAATAACTCATTTTCTCGTTAAGAGGATTTGAATCATTTGGTTCTGCGCTCTTAAAAGCTCTTGTATTGTGCTTTGCATGGATGACATAAAGTTAGTCATATTCTAGATAAGAGATGTAATATTCTGTGTAAGTGTTTGAATAAAAGTTTCAAACCCTCCCAAGTTTTGTGGAACATTAGGCTGCTGGAAACCAGATTTTAAAACATTGGCATAGGTGTTATTGCTAGGTCTAGTTGAACTTGCTTTACTTAATTGCATAGTTGGCTTAACTGAAGCCGCACCCTCATTAATAATGGTAACCCCAGGATTTGCTGGATTAAAAGTGTTATATATAGGTGATAGTTCAAAAACTCCACCTCTTCCTTGCCTATGCTTTTCTTTCAATCTCTTCAATAATTTTTTATATACCGGGTCGAATGATCGCCACCGCAGTTACCGCAGTTACTGCATTTTCTTTAATGTCTCATTGTGACGAAGCATTGTTCAAAATTATGATTAATTAATTCAAAATCCTGATTTGAATAATTAAGATCTTGAATAATTGAATACTTTTAAAGTTATTTGACTTTTTTTTTTTTTTTATTTTTTAATTTTCTTTATAAACTGAAAATATATATTTTTTTTCCAGTATTCAGCTCCTATTGTTTGATTGGTCGTCATACATCAGAAAATTGATTATATATGCGGAAAAATATTCCAGTCTATATGTATTTAAGAATATAGAGCCATGATTATGTTAGAAGTTAATTAATGAAGTGACATCTTTAGTTATCATAGTATTTTTTGCAATTACATAATTTCAATTCAGCGTGCTTCAGTTTTTCCATTTCTGCCATAAAACCTATGTATTTGATGGAAAGTAATGTCAGCCAAAAAATTAACAACCAACCTACTGAAACCTATATAAAATTGACGATGAGAGCGCCAAATGTTATATTTTATACTTATATTTGTACTTCTTATACATATTTAACAAAAATACTCATACATATAAAATGAAATTTAAATGAATCATTAGCAACCCTTATACTTTAACATTGTTGGATTTGTTACAATTACAAACTCACAAAATTACACATATACATAAAGTAAAATACAAATATTTATAACTAAAATAAGACGGAAATAAGACGAAATGAAAGTGTTTAAAAAACCTACCAACCAAACCCACCCATCCAAACAACCAACCATTCGATGAATAATTTTATAAATATCTTTCACTACTTATGCTCCTTTTAGTTATTTCTTCAGAGTTGGAGTTTGAGTGTAACATTTTATTTATTGTTTGCAAAACGACGTTTTTAATGTCGTCTTTTTTTTTTTCTTTAGTTTCTTTAAATAAAAGATCTATGGCTCAACCCATGAGTATGAAACTGATTGTTTTCCAAAGATATCGACAATAAGATGTGAAATGTAGCATCGTTAAGATTGTTGTTTAAGCTAACTTTCGATTTAGTTTTAACACCAAGAGCTATAAGTGTTTTACGAAAAATGTGGGGCATAGGGAGTATGGGGATAAGCTGTATATTTTGCCAGCTGCTAGATTGTATGTGTATTTAAGTGTATTGGTTGGTAGTTGTCAATAAATCGTTACTTTGGCGGGAAAAAATATTTGTAGCATTTCTTGTATTTGGCTCAAATGCTGGCCATCCACCCGCACGTGTTTATTTTTTGTTTGGTTTTGTCTATTTATTTTATTTCAAATTTTTTTTTTTTTTGGAATTTAGTATCCTTTAAAAGCAGTTTGTTGGGTTATTGCCGTTCAGAGGTTTTTGGTGTTTGTCCTCTTTCGTGAATGATGCTTCTTCGTGCGATAGCAGTTAATGTCAGAACTACGAAAATATATGAGTCAAGAAACCATCAAGACATTCTTTAAGGGATACTAAATAAACTAGCCAGGGTTGCCCAATATTATATGAAATTCTTTTATAGCCAATGGGAATGTAATGGATTGCAGACTTATTTAAACATTGCAAAATCAATTTTTTTTTAACGGAACGGAACACAATTTTATTACCAGGCCAAACCTGACCTGCTAAAGTTTGAACAAAAAATGAGAATCAGTATAATCGGCTTTAGAGGGAAAGGATACACTACATAGAGAAGTCTTCCATTCTAAACTGTGCATAAATTGGCTACATTAATATTGCAGGTAGTGTCCCAATAGACTAGTTGGTAGTGAGTTAACATATCAGTCTAAGAGTCGTCGGTTCGATTTCCACCAGAGATATTTCATTAAAACGGGTTGGAGTTTTTTATAGGTGATGGCACCGTCTTGACACTCATTACTCCGTCAGGTAAAAATTAGAATATAATTTGTAATCACATAAATAAATAAATAAATAAATAAATAAATAAATAAATAAATAAATAAATAAATAAACAAATAAATAAATAAATAAATAAATAAATAAATAAATAAATAAATAAATAAATAAATAAATAAATAAATAAATAAATAAATAAATAAATAAATAAATAAATAAATAAATAAATAAATAAATAAATAAATAAATAAATAAATAAATAAATAAATAAATAAATAAATAAATAAATAAATAAATAAATAAATAAATAAATAAATAAATAAATAAATAAATAAATAAATAAATAAATAAATAAATAAATAAATAAATAAATAAATAAATAAATAAATAAATAAATAAATAAATAAATAAATAAATAAATAAATAAATAAATAAATAAATAAATAAATAAATAAATAAATAAATAAATAAATAAATAAATAAATAAATAAATAAATAAATAAATAAATAAATAAATAAATAAATAAATAAATAAATAAATAAATAAATAAATAAATAAATAAATAAATAAATAAATAAATAAATAAATAAATAAATAAATAAATAAATAAATATATAAATAAATAAATAAATAAATAAATAAATAAATAAATAAATAAATAAATAAATAAATAAATAAATAAATAAATAAATAAATAAATAAATAAATAAATAAATAAATAAATAAATAAATAAATAAATAAATAAATAAATAAATAAATAAATAAATAAATAAATAAATAAATAAATAAATAAATAAATAAATAAATAAATAAATAAATAAATAAATAAATAAATAAATAAATAAATAAATAAATAAATAAATAAATAAATAAATAAATAAATAAATAAATAAATAAATAAATAAATAAATAAATAAATAAATAAATAAATAAATAAATAAATAAATAAATAAATAAATAAATAAATAAATAAATAAATAAATAAATAAATAAATAAATAAATAAATAAATAAATAAATAAATAAATAAATAAATAAATAAATAAATAAATAAATAAATAAATAAATAAATAAATAAATAAATAAATAAATAAATAAATAAATAAATAAATAAATAAATAAATAAATAAATAAATAAATAAATAAATAAATAAATAAATAAATAAATAAATAAATAAATAAATAAATAAATAAATAAATAAATAAATAAATAAATAAATAAATAAATAAATAAATAAATAAATAAATAAATAAATAAATAGATATGATGAAGGAGATCGCTCACAATACAAAGTTCCCTTAATTTTTTAACTTCTCTGTGAGAGAAGTTCTCTCCTTTAATCTAACATAATCTTCGATTAAAAATCAACACCTGGCAACCCTTTTATATCCGCTTTAATGTTGATGATGAAAATGATGACAATACCAACCCAAAATTGATGATATTTCAAACCATAAATTTGAAGTTTTTTTTTATTTTTGGATTTTCGTTCTCGTCAAGGATACACAACCAAACTTAACCAAACCCTTGGAAGAAATTAAACATTATAGATATATAATTTTTTTTCTTTGAGATTTGCTTGCTACGATTTTGCTTTCTTACTGTTGTTGTAGTAGTTGTTATTTTTATCGTCGTTCTTAACGTTGGCATGCCATCATTTATAGCAACGAGAAATTCTATGAGTGAATTATGGCTTTTATGGCAATTCTTATAAGAAAGTATATAAGTTCGATTGTGTGTGGCGGTTAAAATTTATAGCATGTGAATGTATGGGTGTGTATGATGATTTGCCAACTCCCTCTACTGATTTTCGATTTTAACATTATTTATACCCTACACCACCAAAGGTGGTTGGGGTATTATGTGTTTGTGCAGAAGTTGTAACGCAGAGAAAAAATCTTCGGACCCCCACCTTAAAGTATACCGTTCGACTCAGAATCACTTTCTGAGTCGATTTAACGATGTCCGTCCGTCCGTCCGTCCGTCTGGTCGGCTGGCTGGCTGGCTGGCTGGCTGGCTGGCTGTCCATGTAAAGCTTGTGCGCAAAGTACAGGTCGCAATTTTGAAGATAAATTGATGAAATTTGGTACATATGCTTTTTTCAGCACAAGGACGAAGCCTATTGAATTTGGTTATGATCGGCCCATTATTTCACCTAGCCCCCATACAAATGTCCTCCCGGAATAGAGTTTTAACACTTATAGATGCCTTAAAAATAGGAATATTTTAATGAAATTTAGTACATATAAGTTTTATATCAGCAAAAATTCGCCTACCAAATTTCATGAAGATCGGTCCATAATTGACCATAGCTCCCATATAAACTCATCTCCCGAAAATCACTAACGTGCATAAATCCCACACAAATGTTAGTATTATGTTAATATTTAACACAAGTAAGTTGTATATAAATAAAAACAAAATTATGTGGATGGTAATGGTGTAGGGTATCATATAGTCGGGCTTGACCGACTATATCTTCTTCTCTCGTTTTTATTATTTTATTTTGTTTATTTTTTTTTTTTTTTTTGGCAAACAGTGGCGGTTTTAAACTTTTTCCTTGGGTGGCTGGATTTATTGACAAAGTATAATTTTTTGGTAGGAAATTTAGAGACAACCTATAATTACATTTTATTAAGTAATAGAGAGAAAGAGGGTAAGAGAGATTTATTATTTAAAATGGGGTTTTATATTCTTAATGATTTAGATTGTGATTGATTATTTGGAAGTATTTTATTATATAAGAGTGAATATTAGTGTCGAGAGAAATATAGATTTAAATTTTTTATAGTTTCCTTGGGTGTGGCTTTAATAAAAATATTCGAAAATAAATTGCTAAATATGTGAGAATTCTGATAAAATTCGTGTTAAGATTTTTTTTATTTTCTAATAATACTTATTACAAAAACTCATGAATTGTATATTTTTATTGTATCCTACACCTTCATAGTGCTTATTCAATTCTACCACAGTTTACAAAAAAGTTCTGCACTCTCATCATTGTTTGCATTTCTCTTCTTTTGTTGCAACCTGCACTCTGCATCACTACTAGTTGTCGTCTTGCAAACAACTTAAAAAAGAAAGCTCCCACAAATAATTTATATTGTGGGGATGATTGTTATTCGGTTACTCAGTGTGACTAGTGGTGGGGAAATGATGGTGTTGGTGTTGCCAAACATTTGAAACCTTTAAATCTTCAATGTTAGACGCCATTATTTCTTATGCTTGTCTCTAGGTCCATAAAACACTTTAATAGTTTTTTTCGACATTATTTTGTGGAATTCATGTGATTTGGTTCGGTTTTATTTTTTGTATATTCTTTATTTTTAATGTGTAAGGAAACAAAAAGTTATAAGGAAGAGTAAGTTTAATGGTCAAGTGAGACAGAAAAGTAATACTACAACAAGTATTTGCTGAAAATGCTATACAATCGAGATAAGAACATTTTTAGATTATTTAATCACTGTTTGATCATCAGATGACAAAACATTTACATTCCCATAGTTATTGTTGATGTTTTAAAATATTTTTTAGTTGTACTAAAATTTTTTAAAATTTGTGTCAATAGTCCACAGATATTTCAATAATTTTGTATTAAATATATTAACTTTGCTGCTTATAGGGTACAAGAAAACGTACTTACATCCTTGTCTTATAACAATTGCCAAAGGAAAAATTATGACCAAAATAGGTGGAGTTTATAATTTCTTACTCTTGAAACAAAAAAGAAAGTTCAATTAAAAATTTTATTTAAATTAAAAATTTAATAGCTTGTATTTTGAACATTTAATCAATAAGACTAAGAGCTATCATAAAGTTCAAAAGTTAATCCGTTACCAAGAAAATTTACCAGAAATACAGAAAAAGTGAGGGTCGAACCCTTCAAAAACGTGTCGTGTTTTTTTTCAACGATTAGTGCCTCTTCAGGTGGTTCATTCTCGCAGGCTTCTTTCTGTACCGAAATATATAATGAAGAAATGCGCAAAATATGTGTGAAATTTACTCTTAGGATGTACTGAAAAGTACATGATTTTATCTCATGGTTGTCATTGAAAGAATGCTTTTTTTGGTGATTCCCAATTTTATTTCAAGTTATGTTCTTAAAGTAATTATTATTATTATACCACCATCAAAAAGATTGATTTTGTCATTCCGTATGTAGCATGTCGAAAAAATCATTTAAGACCTCATAAAGTATATATTTTCTTGGTTACTGTTTAGATTTTAAGTCGATCGACCTATATCCTTCCGTCTGTTAAAAGCAGGATAGGGCTCGAGCGGGACAACCTAGGGAGACGAAAAAAATATTAATCTTATATAAGATTTTTTTGGTATTAAAAATGGGCAAAATCGGTTTATAAACAAAAAATTTAAGGGCAAAATACTTGAAACACAGGGTGTCTGTTGTAGCTTCATTTCATACTTTTATGCTGATATCTCTTAAACAAAAGCCTGTACGACAACGAAATTTTGTGCATAGTCGATGTAGTCACTCACTTTACCGCCCACCTACCATATAACGAAAATGTGTTTACTTAACTATTTCTATTTCTAGAGATTTATTATCACATTTAATAAATAAATTTGAAATAACTCCAAAAAAAAGGGAAAAATATGCAATTGGTTCTATTTTTAGAATAATAAAAATGTTTTTCTAATTGTTTATAAGTGACTAATATCCATAATAAAGGAGATAAGAATAAAACAGCTTTTTGTTTTCATAATTGTTTTTGATGAACCACATAATTCCGGACACATTTATATTTCTGCTACAGTCTCTTAAGTCGTAATAAATGGTGTTGTATATTGTCCTTCATAAATGTATGTATATAAATTACACATATGGTAATTTAGTTAATAGACAAACCTTTCAGCAGCGTTACCGTTGCGAATTTTTAAAAATGTTCAACAATCTTTGTTCCTACGTCATAAAAACTGACTATGCCAATTACACAGGTCAACACTAAAAAATTATCTGGAAAATCATGTTACAGAAATTGTAGGTATAGTCTTCCCAATCACCAGGAACATTTCGGTTTTTTTCCATCACGTCACATTTTTATCCCATTGAGGACCAAAGAAAATTAGATTTCATGATGAGTTTTTAGGTTATAAAATTTTTCCAGTAATAGGTAGAGCAGATAAATTGGTCATGTTGTATAGCCAAGACATGGGACTATAAAAATATAATACTAGTTAATTCTCTTACTTATCATACATAGCCCCTAGATGTCTTTAAAGTTGTAAAAACCAAGAATTTCTCAATTAAACCTCATCAAACCAATGAAAAATGTGAGAAAAAAAGAAGGAGTGTGTGTAGAGGGGAAATTTGTATTTCATATAATAAACAAAAGACCATAGATACCAAAAATGGTAAAATATGTATCATTCAATAGTACTATAAAATAAAAATCCAAATTTAAATAACAGAGTAACAAAAAAATTATAAGAAAAATATATCGCGAATAATTCGGCCTAATTTTAACCCCCTATATTAAATATAGTGCAGAAAGTTAAATAAATCATTTCTATGACGTCACAATTTTAAAATATATAATGTTTTTTTTTTTTTTTTTTGAATTTCATTGAAAAATTTATGGATATTTTTTTCTTTAATTAGGATTTAAGAATTTACTATTTATAATTTGTTTCTCATGTTAAGAAGCTGTAAAAGCCTGCCACCAAAGTAGGATTCCATATGCGTTGATATAATCTCTCAGTAATAGCGTTTTGATGCAAAAACTCCCATTGTTCTTATCATATTTTTCCCATTTTTTCAATGCTTTTAGCAACTTTAAAGACTTTTAGGTACTATGGAGGGCATTTTAGAGACATGGCATATTCTACACTTTTGTTTTATTGTTCCTTCTCTATAAAATACGGATCCATAATTTACTCTATCTATTACCCAGAAAATTATATATTCACCCAGAAAATATATATTCATGATATATATTTTTCCTAATTTTTTGTTAGCATTGTTACTTAAACTTGGATTTTTATTTTTTTCAAACTTTTGGTGTCTACGCATTTTCTGTCAATGCGATTTTAAAAATTTTACCATTTTTGAAATCTGCGGTCTTGTATCAGTTATATCAAATAAAAATTTCCACTATACACCCACTCCTTATCCCTCATTTTTGAATGGTTTTATGAGGCTTAATTGAGAAATTCTTGATTTTTACAACTTTAACGACTTTTAGGGGCTATGTATGAGAAGTTGGAGACTTTACTAGTACTATATTTTTGTAGCCCCATATCTTGCCTATAAACCATGTGTGATTAACTTCCTCTATCTATTACTTGGAAAATTTTATAACCTAATAACTTCTCAAGGAAACTAATTTTCTTTGGTCCTCAATGGGTTAAAAATGTGACGTGATGGAAATTTTCATTTGACTTTCTACACTATATCAAGCCTAAGAAATAATAATATTGTAGACTTATTCCAGATATAAAATTTTTTTTTGCGATTTTGTTGACTTGTGTTATTATTAAATAGTCTTTCAAATTGCAATTAACAAAATTTACATAAATACCAAGCACCCGAAAACGTTTTATTTTTATTTTTCAATCAAAATAAATATCTTTAATGTTCAAAATATTTGTTCATTTGTTGAAAAAAATATGTGAGGGATTTTTATTTTTAAAATAAATATCCATCAATGATGAAAAAAATAAATATCTTTTACGATAAATATCTTTAACGATAAATATCAGTTCGAAAAAAATTTCAAATGATTGTTTTTTCATTCATACTTTTGTTTTGTTTTCAAAATATTTTTTTATTCAAATGAAATTGTTGTTGTTTAGAATTTTTTCCATCCGATGAAAAAAGTTCAAAATAATTTTCAACTTTTGAAATAAATATCACAAAAGATATTTATATTTTTATTTCCATCATGATGAAAAAAATTAAAATAGTGATGAAAATAAAAAAAAAATCATGATGGATTTTTATTATTTTTTGAACATTAAAGATTGTTTTTCGATTGAAATAAATATAAAAAGATTGTTTTTTTTAGTATTAAAATCCGGTCTCTGATAAATACTGATAGGATAGGATTTAAAATTTTTTTAAAATTTTAAATGTTGAAGCTGTTTGATTAAGAAAACCTATTATGATATGTTTAAAATTATTATAATTTTGGAATTATTTGTTAGAAAATCTCAATGATATTTTAGGATTAATTACTTGAAGGATTTTGTTGATATTATGAGGTCCTGAGATATTTAAATAAATGGCGGAATTTCTAAACCCCATTCTATCATTTGATATCCATATTGTCACTATTGAGCAAGTGGCAAATTTTTAAATAATTTATAAACAAATTGTTATTTTTGAAATTTCAAAGTCCTTTTAAAAGCATTTTTGAATACGAAATGATAAACTGAGTACGCAGTCCTATCATAAAATGCTTTTGCTTTCATGAGTATATGGTTTCGTTCTTGTGTGAGAAATGCTGTGCTACGTTGATATGAAATGGGTCGAGATATTTTAAACAACATAGTTTTCCGTTATTTAGTACATAGTCCTAAAAAAATGGGTCCAAAAAGTGGCCAGGTTGCTGAAAATGGGGCAATTTTCGACTAAAGTCGCCCATTGGAAATGATGCCCTTCACTATCAATATTGTGAACGAAAGAAGGATAGGATTTAAGGTGGATCACCTAGGGGGTTAGCGAAATTTGATTGAAATTTTTTTTTGTCTAGTGTTGAAAAGGGTAAAAATCGGTTAATAAACCAAATTTTTCCCATAATTTTCGTGTATGAAAAATTAATATTATGTTCAATGTGTTTAATTCAAAGTATTGTCCATCGAAAGCTATGGGTTTTCTTATCTTTTTTAAATTTTTGGATTTAATCCAAAGAACACTTATAATTCTTTTAAGCCAAAACAAATTAAGCTCATTTTATATCATGCTCTGTAGAGAGGCATATTCCTGTTAAGGTATTCCGAATCAAACGAGACAAGTAGTGGTTAGAAGAAGCAAGCACTGATGACTGCTCATTTTTTGTTCAATGCTCTCTACAAGCGGATCAGTTACATTCGGTACGGGTTTGCCGATGTTGTTTCACCCGGTTTTAATAGGTCATTATATATAACTCCTTTCTGATCTTCACTTTTTCACCGGGATACTTCTTCGAAATAAAGTGCTTTAAATCACTTAAACCACTAACGACAAATTGTTTCAGCATAAATGTAAACTACCACCAAAATGAGTAATATCTATAATATATACATATACATATCTATATGTCCCAAAAATTAACTCTGCTAGTTCTCAGTGAAAAATTTCATACTTTTATAACTTCTACTGTTATATTTACTATGACAATTTTAACGAATCTTGATCTTTCGAAATGTCATTATGGACTTTATGGTCATTATTGACATACTGAGAGATAGAGTTATTAATTTTGTAAATCAAAATTACTCGACCTTAAATGTAATCATACCAGAGCTCCAAGCCGATAGAAAATAGTCGGTGGCGGCTGAGCAAAAAATGTACGGCGGCCGATGAAGCCGATGTCTCTCAAAGGAAAATAAAATTAAAAAATTAATAACAATGAAATATAGAATGCAATAACCGTTATTTTGGTCGTAATCAATTCCAAGAATACTATTTCCTAACATGTTTCTAAAATAACCAAGCAGACGCTCTTTATCCTGACACTAGAACAACAATTTCCTTTGTTCCACTCCATGTGGGGCAGAATCCTAAATTTTTTGAAATAAATCTGTAACTTCTAATCGCCTTTGTATTTTTTACAGATTTTTATTACAAAGATTTTATTACAAATAAAAATATCTGTAATAAAATCTTTGTTAGTAAAAACTTTCAGATTTTTATTAGAGGAATTCCCAAAAAATCGCCGAAAATTACAAAAATCGGATTTTTCACATTTTCGTCTATAAAATCCTCAATAAGTATATGTTTTTAAAGAAAATTTTATTTGAGAGAAAAGAGCGTAGACTAGGATTGCCAGATTCGAATTGTTAACTAACTAAGTTTTGATTGACAATCGACTTTCACCAAAAGTTTTTTATATAAAACCTATATGGAAGTTCGTATATAAAAATTTCTGTTCAGTAGGGATAAAGGTTTTAAATATTTTCGAAAATAAGACTTTACATAGCATATTCATTTGTGCCTTGAAAAATATTAAGAAATGCGATATTATATTTTTGCAATTGTTGACTCAATACAAATATTTTTATATCCATTTTTATATTCAAAAAAACTTAACATAGCTTTACAAAGCATTGTTAATCTAAATTCCAAAAAGTTGTATGCAAAAACGTTTATTAACTAAAATATAACAAATTAGAGCCCTGCAAACTGTGTCTTATAAGGCTGTACAAGCCACTTAATATTTTTCAAGTGTTGTTATCAGTGTGTGTGCGGAGTAATAAATACTGTTCTGCAGGCACTTAAAACCATACAAATACTGCGTGTGTGCTTCAACTTTATGAACAAATCATGAGTGTGCTATGATAGCGACCAAACAAGCCTCTCAAAGGCTTGTATAAAAAAATACAAGCCTTTTGACCACTTGTTTGCTTCAATAAGGAAAAAAATTGTGTTTTCTTTTTTATTAAAATTATATGTGTGTGTGCGTTTATGACTGTATAAAGTAATTTCGTAAGTAAAACAGTCGTTTAAAAGTATTGTTTATAAACTTATTGTTATTTACGATCAAATAAATTATTAATGTTACTAGTTATAACAATTTAAAGAAACATGCATTAAGTTTTATTAGTAAACAGATTTTATTAAATATTTAAAGTTTTTTACAAGGTTTTTTTATATTATTACTTAAAACAAATATATACTTAATTACTTATATACTACTTTCTTATACATATGTATATAAATACTTAAACTATATCACAGATAATAATGTTGTCTGTATTCATGTGAAGAAACATAATCTGTGAAAAGATGGTTGAGTTGGAGGAAAGATTCGTTCTTTTTTCCGATAACAATTGTCTAGCAATTGAAAAAACTCTTTCGGAACTTGCACTACTTGCTGGAGTAGCCAATAGTTTGCAGCTTAATTTATACAACAAAGGCAACTGTGTTCGATGTAAATACCACCAACTGATGACATTAAAGTTTTCTTCGAAGGGAACATCCAGGTTTTGGTATGTTTGAATTTCTCTAGCTATTTTATCATCCCATGTTAGATTTGATGTTGGCGATACAAAATTCTTGAAATATGATGATATTACTGATGTTTTAGTTGATGTTGGTGATTCCATGATTTCTTCACCTTCATTTTGCCAGAGAATTTTTAACTCCTCTGCACATTTTGATTTTATATTATCCATTTCGTCTTTTGAAAATTGTAACAGTTTATTCGCGGGTGGAAAAAGGAAATGTGCAATTTTATGCGTCATGGATATATTTAAAAATACAGTTGTCTGTATATTTTCAAATAATGCTTCCTTAAATTTTTTTACGAGTTCAATATCATCATCTTCTGATATGCAAGTGTCCCTCAATCCATTGATGTATGCATAAACTAGATGTAATGTAGCATATTTTTCTCCTTCTAAAGTTTTGGACGCCTGTTCAAATTGTCTCATGACGTTCACAATTCCTTTAATGTGGCTTATGTTTATTTTTTCGACTTTTTGAAGCTCATTTTTTTGCTGCAATACATTATTGACATCCATCCAATTTTTTTCCACAGATTCCAAAAGGTAATACATTGTGTTCCACCGTGTAGGACAATGACTTTTTAATGTTTGGCTTAATTTGCAATTATCGCCAGATTTCTTGAAATATTTAACCAATTTCGAGCATAAATTACACAGTTCATTTAGTTCCTCTACATTTTTAATAGCCTTTTCGATTATATTATTAAGTAAATGGTTAATGCAATATATGTGTGTGGAAAACAATTGAACGCAGCAACCATGTTGGAACCTCTGTCTGTTACCATAACTCCATCTTCCAGTTTGCAATCATATCTTCCTAGTAAAGTTTGAGCTTTTAATCTAATGGCATCATCTAAAATAAATAATTATTAAAGATATGTGGTTCATTTGGTATTCATTTTTTCATTTATGTAATAGTAATATAACTGTTTAAATTTACTTACGCGTACATCTTTCCCCATTCATTGAATTAAGACCTATCAACCTGGAAATCAATTGGTCATTTTTTGTATAATGGATAGTTAGAGAGATATAACTTTTCCGTAAATAGTTGTCCGTCCATATATCTGAAGTTAATCCAAAACCACTTTTGCAGACAGCATTGATTTCATGTTTAACATTTAGGAATGTTGCTTCATATATTTTTTCAATATTCCGCGATATTGTGGTAGGATGTGGCAATAATTTTTCTACATCAACATTTGGTCCATACTTCGCTCCAATTGAAATCAAGAACTCCGAAATCTGCATTAGACCGGTATCTTGAACAAATTGAAAAGGCCGACAATTTTTTATACATCATTCGGAAAATAATCGCGTTGCTTTTTTTTTCGTCTCGTTGTTAACCTCTACTTTTTCTGTATTAGTTTCCTTCGTAGTGTAGTAGCACTTATGTCTCACCAAGTTCGATGTGGTTCTCGAATCATATTTTAAAACAGTAAAACACTTTATGCAGGCAACTTTGTTTGCTATTTCGGCTCCTTCCTGGTTTACAATCTTTCCAAATGTGTCCCAAATCTTGCTTCTGCCTCTTTTCGTAGTTATTTTGAATGTTCCTGACAGGATATTTTGTTTGATGCTGGCAGCGTCCATTGATTCAGTAGGAGTTGAATTCTAAATACATAAATATGATATATTTTGTTTAGTAAAGTAACTTTAAAAAATAATTTTATTTCTTACCATTACTTCTGCCATTATAAGTATACGAAGATATGTATATTTTAACACGATTGTGAAAACAAATAATTTGTTGGAGCACAAAAAATTCAATTCTGAACACGAGAACACTTTTGAAATAACTGTTGAAAGATTTTCATTCATAACTTCATTTATAGCATATATTATTTATTTATTTATATTAGGTAATAATATTATAATTTTATTTATAAACTCATTTTTACATTAGGTAATAATATGTATAAGCCTTTTCTAAAAATAACTTTAGTCCAATAAAAACAGGTATATTTCTTAGTGTAAAAAATTTATTTAAAACAGCAAGAATTTGGCAATAAAATCTGTAGAAGCAGCTAAATAGATCAATAAGAAACAGGTACATATGTTCTGCACTGTAAAAAATGTAAATTTATTTTTTATAAAACCACGAATTGAGTTCGCTTACAATCAGGTAAAACAGCATCCTTTACTTGATTATATATTGAACATGTACATATGACGGGAAACACAATTTAGGTAAACGTCTAAAAAAATTTCATTTATAATTTTATTACAGTGCAGATGTTCCATCGTATTCTTAACATTTGCGAAAATTTATTAGTCAAGGAGTAAACGTATATGGAAACGAATTTGAAAAATGAAAAGACATTGTTCTATATTATTTCCTTTTAGTTTTAAAATAGAATGATTACTTAGTAAATATAAATTAAATGCAATAAAATCTATCATAATATAAATAAGTACAATATTAAAATTTTTTATAAACATACAATTAATTATAAGACTAACTTTATTTAAAATATAAATAAATACTAAAGATAAAAATTTTCTAACTTACATATGTAACTGACAGTTTCAAATGTCAACTTTAATTTTTTTACTTTTTTAACTCTTAATAAAGAGTATTTTTTAATAACTTTATGAATTCACCCTTTTACATTTATTTAGAAAAGAAGAACCAACAATAAAATATAGACATACTGTATATATGTGTGTGTATGCAAGAATATTTATAAACAACCACTTTTTACACATTATGAAGATTTTTTGCCACACACAGCAACTACGTATTACAAAAAACAAACAAATCATTAAGCCCACTTGAAATCTTTAAATCATTTCTCAACGTCTTGTATGATTTGCTTTTTTTTGCCACACCACTTGCACCACTTATTTACGATAAATGATTTGAACGCACGGATTTGCAGTCGCTCATACACAGTACACACTTGCTTTGCTTCGGGCAGCGAACAGTACGAACAGTATTTATTGTTGTTTTTGCACATGTTGGCTATGAAACACACACTTGAAATTCAAGTGTGTTTGCTTTTCAAATCATCTTGCGCAGGAGACTATAACAAATGTAGTTAATTTAAATATTTTGAAGTAGGTATGAACCTTTATTAAACTTACGCTAAGTGACATTGTGATTAATTTCCTTTTCATTTTTTTTTGTGTTTTGCAAAGAATACTTGCTTGTTTTCCCCTATTCTAGTCTTCTATATCTTCCTTCTTTTTCAGACCGTTATTTTTAGTCATTATAGGTGCGATTTGTTTAACCTAGACAAATATTTAGAGTAAAAATTCACATAAAATATAATAAAAATGTAACTAATGCATTTAAACAAAACAAATAAAGTAAACTCGTTGTTCGAATACTTATTTTATCCGTTTCATAAAATTTTTCATAGTTTTGCTTTTTAACTTTTATTATTTCTTTTATTTTTGTAATTTTACTAAGTAATAATAAACGATAAAACACTTTTTTTAACAACTCAAAACCTTGTATGTTAAAACAGTGTTTTTGCATACGTTTTCTTAACAAAGATTTGTTAGCCTTTAATTGTTGGATAACTAATGTGTACTTGAAAGCAAAGTTAACAATCTTTATTTGCATACTGCTGTTATTCACGGCATTAAGAAAACTGCTATAAGCGAATTTGTTCTGGACAGTGTTATCGTTTGGCGACTTTAGTCGCCAATTGCCCCTTTTTCAACCACCTGGCCACTTTTTTGGCCCCTTTTGTAAATGGCGATCTTTTAAGACTATGTGCTAAATGACGAAGAACTAAGTTTTTGGAAATACATCGACCCATCATATATTAATTTCAACAAATAAATTAATAATTTTGAGATTGTTTCACAGTATAGTGTTATAAACAACTGCGGAGTACTTATAAATGAATTGAAACTGTTAGTACTAAAAATAATAAAAAGTTTATGTTTGGCAAATTAAATAAATAAATAAATAAATAAATAAATAAATAAATATTGTCATATGCCAAATCTTTTTGGACTGGATTAAAAAAATAAAAAAAGATTCGATGAATACTTGTTTCTTAATTTATATTTTTACATTCCTCATAAGAAATAGTTTGTCTAACAGACTTAAGTAAATACTTATGGATCCATGCGTTCCGTCCTAAATTTGTTCGACGGGGATTTGAAAGACTGGATTACGAGTGAAGAACTTGTATAAAGATGCAGAAGTTTAATTAAAAGAGGATTGTATGTTAACTATTTTTGTGAATAAATTTTTGTGAATTTTAGCAGTAATAAAAATTGTTGTAAAATAATTATTTTGTTATTAATAAAACTGAATTTTGTAGCTTTTCTTAAAATACAAAAATTTTTGTTTTTGTTGTTATTAAATAAACAAATTTTAAGGAGTTTTTTATGTTTTAAAGCAGTTGGAACCTTTTTTTCAAAAAATCCCCTTTTTTGCCTACTCTTTATTTTGAAATCCCCTTTTTTGGACACTTTTTAAAAATTCTCAACGGTAACGCTGGTTTTGAAAGTTTTCAAATAAGTCTCGAGGAAACAGTGATCTATGTTTAATTTATGGTAATCAGTTCTGAAAAACTTTGTTTAAATTTAAAACGATTGGTATATCTCATATACAGTAAAGAGCCTCACGAAAAAAAGTTGCAAATGTACCCCTCTAGAAATGAAGATTAGTATGTTCTTATATAATTCCCAAAATATTACATTGAGATGTAATGTTAAAATTTACGTGAGCTGGACCATTTTCAAAACCCCTCTAAAATTACGTTTTTCTTTCAATATCATTATCAATATTTTAGTTTTAAAGAAATTAACTTCAAATTATAATAGAGGCATACTATGACTTTGAATATTCATTTAAATAATTATTATGTCTGTTTTCAGTCGCAGAATATTATGATTTTTCTAACGTTTTTTATCATATTTTCTTTGTTCAAACATGTAATATTATATATTTCGGAAATTCTTCAAAATATATAAAGTTTTAATGTATCATAAGAATAGTCTATCCCATTACAATTGAAGATAATATATAATTAACCCATTAAGAGCCGGAGGGTCAATTTTATGCAATTAGTTCCCAAAAAGTTAAATTGCCAGAAAATTTTATTTGTGCAACTAAAGGGTTAAATGAATGCACATATCAATAGTATTCAATGAGATCTTTCCAATGATGCTCTAAAATATAATTTACGATGGAAAATTTCCTAAATATTCAAATTTTTATAAAATACTATTTAAAATAAAGTCATTGAAAATATTACTAAAATTTTAATTTTGCAAGAATGACAACAAATTTTTAAATTATTTTTTGCTCAATATTTATTAGACGTCGTTTTTCTATTATATTTTGTAATTTTTTTGAAAAAAAAAATTAAAAATTGTTTATACTGTTAATCGAAAACCATATATTTGGTGGTATTTTAAAAATGGTCCAGCTCACGTAAATTAAATAATTGAAAAGAAATATTTTGAGAATTAGTTTAAAACATATCAAACTTTAATTTTAGGGAGTTACATTTGCAACTTTTTTTGTTCCCATACAAATCAAGGCACTGTAATATATATGTGATTTTAAGATTATTTAAAATTAAGTCATTATGCTATGCAGTTGTGTACATTGTGTAATAAATCATATGACATAGTATTCTCTAAAATATAAAAATATGCTTCGGGATTATCGCTTGTTGTTTTTAACTTGACAAATTCTAAAATATCTTGACAATCAAGTTCATTCAAGACCGTCTGGTTTTTCTCTCAATACACTAAAAAAAAACGCAATTTTTTTTGCAATTATCTACACCAAAAAAATTTTTAATTTAAGTTTAATAAAGCGTAGATTTGAAGCAATAATTTAGGATTCGAAATTCCTGTTATAAAAGAATAAATTTTGTTTTGTATACAAATCGCTAAAATAAAAACTAATAAATCTAACGATTTTCAAAATGCAAGAGATTTACTGGAAATATGTATAATTAACATGTTGATGTGTACAAAACAACAACAAAGAACTTGCTCCATTTACGTTTTTTGAGTAACCATCAACTTACGTTCCATTTACAATTCGAATTTTTTTTTTTTACCGAAATGATTTGACCCATGATTTTAAAATCGCTGGTAGGGAACTGAAGATCAATTTAAAAATTTTTTTTAATATTTTTCCCATATTCAGCTAATTTTTACACATCGTTTGAGAGGTGTTCCTACAAAATTTTTGTCTAGCGTAATGGTTTTGGGTTTCTGTTTAAGATTTTAGACGTTATGATATGCTAAGTACTTTCTTGTCCATCCTTTATGTACGTTATTAAAATTAAAAAAAAAAAAAAAAAAATTGGTTGCCTACATTTCATTGGTGTTCACCAATGATAACATCCTTTTATGTTTATCTACCTCTTCGTTTTTATCGATGCTGTGGAGACCTAGGATAATACATGAATTCTACGGAAAAATTTAGACTAAAATTTTTTGTTTACAAGGCAAACTGCAAAAGCAAATCAATTAGGAATACTGTCTTATTGGCCGGCTATGGAAGAGAACCTTTGAAACCAACATAAGTACTTGTTAATAAACACTTTAATATTATTTTAAAATGTCAACCAGTTTAAACATACCCTTATTACAAACAAATTAACTCTTTATTATATAAGAAACAATTCCTCCAATATTATTTTATTATCTGTTAAAATTACATCTTTACTTAATTTAAATCTTTAAATAAATATAAATTTTACATATTTTTTTCAGCCAAATTCTCTTGAGGCTCATTACTTTGTTCTACATACTCAAACGAGTACTTATTATGTTCTATTTAAAGCCTTTAACGAGTGTGAGCGAAAAAAAAAAAAAAAATACAAAACCTTGGCAATAAAATTGCGCCAAATCACTTTCACTTGTTTCACGTTTTTCCGGAAGTTGTTGGCTGGCTGGCTGCAGTTTGTTGATGTTGGTTTGGTTTTGGGTGTAAAAGAAAAATCTATAAAGAAATTTAAATAAAATTAGCCTTAGGGTATGAAAATAAAATCGTGTATTAACTACGAAAATCATCAATGGATTAGTTAAAAGATTTAAAATGTTTTCTTTAAAATTGTTCGAGTTAAAAACAAGCATCCTAATTGTTGGTTAATCAAAACAAACGCTTTTCTCATACTTTTTTTATTCTATATATTGTAAAATTTTTCAAAACCATATTTTGACAATGCCTCCGGTGTAAATAAATTGAATAATTGAAAATAAACATGAGAAGGGGATTCTTAAATATTTTGATAAATTGAAAAACAAAAGAATTTAATACGTCAAAGAAACTGAATTTCTTGAGTTCTGAAATGTAAGAAAATCCATACTTTGGAATTTATTAGATTATTTAGTGAGTAAATTTTAAGAAGCTTAGATTATATTTTTCCTAAATTTAAACTGAATTTCTATGACATCAAATAAGAATTTACTCATAGGCTTTTTATGAAAAACTATTTGGAAAGTATTGGGAATTTAAAAAGAAAACAAATTTGAAAAGGAACATATCTGAAAAGCTTTTCTCTACTGGATCCATAATTTTTATTTACTATAAAAATACAATTTGGGATTCACTGCTTTCGAAAACATTTATATATCATAAAACAGAATCCTTTAATGAAATTAAAACATCAAACAAAGTGATAAAAAGTTTAAACTACAAAAATTCCCCGAAAAAAATACGCACACACATACCGTGCAGAATGGAACAATCAACTCCAAGCGTAAAAGCAAACAATAAAAAAAAACGCGTTCAAATAAATTAATTTAAAAACCCGCCAAGACCAACAAAAAATATTTTTAATGAAATTTTACAAAAACACAAAAAGTGATTTCACAAAAGATCAAAAGACATCACAAAAAGTTATGAAATATACATATACAATCATACATACAAACACACATATTAAACTCTCTTCCACACACATACATACATACAAACACCCACAAATGGCTGAACAGGAGCTAACAAAATGAACAGCAAACATCATGACATCAACGCGCGTAACGGAAGCATAACTGCAGGTGTTGTAACAACTACAACAAAGGTAACAACAAAAAACCGTTATAACAAAAAAAACTTCAAATTTAACAAAAAACAACAACAACAATAAAATCACCATAAATATATACAACAAATAATAGGGGGAAGAGTAATCGATGGAAGAACAAAACAAAAAAACAAAAAAAAAAAAAACATCAACACAAATTTGTAACCATCCCCTGAAGGTGTGGATTATTTAAGTACTGATACCTCTGTGTTTTTTTAACATTTCTTTCTTTTGTGCTGCTTTGTATTGAGAAAAAAACTGAGATTGATTAACCATTTTACAGCCATTTTCACAGCACAAAGGTGAATTGTAAATAAACGTACAAAAAATGGGGTTAAAATGTTAGTAAGTTGTTGTTTGTTTGATTCTTCTTTGCCTGTTGGCAAAGGAAAAATAAAGGTTGTGTGAAGGAGCTTTAAGGCGATATAAGGAGTGAGATCGAAAAATTCTTAACATACATAATATTCAATAACTTGGAAACGGTTGATCTTAGAGTTTTCATTATTTTTTTAATCATTTGATAATTTAGCACAGATCACAGAAATATATAATTTTTATGGTTCTAACCACTAATTATAAAATTGTGGACCATTTTTGAAAACCCTTTCTTTGGAGATTTGATAGTTGCTTCAGTCACTTTTTTGGAACAGTGTGCACATCTTTTGTTAAAATCTTCGGTATTTTGGGACACCTTTTTTGTGCTCTTGAATTCACTTTTCACAAGAGCTCAATATCTCTCCACTGGTCTAAGCTATTGACAATTTTGAAAATTGACCTCTCTTGGTACTAAAACTATGTTATTGATTTGCTACCACTCCAGAGCTTTCTTACCGTAGTGACATGATACAAAATCGGGCCAAAAATATGTGGACACGTTGTGCTTTCTTAAGAAAAGAAGAAGTCTTTTTTGCAAATATTCCTTTATGCATATTTTGGTATTCATAGATCCGAATGTATCAAATGACTTTCCTGTTTTGCCGCAACTGCAAAAAGCTTGTCATACCATGAATTTTGTAAGAAATTTTTGCTGCTTTTGGGTCTTAAACTTATCTCCAACAATGCTTCGAACTGCGAAGATTCTGCCAGCACCTACGTTTCTTCGTCAATTATACAGCTTGAGTATTTTTGTATGAAATTTGGTTTTAAATCCCGAGTCCTATTTTTGGCTTGTATTTTTTTTTTTCTTTTTTTCCAGAATTCCAGTTTGGAATTTTTTGAACTTAGTATGTTATTAACTTTCCCATTAGCTTTAAATTTTCGCACCAAATAGTCGAAGCACTCAGAAAACTGAGCTGATTTTCTGCCAGATGTGTTTGGAGTTCCTTTCAATATGCCTTCAATTTTCTGGCCTTCCCAATATCATGTGGTCCTTTTTTCTTACCGAACTAGGTTTTACATCAATAGTCAAATTCTCGTGATACTGTTTAATAACATTAGAAACGGTTTACGGACGACATTTAATTCTGTGGCCAATTATTTGTAAGACCTATTTGGATTTTTTGAAATTTTTTAATAACTTGTAGGACGTAAATCTTTTTCGTCACTTATTTTGATGAAAATAAGGACAAATTAACATGGTTGTTATTAAAAATAATAACTGAAGTATTTTTCCATGATAACTAGATCAAAAAAAATTTTGAATATTGATTCCGAAAAAAGTTATGAGGCAAAATGTGTGTTAAGATTTTTTCGATCTCACTCCTTAGTACAGTAAATTTTGTATTTTAAATTTCTAGCTTTGAATGATTTAGTAAACTTAAATTCTAAGAAAGATATAAGAAGAAATTCATAAACCATTTACATATTCTAGAAGGAAAAGTGACACAAACTAGTCCCGCGACATGTGTTCTGCATTTACAACCGCGAAAATGTTGTAAGTGCAGAACACGAGACTTTACAGGAGAAGAATTTTTGTGATTGATTACACATTTTTATATGTATGAAAAATGTCACTTACGATAAAATTGCTTTCGCTATAAATCTGAAGTGACAATTGATGCATCGATGAAATTTTGACAGATGATGTAAATGGTTCTAAGTTATAGATTTTCGTCAAAACACGAATTTCAAAAACGTTTCCGGTTATAATTTTTATAATATTGTTCCTGGTTCCAATGAAACATTATTTATTGTTATTTATGTTCATATATATTTACACAAATCTCGGTACCATTATTTTTATAACAATTGCTACAGGCTTCCTGCAGGTTAGCCACTGATAAACACAAAATTAATATTTTATATTTATAATAAAAACTACACAATTTGTACTGTTCGGCAGAAAATCGAATATGAACTTTCAGTTTTTTCTATCAAATACTGATTTTTTTTTTTGTGGGCGTGTCTAATATATTCCCCTTAATAAGGCGATTACACGAGTATATTTTATCAGAACTAGAAAGATTTGTCTGATTTAGATTGATGTGAACCAAAATTGACTTCAAGTAATTTTTACAATATTTTTTTATGTGCTCAATAGTTTAGGAGTTATTTAGAAATTAATGTCGGAAATTTTTTTGTCTTTAAATATTCTTTTAAAAAAAGGAAAACAGAAAAAATTTTTAGTTTTTTATCCTTTATAATAAATGTACTATCAAAATTGATGTAAAATTATTTACAATTAACCCATTAATGACCACAGATATCTAGTCAACTTAGAGATTTAAAATTTTGAACAACATGTCGACTGAGGCATATAAACCCATAAACGTTGAAAAATTTTTTATATTTGGTTTAGTAAGGAAGTTATAAGCCGTTACATAAATTCATATATGGGATCAAGTAAATACATCCAGTTACCGAAAATGGCTTCCTCTGCTTGATCTAGGATAGCATATTCCTTATGATCTGCGTCTTCATACTGATAGGAGACATAACAATAGGAATATAACAAAATAAATCTGACCTGAATGCGTGAATAGCGTCTAAGGAGTGAGATCGAAAAAATCTTAACACACATTTTGCCTCATAACTTTTTTCGGAATCAATATTCCAAATTTTTTTTGATCTAGTTATCATGGAAAAATACTTCAGTTATTATTTTTAATAACAACCATGTTAATTTGTCCTTATTTTCATCAAAATAAGTGACGAAAAAGATTTACGTCCTTCAAGTTATTAAAAAATTTTAAAAAATCCAAATAGGTCTTACAAATAATTGGCCACAGAATTAAATGTCGTGCGTAAAACCGTTTCTATTGTTATTAAACAGTATCAAGAGAATTTGACTATTGATGTGAAACCTAGTTCGGTAAGAAAAAAGGACCACATGATATTGGGAAGGCCAGAAAATTGAGGGCATATTAAAAGGAACTCTAAACACATCTGGTAGAAAATCAGCTCAGTTTTCTCAGTGCTTCGACTATTTGGTGCGAAAATTTAAAGCTAATAGTTTAATAAAGTTCAAAAAATTCCAAACTGGAATTCTGCAAAAAAAATTACAAGCCAAAAATAGGACTCGGAATTTAAAACCAAATTTCATACAAAAATACTCAAGCTGTATAATTGACGAAGAAACGTAGCTTGTGTCTCAAAAATTTTTATTGCTAATGCTCGAACCAATGTTGGAGATAAGTTTAAGACCCAAAAGCAGCAAAAATTTCTTACAAAATTCATGGTATGACAAGCTTTTTGCAGTAGCGGTAAAACAGGAAAGTCATTTGATACATACGGATCTAAAAATACCAATACATTCATAAAGGAAAAGCTCTGGAGTGGTACCAAATCAATAACATAGTTTTAGTACCAAGAGAGGTCAATTTTCAAAATTGTCCATAGCTTAGACCAGTGGAGAGATATTGAGCTCTTGTGAAAAGTGAATTCAAGAGAACAAAAAAGGTGTCCCAAAATACCGAAGATCTTAACAGAAGATGTGCACACTGTTCCAAAAAGTGATTGAAGCAACTATCAAATCTCCAAAGAAGGGGTTTTCAAAAATGGTAAACAATTTTATAATTAGCGGTTAGAACCATAAAAATTATATATTTTTGTGATCTGTGCTAAATTATCAAATGATTAAAAAAATAATTAAAACTCTATGATCAACCGTTTCCAAGTTATTGAATATTATGTATGTTAAAAATTTTTCGATCTCACTCCTTAGTTTCGTATTGATGTCTTATACACAATATAAAAATTTTTCGATAATTTGTAATTTATGCGAGATATTTAAGGACAAAGTTCATAAAAATCTATTGTTTTGCATATAACTCTCTTAAATGTTCAACGATTTTGTATTAAAATTCATAGGATCTATAAAACGTCAAGACGAAACTATGTACCAAGTTTCAAATTCTGGTGAAAGCCTTATTTGGCTGGGTGATATTTGGTTGAAAATTACGTGTCCTACGTTAGTTTATTTAACCCTAGACTACTAATGATATTTTTTTATATGTTAATACTTACGATACGTAAATTTTACGTACACTTAGACGAATAGTTGAATTTGATGCATTTTGATGTGCTAAACACGAATCAGCTTTCAGTTTTTTTCCATCAGGTCTAGATTTTTTTATGGGCGTGTCTAATATTTCGTACATAGTAAGGCCATTACTTTATTATATTTCCTCATAACTCAAGAATGATGTGTACGATTGACATAAGTGATACACCAAAAGATGCGTAATAAAAATATCTTCAAATCTTTCAAACTTAATTTTTTTATGTGCTCAATAGTTTCGAAGTTATTTTGAAATAAGTGCCCAAAAATATCTTTTTCGTGCAAAATTTTTGATTTTTTTGTTATTATAATTTATTTTAATAAATGAAAACATCAAAAATGTTACAGTTTATCATCTTTATTTTAAAGCTGGTAATGCTGCGAACAAAATGAGGTATGAATCTTCAAAATTGATGCACAAATCGTGATTTTATTCACAGTTAAGTAAAAATACCCAAGTAACATACAATTGCGTAGAAATTAGGGTGATCGATTATTCGACTTTTTTGAGAAACCGGTTTTCGAATAGTTCAAATAGTTGGTATTTTAAAAAAACCGGTTGCACTTTTTGAAATTTAGAAAAAACCGGTTAACCGGTTTTTTGCAGAAGTTAATATTTATATCAAAAGACTACATTTCTTTAAAAAAATCAATAATTCTTATAATCAATTTAAAATTTATTAAATACTAGCGTAAAAGCCTGACAGTGTCAGGAAAAATAATATAATAATGAAAATATGCACAAACAAATCCGAAAATTAAAAGAAAAAAAGAAAAATATGAACAACATTTAGACACCTTCCTCTCCCTAATCGAAGTCAATTATTTGATGCTGTTAGAATTTATTGGGATAATATTGATTAAAGTTTTAAATAAACTCTTAAACTTTTAAAAATAAAAAAAATCGTCGTAAATGCGCTCCCTGTCTGAAATACGGAATAAGTTTTTGATAGGATTTGGAGAGCAAACAATAAGTATAGCAACTCAAAAGTTCTTAATACCAAAACTTTTCGGTAGAACGAATAGTTCTATAAGTAAGCCGATTTTTAGTTTCTTACGTCGTCTGGGACCTTCAGAAAGCTTTGGAGAGAAAACAATGCTTAAGAAAGATATATATAAATCCATATATATAGATCCACGTATTTTCGCTCCCTGATAGAGATTTCAAAATCTGGCTGCGTTAGGAGTTGTAGTAAGCCGAATTTAAATTTTCTACGTCTTCTGGGAGCTTTAGAAAGCTCTGGAAAGAGAAGAAATTCTTAGAAAAAGACACATAAATCTTCTTATATCCGCTCCCTGATAAAAATTTCAAAATATGGCTCCATTAGGATTTGTTGAATGAAAAGTTTTATAATTATTTACATTTCATTTTTTGAATCTCACACAGTGCGTCGTTTGGAAGCTTCAGAAAGCTCTGGAAAGAGAAAAAATGCTAAGCAAATTATATATCTAGATGACTAGAAGATAATTATGTTTCAAAAAAAAATCATCTAAATTTTAGTCAGCATAAACAGAAACAATGGCTTTATATGGAAGCCTGTCTCAATTGAAACGATTCTGCAGGTGAAGCTTTTTTAACACAACACTTTTAAAAAATAAAGGAAATATTGGATCAAAAAAATTAAATTGGGTCATACAGGATAATTATTAATTGTTTATTTGTTTAATATTACAGAATAAATTCCAATTTAGACTTAAACTATATTTTTAAAACATAAGAAATCAGTCTTTATGAATATTTAAAAATTATTCCTAAATTTCGATTCAAATATCACTATTTAGTACATGTTTTCTGAAATAAAATGCTATTTTTAAAACCGGTTTTTTGTGTTTAAAAAAACCGGTCTATTCGACATTCGAAAAATGAAAATTTTTAAAAAACCGACAGCACATTGACTGAAAAAACCGGTTTTAAACCCGGTTGGAAAACCGCGTCGATCACCCTAGTAGAAATACAGTGGTGGGCAAAAAAAAAAAAAAATTAAAAATTTATTTTTTCTTGAAACAAAAATAGGTAGACTAGGTGGATTTTGACGAGTTAAACAATGATCTGCATTCACTTTTTTTCTATCATGTACTGATTTTTTTTTTTTTTTTATAGGCATGACTAATGTCATCACCTTATTCAGCGGTCACACTATAAAATTCGTGAAAGGTTTGGCAAATTTAGACTATAACTCAAGAACCATTTATACGATACGAAGAACCATTTATACAATAAATGATACATCAAAAGATGCACAAGAAAATTGTCTTCAAGATATGTCAACAATATTTTTTATTCGCACAAGAATTTCAGAGTTATGGATCAAAATTTTCCCGATTTTATATAAAAAAAAATAAAAAAAATTAATTTTTCGCTACTAATTACCAAATAACTACGGAAATATTAACTGGATAAAAAAATTATGTAAATTCAGCTCAAAGACAATTTAGATCACTATCTACTGGAGTTTAATTTATCTTAATTGGACAAACAGTTCTCGAGTTATACAAGTGTGACTGCCTAAAGGCAGGGTCATAGTAGTCATGCCCATAAAAAAAAATCAACACATGATAGAAAAGAAGTAAAAGCTGATTCTTATTTAGCACATTAAATTCCATCTAATCCACCATTTTTTATTTATTTTTTTATTTTAGAAAAAAAAAATTTTTAATTTTTTGCCGACTAGTGTATTTCCACTTAACTGTAGGTATGCATGGGTGTCCTAACTTAACTGTGAATACAATCAAGATTTGTGAATTAATTTTTATGATACATGGCTTTACTTACTTCACTTTTAAAAAGAAGTTTTAGTAAAAAAAGAAATCTTGAATTTAGAATGAAAAAAAAAAAAAATTTCGGACACTTATTTCGAATTATCTTCAAAACTATTGAGCGGATAAAAATTTGTTAGTAGAACGACTTAAAGTCAATTTTATTCTACATTTATATAAATCGTGCATACCTTTCTCGAGTTATAGTGAAATAAACTCGAGAAATCAGCTTATTTAGGGCGCAATAATAGACACGCCCATAAAAAAAAATCTCGACCTGATGGGAGAAAACTGAAAGCAGATTCGAGTTTAGCATGCGGAATTCCATATAGTTCACATATTTTTTTTTGAAAGAGCACGAAAAAAGTTTTTTGGTCGTGGTAAACATGATATTAAAGTTCTTGACGAATCGGCTTGCAATTATACCGACGACCCTTCATCCATTCCTGAACATTGGACAATCAACTCTAATTGGTAGATTTCATTATGTTAACATTAGTATAGATTACCTAGCAATTCAAATGTATTCTGATTAGTATTTAAAAGTGTTTATGTCACAAAAAGGTTTTTTGTCAATTTCTGTTCATAAATCTACAACTCTTTAATGTTCAGAAAAAAAAAACATTAGCACCAATAGTCTTGAGAATATTTTCCGTAATATTAGCCAAATCCATTCGCAAATTATTTGTCAAAATCTCCCTGAATTTGAAATTTATTATTATTTGACTACATAAGTTTAAATTATATTAAAAATTTGTGATATCAGAGGAATGAGGGCAAGAACGTTAAATCCTTTGGCTTAAAGGATTAATGTAAATACTAGGGTGATCGACGCGGTTTTCCAACCGGTTTTAAAACCGTTTTTTTCAGTCAATGTGCTGTTGGTTTTTTCAAAATGTTCATTTTTCGAATATCGAATAGACCGGTTTTTTTAAATACAAAAAACCGGTTTTAGTGATATATAAGTCGAAATTAGGAATAATTTTTTAAATATTCATAAAAACTGATTTCTTATGTTTTAAAAATATAGTTTAAGTCTAAATTGGAATTTATTCTGTAATATTAAACAAATAAATAATTAATAATTATCCTGTATGAATTTTTTAATCTATTGTAATATCTGTAATATTTGTACACCCATTTTAATTTTGTTTATCCAATATTTCTTTTATTTTTTAAAGGTGTTGTGTTAAAAAAGTTTCACCTACAGAATCGTTTCAATTGAGACAGGCTTCCATATTAAGCCATGGATTCTGATTAAGCTAACTAAAATTTAGATGATTTTTTTCAACAATTTTGAAACATAATTATCTTCTAGTCATCTACACAGAAAAAACTCACCAATTAACAAATATATATGAAAATAATTCATTCAATTATAAACTTGTTTAAATTTGCACCTCTCACCAAAATGATTATATCAATTACTAAAAAATATAAAAAATACAAAACAGAAAAAAATTCCCAATTAATGAATTAATTAAATCAATCAAGTAGATGATTGAATGAATTAAAAATGTGTATAGGAAAAAAAATCATACCAAAATTTATTTTTTATTTTATTTTTTCTTGAACAAATTTATTAAATTTTGATGCACAATTAAAAAACTGAGTTAATTGTAAAAAAGACGGTGATCATTTTTTCTGTGTAGATATATATTTTGCTTAGCATTTTTTCTTTTTCCAGAGCTTTTTGAAGCTCCCAAAAGACGTAGAAAATTAAAATTTTGCTTAATTATAAAACTTTTCGTCCAACAAATCCTAATGGAGCCATATTTTGAAGTTTTTATCAGGGAGCAGATATAAATGGATTTATAAGTCTTTTTGTAAGAATTTTCTCTCTCTTTCCAAAGCTTTCTAAAGCTCCCAGAAGACGTAAAAAATTAAAATTTGGCTTACTTATAACCCTATTCGTCGAAACAACTCCTAACGGAGCCAGATTTTGGAATCTCTATCAGGGAGCGAAAATACGTGGATCTATATATATGGATTTATATATATCTTTCCTAAGCATTGTTTCCTCTCCAGAGCTTTCTGAAGCTCCCAGACGACGTAAGAAACTAAAAATCGTCTTACTTATAAAACTATTCGTTCTACAAATTCTAACAGAGCCAGATGTTTCTATCAGGGACCGAAAAGTCTGTTTTGGTATTAAGAACTTTTGAGTTGCTATACTTATTGTTTGCTCTTCAAATCCTATCAAAAACTGATTCTGTATTTCGTCCAGGGAGCGCATTTACGACGATTTTTTTTTTATTTTGAAAGGTTTACGAATTTAAAACTTTAATCAATATTATCCCAATAAATTCTAACGGCTTCAAATAATTGACTTCGATTAGGGAGAGGAAGGTGTCTAAACTTTGTTCATATTTTTTCTTTTAATTTTCGGATTTGTTTGTGCATATTTTCATTATTAAGTATATTATTTTTCCTGACATTGTCAGGCTTTTACGCTTGTATTTAATAAATTTTAACTTGATTATAAGAATTATTGATTTTTTTAAAGAAATGTAGTCTTTTGATATATATATTAACTTTTGCAAAAAACCGGTTAACCGGTTTTTTCTGAATTTCAAAAAGTGGAACCTGTTTTTTTAAAATACCAACTATTCGAACTATTTGAAAACCGGTTTCTCAAAAAAGGCGAATAATCGATCACCCTAGTAAATACTTTAATCGATCTAAGACAAGAACACTATTTTGGGTTATACATTAATTTTCCGGAAAGACAGACGGACGGACATAATATGGCCACCATATAATTTTCTAATGATCTACGGTAAACGACATACATACATATATACTTTGGATTATAGCTTTCCACTCCATACAAGTTTTCATTATAATGCATTAATTGCATTCTGAGACATACATATAATAAAAACATTGTGATAAGTAATACAATTTCAATGGCCAATTGTGGACCGATACTTGCAATAGGCGTAGTGTATATTTCTATGTTAATTTATAATTTATAAATTTTCCCGGTAGTGGGCCTTATGTATATAGGAGCTATAGCCAATTATGGATCGATTTTAATAAAATTTCGCACTGCGGTTTCTATTTATTATTCGTGCCGAATTTCATTAAAATATTTTTATATCTAAGACATTTATGATCGTTAAATATCTATTCCGGAAGGTTATTTGTATGGAGACTAGTTTAAATAGTGGACCAATCATAACCAATTTTGGCTTCGTTGTGTTATAGAAGTCACAAGTGCCAAATATCATTGAATTATTTTCAAATTTTGTGCTCAAAGTTTATATGGACAACTATATATCCACTTAAAAAGTGATTTCGAGTCGATTGGTATACTTTAAGGTGAGTGTTGGATAACTATTTCTGTGCGTTACAAACACCAGCACAAACGCATAATACGTCAAGCACCTATGGTGGTGTAGGGTATAAAAATGGAATACACAGTATATCAATATTTCGTTTTCTATTGATTTAAGCACGGAGGTAAAGGAAGCAACAAATCCGGATTCCATTGAAATGCCTTTTCAACCAAAATATTCGAATGTAATCTGTACAAAGAACGGTTTTTTTAGGTTTTAGACTAAAAACATAATCTACAGATAGCTTTCCATCTAAATTGATATAAATTCTAGTTCTACAATAAATTAGAAATTGTACAAAATGTTAAAAATGTTCAAAAAATATTTATGATCTGCTCGTATTCTACCCACCATTTATCGCAGTGTGACATAGTACTTTTCAGACGGAAGATTTAAAAGTATCTAAAGCAGGTAAACTGATATCTATGAGACGGATATGAGTATGTACATGCGATGTATGTACAAGCGATATCACAGTATACATAGTCTGGCTACCATAAAAAAACTTTGTTATAGGAATACATATTAAACCATAAGTAGTCAGCCGACATCGTCGAAAGCTTCAGTTTCTCAACGATTAATGAGAAGAATTCAAAATAGAATCGTATGAAATATGGCAAATTTCTTACGTTGCACAGTGTCACATTTATTAGAAGGACATTATAGATTATGGATTTTCAAAGTTGCTACTTTTAAAAATATTATAAATTTATTTAAAAAATTTTGAAGAACTTTGTCAACTTTAACTTCACATATGTAAGACATCTAGTTTGAAGAAGATGGGATGTGTCCAAAGGAAATCATTTGAAAAAACACGATCGCTAATTATAGGAAAAGTAATTTTTTTTTTTTTCGTTAAAACCAAATTATAAATTTAAGTTAAACATTCACAAGCTAATCTAGTATTTATATTTAAAAAATTTGAAGCGAACATCAACATTACTTCAAACATTCAATTAATTTAACTCAATCGCCAACAAATTTATTTCAAACTACCTTCAAAGCACAATTATTTTGATAACTTATTTAAAATCTTTAACAATAATTTCAAAATCTTAACGAAATACCACAAATTTTCACATTACCAAATCCCACAAATATCGTTACCCCAATTTATAGAAATGAAAAGACGAAAACAAATACAAAATCACTGAAATAAAGATCACTATCATTCCCGCAACTAAGGCAATGAAAAAAGTTTTAAAAAAATAACTCTCGTAATAATAAAGAAACGCATTTGGACACAAAAAATCGGAGCAGAGAGCACAAAACGTCGAACTGACAACTGATAAAATACTAACGAAACTTTAAACAAGAAACCAACATAGTTGGTGCAACAATAAAACAAACAATACATTGCAAACTGAATAAAGAAAAACAAAAAGGAATTCTTTCACAAAATCAATGATACCAATAAATTTGGTTGAATGCAAACGCGTGCGACAGACACTTGATGATGATCGTACGTAAGTAAATAAGAGTATTGCTTTGGTTAACAAACTTCTATGGATTATTGTGCTATGGTTTTTATGTGGTGGTCATACGCAAAAAGGAAGCTGTAGACTAAAATAAAGACTGCTCTGATTATTTTTGTTTGGTGGATAATTTTGATACACTACTATAGGTCGTGCTTGGTTTAGTCATAACGGTGAATAGGGCTTGGGAATATATTATTTGTCTTAATTTTCTGGTGATTTTTAAACCAGAGCTACAACTGTACTCTTAAAACATATCTTAGCTACCTTTCTAACCGTAATCTTTCTTTGAAAAATTTATATATTTTTTTTTTATTATACTGCAGTTTTTATTCGTCCTGTATTACAAAATTAATGTTCCTTCTTATTATAAGTTTTTTATTGTGTTACTCGTTACTAACAAGCTGATGAGACATGAACGCAAGCGCGCGTTTAACTAAATTCCAAAATGTCAGACGTGGGGAAATCACAACATAACAAGCTCTGAAAATAACAAAATAAACTGAAACAAAAAATACAAACATCATATAATATAAACGAAAAATGGTGTGTAAATACATTTATATAAGGAGTGAGATCGAAAAATTCTTAACATACATAATATTCAATAACTTGGAAACGGTTGATCTTAGAGTTTTCATTATTTTTTTAATCATTTGATAATTTAGCACAGATCACAGAAATATATAATTTTTATGGTTCTAACCACAAATTATAAAATTGTGGACCATTTTTGAAAACCCTTTCTTTGGAGATTGGATAGTTGCTTCAGTCACTTTTTTGGAACAGTGTGCACATCTTCTGTTAAAATCTTCGGTATTTTGGGACACCTTTTTTGTACTCTTGAATTCACTTTTCACAAGAGAAATATATAATTTTTATGGTTCTAACCACAAATTATAAAATTGTGGACCATTTTTGAAAACCCTTTCTTTGGAGATTGGATAGTTGCTTCAGTCACTTTTTTGGAACAGTGTGCACATCTTCTGTTAAAATCTTCGGTATTTTGGGACACCTTTTTTGTACTCTCGTATCTCTCCACTGGTTTAAGCTATGGACAATTTTGAAAATTGACCTCTCATGGTACTAAAACTATGTTATTGATTTGGTACCACTCCAGAGCATTCTTACCGTAGTGACATGATACAAAATCGGGCCAAAAATATGTGGACACGTTGTGCTTTCTTAAGAAAAGAAGAAGTCTTTTTTGCAAATATTCCTTTATGCATATTTTGGTATTTATAGATCCGAATGTATCAAATGACTTTGCTGTTTTGCCGCAACTGCAAAAAGTTTGTCAGACCATGAATTTTGTAAGAAATTTTTGCTGCTTTTGGGTCTTAAACTTATCTCCAACAATGCTTCGAGCATTAGCAATAAAAATTTTTGAGACACAAGCTGCGAATATTATGCCAGCACCTACGTTTCTTCGTCAATTATACTGCTTGAGTATTTTTGTATGAAATTTGGTTTTAAATTCCGAGTCCTATTTTTGGTTTGTAATTTTTTTTTGCAGAATTCCAGATTGGAAGTTTTTGAACTTTATATGTTATCAACATTCCCTTTAGCTTTAAATATTTGTACCAAATAGTCGAAGCACTGAGAAAACTGAGCTGATTTTCTACCAGATGTGTTTGGAGTTCCTTTCAATATGCCTTCAATTTTCTGGCCTTCCCAATATAATGTGGTCCTTTTTTTCTTACCGAACTAGGTTTTACATCAATAGTCAAATTCTCCTGATACTGTTGAATAACATTAGAAACGGTTTTACCGACGACATTTAATTGTGTGGCCAATTATTTGTAAGACCTATTTGGATTTTATGAAATTTTTTAATAACTTGTAGGACGTAAATCTTTTTCGTCACTTATTTTGATGAAAATAAGGACAAATTAACATGGTTGTTATTAAAAATAATAACTGAAGTATTTTTCCATGATAACTAGATCAAAAAAAATTTTGAATATTGATTCCGAAAAAAGTTATGAGGTAAAATGTGTGTTAAGAATTTTTCGATCTCACTCCTTAGTAGTGTATGATCAGATGAGAATAACGAACGATCGACATGTTGGCTTGTTACTTTTGTTATTATGGTTGGTGTATGTATGTGTGTAGTGCGCCATTATTGGCAATTGATGGTTCCTATGTCCGTCCGTTTACAGGACAAAAAACAAACTATTGTATTTGTTTTAAAAACCATATTGTGTTGACGACAATATTTGCTATTGCTGCTGCTGTTATAGCAATGTTGATATTGATGTTGTTAAGGATATAGCTGACGATGGTGGTTGGTTGTGTTTTTATTTTTGTTCAAAAATTGCCTTAGTTGGTTAAGCTAAGAAACCTAACCAAGTTTGGAATGTCGTGTCTCATAAGCTATAAACATAAATAAAAGCACCTCACTATTTTGAGAAAGAATGCATTTTTTCGTAAGCATAATTTTGATATGATGTTGCTAGTTCTATTTTACAAAAAGTTACTACTACTCCTGATACAACAACCGATGATGGTGATGAGCTTGGGATGTGTTGTGGTAATACAACAAATCTTTTACTTGAAAAGAATTGCTATAAAATATCAATATCGTCCAAAAATCTTTGAGACAATAATGCAACATAACTTTTTGTATGACCAACACGTAGTTCAATTGAATATGTAACTCTATAAATTTATTTTATGCTGTAACGTGCTATTTTAATTTTTGCGGCCATACACTATTATTTAAATCAACATTGCTGCTAGAATTTGGTAACATTAGTTAAAACTTTCATGTCGAAGTGGTCCTTATAGTTACGGAAGTCGAAATAAACATGTTCTAATCAATTAAATAAATAAAATAAATTAAATAAATATATCACCACTTAATATATCACTTAATATTTAAATTAATCGAATAATCGTTTAATACCTTAACATTTTGTTTGTTTTTTCAAAAATTCCAATTTTCGATTACATTTGAGCATCACCGATCTTCCCAACCACCCGCAATTTTAGGTCTCTGTGTATTTTATCGGATGTCGTAATTACACAAGGACATTTTTCTTTGAAACTAATTGAATATACATTATTTAAGTAAAACCCCTAATCAAGATCTAAGGAATTGAAATGCTGTATACTTCGGAGTAGTAAAATTCCGAATAAATATTTTCCAGGCAAACATACGATAAATTCGTGTGCCAAAATGCTAAAAAGAGTGTTTTCTGGTTTAATGTCCCGGGTAATTCCATTTCATTTGGTGAAAACGAAGTGGTAAGTCATTTACACAAATGTATGAAAAATAGCATAATTTGGTTAGAGGAGGCCAAGTTTCTGTTGGGTTTTAAGCGAAAGTATAAACTTTTTATACAAGTATTTAGTATCTAAGAAAAGGTTAGAATATGAAGATTAATGATTTGTAAAAAAAAAAAGTTTTTGAAATGTAATTTGATCGCAGAATTTCTTGAAGGACTTAAAATTTTGAATTTTTGTGTTTTTGTTTTTATACCCTTCACCACAGGTGTAAAGGGTATATATAAGTTTGTCATTCCGTTTGTAATTCCCACAATTTTCGTCGGAGAGCAAAAAAGTTTACATTTTCGGGATCCTTGTAAGAAATGATGACGATAGGACCATGTCCGTCCGTCCGTCCGTCCGACCGTCCGTCCGTCCGTGTGTCGGTTGAAATGGCGTTTATGAAGCCCACCGATAACTGACATATATAATATATATATCCAACGATCGGAAATGCTTTCGAGAATTTTGCTATTGGAATTCAGCAAGATCGGTTCATACAATGCGGAGATATGTTAAGAAAACCGGTTTTTAGAACCGGTTTTCCAGTTTCTGAAGCCTCTGTATATACTAGGGACTTCGTTTTTACAAAGAAGTCTCGGACATTTTTTTCTGAATTTTTGTTCTGAAAAAATGAAATAAATCGGTTCAATAATAACTGAGATATCGGACAAAACGCATTTTTTATTTTTTAAAGCCCTGGTTTAAGCTATAGATTTTTATTTTTATACAGATCGGTCACAAATATTTTTATAAAATTTCGGTTTTTTGAATCAGCAGGATCGGTTTATAAATGGCGGAGATATGCTTTAAAACCCGGTTTTTGAAACCGGTTTTTCAGTTTCTGAAGCCTCTGCATATACCAGGGACTTCGAATTTTCAAAGGAGGCTCGGAAATTATTTTCTGAATTTTTGTTCTGAAAAAATTAAATAAATCGGTTCAGTAATAACTGAGATATCGGGGAAAACGAATTTTTTATTTTTGAAGCCCTTGTTCAAGCTACAGATTTTTATTTTTATATAGATCAGTCATAAATGTTTTTATAAAATTTCGTTTTTTTTAATAAACCAAATTTGTTTATAATCAACAGAGTTATGGCCCAAAAACAAATCTGTTAAGAATATAAATACACACACAAACATGTATATTAAGCATTGTAATGACTATTAGTGACGTTTTTTGTTTTTTTGTATAGACAAGTAGTTTAGTTAGAAACAGTAGTAATATAATGAATGAATAACAGTGTTGTTGTTGTTCTTTGTATATGCAGTCTGTACAAAAATAAATAGATATGGAATTGTTGTTGTTTATTTTTAAAAACTAAAACATATCTGTTAAGAATATACATAAATACATACACAAACATGTATATTAAGCATTGTAATGACTATTAGTGACGTTTTTTGTTTTTTTTTTTTTTTGTATAGACAAGTAGTTTAGTTAGCAACAGAAGTAATATAATGAATAACAGTGTTGTTGTTGTTCTTTGTATATGCAGCCAGTTTGTATATACACACATAAAAAAATATATAAATATGGAATTGTTGTTGTTGTTTATTTTTTAAAAGCAAAGACTGCTATGATTGTTTTTTTTTTATATATCCAAATTTTCGTAGTTTGAAAAAAATTTAGATTTATATATGTGAAAATATGAAAGCATACGTTAAGGCGAAAATTTTATTATTTGTCGGTAATA
This sequence comes from Protophormia terraenovae, assembly GCA_951394005.1. Taxonomy (NCBI): domain Eukaryota; kingdom Metazoa; phylum Arthropoda; class Insecta; order Diptera; family Calliphoridae; genus Protophormia; species Protophormia terraenovae. The sequence goes on from OX596074.1 coordinate 37,893,304, forward strand.
TGGTAATATGATGTCGATAAGATAGTAAGATGGTAATATGGTAATATGGTGAAGGGTATCAAAGATTCGGCACAGCCGAATCTTTTTTCAATTTCATTTTTAATTAATATTTAAACAATAACAAAATTTAAATAAATAGTGATATTTTATTGAAATTTCAGTATAATATGTATTAACTTGTTCTATAATTATATAATTAAAAACTTGAAATGGTCACCCTGTCTTTATAAGGGGCCTCCGTCAGAAAATACTTTTACATAAAGAGCTAAAAAATTAAAATAAATTTAAGATTTCTTTTGAAAATATTAAAAAATTATAAAGCCCAGAACAATAAATAAATTTCATCCGTAAATAAATATTGCCACCTTTTTGGAAAAAAACCCAAAAAATTTAAAATTTGTTTAAAGTTCCAACTTTAGATTATTATAATTTTTCAACGGATTCATATATTTATATGATTCTTGCAGCGATATTATTAAGAATTTTGCGAGGAAATTGGCAAAAGTTCTAGGGGCAATATTAAGCCCGCCAAGTTTAAAAAACTAAAAAAAAGAGGAGGATAAAAATGAACTAAAAATTTATTTCGTCCCGAATATCTCTTAAACTAAAAGAGATAACTTACACGTGTAAGCGAATTTTTTTAGAGATCTACAAGGACTATCTATATATAATATTTCTTTTCTGTCATATCATAAATGAATATTTGGCGATTTAAAAAAAAAAATGAAATTGAAAAAAGATTCGGCTGTGCCGAATCTTTGATACCCTTCACCATATTACCATATTACCATCTTACTATCTTATCGACATCATATTACCATATTACCGACAAATAATAAAATTTTCGCCTTAACGTATGCTTTCATATTTTCACATATATAAATCTAAATTTTTTTCAAACTACGAAAATTTGGATATATAAAAAAAAAACAATCATAGCAGTCTTTGCTTTTAAAAAATAAACAACAACAACAATTCCATATTTATATATTTTTTTATGTGTGTATATACAAACTGGCTGCATATACAAAGAACAACAACAACACTGTTATTCATTATATTACTTCTGTTGCTAACTAAACTACTTGTCTATACAAAAAAAAAAAAAAACAAAAAACGTCACTAATAGTCATTACAATGCTTAATATACATGTTTGTGTATGTATTTATGTATATTCTTAACAGATATGTTTTAGTTTTTAAAAATAAACAACAACAATTCCATATCTATTTATTTTTGTACAGACTGCATATACAAAGAACAACAACAACACTGTTATTCATTCATTATATTACTACTGTTTCTAACTAAACTACTTGTCTATACAAAAAAACAAAAAACGTCACTAATAGTCATTACAATGCTTAATATACATGTTTGTGTGTGTATTTATATTCTTAACAGATTTGTTTTTGGGCCATAACTCTGTTGATTATAAACAAATTTGGTTTATTAAAAAAAACGAAATTTTATAAAAACATTTATGACTGATCTATATAAAAATAAAAATCTGTAGCTTGAACAAGGGCTTCAAAAATAAAAAATTCGTTTTCCCCGATATCTCAGTTATTACTGAACCGATTTATTTAATTTTTTCAGAACAAAAATTCAGAAAATAATTTCCGAGCCTCCTTTGAAAATTCGAAGTCCCTGGTATATGCAGAGGCTTCAGAAACTGAAAAACCGGTTTCAAAAACCGGGTTTTAAAGCATATCTCCGCCATTTATAAACCGATCCTGCTGATTCAAAAAACCGAAATTTTATAAAAATATTTGTGACCGATCTGTATAAAAATAAAAATCTATAGCTTAAACCAGGGCTTTAAAAAATAAAAAATGCGTTTTGTCCGATATCTCAGTTATTATTGAACCGATTTATTTCATTTTTTCAGAACAAAAATTCAGAAAAAAATGTCCGAGACTTCTTTGTAAAAACGAAGTCCCTAGTATATACAGAGGCTTCAGAAACTGGAAAACCGGTTCTAAAAACCGGTTTTCTTAACATATCTCCGCATTGTATGAACCGATCTTGCTGAATTCCAATAGCAAAATTCTCGAAAGCATTTCCGATCGTTGGATATATATATTATATATGTCAGTTATCGGTGGGCTTCATAAACGCCATTTCAACCGACACACGGACGGACGGACGGTCGGACGGACGGACGGACGGACATGGTCCTATCGTCATCATTTCTTACAAGGATCCCGAAAATGTAAACTTTTTTGCTCTCCGACGAAAATTGTGGGAATTACAAACGGAATGACAAACTTATATATACCCTTTACACCTGTGGTGAAGGGTATAAAAATTACATATTCGAAATGGCCACCTTTGGAGAGCCACCCCGCTAGGGGTCTGTACTCGTCCAAAACACCTCAGCTTTGACTATGTGAAAAAGATCTTCTGCAGCTTTTTTTCACCACTAAGTACACCCTTCCAATGACAACACAATGTTAAAATCATTTCAGTTCTTTCTTTGCTGGGCTCATGATCCCACTCTAAATTTTTTAAATGTTGTTGCCAAATATTAAAATGGAAGATACAATTTTTTAAATATCCTTGATACAAGGACAATTATTGATTTCAATATCCTTTTCTTTTAAAAAATGACGTTTTTATAAAAATAGTTAGAAACTAGATTCATTAGGCATAAATTTGAGCCAAAGAATGTTTAAATCGGACAAATAGGTCCGTACATATATTGATTTAAATTTCATGTATTTAAAAAAAGTCATAAAATAGTGAATTTTAAACCGCTATAAAATCTAAAGTACAATAAATTTTAAAATTTTGAAAAACTTCAATATTGACGTATTGACCGAATTTCATTGAAATCGGAGATGGTGATGTTCGCCTGCTGTTCGAAATTTTTTGTTTTCTCCCTATATAAAATATTATAATATAGTCAAAATTTTACGTAATTCTGCTTTCTAAATAAATTTTAATATAATTTTTAAATTTAATACAAAATATTAAATTGACTTAAAATTTATGAAGCTACGAAATATTTACCCCCTGTTTTTATAAAACGAACGAAAAATTCGTTTCGTCAAAATTTATGGAAAACAACAATTAAATTTCAAATTTATTTGTTGTTTTCTATATAAATTTACGAAACGAATTTTTCGTTCGTTTTACAAAAACAGGGGTTTAATATAAGAACGACCCAAAAAACAGGGTTTTCGCTATTTATCGAAATTTAGGGGGTGTTTCAAAATTTTTTGTAATACCCTCAAGTAGGTCTACAGCTCACATTATATCGTTTTTGGAGTGAGAATAAAAGTACCAATTTGTAGCAGGGTGTTGTCGATCGTACGAACATTATATTGAAAATTAAATCTCAGCTAAAGTGTTTGCAGCTCATGAGAGAGAATCGAAGTCTAATATCTATACACTATTCTTTTTTCTTTAATAGTATATTTTTCTAGCATTAACATAATGTCCGCGGTGAAAGTTTAGCTTAAAAGAGAAGTTTAGAAAATCATATAACAAGATGTTTTCATATTCAGATAGAATTTGTAACTTTAAACAAAACAGTTTAGATCTGAAATTTGTAACTCTGGTATGGTATTAGTATCCAATTATAATGTTCAAGATCAAATTAATTTTTATGATAGAGGGACTTAGGCCACTTTCAAAACAAACGGCTCATATGACCATAGTCAATACAGATATCAGAGCCATATTATGTGCAAGAGAATATAAAAAATATTTTAAAGAACATTATAAGTGTTTTCTTTTTCTTGGATTTGGCAAAATCTACACCCAGAGAAAAATCGACCACATAATTGTTGATAACGATACTATTTACTATCAATAGTGAATCTGCCTTGTATGTATTCAAATACAACATTACATGTTCAAATCATTAATGAAAATTGATACCAATTGGCATCAAGTTAACAACAACCTTAGTATAGAATTTTAAAATTACCTTGTGTTTTCGTAAACTAACGATTTCAAAAAGCCGATTCCTTTAATTGTTAATGTCGCCGAGATGGATTTTGAATCGATTTTTTCCCTTAGTGCAAAAAGAAAAAATTAGCAGGTTTATTTAGAGTGCATGTATGACCTATCAAATAGTAACAAAAAGGTGTCAACGAAAACTCCAAGTAAAAGTAATAGATCTTCCTCATATATCTAATCTGTCACGGTACTAGAATCTTTAAGAGCCCTTAAGTCCATAAAAATGCTTTCTCGATCTATTTCAAAATTTTTGCAATTTGTATTTTTGGTAAAATTATTTTTTTTATTTTTCCTTTATAAACATTTAGTGAAAGATGCCTTACAATAACAAACTCAAAATAAGAGTGACCATATCACAACTGTCATCTCAAAAGCGTATCTATGCCTTAGCTAAACGCTATCATTTCTCGTAGCATGGCAAAGTAAAGTAATGATTCAATGCTACAGAAGCAGTAACATGTTGCAACTAAAACACAAGAATAACAAAAAACTAAAACACAAGAATAACAAAAAATTGAGGATTCCGCCAAATAAGTTTAAGCAATTTTGCATGAAGAAAAAATAAACCAAAAAAAAAAAAAAAAAAAAAGGAAAATAAAAGCAAAACACTGAAGGTTACCCAAAGTTTTCTTCGTCTGGAGATGTGGGTATATGTATGTATATGAACGTTTGTATGGAAACATATTTCGTTAAATGAAAGCCGGCACAAGTCTCTTGCCACTGTCAATTCAACTATAGTCAATGTGTGTAGAACTGACAGAATGCGACCAACCATGCCAAACATACTCAATTCAGCTTATGATGCCTGTTGTACTGTTTATTGTTGTTGCTGTTATTGTTGCATATAATGTCAAAAGATGGGCGCTGACTAAAACCAGCAATCACCACCATCGTCTATATGGTAGTCGTAAGTAAGAAAATAAAAAAAACATTTATAAGAACTTCAGAAGCCACTGTTACTGCACTACCTCAACCTCTTTTATTTTTTTGTTGGCAATTGCCAACTTATTGTCCAATATCAGTTTGCATTTACCGAGATCGTTGTTCTTGGTTATAACTAAAGATCGGCTAGAGAAACGTTGGACGGGTAAAGGTTAAACATAAAAAATGCATTTTTTTATATTTTATATTTTTTCAGTTTGTAGAAGATTTTGCTGACGCTACTGCTGCTGTTGTATGACAGCTACAAAGCACCATAATCATCAGTAGTTTTAGTAATATTTGAGCTACATTTAACCACACCATTTGCCCTCTCTACTGGATTTTATAAGAGTGTGAGCGTGTGTGTGTTTGTATGTTAAAATGTTGATTGTGAGTACGCGAATATGTATTTAAAAGATCGATCGCATTTGATATATTTGCAACTGCTCCTTTGGAGTTTTTATAGACAAACAAAAGCACAAACAACACAATACAAAACAGGCAAATTTTTATTGTGCCTGTATTGCTGCATCTAAAACATTGCTTCTGTTGAGAAGTGTTCACACTGGCAATGAAATGACGAGATAGCCAATAAGCGTGTTTGAATTGTATTATTTCAGTAAGACAGTAAAAATAGCTTACAATATTATATATTCTGAACTTTCTTATAGACAAAGTATTTCTCTCTAAACGATCTGCATTAGGAAGATATGATTTAATATATTTTCTCCAAATGTGTCTTAAATTTGATGGGCTGTTGAAAACTGTGAAACGTTTTTTTTTCTTTAGCACTGTGTCTATAACACACTTGAACAGAGTCTTGGTCCTATTCTTGGTCTGTATAATGCCCTAGTTTGATTTAATTAAGTTCTTTTAATCCTAAGATGAAAATTCATTTAGTTTTCTTTGCTAGTGTAAATATAACTTCTAAAAAATCCTTGTTATTTGCCTGCATTCATGTTATTTTTTTTTCCTCCTGTATTATTTTTTTATATTCGACTACAAACATATTTTGCTGTTGAAAAATGAAAGAGCGAAGTTGTATTTAGAAGAAATAAAAAAACTTAAGGTGTTTATGTCGTTTTTGTGAAATATCAGTTGCTTATGTGTTGTTTAGTTTTTTATGTTGTACTTGTCCAAATTGTAGCATACAATTCAACACAGTAGATCGGACAACACCACAAATACAAACAACTACTCATACAGTTTGGCTGTGTTCCAGTCTGGCTATTTATTGTTTTGCTAACTGCCTGCATTCAAACAAACTGATCGTCTGCCCTCTGCTGTCAATGTAAAATGTTACTTTTAGCGCATTTAATGAGTGGTTTTCATGGTTTCAAGTCTTTACCAACTATTTGTAACATTTACAATTAACAGAAAAGGATCAAATTTCAAAATTTTTAATAGTATTTACAAGTTGAAATGTAATGAGTGTTACAATGATTTCACATATTTTATTGTACATGCTGTGTTCAGTTCAATTCTGTTTGACTTTAATGTGAAAAATTGTGGAGTCTAAATTGTTTAATATAATTTTAAGGTGGAGATTTTGAAATTTATATATGTAGTTGATACCTGGTGTAAAGATGTGTTGAAAAATTTAGTAGCTAAGCGAATTTAGACTGAACTAATTTTAAAATAATAAAAATGATTTTTATTTCATGACCAAAATATGTATTCTTTTTTTTTCTGTTTCTCTTTAGATTAAATATTTCTAAGGTACTTATTTTTTTCATTTCTCACTTAATCAGCTGATTATTTTTTTACTACTAAAAGCTTTCAAGCTCCATATAAGCACAATTTTGTTTACCCGCTGATGTATCAAACTCCATGCATAAAGAAATTTATGTTTTTATAAAACTTCTGCCCCCTGTTTAATTTTGCCATGAGCCTACCGCTCTTTTATCACCCATTACTGTGATCTTAATAACTAATAACATACGACTGACATCCATCCATATGACATGAGATCATATCTAATACTATATAAAGAAAACATAACCATATATCAAATGTTATGGTTGGTCATGTCAACTCACAATTTTACTTTTTTTTAATTTATTTCTTTGCAAACATCAACTTATAAAGTGGACATCACGTTCATCATCGTCATCATCAGCAGCAACAGCGTCTTCTTCTCTCTCTCTCAGTCTCAACATCATCGTTCACAATTGTGACACAAGTTGGACAAGTTGAGTTACTAATGAATGATTGATTTATGAATGCAACAAATATAAAATTAATGCAAATAATAATAATAAAAATGAAGAAAAAAAAAATACTAATAATCTTCTTCGCATGCAAAGCAACAAACAAATGAACAATAATAACAACATGAAGCACCAGCAGTAGAAATAACTAAGGCAACAACCATGACTTTTCCAATGTACAACAATGATGAAAATGACCTTGAAGAAGCGAAAAAAGGCAAATAACAAGTGAATATGAAAAAACCATTGATGGATCACATGTGCCAGTAGTGGCAGCGTAAAAAAAGTACACTAAAACATCTTAAGCTGATGTTTGAAAATGATGCATAATAAATGAACAAACAATATGTATATTCATATGTTAATACACTAGAGGAAAAACGTTAATTAATATATAGATACAGATTTTAATTCCTTTACAAATTTGAGACGCTCGTTTACTCAGTAGCTGGAAAACTTATTATCAATCCATCCAATCAAATATTGCATGATATCCGTTTTGCTTATAATACCAACATCTCCATAAATAGTTATTAAATTTGTTTTTTAGTTGAGAGATATCAAATTCGAGTTTGCAAACATCAGTTTTTCGAACATGTTAACTTTTCATGAGCCCAACCACCTTCTTGGAAACTTTTTTTTCTAAGACACACTTTTGCCCAGGCTAAATCGTAAGAGTTATAGACAGATCACTTGAATTCAAACAATACACAATGGCAGATTTTAGGGACATAAAAAGTAATTTATCAATATCACATCTCAAACCAGGGATGGACAGACTGATACTATAGTACTTTTTTTTGGATACTATTTAACATTTAAAAATACCGAAGTACTCCCTTGAGGCATTTGATACAGTCAAACGATAAGCTGGATATTCAACAATTCAAATTAAAAATACAATTTTTAAAGGAAAATATATTTTGCAGATATATAATTTTCTAATAGAACTCAATGCTTTTAAAATGAAATTATAAAAAGCACTATTTTTGACTAAATATTGGGGCTTCGAGGTCCCAAAAATTAGACACGTCATTAGGACAATTCAAATAAGTTTATAAGGCAAATAAACTATATTATAGAATTATTTGAGCAGTAGGTTTTATTTATAATACTTTTTGAATTATTACACTGGTCGACAAAAAAAATCCTCCCCCAAAGACGAATAGTTGAACTTGATGCATTTCGATGTGCTAAACACGAATCAGCTTTCATTTTTTTTTCCATCAGTTCTGAATTTTTTTATGGGCGTGTCTAATATTTCGCCCATAGTAAGGCCATTATTCTAGTATATTTCCTCATAACTCAAGAACGGTGTGTACGATTGATCAAAGTGATACACCAAAAGATGCGTACTAAAAAGATCTTCAAATCAGCCAAACATAATTTTTTTATGTGCTCAATAGTTTCGAAGTTATTTTGAAATAAGTGTCCAAAAAAATCTTTTTCATTCAAAATTTTAGATTTTTTTGTTACTAAAATTTCTTTTAATAGATGAAAACATAAAAAATTTTTCAGTTTATCATCTTTATTTTAAAGCTGGTAATGCTGCGAATAAAATAAGGCATGTATCTTCAAAATTGATGCACAAATCTTGATTTTACTCACAATTGAGTTGAAATATAGTGGTGGGCAAACAAATTTTTTTTTTTCTTCTTGAAACAAAAATAGATGGATTCACTTGCATTCACTTTTTTTCTATCACATACTGATTTTTTTTTATAAGCATGACTAATATCATCACCTTATTCATTCACACTATAAAATTCGAGAATGGTTTGTCAAATTTTAGACTTTAACTCAAGAACCGTTTATTAGATTTTGATAAATGATACACCAAAAGATGCATACGAAAATTGTCTTCAAGGTATGTCAACAATATTTTTATTCGCTCAAAAATTTTAGAGTTATGTATCAAAATTTTCACCATTTAAAAAAAAAAAAAAAAAAAAAATATTTTTTCGCTATTAATTACCGAATAACTACGGAAATATTAACTGAACAAAAAATTATGTAAATTCACCTCAAACGCAATTTAAGTCGCTATATATTGGAGTTTAATTTATCTTAATAGGACAAACCGTTCTCGTGTTATACAAGTGTGACTGCCTAAAGGCGGGATCATAGTAGTCATGCCCATAAAAAAAAAAAATCAATACGTAATAGAAAAAAAGTAAAAGCTGATTCTTATTTAGCACGTTGAATTCCATCTAATCCACCTATTTTTTTATTTAAGGCGAAAAAAAAAAAAAAATTTTTTTTGCCCCCATCTCCACTTAACGGTAGGAATGCATAGGTATCCTAAGTTAACTGTGAATGCAATAAAAATTTTTGCATCAATTTTTATGATGCATGGCTTTATTTACTCGTAGTTTTACCAGCTTTGAGATAAAGATGATAAACTGAAACATTTTTGATGTTTTCACTTTTAAAAAGTAGTTTTAGTAAAAAAGAGAAATCTTGAATTTAGCATGAACACATTTTTTTCGGAGACTTATTTTGAAATATCTCCTAAACTATTGAGAGGATAGACACGCAATATTAGACACGCCCATAAAAAAAATATCGACCTGATGGGAAAAAACTGAAAGCAGATTCTAGTTTAGCATACGGAATTCCATCTAGTTCACATCTTTTTTTAAAAAAAGTAGTATTTGAAATTTATTTTTATACCCAAAAATATTTTCATTTCTCATCCCTGTCACAAACTTTAGTGAGATGTTAAAAGAAGTAAGGCATTGAATAACTCAAGGCATGGTGATTCCTCTACTATTGTAGCTTATCGTAGTTAATCCTATTCTGGTAAATTGGATAATTTAAGAATTGAAGTTTTTTTTCGCGAACGATGTGCAGATAATGGTATCAGGACTGATTATATATATACTTGTATGCTTAGCGATATCATGTCCAACTGTGAGCGCACTTTATCTGGAAATGCAAAATTTCTTTGTAGTACTTTAAAGTTTAAGCTTTTATAGAATAAAGGTCCTTAAAAGTACGTTTGTAATTTAAAGATCTGACTAAACAGAGCACTAGATAATATGCAATTGGATTTTCTTTCAAGAGAGAATGGTGTGAACATAAGAACTTTTTCGTGACAAATGAAACAGAGATATTAGTGAAGCGTGCACTACTTGATAGAAATACTGAAGTATTTTGGAGAATATTGGTATATTTTTCGACAGCCTACATGGCACTTCTATTACTTAAGTCACACTCTACAACCCTTATTTTAGTCAGCCAGTGTAAGGAAGAGCTATTTGGACCAAGTCGCCTTCATTGCACCGTCTGCTTTAGCAGGGACTCTAAGCTTCCATTTAACATCCATTAGGAGATAATATAAACTTAGTAAATATTTTATTAATTTATTTAAATATGGTTTAAATAAAAATCTAAGCAATGCTATCCATTTATTTATTTTTTTTTTTTTTATGGCAACCCTTAAATTCATGTTTGCACTTTTTGTGGGTCATAAGCAAATTTTTGTTTCTTTGATTAAAAGGTCATTCCAAAAAATTTACCAAGAAAAGTGGTGGGTGAAACCATAGTGCGATGATTTTAAAACATTTTACAGTCTATAAGTAAAGTCTGTCCATCCGTCTATACATTAGAGTTAAATGGGTCGAAAATTATGCATAATTCGGAGAAGGGTGGTATCAACACTTTAATAATCTCGTTTAATTTAGCTATTTATTAGTAAATAAAGGAATGCATTTTTACAATTATAAGATGTTTTTTGGCTGAATGATAATGTCCGTCCGTCTATACATTTGGGTTAAATGTGACGAAAATTACTCTTAATTCAGGAAAAGGTGATATCCAAATCTTGATGATCACGTTTTATTTTTTCTATTTATTAGTTAGTAAAAAAATGCATTTTAAGAATTCTAAAATATTTTTTGGCAGCATGGCAATGTCCTTCCGTCTATACATTTGGGTTAAATGGGTCGAAAATGCCACTTAATTCAGGGAAAGGCGATATCATAATTTTAATACTTTCATTTGGTTTTTATATTTACTGAGAAGTAGAAAAAAAATATTTTTCGAATTTTAAGATTTTTTTTAGAGATAATTCCAATGTTCGTCCATCTGTCCGTTTGTTTATTTATTTTTGCAAACTTTCCAATTCAAAATAGTTTAACTTTTGACTCAATAAAGATAACGACTTAAAATTTTCTTTGTTCGATAGATAATTTTGCTTTTTAACTAACTACATAAAATATAATAAAATCGGTTGAAAATATTTGGCTATATATGGAAAAATCTTAACCAAGATCTTGTAAAATTGAGATTTGAAATTGAAATTTCAAATGTATATAACTCGAAAAGTATATAAGATAAGTAGTACATGCAAGCATGTTTTCTAAAAGATTTATCAGGGACTTTAAGGTGATATTAAAATATTGGAAATCGGGTAAGGAACAAAAATTCGATAATGGTTAAATATTTTCCATGACACTAGTAGCCTACTTTGAAGCCCCATAGTTCCACTCCTGATGCGTTCATTGGATCCTGCTTCTAAACTTTAATATTTGATAAAACAAAAAAAGAAAATGTCTGCACTTAAGCTGTTTTTAGTATGAAATCTACCGGAGTTTTTTGAAAAAAAAAAAAATATTTTCTCAAATCGGTCTATAAATGCTCACGATTTTTTTCGTAATATTAAATGTCAAAAATTTCATTCGATTCTGTTGAGGTTTAAAGAAAATACACTCGATGGAACTTGAAACTCGTAAAAAAATTCTGCACAAATTTAATGAAAATCCGACTTGGTCTCGTTCTAAGTTAGCAAAATCGCTTAAAATTGCAAAAAGTACGGTGTGTAGTGTTTTAAAAAGATATGAGGAAACCTTGACTATAGAAAGAAAAAAGAGAAATGTAAAAAAGACAGGTATAAAAAACAAAGAATTGGAGACTATAGTACTAAGGTCAATCAAAAATAATCCTGGATTATCTGACGCTGATCGTGCTAAAAAATTTAAAACCAGCAAAAGTACTATACGAAGAATTCGCGTAAATGCTAGATTAAAATCATATCGAACTATTAAATACCCAAACAGAACAGAAAAGCAAGAATCAGTAGCAAAAAAACGTACCAGATTATTATACAGTAATATATTAACCAAATTTAGCGGTTGCATCGTAATGGACGACGAAACATACGTAAAAGCCGATTTTAAGCAAATACCAGGCCAAAAAATTTTATGTTTCATCCAACCGTGGAAAGATAGCCGACAAATTCAAGTACACGAAATTGGATAAATTTGGTAAAAAGTTTCTAATTTGGCAAGCAATTTGCAGCTGCGGGTTGAAGAGCAAGGCTTTTGTCACATCCTTTTCAATGACGTCAGAAATTTATACAAAGGAATGTTTACAAAAACGACTGTTGCCTTTCATTAGGCTGCATTAGGTTCTGGCCGGACCTAGCATCTTGTCACTATTCTAATACCATGATAAAGTGGTACCAAGATAATAACATCGATTTTGTACCCAAGTGGCTTAACGCACCAAATTGTCCACAACTTCGCCCAATTGAAAAATTTTGGGCTATTGTTAAATCTAAATTGAAGAAGAGTGCCAAGGTTATTAAAAATGAGGATTCTATGAGAACAGCTTGGTATAAATATGCTGCTTTAGTTCAAAGGAAAGTTGTGCAGAATTTAATGCGAAGCATAAAGAAACATGCAAGAAATTTCATTCGAAATAAAGAAATTTAAAATTTTTTTAATTATAAATTTAAACAATAATAAACAATCTTTAATTTTTTATATAAAACATTTAATTCTATTGTTTCCATCAAAAGTTATTAACAGTTTTATGCGTCCAGATTATAACTGAACAGTGCTTTATACCACAGGAATGGAGTTTGAATAACATTAAAACTTAATTTTCTTTATTGGATATTTAAAAGCGGTACGATGTTTTTAAATTTAATTCCATTGGGAATTTTGATAGTCTTAACGATTTTATATTTTATTAAAATCTAAACCATTATTATTTCACCAACATTTTTCCATGAGTGTTTATCTCATAACATGATGCAACAGAATATAAAATAATTCTAAAAATTGTAAATAAATGATCGACAATGAGATCAATGTGAACATAAAGAATTGAATAAAAAGAATCAACGTAAAGACGAAAGAAAAAGAACATGTAAATAATAAGACTTTAATAAACTTTATGCCACTGTATGCAGCAAAATGATGAATAAAGTTAAAATAAAACTACTCATGAATTTTTTTTTTTAAAACATAAATAAATTTGATCTGTTCGGTTTAACATTATGGCCTGAGTAATTAGCCGAAGACGGCCAACAGCCGGTAAAGAGCTGAGCCAACCTGACTAAATTTTTGATTACACTGGGATTTATTTAGCAAAAAACTAAACACTGAACAGAATGTAGATGAAATAAAATAACAAGCATAACATCCATAACACATCCGGTGATTGATGGCACAGCTAAAATTTGTGAAAAAGGATGCCAGGCAGCTGTCAAGTTGTTGAGAAAAGGATTAGTAGCAAAAATGATGACGATGTCGGTCGGTCGGTTAGCTTCAAATGGAACCGCTTGTTTTTTATGGAAAATGTGGCTGTGGTTAGTGGTGTTGTGGCAGTTGCCTGAATAGATGGATGGATGGATTGTATTTAATTTTTGCCAAAGTCTTATACTTGTTGCCATTAGTATACATCATAAAGTCAAATATTTACTTACAATATTATCCATAAACGAATATGTATGTATGTACTTATATTCAAGAGGCAATATTCAGTTGACACATTTGATGTTGAGAAATAGTCAAGTCTGTTTTGTTGATTTCTTGATGATCATGACAAATGCACAATGTCTCTGTATGAATAGAAAGTTCATTAACTTGTGTTGTGCAATTTGCAAAGAAAAAAAAAAAAAAAATGAAAATTAAAACTAAATAAGGAGTGTTAGTTTTTGTATTATGGAATTGATTGCAAATGACATCAGAAATGTAAATAAATTTTGATTAAGTTGACATATGAATTTTAGTATAAGAAATATAATTGTAATTTAGATCATAGATAGATTGTTAAATGAAAGAGTGATATATTTGTTTTTAAAGCTGTAATATTTCTTATATATAGTAGGCTAATTTTAATATTACAAGCTTTAGCTTATATCATATGTCAGCAGAAGAAAACTATTCTTATAAAATAGCTAAACGAAGTTACTTTGGTTAACATTGATACTAAAGAAGTAATGGACATGACTAAAGAAGTATTTAGACAAGTTTTAAATTTAGATTTTATTGCGGATCTTCGTTAAATTTCCATTAATCGATCAATCTGTAGAACTTACTAGGTTCAGATTATAGAAAAAAGTATACAATAAATGATCTGGAGGGATCTGCAAGTCACGAAAATGTCTTATTTGATAATTGAGTCTCGGAGATCATGTAAAAAAAAAATACAAGTAGCAGCTAAGTATTATGTTTCAACTGAAATACTTTGTTAGTTCTTTTTGAAGTGTTGTAAGTGACTGGTGCACAATATGAAAATTACTGCTCAAAGTTCAAAGCTGTACAATTATGTATTAAAATTATTACAAAACACACACGTATACATAGATCATCTTATCCAAAAACAATACCATTAGCTTAAAAAATTTAAACGCTTCAATTCCTTTAGTTTGACATAATTAAAATTGTCATATCAAAACCGTCATTTAACAAAGCAACTTATCTTAAATTTGGTGTGTCACAGTGTCAATTCCATTTCACTGGAGATTATAAAATAGTTCACAAAAAAAATATTTGCACTATTCTTGTAGCTTAATCCCAAGAAAAACGGTAGCATTTTTAAACGCTTAATTTGATTTCATAGAAATTAACAAATGAAATATTTATTTCCACAAAATCTAGTGAAGCGAAATAATAATTTCAAATCGATATGAAAAAATATTAACAGGAAATTAAAAATAAAATACAAATAATAAAAAACAAACGCTTATAATTATAATTTACCTGCTTCAAATATTTTAGACAAATTAAATGAAATAATAATAATAAAAAACAGAAACTGTGTCGTCATCATCATGATCCAACTAATGATGAAACAAATGCTGAACGCTCACGATCAGCACACACAAATATCATGTGTCAAGTAAATCACACATCAAGCTTATGTGTGACTGACCGACTGCCTGAATGTGCACAGTTTTCTTTTTTAGTTTGATTCACTTCTTCTTTTTTTGGATTTATTATTTTTTTGACGATGATGGACAGTGATGTCGGTTAGTAACTTCTTTTTGCTTTTCTTATCGCTTCAAATGTAAACCGATTTGTCTTGAGTAACCAAATGAGATATAGTAATAAAACTTATATTTTTAAATTTTATATCACATCAATAACTGAACTAAAAGTTAGAGAAGAAAACAAATCTCCTTCATCATCACCATACATCCATCCATTTGAATGAAGTCTATATTGCTTGCTGCTGTACTGCTTGCAGAGAGATTTTGCAGTACTGCGTGTATGACGCAAAAAAAAAAAAAACGGAGTATAAAATTTGTTGTCTTCCAGACGAACTGACATTAAATTAAATTGGATTAGTGTGGCAACAAACTGTAGTTCCCTTGTCAATCTTTTCGTGTAAAGACCAAATCATAATATTGCTGTCATTTCGGCAGCAAAGCTGATCGTGGGAATACCCTATAGTATTAGGGGAGTGCTACTTTATTTATTACAAATTTACTAACTATAGGAATAAAGCATATTAATGTAAATGTTGAAGAAATAACAACACCGAATATATAATGTTTCTTCTGATCAAGAGAAAATATTTAACACTAACATAAGGATCTTAGCTCATTTTTTTTTTTTTTTCAAATTGTAAATCTAAACATTCAGTTTGCCATAGATCATTATCTTTACAATATGATTGTGCAAATAGTAATATAAAAAATCCTTTATTTTGTTACCAATCCCTAAATAAACTTATAATCATTCCCTTTTATTAGTAGCACTTATATTCAAATTGTAGCAAATAATAGTATACAGTGTGTGAATTAAAATAAAAATTCCCTGTCTGAAACTAAACATTTTTATATATTTATAGAATATATATGTACATTACCCGGTATGGAAGAATAAATCGCATCATTTTGACAGTGACAATGATATATTTGTGACATGTGATGGAATCATGTTAGTTCTTCTTTGTTTTTAAATTCTTTCCCACCAAAAAAATATAACAGACATTAGAGATGGATTAAACAAGTTGAAGAAAGACTTTGATGAAATAAACAAATGAATAAAAAAATTTCTAGGGAGCATGGAGGATATTATTTTCCCTCAACTTTTATTAGTACTTATAAAGCAGGGTTTCTTTCATTGAGAAAATATTTTCTTAAAGTAGAATTCAATTAATTGACATACGAAAAGCCACAATTATATAATTATAGAGTTTCATAATTAAACTCGTTCCTCCATGTTAAATATTTCATTTTTGAGTTGTTGGAAATGTTTTTTTTTTCTTGATGCAAGGCAAATATTGATTGCGTTAATGCTGCAAATTAATAAATCTGATGATATTGATAACACAAGGCAACAAAATTGAAAAAATTTCAAAGGCTTGAAAAACCATTTTACTATTTTGATGTAATATAGTTCCAGTAGTCCAAATATGGTCCAAATTTTAAATTATATGGAGAGGTTATATATTTTTTTTTTTTTTAAACTTGTATGTAAAATTATAAATTTTTTTAGACGTTTTTCCACATAATTAATGGTAACTCAAAAAGTGATAGTCTGATATTATTAAAATAAACTTAGCAAAATTTATATTTTCATAACTAGGGGGCGGAATTATATGCATTTATTTTTGGAAAATATAACACAAGATCATTTTTAAATGCTCAAAAAAAAAAAAAAAAAAACATGCATTTGCATATAAATCCGCGCCCTATTCATAACCTTTAATCCCCTTATATAATTGCGTTTCAATCGGCTCAGTAGTTTCGAAGTTATAATAAAAAAATTAAACTAAATATATATTTTTTACGTGAAAATATCAAATTTTTTTGTTTTAAAAAGATCATTAAAAATCGAAAAAGGCAAAACCTGTTTAGATTTATTACTTTATCGCAAAGCCACATGTAATAGCAACAAAATGAGATATCGATCATAAAAATCTATTGATCCTTATCGAATTTATTCGTAAATAAGTGAATTCGCCCACTTTCACAAAATTTTAGTTCTTTGAGAAATTTTTCCACTTATGTTGTCAGAACTCAAAAACAACTTGTCCGATTTTGTTAAACTAAATTTACAAAAATTTTAGCTTACAATATCTTTAAATGGTGAATACATTTGTTTTTGATGCGATCTATAGTTTCAAAGTTATGAAAAAAAAATTGTTAGACAAAAAATATAAAGTTAGTAAAAAAAATTAAAAAAAAACAACCGAGAATGTTATATTCGGCTTGGCCGAATCTATATACCCACCATCAACTTTTTATATAGGAGGTGGGCGGTAAGGTGGGTGACGCCCATTTTTTGTTTCCGAGTTTATATCGACCCTTATACTATTTATACAAAATTTCGTTAATATCCCACCTATATGGGAGGTGGGCGATAAAGTGGGCGGACCACGCCCATTTTTGTTTTCCAAGTTTATATCGACCCTTATACTATTTATACAAAATTTCGTTGTCGTACATGCTTTTGTTTTAGAAATATTAGTAGAAAAGTAAAATTTTTTTAAATTTAGTTCAACAAAATCGGACAAGTTGTTTTTGAGTTATGACAACATAAGTGGAAAAATTTCTCAAGAAACTAAAATTTTGTGAAAGTTATCGAATTCACTTATTTGCAAATAAATTCGAAAAGGATCAATAGATTTTTATTATCGATATCTCATTTTGTTGCTATTACATGTGGCTTTGCGATAAAGTAATAAATCTAAACAGTTTTTGCCGTTTTCGATTTTTAATGATTTCTTTTATACAAAAAAACTTGATATTTTCACGAAAAAAATATATTTTTTGTTTAATTTTTTTATCATAACTACTGAGTCTATTGAAACGCAATATATAAAGGAATTAAAGGCTATATAAATATAAATTTTTCTAAGTTTATTTCAACAATATCGGACTAGCACTTTTTGAGTTATGGTGGGTATCTTTTTGATTATGGGTATAAAAATCACAAAATATTTTTTTTTTTTTTTATTAAAGTTTGAGTATTTTAACAACTTTCCAACATCATTGGAAAGTTCTCATTAAATACTATTGATATAAGTATTAATTTGTTTAAATTGTTTGTGATTTCCGGTTCATAGTTGGTTAAGTATAAATAAATGTCATTAAATGCATAAACTAATCAAAAAAGCTGTAAATTCGTGTAAAATAGCAGTTAAATTTAAAATTCGATTTTATCGCGGTTTTAAATGAACTTATTATTTTTATTTTACTTGTAAAAATTGCAAATTCAACCTTTTGGGAACCAAATTCATAAAATTTACCCCTCGCTGTTAAAAGGTTAATTACGTGTAATCTTCAATAGTATCAGGATAGACATTAAAACCGAATGTATTTTAAAAAATAAATACTTATATAAAATTATATGTTTGAACAAAGAAAATATCACAAAAAATATTAGTAAAATCTTAATATTCCACGTCTGAAAAGAGACATAATAATTATGTAAATGAATATCCAAGGTCATAGTATGCTTCTATTATAATTTGAAGTTAATTTTCTTATAAGGAAAATTTTGATAATGTTAATGAAGGAAATACATAATTTTAAAGGTGTTTTGAAAATGGTCTAGCTACCCAGCGAAAACTTTTTGGTTTTCGGTAATGGCAACTACTTATTAAAGTAGTTTCTTGGTAATAAGGGGTCATTATTATTTGCCTTATCTACAAAGCATAAATAAGTACTCAATAGTATTATAGAAGAGTAATTTACAATACAATCACGTGGATCATTTGACTAGAGTGCAGGATTAGCAACTAGAAGATTGCTGGTTCAACCACATTCTTTTTATTTTGTTTAACAAGCTTTTGTCAAATTAAGTGCGAGATGGTGTACTGAGTAAGACGTTAATCATTAAAAACGAATAGTTAATTTGAGCCCAAGTTCAAATCTCACTGACGGCAAAATTATTTTAATGTTTTTTTTTTTTTTATATTTTGTTTAGGTACATATTTTTGAGTATCCCCAGAATCTAAAAATAATTACATAAATTCGTGGACAACTCGAACAAAAATAACTAGTTATTCAGACATAGTTTATTTTTGTTTCCAATTATATTTTATAGCTTACCAGGAAAGCAAAGCTTTTGCTGGGTAACGTAAATTTAAACATTGAGATATAATATTTTTGGAATCATATAAGAACTTATTAATCTTCATTTCTAGATGGATACATTAACTCTTTTTCGTGAGGCACTTTAATATTTATGGATAAAAATGCCACAAAAGTCACAAAAATTTGATTTATTTTCTTAATTAATAAGGTTTTTCTTTTATTTACTATTTTATGTTACATAAATAGTTCAGAATTAATAAAACAATAAATATTTCTATATTGAATTTCTGGTACTCGTAATAGTGAATATTTCATAAAAATGAACAAGATCGGTTTTACTTAGTTCACACTATAGCGAGTGCACAGTAATTAAGTCACATAAACTTTGGAATACATTGAAATCTTAAATAAAATTCTAAAACAAACAAAAATTATATTTACTATTAGTAAAATAATCCCCGTATAACACAATATATATTAAACATGATTACATTATATCCCTAAATGTCACCATGTATACCCTGCGTAAAATTTTTGGCAATTACACTAGTGGACCGGTCCCTAAGTACCAGTTGAGTACTAATTGACACCTAACTCATCACCAAAGTTCAGGGTGCAGCTATCGACATTAACGAATAATTATAAAATGAAAATAAATATAATTTAATAAAAATATAATAAATAAAAAAACATTTTTCTTAAAATTATTATTATATTAATCGAATCTGAACATGTCCTCTTGGACCAGTCCTGTGACCTGTCCTATGACCTATCCCAAGGGGCTAATTAGCCACCGCACAATGTCACATTTGGCAGTTTTAGAACGACAAAAATCCAATTTTGGAGATATTGGTCTGAAATTGTATATTCTGTTAGTATATAAGGCCGTAAACATTCCCACTAAAAATGGGCGGGTAGAATCACTGGCACTCCCATACTGAAAAAAATTAATTTATTTGTATGAATTTCCTGCATATTTTTGTAAATTTTATTAAAATACGGAATATTTTAAAAGTAGGCTTGGCAAGATCTAATCACATCAATCATAGTGTAACACTTGCATAACAAATTTTCAGCCATTATAATAAGATGTTTAAATAATTCTTAAAAAATTGCTAAAATGAGGTACCTCATATTTTTTTCTAATATTTTAAAAGATCGCAAAAAGTCGCAGCCAAATTTCTCAGATATAATTTTATAGATATCATTTTATATAACAATCGTATTTTTAAATTTGAACTCGTTGGAACTTTTTTGTTCCAGTCCATTAAAAATAGAATTTCCAAAAAAATATATTTTTAATATTATGATTTCTTTTAAATAAAAACAATATTTTCAGTATTTATTTTTTATCCCAGAAAAATTACAGCGGTATAATTTAGATATATTTATTATTACATACCAAAAAAAAAAAAAATAACATATCAATATCTGCAGTATTTACTGAGATATATGAAGTTAAAATTATCATTCTTCTTTACAAAAGTTGTAAGTAAAATTAAAATATTTTTAAAAGTTACAACTTTGAAAGTCCATAATTCGCGCTATAGACACTTACCAACTCTTTATGCATGTTTTCCATAATATGTGATATGTTTACTAATAAATGCGAGAAAAATTACTTCAATTAATAAGCTTTTATTTTCGTATTTTTGTCGTTCTAATGTGGATAAATGTGACACTGTGCACCGGTTCTCTTTCCTCTAGGGTAGTTACAACTCTTATATATAGGACTAGCTAAAATATGGTTAATTGCAATTTAAATCAGACAATTATAAACCAACAACATTTTATAGATCTAGACGAAAGTACAGAAACAAAACTTACCAAATTAAAGTTCCAAAAACAAGTTTTAAACACAGTGGGTAATCAATTGCATTGGGTTCTCCTGTACAATTTAATCTGCCATTTTCTTCACAGATTCGGCGTACGAGTGTTAGCTGATATTTTATGGAACAGATAGTCCTTGATTTTGTAAATAATGTTTAACCATTTGGACGTGGTACTCAATCGTATAACTTTCCATGGTAGTTTGGCACCACACAACAAAATAAAAAACAGACCCTGTTAAAATTCCGCTAGAATCAAGGTCGTCTCAATATTGTTGGAGACTCTTGAAATTTATTCAAGATGACTAGATTCATTATTTCAGAGCATCCAAAAAAAAGAAAGGAAGTTTAGTAATCGTTTATGCTAATGGGCAAGAAATTAGAAGCTTTTTTAGAAAGAAAAATATTTGTCATGAAAAAGGTCTTTACAGTAATAAAAATTAAAAAATAATAATAAAAAATCGTCATTTCTCAAGGAATATGCTAAATTCAAATAATAGTTTGTTTGATTTAAATATTTTAGAAGTTAAATGTAATTGATTTATATGTATGAAGAATTTCGTAGAGCTTTTTCTATTTTACCTTTTTGTTTTTCTTTATTTGCTACTTAAATTGATTATATAAATCTATTTTCTTTTGTAAACAAAATCGCCCACTTAAATAAATCGGAAACGTTTTACTATATGACAGATTAAACACATTGTGATACATTTAAAACACGAACAATACTTTTTTTTTTATAATTAAATAAATATTTATATTTAAATTATGATTAATTTCTTTAAAATATTATACATATTAAATGCAAAACATAGCTTTTTAATCTTGATTAAAATCTTGTTATTTACATTATAATAATTCAAAATATTTAGTTTTAACAAATCATTAAAATATTTCTTTGCTGTTCAGTATCTATCGGTCTATTGACTCAATCATTTGATTTTATTGTTATTTTTTTTTATATTGTTATTTTATTTTTGTTTTCTTCTTTATAATTTTAAATTAATCAGCATATGAATTTAAAATTTCCATATGTTTTTTTTTTTTTTTTTTTCTATTTAATTTTTTTGCCCGGTGATAAATAGCATGTCATATTAATGATTTTAATAAATGATAACAATATAGAAAAACTAGGCAAAATATTTTATTAAAAAAAATATATATGTATGTATACAATAATAGGTATTTAAATGTTTGTTTATATATGTATGAATGCTAAAAAAAAAAAAAAAGAAAAGAGTATTATTTTTGTTTAAACAATGAACTACTACAAAGGGCTATAATAACGACCTCTAACAATGTTCGAACAAATGAATCTCATAAATTTCGGTGATATATTTTATGATGTTTGACTTGATGACGTCGATATGAGCTTTGTTAGAAATCTTTTGAATATTAATAAAAAGAATTAATTGTCAAATAATAACCGTGACTTTTGTTAGGGTTTTTTTTGGTGAAACAGTTAGTTATAAAGAAATGTTAATACAAAAGCGATTGTTTGTAAGTCAATCATACCAATCACTCTTTAAAATTTTATGGGTTTTGAAGAGCTTTTTGAAAAGACCGATTTTTTATTAATAGGGAATACAATTTTGATATATTGTTTTAAAAATATAACCTCGATATTAAGATAAAGTGCTTTTTTAAACACTCGTTGATCAAGTTCTTCTTTTTTTGAGGAAAAAAATCTGTTTTAGTTTTTCATGATCCGTGACTTGTAAAAGAATTAATTTAATTGACAACATGTCACTTTCCAGCACTTTCACTTTAAGGTAAGTATTTACAAATTGACCATGAAAATCTAGAAATCCCAACATGTTATTTTAAATTCTTTTAAACCTACAAATATTTAAAGGAAGCACACACAATTTAACGCCTACAGCTTCTTGTCTTTTTTGTTCTCAAAAATTAATTCTTTTAAATCTCAACAATAAAACAAATCAATTAGGTCTGCTAAAAACAATTCCTGTAAATAAACTACCTGCCTTTAAATTATCCTCTACAAACTTTCACTTTTTGCCTAAATCTATTATTCAAGAATTAAGAATTGTTTTCTGAAATTCACACAGAGTCTGTTGGGCATGCGCAGTTAAAAGAGATTTTGCTTAATAAATTCCTGGTAAGCATAACGAATTTATTTTTAGTTAATCCTGACATGTTATGCGTAATATTGCAAATTTTTGGGTTAGAGGGTAAAGCATAGAAAAAAGGATTTTTAACAAAATATTTGTCAAAATATTTTACACGAGCGTAACTAAATTGGAAAAATTTAAATTAAAGAAGGCGTAGTGTTGACAAAATATTACTACTGTGTTTTAATCCGGTACTTTAAGAAAAAGGAATTTAGTATGGGGATTTAAAAGGCAGTTTAAATTAACATAAGTTTTGTTTGGAAATCCATCAGCTTTGTTTTAATTTTAATCCTAGTATTTGTTTAGCCATGGTGGATAGTCTTTTGCTAGAAAGGTTTTTTTGATCCATTTCAAAGTCAATAGTTTTGTTTGTCAAAAGTGAAAGTAAAAATATTAAACATTTCTTAAGAATTTTTGTAAATCTCCCTTGTCAAATATTTTAAATGGGGATTACAATGCAATTGTTGTGCGACAGCTCAGCATGGTACTAGATTTAAACTAAAAATTTAGTTGTTTTGAAAAATTTAAGGCAAAACAATTAATTTAGAGATCAGGTAGCTAAACAAATAAAATTTAAAATCCAATTACATAAAAACTCTTACTAGGATAATAAAATTAAAAATACATAAAAAATACTTTTAAAATAAAATCATTATAAATTAATCTATAACCATAATTATCTACATTTCATCATTTCCTTGCTATTCTTTTTTTAAAATAATATAAATTTAAAATTCCATTTTTAAAACCAGAATATTTTTAAAAAAATTTAAAAATTAAATTCCTCGCAAATAACGCAAATCAAGTTATTAAAATATTAAATAATTTATATCTTCTAAAAAACAAATAACATTTGTCTTTAATCAATCTATATAAAAAAATTTTAAATTTAAAAGCTATCGAACAATTTTTTAGATTTATGGCGCAACAATTTGAAATAAAAACATACTCATTCACTCACTCATTCGCCTAGAAACGGCATTTAAAAATTCATAATTAAAACTTATAGACAATAAATTACAATTAAGCAAATCTACCTCCCACCAATGACAAAACAACCATTAAAACTGTTCAAGTTTAAAAATGTCGTCAGTGTCATTCATAAATTGTCCGAAAACAAAAATATAGAAACTTTTTGTCGTTTTTTTTTTAATGTTGAAAATAAGAGATAAATTCAACATTGTTGTATAATGAAAGATAGATTTGTTTTAGTTTCGAAAAATAAAACAACACCAAATCACAATTTTTAATTTATTTATAACAACTACAAATCGAGAAAATATGAAGCAAACAAAATATAAAAAAATATTGAACCAAAAACCAAAACAACTAACGAAATGACAGACACATCATAATAAACCAATAAACTATAAGAAATTCACATTATTCAAATGACACTATAAATGTGTTCACACTAGGAGTAAAAAGAAAAGTTAGATAAACAAAATTTGAAAAATGTTGAGTGTTATTAATATTAAATTACATGTTCAAGAATTCAGTAGAGTAGAAATAATGCTTGGATATAGGAGGAATTATCTTCATACAAGCAAATTTCTGCAGTTGCAACATTTCTAGTTGCGATAATAATTTAAAAACTTTATTTTATTATCTAATTGAATTAAATTAAATTTTATCAATATTAAATTATTACAAAACTATTTTTATAAAATAAGTAAAAATTCAAATATTAAAAACATTTGCAACTCTTAAATGTATTAAGGGAAAAAGTTAAAAATTAATGTTACACATATTTTGTTAGTTAATATTTTTTATAACTACCAATATGTCTTAGTTGAGACTAAGTTAAGCACTTAAATAGAATGTAACATATAACAGATATATTTTTAAATAAGAGATAAATGAAATAAGTTAGTATTAAAAGTAAATCAATTAATTTTAGCAATTTTTCTCTTCAGATCCTACTGTTTTCTGGGTGCTTCTACTATAACGATACAATTTTTAATTAAGACAGAAAATTATAAGTACAATATTTTATGGTAATAGCAGACTTTTATGACCTTTTTGTAAATTTGTATATGGGAAATTTATTTTTCCTGGGCTTCCTAATAAAGCATTTCATTTAATTCAAGCTTAAACGTAAAAATTTATATTTCAATAAAAAAATGTATTGTCTAAGTGCTAGTTTTATATGACATATTGAATTTATAGTAACAACATAGAAACAATTTCATAAAAGTTAAAAATTCTTTAATAAATAATATTACTTTTTTCAGCTCTTTTATACAAAATATAATATTTGTCCTAGATTTATTAAAGTACATATTGTCTAAAAATTTTAATTAAAAAAAAAATTTATTGAAAATATGCAAAATTTTGCATTAAGAAAAAATTTGGTAACTAAAAACCATACAAAATTTAAAATTTTCCCAAGAAAATTCAACCTTTTTCGATGACAAAAATAATACTTTTCTTCAGTGTTGTCAACTTTTTTTGAAGCAAAACGCGCCGGTCATCACCTAAAATCGCGCTAAAAATCGCTAAATTACATTTGAATAAAATTTGTTTTATCTTTTGGTTAAATATGTATTTTTTATTAAGAGCAAAACAAGTTATTACATACATATATATTTGTTGTTTTAAGTTCTTGAACAAATAGTTGTATTATGCAATATTGAACATTAAAGTTTTATAAAAACAGTATTTAAGGGACAAAGAGTTATACATTTGATAATAACTTTTAGTTAAAAGCTTCCAAAATTTAAAATATGTTAAATAAAAATATGAAGATCTTAGGCCTTATACTGCTTACTTAGTGGCCAAATCCTGTTTTAAAACTTTTTTTCATATCTTTTCCTATGTATGAAAATTGTGTGACGTCTTTGAAACATTTATTGAAAATAAAATAAATAGAAATACGGAATATATATCGATGGCTGCCCTTTTCGTAATTTTACAGGAAAAGGAAAATACTGAATATCGAAACTAATTTTAACTTTTATTTCTGGACTATTGTATGCCTTAGTAAGTTATCTTATAAACGGATTTTTCAGTAATTTAACAAATTAACACTGTAATTGGTGCTTTAAATAATAAAAATTAATGTTTCAATAGACTACTAAAAAAAATAAACTAAAAATAAATATGTTTTTTTCAAATTCTTTATCTAGGGGCAGGATTTTTTTATATAATTGGAAATTTTGAGATAATGTTTTACTTTTAGAAATATTTTAATATTTCAATTTTTTATTACCATTTTCATTCCACCCATCTTTGTTTGAAATTAGATTAAAAAAATAAATTAAAATTTATTGTTGTGGGGATATGCTGGTTTTTATGCGCATTTCACTGGTTGCTTATGCCAAATCATCAGGAAACCTTTTCCAATTTTTAGAAAAAAATATTTTCATAAAAAAATTCTAGAAAAAAAAATAATAATAATAAAATACCCCATTTTCTATATTAAGTATGTATAGTGATTCCATATCAAAACGAACAAAAAACAATGAAATTCGCTACAGATATTAAGTATTGCAAATGTTGCTCAAATCACAATTTTTCTGAGTAAAGAATCCTTCTGGTCCAAAAATATGATGTCTCAAAAATCAAAAAGGAGTTGAATTTTTTCCAAAAGTAATCACACTTTATTGCTTATTACTTCAAAAATATATATTGTAGAATTCTTATTTTTATTTCATTAAATGGAACAACGCATTGGCTTAAAGGCGACAAGTGAAACATTTATATACTTTGAAAGAAAGATTAAGGCTAAATATCTTAAAAAAATCATTTTCGAGTTATTAATAATTGGATTTTATTTTTGTCCATAATTCCTAAACTAAAAAAGGCTCCAACCTAAAAATTTAATATCAGTGTGGAAAAAAATTATGTCAATAATATATAATTTTTTTAAGAATATTAAAAATACCGTTTTTTGAGATATAATAGTTTGAATTTCTTATCTCCAACTTTAACCTTTGAACTTTTGATATAAAAAACTTTATATATATCGTTATGAAGGTACTATCTTTGTCTTAAATATGCAACAACTAGAGATCTACCATGCATTTTCAGAAGTTATTAAAAGTTAAATAAGTATTCATTTGTTAAGTTTTTAACATATTTCCGGACTAAAAAGAAACATTGGTGGGAAAATCTTCCAATGTTTGTAGTGAATTTCATTGAAATCGGAGATGTCAAATCCGATTGCAATCCGTTTTGAGTTATTCCATCTCTATTATAATATTAATTATACATTTGATGAAATGAAATTAAAAATGCTTATAATCTGAAATTTCCTTGTGTTTTGCATTAAAAAAATATGGTTTCTACATTTAAAATTCAGAAAAATTTAGAAAGCATGATTAAAATTTGCGACTAAAACTAAACGAATACAAAACGCGCCAATTTAGCGCCTTTTCAAAAAAAAAGCGTTGATGTGAAAACTTTTGGGCGTTTGGGTTGTTGAAAAGCGCTAAATCTAACGCGAAAAGCGCTAAATTGGCAACGTTGCTTTTCTTTCAGACCATCTGAAAGCTTTACTTAAGACCCATTTTAAATTTTTATCCGTTGGTATTAGTACAAAAAAATAAATTGTTTTTTTTGCTTTCTTGAAAAATTTTCATATTCGGAAATTAAACACACTCCACAACATTGAAAAATCGCTCAGGAAATGAAGATCCTGAACTTATGTTCCAGAATTAGTGCAAATTCGGATCATTTCCAATAAATTTAGCGTAGGCTTGTTTTCCTTTTTGACGCCTAGAAACAAATGTCGTTTTTAAAGTAATTTTTATTGAAAATAGACATAATTTTTTTTTTATGGTCAACAAGGTAAATATTTGCGACAACAGCAACCGTTCATCAATATTTTGCAACTTCTGCGAATCAGCGTTACCATTGAGAATTTTTAAAAAGTGTCAAAAAAAGGGGATTTCAAAATAAAAAGTCGCCAAAAAAGGGGATTTTTTGAAAAAAAAGGGCCAACTATTTGATAACAAAAAAAAAAACAAAAAATTTTGTATTTTAAGAAATTCAATTCTGTTACTAAAAAAATAATTTATTTATAATTATTTTACAACATTTTTTATTATTGCAAAAATAAAGCTTTATTCGCAGAAATAGTTGACATACAATCCTCTTTTTATTAATCACATTTCTTTACATTTGTACGAGGTCTTCACTCGTATTCCAGTCTTTCAAATCCCCGTCTAACCAATTTAGAACTGAACGTTTGGACCCACAAGTATTGTATTATGTCTGTTGAACAAACTAATTTTAATTTATGATAATTTATTAAAAAAATCTCCTGAGGGATTGCTTCGAGGAATGTAAAAATATAAATTAGGATATCGTATCTGTTTTTTACTTTCTCAATCCAGTCCAAAAAGATTCGGTATATGATGATTTTAATTACTAACAGTTTCAATTCATTTATAAATACTCCGCGGCTTTTTATATCACTATACTGTGAAACAATATCAAAATAATTAATTTATTTGTTTAAATTAATATATAATGGATCGATATATTTCAAACAACTTAATTTCTCGTCATTTAGCACATAGTCTCAAAAAGTCGCCATTTAGTCGCCATTTAAAAAAGGGGCCAAAAAAGTGGCCAAAAAAGTGGCCAGGTGGTTGAAAAAGGGGCAATTGGCGACTAAAGTCGCCAAACGGTAACACTGCTGCGAATGCTGTTTAATTAACTTTTATACTTTGGAAGTAATAAAAAAGTACTTCCTCAAAAATGACTTCCATTTATTTTCGCTGGGATCATAAATAAGTTTTAGAAATGTCTAATATGCAAACAATTTAAACAAATTTTTGTTGTGAATATAGGAAGATTTATTATTTTTTTTATTTATTTATTTTTTTTAACTAGAGAAAAACTGTATAACTTATTCGATTTAAAAAAATATAATTTTGTAGCAGAGATCAAATGAAAACAAAGTACTTATTTTGTTTGTATATAAAATTTTACAAATTTCAGACTAAAATAGTATGAAATTTCATAAAGTGATATTTTCAGTAGATTTTCAGCATGGGCTCCTTTTCAAAGATAACATTATTTATAGAGTATTCATTTTACTCGACTTTTTCATTGTTCGAATAATCAAATAACTCGAAAATGCAGTTTTTAAGTTACTCGAATAATCGAGTAAAACTTTTAAGTTACTCGAGTTATTCGAGTAAATTATATCTTAAAATTTTACTCGTTTTTTCAATGGTTATTAAAAAATAAAACAAAAATGTATCTTAAAACAAGAAATAGTCTTTCGAAAATAATATATAATTAAAATTTTCGTAAATATTTATGAATATTTGTCTTTTTTGATTATTATTCATTGATAGTGAAATAAATAGGTCTAGCAATTTTGGTGTATTAATATGAACAAAATTTTATATTAAAGTGTGGTTCGAAGGGCTTTTTATCATTTTTGAAACGCTATAAAATGACTAGTTTTTACACTAATATCCGATTAAAGGTGACTACAAACTGAAGTTTGGAAAAATTTTACCCATATACTACAATGACTCATCGCCAGACATAGCCAAATAAATTAAGCTTTTGACAGTCATTTAATATAGTTAGAACAACTTTTCTCCATTTAATAGACAATTTTATTGTAAATTTAAAATATATAATTCTTTCTCCCAAATGTACGCGTAAGAATTATAATTGATCCTATTTTGAAATTAACCATAATTTTTTCCCAAAATGTTCAATATTTTATTTTTCCTTTCTTCCTATTTTTAATTTCATTCACACCAGACTGAGAATTTATTGATATGTTTTTCTAAATCAAGTTTAAAATCCTCCAATTTATTTCTTATAAAACATTTGATATAAAGGAGAATCCATTTTCTTTATCCTTCTCAAGTTATTAAATTTATAAAAAAATTTTTTGAATTTTACATTATATTTTTTTAAAGTGACGTTTGTATATTTGTTTCGAATTTTTTGTGATCGAAAAACGACCTCTAACTACGTGTTATAATTACTGTACTGTACTTTTTACTAAATACAATTTTTTTTAATAAACTTCCGAATTGTGGTGCCACTTTTAGATTCTAAACATTCATTTTGAAACATTGTTTTTAAGTAAAATTTTTTTAAAAACTAAAATTAAAACATCCTAAAAAATAGTTAAGAAAGGAACTATTTAAAATATTTTTTTACTCGAATTATTCGATTAATCGGCATAATTTGCTCGAATAAATTTTTACTCGAAAATCTTGATTTCAATTTAATTGAACCAATATTTGATTTTAATTTGTCGATTAATCGAGCAAATAATATTCGAGTGAATACCCTAATTATTTACCTATATTTTTCAATAACACAGTTGTTTCATTTTTCATAAAATTTAATAAATATATTCCAGTAAGAATAAAATTTAAGTAATATTTTATTTCATATTTCAATGTTTAATTTATTTAATCATCTACTTGATTGCTTTAATAAATTCTTAAATTTAAAAAAATGTTTCTATTTTTACTTTTTTACAGTTTTTAGCAATTAAGAGATGCAAATTTAAAAAAGATTTTAATTTAATGAATTATTTATTAAAATATTTGTTGATTGTTGACTTTATTCTGTGTTATCCGATTAGCTTCAAATATTATATATAAGTAAAAATTAATTCAACATTCCTTGAATATTTTGTTTTTAAAGATTTCTAATTGTGCATTTTTCTTTGTAATTAAAAAAATCTGAATAAAACAAGCGCGAATGTTATATTCGGCTCGGCCGAATCTATTTACCCATTATCAACTTTTTAAAATTTTACGTTATTTAGGAGGTGGGCGGCAAAGTTGGCGGTAAAGTGGGTGGACCACGCCTATTTTTGTTTCCGAGTTTACATTGGTCCTTGAACTATTTGAACACAATTTCTTTCACCTTATATGGGAGGTGGGCGGTAAAGTGGGAGGACCACGCCCATTTTTGGTTTCCGAGTTTATATCGACCCCCAAACTATGTGTACACAATTTCGTTGTCATACATGCTTTTGTTTAAGAGATATCAGCAGAAAAGTATGAAACGGACACCCTGTGTTTCTAGTTTTTAGTCCATAACTTTTTTGTTTATTTACCGATTTTGCCCATTTTCAATGCCAAATAAACCCTATATAAGAAAAATATTTGTGCCAAATTTCGTCCCCCTACGTTGTCCCGTTCGAGCCCTATCCTGCTTTCAACAGACAGACAGACGGACGGACATAGCTAGATCGACTCAGATTCTAACCAGGACCCGGGAAATATATACTTTGTGTGGTCTTAGATGATTCCTTCGACATGTTACACACGGAATGACAAAATCAATATACCCCCCATCTTTTTGATGGTGGGTATAAAAACATAATTTTTCCAGTGACGATAAAAAAATCTCAAACAAATTTATTTCTTCACATGTAGTTGTTATATGGGGCCATTCTTCATTATGAAATTTTCGATATTGAGACTTTTGATGTGCGAACGGATTATTTGTTAGAAAATTCTCTTTACAAAAGCCTATTATGACAACATCGTGCAACAATTTCCAAGACGTCAAATTTTCTCTTTAAAGCTTCGAAAGATACGCATTTCAAAAAAATAATGAATATTTCCGAAAATTATAACAACAAAATATGGCTACGAAAGCTAAGAATACCTTCGCACACGGGCCTTTAAAGCAGGGGTTCCCAAATGAGGGTCACCGGACTTCTAGGATTTCGTAGTACTGATTTAGGGCATAGAGATCTAAAATTGAGTACAAACTCATTTTTTTTTCTCTTAATTTTTTTTTTTGGAATAAGAAAAGATATCATAGCTGATCAAGGAAACAAATTTCCCGATTAATAAAAGCTTGATTGAGAATTTATATTTTATAATTATTTTGTTTTTAAGAAAAGTGAAGAAGAAAACCTCCTTATTTTGGTGGTTTAGATGAAACAATTTGTCATGTGTGTGATTTGTGGTCTCAAAGCTGGCAAAACCACAAGTAAATAAAGCCACGTATCATAAAAATGGATGCACAAATTTTTATTGCATTCACGGTTAAGTTAGAATACCCATGTATACCTACAGTTAAGTGGAAATACACTAGTTGGCAAAAAAATATTTTTGTTTCGTCTTAAATAAAAAAATATATGTGGATTAGATGGAATTAAACGTGCTAAGTAAGAATCAGCTTTTAATTTTTTTATTTCAAGTATAATTGTATGTAACATGGGTATTTTTACTTAACTGTGAATAAAATCACGATTTGTGCATCAATTTTGAAGATACATAACTTATTTTGTTCGCAGCATTACCAGCTTTAAAATAAAGATGATAAGATGATGTTTTCATTTATTAAAATATATTATAGTAACAAAAAAATCTAAAATTTTTTGGGCACTTATTTCAAAATAACTTCGAAACTATTGAGCACATAAAAAAATTAAGTTTGGATGATTTGAAGATATTTTTAATACGCTTCTTTCGTACACACCGTTCTTGAGTTATGAGGAAATATACTAAAGTAATGGCCTTACTATGGGCGAAATATTAGACACGCCCAAAAAAGAAAAAAAAAAAAAACCAGACCTGAGGAAAAAAACTGAAAACAAATTCGTATTTAGCATATCAAAATGTATTAAGTTCAACTATTCGTCTTTGGGGGAGGATTTTTTTTTGTCGACCAGTGTTATTTATCGTAAATCTAAAATTTGCAATACTTCATTCAAAATTGACCGCAGGTTTCATCAAAAAACGTTTAGAAAATTAAACATATTTTCTAATTGTTTTGTTTCAAATTAAAATTCAATAGAAATTAGAAAAAAAAAAATTCTTACTACTTTTGCTCGTACAAAATATTCAAGTAAAATATAGCAAAAGAGAAAAATATTTTCTCTTGAAATTTTTACTACTTTTACTATTTTTATGTGCACAGAATCGCTTTTCGAGTAAAATACTTGCAAAAATAGTAAAACTAGTAAAAATAGTATGTAAACGAACAGACCTATTAATTTGTGTTATTGTCGAAACTTTGAAGTCCTTTTGATAGTAAATATGAGAAAAACTGAATACATAGTTTTATTATGTATGGGCTCTAGTGTGACGCATACATATATCGATTGTTGATGTGTGACAAATTTTTTGCGAAATTTTGCCCTTATCCTTGTTTTAATCTCCGATAAGTTTAAAAAATTCATTCAAAGAGATGATTGCCTAAAGCCTTAAGTAAGTAAGTTTGTACTCTAATATATAAGGACTGCGCACGAAAAAATCCGTGCATGCTCTTGGGCTTATAACTTTTGATATGGTGAAAATTAAATTATTCTGTTAACTGGTTTACATTTGCCGGTGTGCTCTAATTAAATTCTAACATTTTCTTAGATTCTCATTTAGATCAAAAAACTCAATGCCAGTGTGAACACTTGCGAATAAGACAAATAATAACACCAACACATATAATAATTTCAAACAGATTTACATAAAAACCTAATAATGATAATGACAAATGATGATAATAATGATGTTTGCCAATGCGTTAATTTAACAAAATTAGATCACTAAACTTATGAATATGCAGTGACAATTAGCTTTTTATTTAAAAAATGAAAAAAGCTACACCAACAACAACCAGACACAACAAATAAACAGAAACTTACATGCATACATACATATGTATGTATTTATGAATATGCATGTATTACGAATTATTCGTTTGAGTTTATTGAAAGAGATGAAAAAGATACATGACAGAAATATTAAAATTTATTGACATCTTAAATACGAACATAGTTTAATAGAAACAAACAAACAAATATACTACAAAGATAAAGACATATTATTACATATAAATATATGTAAGTATATAGTTGTACTTGTGTAAGCCATGAACGATTTTTAAGAAGATTCTGGGGTGTACAATCTATATGACAAAATTTTGTTGGGGAGAAACCCACGTATTTTGTGCAAGTGACATTTATTAAAATTTCTTTTTTTTTTAATGTTAAAAATTAATCAAATTCATTTAGTTTGTTGTGAGATATCAAAATAGTTAAGTAGGTCAGGTTTCTATATAAGTAATAAATTTTAATATAATTTATGTTTTTTTTTTTAAGTTTCAGTATCAATGTAGATGATTTAATTAAGGTACAAAAAATATAATATTCCGTGCACTTATGAACATTATTCAGAAGATTCGCATTAAAGTGTTCAAAACATATGCAACTTGTTTTTCTGCAATTTCAATTGATTTTCTGAATAAAGACTGGTATGAAAGAAGTAAGTAAAATCAAACAAAAAATTAAATAAATACTATAGATTATGTATACAATAATACCATTATTATTAATTGATATCATAAAATCATTTTCTTATCATTAAGATATTATTTCAACATATAAAATCATTTACGAATCAAAAATGTTATATTCACAAAAAAAAAAAAAAAAAATAGTATAAACTATTCACAACTCTTTAAAAATATATTGTCAAATATTTCTATCATCAACACAATCAAAATAAAAAGCATCATCTTCCCTCTTTAGCAGCTTTGATTTGTTGTTCTAATTTTTGTCATTGATTTATTAGAATTTCTCTAAGAAATCGTTTTCATTATTCAAAATTTTATGACATGAAAACAACATTAATACAACTTTAGATAGACATATACACACATAAACATACATTTCTTTCTAGGCAATGAAGAATTTCTATACAGATTGTCTTAGTCAATGGTGCCAATACTTAAACGGAGATGACAACGAACTTAAATATTTAAATTTATATTTAAGAAAAAGCGAAAGAAATAATTTGTATACAATAACATTGTGGTGTTGATCGGGAGATATAAAGGAATGAAATCTTATAAAAAAATAAAATTTAATTTTAATTGTTAAATTTCAGTTGTAATAGAAAAAAGTCAGTAGGTATTGACCAATTAATTAATGAGTGTAGGTAAGATCTAAACAGACTGCTGACCAATAACTGAAAAAATTTTAAATAGTAAAGAAAGTATGTAATTTAACTATATATAATTCCAAATGATCAAACTTGTTGGACTTTATAATTCTCCATTTCTACGAAAATTTCATCATTTTGGAATGTTATCAACAGTGTTGTCAGTATGACAAAGAAAAAGTTAATTAATCTTTAAAAACGCTTAAAAGATTAAACATCGCGATTAAATACACCAAAACTCTTAAATGAATAATTTTGTAAAAATAAATTTAGTAATAGAATTAAGAAATAGTTTTCTTCGTTGTTGGAATACAAACATTTTAGACTTTTTAAAGAAAAGTTTTTAAAAATCAGAAAAAAAGCTAGAGTAAAAGCGAAAAGCAAAACGATAATTTCAAGCAAATACTTGAAAGGCTTAATTCTTTAATTCGCTTTTTGAAATCGAATTAAATATATTATCCTTGTCATTATTTTAAAATATTCATATTGATTTAATTCATATACTTAACTTCTTTGTACTTCATATGAATTATATTATTTCTGTAAAGAATTAATGCCTTAAAAAAATTTATTCATCAAGCTTAAAAAATATATTGAAATATTAAAATTTTCTTTAATTCAAATCTATTACAAATTAGCTTTAGAAAATATTTTTTAATTCATTTTGTAAAAGATTAAAAAACAAAATATTAAAAACTCAATGAAAGAATAATATTTACATTCAATTTGGAAAAGATTTTAATTAATAAAAATTAAATGAATTCTTTACAATTAATTCAATAAAGAATTAATTATAAGGATCCGTGCATGCAAATCTGCTTATAGGAACTAAACCAGTGGGCGAATTTTTTTAAGGTGATATTTTTATTAATGACTGTTATGTTCAAGTTCTAAACATAAAAGAATAAATTCTTTCCTGTTGGTTTTTAAGGAAATATCTGATATTTTCAAGAATTATTCAAATTAAAGGTTTTATTGTGTTTCGGACACTTTTTTGCTCGATTAAGTCCACTTATTTTTAGACTCCGTTAAATTTTATGCTGAGCTTTTAATGTCCTTTAAATTATTTTTTACTAGAGTCCAATATCTTTCAATTGCATGGAGTTTCGGTCAATTTGATGGATTAGCCTCTATCGGTACAAACTCTTACAATTTCTTTGTTACAACTCCATTGTTTTGTTGTTGTAATGAGAAGAAGCAGGAATAAGCCAGAAAGCAGGGGATATACTGAATTTTATTAGGAAAGGGAGAAGTCTTTTCCAAAGGCACTCATTCTCGTAAATTTCTGTGTTAATGCAACCATATTTTAAGAATGAAGTGCTTCATTCCAGCGTATGCGTATGACTTCCCAATTCAAAAACTTTGTTGGAAATTTTGATTTCTTTGATACACGAAATTTTTCTGCAGTAATCCCTCTAGCATCTGCGACATAGAATTCCTGGTTAGAAAGTTGAAAAAAGTCACCCTGTACGAACGTTTCATCGTCTACTTTACAGAAACAAAATTTCTGAAAAAATTCGTCTGAGGAACTTTTATGTTATTTTTTACCTCCAGATTCTCGCTTGCGTTTCAATAAGGATTTTTTTCTTACTTTATAAGTCTTCATGCTAGACTTTCTTTAAAATTTTATGATAAAGATTCAAAGCAATTAACTTTTTGTGACACTTTTCTTTCTGAGATGAGGTGAATTTCTCTCAAAATCCTTTCTATTTTGTCTGAGTCCTACAGCCTGAAGATATTATTTATCTTCCACTACCAGGTTACCATTCAGTGATCAAGACTTTGTATAATATTATGACCTAAGAAACTGTGTTCTTCAGCACAATAGCCTTTCTTGCAATTATTTTATATGACCAATGTAAGATTTCATAAAAAATTTGAAATATGTGTTTATGTGTTTTTTGTTAAACTTCCATTTTAAGAAAAACCAATTTTGCTATTTTTTGCTATGAAACTTAACACATGACAAGTGAGCATAATGGCAAATACAAACGAGAGAAAAAGATATAGTCGGTCAAGCCCGACTATATGATACCCTACACCATTGTGTACATTATAATTCGGAGAGCGGTCTTTTATTTAACTTCGAGTCAAATGTGGACCGATACTCATAAATATGAAATAAAACATACGAATACAGAATATTTGATGCGATGATTCTGATATTTATTCACTTTTGGGTGATTCCCGAAAGAGGGCCTTATATGGGAGCTGTGGTAAATTATTGACAGATCTTTGTAAAATTTGGCAATATCATTTATGTTCATATAGAACTTATTTGTGTCGAATATTAACTTGGTACTAACATTTTAATGGGATTTATGCCTGTTAAAGTGATTTTCTGAAAAGGGTTTTGTATGGGAGCTATGGTTAATTATGGACCGATATTTTTAAAAATCGGCACACTTACTTATATGCGCAAAATTTCATTAAAATATTGCTTTATTTAAGGGATTTATGATCGTTAAACCCTTTTCCGGGAGGACATTTGTATGGGGGCTAGGTGAAATAATGGACCGATCATAACCAATTTCGTCCCTGGACTATAAGAAACCTTTGTACCAAATTTCATTAATTTTGGTTCAAAATTGCGACCTGTAGTTTGATTACAAGGTTTACATGGACGGACAGACGGTCAGACGGACAGACGGACGGACGGACATCGCTAAATCGACTCGGAAAGTGATTCTAAGCCGATTGGTATAAATTAAGGTGGGTCTTAGACCCACCTATGGTGGTGTAGGGTATAAACAGTTAACAGAATTATTAATTGTTCACCACATCAAAAGTTATAAGCCCAAGAGCATGCACGGATTTTTTAGTGCGCAGTCCTTATTTAAACAAAAGCCTTTGAATTATGTTTTTGGGAATTTACCTTAAGAATTATATTATTCTTGATTGCTACAAAGTTATTGAACAATATTAGGCTGAATTGGTAGCTGTCTCAGGCGTCATTTATGGGGTCATATTATAGTGCCAAGACATGTTAAGACTTTAATTTATCTAACACAATTTGAAGTCAACCTTTAGAGTTGATAGAGGAATGTCATAAAAAACTGGCGATGAAGATGTTCGGGCTTCTCCTCTTTCTCCTCATTGATAGAGCTTCTGTGGTAGTCATTTTTAGTCTCTACACTAATAGGGCAGAGGCCAGTAATCACTGAAATCAAATTCTGTAGATTTTTCTTGTTTTGGTATAGGTTAGTTCTCATTTCCATTTTCTGTTTGCAATGAGGTCCCTTAGCCTGGCTTTCAGAGTCATTCGAATGTCCGAACTATTCATAATATTAGAGAAAGTTCCGGCTTTAGTGGGATTATCTGTTTGGGTATTACCTTCAATAAGACAAAAAGCTGAATATCTCGCTGTATCTTTAATAGACAATTGCCGCATATAATTCGCGTATAAATTTTCAGGAGTAATACATAAGGATGCGTCGAATTGTTTGGGTGCACAGAAATAAATTACCAATCACCAAATATATTAGTAAATAATTCATAAAATTAAAAACTTTTTTAAATTTGCACCTCTCACCAAAATGATTATATCAATTACTAAAAATTGTAAAAGATGATAAGCAGAAAAAATTTCCAATTAAAAAATTAATTAAATCAATCAAACAGATGATTGTTTGAATTGAAAATTTATGTAAGAAATAAAAGCTTACTTAAAATTTATTTTTATTTAATTTTTACTTGAATATATTTATTAAATTTTGATGCAAAATGAAACAACTGTGATAATAGAAAAATATACGATAAAATATTTCTAGTATATTTTACTCTAGTATATTTTCTCATAACTCAAGAATGGTGTGTACGATTGATATAATAGTTTCGAAGTTATTTTGAAATAAGTGTCCAAAAAAATCTTTTTTATGCAAAATTTTAGATTTTCTGTTACTAAAATTTTTTTAATAAATGAAAACATCAAAAAATTTTCATTTTATCATCTTTATTTTAAAGTTGGTAATGCTGTGAATAAAATAAGGCATGTATCTTCAAAATTGATGCACAAATCTTGATTCTATTCACAGTTAAGTAAAAATACCCATGTTACATACAATTGAGTAGAAATACAGTGTTGGGCAAAAAACTATTTTTTTCTTTTTTCTTGAAACAAAAATAGATGGACTAGGTGGATTTTGACGAGTATAAAAAGAATCTGCATTCACTTTTTTTCTATCACGTACTGATTTTTTTATGGGCATGAGTAATTTTTTCATCACCTTATTCAGTGGTCACACTATAAAATTCTAGAATGGTTTGTCAAATTTAGACTATAACTCAAGAACCGTTTGCACGATTGATAAATGCATACGAAAATTGTCTTCAAGGTATGTCAACAATATTTTTTTATTCGCTCAAGAATTTCATAGTTATGAATCAATATTTTCACCATTAAAAAAAAAAAATAATAATAAATTTTTTCGATATTAATTATCAAATAACTACGGAACAAAAAATTATGTAAATTCAGCTCAAAGACAATTTAAGTCGCTATATATTGAAGTTAAATTAATCTTAATAGGACAAACCGTTCTCGAGTTATACAAGTGTGACTGCCTAAAGGCGGGGTCATAGTAGTCATGCCCATAAAAAAAATCAATACGTGAAATTTTTTTTTTTTTGTCGACCAGTGTAGTATATACTAAGTTTGTTTGGTATATATTTCGTGTTTAGGTTCCACTTCAATTTCCAGTGTATTATTAGTCCTAAGTACTTTTCATTTCAAAGAACTAATGGTTACTCCATTGAGATTTGTACTGACAAAGTGCAGAATATCAAATATCCTAGCGCAGGGGTTTTCACAATAACTCACCTCGTGGACCCTTTCAGGAAATTTTCATTTCTTTATTTATTTTATTTATTATTCTTTCTTTTTGATCAACGATTTTATACCTTTAAAAGCTGTAAGTTATTGCTGCTGTGAGTCTGCACATAAAACAAAAACCAAGCGTATTTCCTCTTCAGTTCAATTTCTTAATATTCATATAAATGCCAAAGATGACGATGGTTTATGGTTTAAAGAAATTATTGTACTGCTGTTGATGACAAAGATGATGGGTCGTTGGTTCTTTGTTAAATACTTGCTGCAAACACGTAACAGAGAGGGTGTAGTACACCATCAAAGTGTGGACATCTGAAAATATTTCATCAACACAAAATTCCTTTCTTTTTTTCGCCAAAATCAAGAGAAAAAGAAAAGAATGTCATATTTTCCACTACCTACATAATTTACACTTGTAGACTGACAAACCCAAACACAATTCATCCATGAGCAGAGCAGGGAACTGAATGAATGACAGTCTGAGTATTGGTGCTGCTAGTGGTGAGCGTTCCACTCATGTCGTTGTTGATTTAGCGATTTATGAGTCCATTTAACGTTGTCATTATAAACAAAATTGCTACAAAATATTTCAATGTTTTTAAATTTTTATTAGTTTTGTTGTTGCTTTAATTTTGTTTTTGGGAACGATCAACTTTGTTTAGTTTATTTTCTATGTTTTTTTTTTTTTTTTTTTGGCGGTGTGGTATGGCATGGTCTATCAGCAAATCGAAACCATTAAATTGACAACATTTTAAAATGTTTATTAATATTTAAAATGAAAAGATTCATAAGAGTCTGTGATTGTGTGTTGTTTTCTATTTAAACGATTAATTTGAATGCGTATGAATGAATGAGTACGTTTGAGTGTGTTCAATTGTGGTAATGTGGTTGTAGTGAAAAAATCATTCATTTGCCATAACATAGCAAGTAAATAAAATAAATTTATGTAAATTTAAGAACAATCGGGAAGAGGTTTTAATAAAATCAATATTTTCTTAATAAAGAAGATGCTCAATCTGCACGAATTCATGTTGGTTTATTGTAAGACAAGGAACGAGCATAATCCCTATTAAATGACATAAATGATTCTGAAGAAATTTAAAAACTTTTAAAACAATTGATTTTTTCATAAAAAAAAACAAAAAAAACAAAATTGTTTTATATCACACGTTTCAAATACACTTTTAAACTTATTTAAATGATTCATTATTAAATTAATTGAAATTTAATGTATAAATTCAATAATAATAAAAGTAAAGCAAAGAATAATTTCCATTTTTAATAGATATCGTAAACCTGTCCATACCCATTAACATAAATCATACATCGTATTTTTATTTCTACAAGTAAGTACTATGTGTGTTCTATATATGTATATTCTATATTAATTGATGTTTTCTGTCTCAATTATAAACCATCACGGAAAACATCAACGGCCAAAAGATATCAACACCACCACCAATCATCCAATATTATTTGTCTTTTAATTACCGGGAATTCATAAATGTCCAAAATTCATAGCAATTATCATAAAAATTTCTTGAAATGTTCGTCAAAACAACGAAAATTTTACAATAAAGAAAAAAAGAAGGAAAATTCATTCCCGAAAAAATTTATTGCCTCTTGTATATGAAGACGTATTCATATTTTTATTTGTTTTGAATTTATAACCCAAAAGAATATAAAAAAATATGAATTTCATTTAAATCATCGTTAAAACAAAATAATATCATTACAGTCACTGAGAGAGGGCCGGTGGTGTAGGGAAAGCTTTAGCAATGTGTACACGGAGCAGTCATAAAAGACAAACAATTTAAATTATGATAATGGCACTGTTCACCCGGCCACCGTAAATTTGGTTAATGTTTTGCAAAACAAGTGTAGGATTTGATTTAAATTGACAAATGCAATTAAAGAAACAACAATTGGGTATTTTTTGCTCTTTTATTTTAATTTGTGATATTTATATTTTGTTTGTTTAATAGCCCGAATCCTCGGGGGACAATTAAAAATGATCCATGTGATGAGAGAAAGGCGCAAGTGACAAGTAAGATTTTGTTATTATTATATTTTTTGTTTTTTGGTAAAACTAATGTTTAAATAAAAAAAAAAAAAATAATTTTAAATAATAGCTCAAAAGTTAAATTCAAAAACCAAAAATAATTATTATTTATGTAATTTTGTATCATAAAAATCAATATGAAGAAAGTAAGTAAGAGACATTCTAAGTCAACCAATTCATTTGTTTTACGCTATTGAAGCTATTGTGTAATAAACTTTTATTTTTGATTTTTATTTTATTTCTCAGCAATAGAAATAAAATAAAAAAAATAAAAATCAGTCTATGATTTTTATATTTTTAAACAATCATAAAATGATTTTTACTTTTGAGGTTGGAAACTACCTCAGTAATAACTATGTGAAATTTCATTGAAATATATTTAACGGTTCGAAAGTTGCACAAAATTATTTAAGAAAACACGTTGAAACTGCTATGCACTTATGTATATAGAATGTTGCAGCACACATTTACTATGGAAATTAAGGAAAATGTGCACATTTCGCTGAAGGAGGGTCAAGTTTCAGTAAGTATTTAAACGATTGTGTAAAGGATTTATGCAAGTATTTGGTAGCATTGGAAAGGATATTACTTAGAAAATAATAATATGTAAATAATAAAGTATTTGAACTAAATTTTTTCATTAAATTAATCAAAAAACGAAAAATTTTTGTATTTAATGTTATTTTTCGAAAAAAAAATTTTATATTTGAACTTAAATAAAATCTACATTAATTAAGCTATCATTATAAAATTTTAATATAATATAAAACAGATTGTTCTTAAAAGAAAAAAACAAATAGATTCTCATTTTCTTACTCCAAAATACCCAAAATTCCAGTTCGGGAAAAGCTTCTTTCAAAAATTTACTTTCTTCATTGAAATGGTCACCCTGTCGTTATAAGGGGCCTCCGTCAGAAAATACTTTTTGGGTGTATACCTCACATATAGAGCTAAAAAATTAAAATAATGTTAAGTCGATCCCAGCTTTGCGATTTGAGAACATAACAAAAAAAGAAAAAGCTAAATACCAAAATTGACTAAATTTGGATAGGGCTCGTGGGCAGACCTTAGTCCCCAACTCCTTCGGATTTACTTTACACGCATTTATATTAAGATTTCTTTTGAAAACATTAAAAAAACGATAAAGCTCAGAACATAAAACTAATTTTATCACTGAATAAATATTGCCACCTTTTTGGAAAAAAACACAAAAAATGTAAAATTTTTTTAAAGTTCCAAATTTAGATTAATATAACTTTTTAACGGATTCATATAATTATATTACTCCTGCAGTAGGTTTATTTAGAATTTTATAGGGAATCTGGCAAATATTTTAGAAAAATTCTAGGGGAAAAATTAAGCCCGCCAAGTTTAAAAAACTAAAAAAAGGCGAGGCTAAAAATGAGGTAAAAATTTATTTCGACCCGAATATCTTTTAAACTAAAAGAGATAACCTACACGTGTAAGCCTATTTTTTGTAGAGGTTTACAAGGACTATCTATATGTAAAATTTCTTTTCTGTCATATCATAAATGAATTTTTGGCGATTTTTTTAAAAAAATGACATACCCGAGATGGGCAACTTTGGAAGGCCACCCACTTCCCCCCTGACCCGCTAGGGGTCTGTACTCCTCCCAATCAACTCGAAAATACCTCAGCTCTGACCATGTGAAATTTTATTGAGATAAATCTAACGGTTCTTTAGTTACTAAATTATTTAAAAAAAAATGCGTTTTGGAACCACTGTGGGCCATAAAAAGAAATCAGTACGTGATAGAACAAAAATGAAATCATGTATGGCTTGTCAAGATGCAAAATTTTATGGTAAATGGCCTATTTTATCCATAGTATTACCCGCTTTACAATAAAGTTTTAAAAACTGCAAATTTTTGCTGGTTTTATTTTCTTAAAGAAATTTTTAGGAAAAAATTCTTCCATTTTTGCATGAAAAATAACTTTTTCCGATGTTAATTTCTAAATAACTACGAAACTGTTGGGCAGATAAAAATATAAGGTTTGTTCGTTTGAAATTCTAGCAAAACTAGTAAAAAAAGAGAAATTTAAAAATAATATTCAAAAATAAACTTTTACTTGAAAAAGTAAGAAAACGGAAACTAATACAATAAATTTTAGTGTCAATAAAAAATTTAATTTTTATA
Organism: Protophormia terraenovae; assembly: GCA_951394005.1. Lineage (NCBI taxonomy): Eukaryota > Metazoa > Arthropoda > Insecta > Diptera > Calliphoridae > Protophormia > Protophormia terraenovae. Next base: position 37,937,589 of record OX596074.1, read on the forward strand.
TAATTTTTTATTTTTGTTAAATGGAAACTTGGAAACATCTCAAAAATATTGACTTATGTTCCTTTGCAGGTAATTTTTCACACATTTTCTTATAGAATTTATTTTATCTAATGACATGTATGATTTTAGCCTGATTGAATATCATCAATATTACATGTCCGCCCAGGTAAACTACAAGTAGATTTGGAAGATAACTTAATGCAATTTGGTACATATATTTTAAAATCCATGCACGAAGCCTATTGTTCAAAACGTGTCCATTATTTCACATAGCTTCTAAATGACTAATGTCTGTCTAGAATTGAGTTTGACCCCTATAAATCTCTTAAATATAGTAAAATACAACACAAATAAAATAGTTTGTAACCTTAAACTAGAACATCAAATTTTTTTCATTGAACTTTAATTGACCATAAGCCATATACCTTCCCTAAATTACTTAAACATGATAAATACGTCAAAAATGTCAATATGTACACGAATTCGCACATTTTATTTAAATACGTATCAAATTTTAAAAGGATCAGTCCATACTTGACCACGGCCTTTTCCGAAAACCTCTTAAATGTGCATAAATTAGTATCACAATACAATTTTGTTCACGTAATCTTTATAACATTATTAATCGTAAATTTAAAATTTGCAATACTTCATTCAAAATTGACCGCAGATTTCAACATTTACTACTTTTGCTTGTAAAAAATATTCAAGTAAAATATAGCAAAAGAGGAAAATATTTTCTATTGAAATGTTTCTTACTTTTACTATTTTTATGTGCACAGAAACGCTTTTCGAGTAAAATACTTGCAAAAATAGTAAAACTACTAAAAATAGTATGCAAACGAATAGATCTTTAATGTTATAGTGACTTAAATATAATTTAAGTCTCCATATTTTGATGACAATATAAGTACTCGTGTATTAGCCTTATTAAGGGGGATATTTTAGATCACGTTCTTAAAGTAAGTCCATACACGCAAAGAAAAAATATAGTGAATTCACTTTTCACAAGAGCTCAATATCTCTCCACTGGTCTAAGCTATGGACAATTTTGAAAATTGACCTCTCTTGGTACTATAACTATATATTCCTTTATGCATATTTTGGTATTTATGGATCCGAATGTATCAAATGACTTTGCCGCAACTGCAAAAAGCTTGTCCGACCATGAATTTTGTAAGAAGTTTTTGCTGCTTTAGGGTCTTAAACTTATCTCCAACATTGCTTCGAGCATTAGCAATAAAAATTTTTGAGACACAAGCTGCGAAGATTCTGCCAGCACCTACGTTTCTTCGTCAATTATACAGCTTGAGTATTTTGTATGAAATTTGGTTTTAAATTCCGAGTCCTGTTTTTGACTTGTAATTTTTTTTGCAGAATTCCAGTTTGGAATTTTTTGAACTTTATATATTATCAACTTTCCCATTAGCTTTAAATTTTCGCACCAAATAGTCGAAGGACTGAGAAAACTGAGCTTATTTTCTACCAGATGTGTTTGGAGTTCCTTTCAATATGCCTTCAATTTTCTGGCCTTCCCAATATCATGTAGTCCTTTTTTCTTACTGAACTAGTTTTCACATCAATAGTCAAATTGTCCTGATACTGTTTAGTAACATTAGAAACGGTTTTACGGACGACATTTAATTCTGTGGCCAATTATTTGTAAGACCTATTTGGCTTTTTTGAAATTTTTTAATAACTTGTAGGACGTAAATCTTTTTCGTCACTTATTTTGATGAAAATAAGGACAAATTAACATGGTTGTTATTAAAAATAATAACTGAAGTATTTTTCCATGATAACTAGATCAAAAAAATTTTGAATATTGATTCCGAAAAAAAGTTATGAGGCAAAATGTGTGTTACGATTTTTTCGATCTCACTCCTTATATATAAAAAATTTCCTGTGTGATTTCAAAACCAATCAAAAACACATCTATTTAAATATTTTTGTTGTGAATTTTGCTTATAATTTTCCTTATTTTAAGCACTCTTAAGATAACCTTTTGTGTAGTTTTCTTTGTATTTTGTGCATTTAAAGTATTTTCACAATCTAAAACACTTATGTAAAATATTTATTTTAGTTTAATTTTAATTAAAATTTTCTAATGTATTTTTAACATGCTGACAGATAACTAGCTCTAGAATCACACTAAACTGACGAAAAGCCTGCAAATATACTTATTGTCAAGTACTAATTATGTATATTGTTGCCAATACAAAACAAAAATTTTGTTGTCAATTGTAAATTATAAACACAATAATTTATTTAGGTATTGAAAATAATTTTTTTGCACATAGAATTTTAACAACAATGTGGTTCTAATTTAAACATATTGCTTAATAATTGTGAATTGAGGATAAAAATATAATTGCCACAACAAAATTATTTTTAAAATAAAATATGTTCAACAATAACGATGTGTGCGATGGCAATATATCATTGCGTTGAAAATAATATTGTTGGGGCAACCATATTGCGAAATATTTTTTTCTGCGTGTATTTAACTTGAATGTCTGTCGTCAAACCACCTAATTCCTATGAAAATTCCTTCAATAAAAGGGGACATCATTATTTCATATGTTATCTCAGAGCTCCGACTGCCTACAAATCTATATCTACATCCATTTTCAATCTATCTATACAGTTTATTGCAAGAGTTTTCAAAGTATTTTACTTAGCGGAACCTTTCAGAAAATTTTCACTCCTGCGGATCCCATACATATTTTATTCTTTTATGTGAGCAAAACAAAAGTATGTAAAATCTTAAATTATGTGATTTTATTTCCAAAAAAAGTTATTAGAAAAATTTTACAACGCACTGTAATTTCCACACTTAGTAATGAAATTAAAGAATTATTAAATTTAAAGTTATTGTTGTGGGGATAAGCTAGTTCCAATGCGCAGTTCGCTGAAGCCAGCTCATCGGGAAACATTTCATACACAAAAACATATGGATTTAAACTCAATGAGAGTTATACCCCATTTACACTGGGACAGAATCTAGTTTAAATGAGATTTAAACTAAATCTACATAATTTTATTAGATTTTAATTGGATTTTCCATACAAAACAACATCTAGTTTCAAATGAGATTTTACCAAAATCTAGTAAAATTTAAATAGATTTAGAAAATTTTCATTTTTCAACACTGTTTTTCTTTTGTTGTCTTAGTAAAATACAACTATGTTGTAAATAAAAATAACTTTTGTATTTAAACAAATATTTTTAAAATTCAAAAATAAATACAATTTTGATTGAGATATTTTATAAATATGCATAAAATTAGATTAAAAATTGTTTTATGAATCATAAAAATTAATTAAAAGTGTTTAGTGCATGTGTTAAATTTCAATAGAAAGCAGTTGTCAAAACAAAATCTTCAAAACTGCAATGTAAACATGGTAGATTTTGTTTTTTCGAAATCTCGTTCAAACGAGACCATATAATACCCTACACCATTAAGTATAATCATAAAAATTCGGGAAGGAGACCTATATTAGATCAACACTTTTACTAAATATACAAATACAGAAAAATGCGTTGATATTAACATCTACTTGATTTTATGCACTAGGATGATTCTCGGAAGTGGGTTTATATGGAAGCTATGGTAAATTATGGACCAATTCTAATTAAATTTGGTAATGTTGTTTCTACTTATATAAAACTTATTTGTGTCGAATAATAACTTGATACTAAAATTAGTATGGAACAGGGGTTTGTATGGGAGCTATGGTTAATCGTGAACCGATCTTCACAAAATTTGGTACAATGATTGATACTTATACAAAACTTCTTTGTACCGAATTTCATTAAAATATTCTTATTTCTAAGGCATTTTTTAGTGTTGAAACTTAATTCTGGGGGGACATTTGTATGGGGGGTAGGCGAAATAATGGACCGATCATAACCAATTTCAATAGGATTGGTCCTTGTATCATAAAAGTCCCACATGCCAAATTTCATTCAATTATCTTCAAAATTGCGACCTGTACTTTGTGCACAAAGTTTACATGGACAGCCAGCCGTCCAGCCAGACGGACGGACGGACGGACATCGTTAGATCGATTTAAAAAGTGATTCTGAGTCGATTGGTATACTTTAAGGTGGGTGTTGGATAACTCATTCTATGCGTTACAAACATCAGCACAAACACATAATACCCTAACCACCTATGGTGGTGTAGGGTATAACAATGATTTTGTTTTTTTTTTTACATTCCTTTTAGCACTACCCAGCAAAAACTTAGTAATGACATGTAGTTACGGATATAGTTACATTGTAATGACAACAACATACTATCTGCATTACATAGAAGTTGTTTAGTAACTAATTATTTATAACCCGAATGTAAATAATTATTTATGATCAGATTTTTATTTTTTATTGATTTTCATATATTCGAAGAAGGGATAAATAAATGAAAAGCAAAATTTGTGTATGAACTAATTTGTAATCTAAAATAGTTTATTTTTATTACATTTTTGGTTGTTGTTAAGTTTTTTAAATTAAAATTAAAAAAATCTTTTTACAACAACATTTTATAACCTGTCATTTCATTACTTATTTATAATCTAAAATGTAACTAGTTCTTATTGTTATTACTAATCATGACTTCAGTAATGTTTTAAAATCAATGTGCTTTTTAACAGCTTGTAGGTAACTAGTTATTGTAATGACATCTATGTAATGTATAGGGTAAGTTGTTTTCTCGAATGTCATCACCGTGTTAAAATAATGAGTTATTCAGCTAATGTGTAAGTAGTGAAGAGCCATTATATCAGCTTCTTAACTCATTACATGGCAACCAAAGTTTTTGCTGGGTAGGTCTGATTTTTTTTTATCGATTTTGAATGCAAACAAGACCCGGGAAAATTAATTTTGTATAAAAATGCCCAGCTCTGAATGAAACCGCCTCAGATTTCTCAGGAAACAATTGCTAAATACCAATTCTGTTATTTATTTTATTAGTTATTTTAAAGGCACGGGTAGGATCTAATCGGTCAACTAGCTACAATTTGAATTTTTAGAAATCGTTCAGCTAAGGAATGGAAGTTGATTTTATTGAAAATTCTAGAATGACAAATTTCATATATTTACACTTTATCAATTCTTTGGTGAGTATAAGATAATAAATGATGTCCATAACCCCCAGGGGTCTCCTTGACCACTGTTATACCAAATAAGTATGGTATGTAAGTCGAAGCTATAATATAATCAATCATACTACCAGTATGTAATTCCAGATGTAGGGCCTAACTCTTTTTTTTTTTTGTGAATCTTCTTTGTGTTCCTCGTCTATGATGGTTTATTTTCCAGTGAAACATTTCTACAGACATTCATCACCAAGGTACGAGTTCATAATTCTGCTTCTTAGCACATGATGGATCATAATTTATTCCTAAAGTTTTCATGTTGTCCTAAAGTAACCATATTGTGCCCCACTAATAACGTCAATAGTGTTCTGTATATAAAGACTGACCAGTATCTTTAGTATTGTCAATGTAAAGACGAAAAATTCCTCAATATTTTTCACTTCTTTATCATTAAGATTTCCAAATTTATTTCTAATTATATTTTTTTTATCGTCATCGCCTGTCACTTTAATTTAAATAGCTGTCACAACCCTTACAACCAAAATAACACAAATCAAAATTTAAACTTTGCGAATTATAAAAATACAAATTCTAATTAGAAACTTATTTTTACCAATTTTGTTTCATAATTGTTGTTTTTGTTTAATTTTTCATTTGTCTAAAAAAAAAAAAATAAAAAATAAAACGAACGAACAAAATATACAAAATATCAAATGTCAAATTTTTGCAATAGTCATTTAAATTTATGTCTCATTGTCACAAATATTACATACAACTAGAGCGACCACATTCAAATATTTAAGTACACACATGTAAAACTCAATGTATGAATGAATAGACGGAATATGTTGGAATTGTATCATACATTTAAAAAAAACAAATTCATGCTCAAGCGAATATTGATCTGTGTTTGAAAGTAATCGAATCTAATGAATCTTGATAAGAAAAAACATATGATGTGTTAAATAATAAGTAAGCGATGTGAGAGTGAGAAAAATAAATGGAGTAAAACTATTATACCATGTATTACAAATCACATTGAACACTTTATTATTAAGACTACAGAAACAAATTCACCTTTGAAGTAGACCCGTGTACAAAATGACACCATTTAGTGTCAGTAGTGTATCAACATTATATTGTTGTTATGCATAATCGAGAGTATATTCGAATACTGGTTTTTTATATATTTCAAATAACCGATTAACACTTGATTATAACTTTAAAACTAAACTTTACAATTTAACCAACAAACATCATCAACATCATCCTGTAGTGTCACAAAATATCACAAATTGTGTATCAAATGTGGGGTGAAACTTGAAATAGTGTGAGAACTGGTAGTTGCAACAAATAAATATGTATATACTTACACCACAATACCACTACTCTATACATCGGTCTCAGTTGTTTACAAAAAAATTTTTAAAAATTAGAAAAAAATCAAATGAAACATGTTCAAGAGTAAAATATTAAAAATCACAAAATGATTACAAACTTAGTCGTTATTTTACATACAAAAATAAATATTTCTTTCTTTTTGTTTCAGTTTTTTTCGGATTGACACCCTTTTCTCTCATATAGTCCCTTTTCATCATAATGTTGGGTGAGTGTGGGGAGGGATGATGTTCAATTAATATTTTTGATAGTATGAGTATTGTGGAACTAATAAAAGTCCAATCTGGCTGTGTAAATGTTTAGATTGTCATTATATTTTATGTACAGTGGGGGTCAAAATATTTTGAACAAAAATTATATTATAATTTTTTTTACTATGATTTTGTTTCTAAAAGGTATTAAGTATCTAATCATATTAAATATCTATCCATTGGCGCTCAGAAATCGCTATAATTTGCAACTTTGTTATTGGTTCTAACACTTTTATCCTGCACTGTATGACCTACTACATAAGTATGTGTTAATGTATGTACTATATTTAGATTATTTTTCTACCAAAAAATATTGTATAAAAACAACAAAAACTGTTATATATAACAATGCCAAATATGACAGTTAAATGTTACAAAATATTTAATTTTTTTCTTGTTTTTTTAAAAAGAAAAAAATAATTTTTGTTCATTTACCAAATGAGCAAAAATGTTGAATGCAAAATATAAAAAAATACTTTTCCATAGAGTTTTTATTTCTGTTTTGGTGTGTGTTTTTTTGTTTTGTATGCCAATCTAACACTTCATGTGCGAAAAAACGTCAAAAAGTTTTCAACTCACAATTGTTTCATATAAAGCTTTTTTTCGTCGTTGTTGTTCTTTATTCATGTGATTTTTTTTTCTCTTGTGATTTCTGAGTGTGATATTGGTTTTGGTTTGGTGGAGGAAGTTACCAGATTAAACTTTCCTGAAAAACTGTAAATCCAAAATTCTTCAAAATTCAATCGGCTGGAAGGATTTATATAAAATTTCACCCAGGTAGAGCAGAGAAGTGTACAATTTTTAGTTCGGAAGGGGGACTCTACATACCTTTAATATGATGTAAAAAGTCGGATAAGAAACAAGGAATTGGCTATGTCAAAGGTGCTCCATTTTGAGCCTCCTTAGCTCCTCTCCTAAGGGTAAGAGGTAAGGGGCTCTCCCTTCCACTCCTATGTTACGCCTATGTGAAATTTTATGTAAATCCAACCAGCCGATTAGAAGTTATAGATTTACTTCTAAAGATTGTCTGTTCTGTCCCACTGTGCATTGTGCTTTTAAATTCTTACGAGGTCCGTGACAACTGTGGTGACAAATTGAAACTAATGCTGTTTCTATTCTTCGTTTTTGTATTATACAATTTGAATACCAATTATTGACACCGAATGGTGTCATTTTGTACACAGATGGGGCGATATTTCTTTGGTTGTAGGTTAATATCAACAAGTTGAAGTCGTTCTGGATAGTTAAGGAGTGCGATCGAAAAAATCTTAACACACGTTTCGTCTCATAACTTTTTTCGGGAGCAAAATTTAAAATTTTTTTTGATCTAGTTTTTTTTTTTTTTAAATATGTCAGTTATTATATTTGAGTGACGAAAAAGATGTACGTGTTATAAGTTATTAAACAATTTCAAAAAAAATCTAAATTGGTCCTACAAATAATTGGGCAAAGAATTAAATGTCTGCTGTCAAACTGTTTCCAAGGTTATTAAACAGTATCAGGGGAATTTGACCATTTATAGGAATGATATTGAGAAGGCCAAACAAATTGAAAGCATATTGAAAAGAACTCCATATACATCTGGTAGAAAAGCAGCCCAGTTAGCTCAGTGCTTAGACTATTTGGTGCGCAAAGTTAAAGCTGATGCGGAGTTGAAAACATATAAAGTCCAAAAAGTTCCTGACAGGAATGCTGCAAAAAATTTAGAAGCCAAGAATAGGGCACGGAAATTAAAATCAAATTTCATTCAAAAATACTCTTGTTGTATAAAGAACGACGAAACGTATGTACTGGCATATTTTTCGCAGCTTCCGGGTCAAAATGTTTATATTGCTGATGCTCGATGATTTGTTGAAAATAAGTATAGGACCAAAAAACTGACGAAATTTTCTAAAGAATTCCTGGTTTGGCAAGATTTATGCAGTTGCGAGAAGAGAAGCAAGTTATTTGTTATAGTAGGCTCTATAAAAAAATACATCAAATAATGTTTGCGAAAAAATCTCCTTCCTTTCATAAGAGAGCACAATATGTCCACATATTTTTGGCCCGATTTGGCATCTTGACACTAAGTAAAAAAGCTCTGGAGTGGTACCAAAACAATAACATAGTTTTTGTACCAAAAGCGGTCAATCCTCTAAATTGTCCGGAGCTAAAACCAGTGAAGAGATATTGGGCTTTTGTGAAAAGAGAATCCAGAGGACAAAAGAGGTGTCCCAAAATATTGAAGATTTTAAAAGGAGATGGGCACATTGTTCCAAAAAATTTACTGAAACAACTACCAAATCGCTAATGGAAGGTTTACCAAAAAAGGTCTACGAGTTGATAAGTAGTGGTTAGAACTGTAAAAGTTATATTTCTCTGTGATCTGTAGTATAATATCAATTAAATAAAAAAAAAAAAAAACAATCAAAACTCTAAGATCAACCGTTTTCAATTTATTGAATTTTATATGTATTAAGATTTTTTCGATCGCACTCCTTAAAGAGCTTTTTCAGAAAATTTCGAACTAATTTCGATCTGGAATTACAGTTCGTTTGATTAAATAAGACCTCGATTTGCAACATGTTCTAATGTACGTTCTTTGCTTAAGGAAAAACTGATCTTTTAAGTCTTTAATATCTTCTGAGATAAGATCAAATAAAATTCTTTCCCATATTGTTTTTTTTATCTGGCAACACTACTTATACATACATGCACATTTGAATTGAGTTTTTAATTTTGGCTTATTTAGGATAAACGTCAAATCATAATGGTGATATGTTGTGCTGGAAAAAAATATTACAGACACTTTTTTAATTTTTCATATTCATTTCTAGGCATAATTGAGATATAATTTTGCAGAATGAGGACATGTGTTATGTAATAGACAAGCAAATAAATATACAAAAATGAAAAAATAGGAATTATATAGAAACACTTTAGGGTAGGTGTTAAACTTTAGAATTTGTTGAAATTCAAGGAAAGAAAAATGAATCGCTCTACATATATAGGACCTCATTCTAAATCAAACAATTGCTTCATTTATTTCTCAACTATTTTATTATTTTTACTGTTTGATATAAATCACATTAGACATTATATATCACTTATACATTCGTATGCACTAGAGTAAGTTTTTCTGCATTACAACCATTTTTAGAAAAACTTTTGAAAAAAATATAAAAAAAAAACAAAAATGTTTTTGCTAAAATATAGATAGACCATCATAAATATTTGAAAAAATAACAAAACATAAATTTAACAGTTAACATCAAAATTGTGAAAATTATGGTTATATATTTTCTTCTTTTATATTTTCCTTCTTTTTTTACTGGTTAAAAGTATGAGAAGAGACAGCCAACAAAAAAGCAAGCAAAGAAAATAGTACTAAATATAACAACAATGAAACATTCATAATCAAATTTATGGCAAATAAGAAAAATGTTTATATACATTTAGAAAAAAAAAATTAAATAAAAAATACTGCTACAATGTATACAAAAATGATATAAAGTAATGTGCAGTAATACAGTAGAGGTAAAATAATTAAGGACAAAAAATTTTCCAAAAATAAATTTATATTATGTTTTATCTTAGATATTTGAATAACAATAATTTTGAGGCTTTTCAGTGACTCCAAACACGCTTTAATTCGATTTTGCGGTTCATTCATAAATCCCTAGAAAGCCCAAAAATATCCTATCGCTTCGTTTAAAATCTCAACAAGTTTGTAGGGTGAAAGGGGGAGTATCCAACATAGAGGCATGTCTGCCATTGCCAATTACATATCTTGAAAACTAAGCAACGTTTTTGTGGCACTAATTGATTTACTTTTCGTTTATCAAATTAAATTTCGTCGTGATTAATTATTCGAATTTCACTATATGTATTTTCGGTGATAACTTCCTTAGTTTTTGGTATTTATTAAATATTTAATTCAGTGTCATAAACTTGATAGTAATGAACGAGAATTGACAACAGGTGTTTTAATTAACCCATTTAAAATGTGAGAAAAATTATCATTGATGCATTAGATTCTTCTTGGGGAGCATTCGTCACACTGCTGGTTAGCCGGATCCATTTAATCCTCCAAGAACATCGCAGTCAGCTACGAGGCATTTACTATCTGTAGATTTTTCGCTGTTTTTCAATTAACACAGATGTTTTATTTCTCACCAAACATTTAATTAATATACTCAAGCAAAGAATAGTAAAAATAAAATTCAAGTAATATTTTATTCTTATTTAATTTTTTTTTTAAATAATTTAATCATCTACTTGATTGATTAAATAAATTCTTTGTTTTTAATCTTTTGCAGTTATTAATGATTGATATAATCATTTTGGTGAGAGGTGCAAATTAAAAAAAAAAATAATAATAATTGAATGAATTAATTTGGTGATTGGTGACATTTTTCTGTGTATACATATGGACTCTCTAATGTTTTTCTGAATTAAAACGTTTAATGATTTTTGCAAAGCACAAATTAATCATTTTGGATCTGCATTACTAATTGTCGTATTTACCCATTGGGTTGGGTTAGTTTCTGAGTCGATCTAGCTATGTCCGTCTGTTGAGAGCAGCATAGGGCTCGAACGGAACAAGTTAGGAGGACGAAATATGCCACAAATATTTATCCTATATAAGGTTTATTTGATATTGAAAATGGTCAAAATCGGTTAATAAATAAAAATGTTATGGGCTAAAAACTAGAAACACAGGGTGTCCGTTTCATACTTTTCGGCTAATATTTCTGAAACAAAAGCATGTACGACAACAAAATTTTGTAATGGGCGTGTTCCGCCCACTTTATCACCCACTTCCCATATAAGGTGAAATGTCAACGAAATTTTGTACAAATAGTTCAAGGATCAGTGTAAACTCGGTAACAAAAAATGGGCGTAGCCCGCGCACTTTACCGCCCACCTCCTATATAACGTAAAATTTGGAAAAGTTGACGGTGGGTATATAGATTCGGCCAAGCCGAATATTCGCTTGTTTTTTTTTAATTTTTTTACTAACTTTATATTTTTTGCCTAACTATTTGTTTCATAACTTTGAAACTATTGATCACATCAAAAATAATTGTATACATCATTTAAAGATATTGTAAGCCAAAATTTTTGTAAAGTTAGTTTAACAAAATCGGACAAGTTGTTTTTGAGTTATGACAACATAAGTAGAGAAATGTCTCAAAAAACTAAAAATTTGTGAAAATGAGCGAATTCACTTAATTGCGAATAAATTCGAAAAGAGTCAATAGATTTTTATGATCGATATCTCATTTTGTTGCTATTATATGTGGCTTTGTGATAAAGTAATAAAACTGAACAGTTTTCGATTTTTAATGATTTTTTTAAAACAAAAAAACTTGATATTTTCACGTAAAAAATATATTTCTTGTTTCATTTTTTTATTATAACTCCAAAACTACTGAGCCGATTGAAACGCAATATATACAGAGATTAAAGGTAATGTAAATATAAAATTTTCTAAGTTTATTTCAATAATATCGGACTAACAGTTTTTGAGTTATCATTAATTATGTAGAAAAACGTCTAAAAAAATTTATAATTTTACATAAAAATTAAAAAAAAAACCTCTCAATAGAATTTAAAATTTGGACCATATTTGGACTACTGGAACCACAATACATCAAAATTGTAAAATGTTTTTTCAAGCCTTTAAAATTTTTTCGATTTTGTTGCCTTGTGTAATTCATTTAGTTGTACTTAATTTGTTATCCTTAAGATAGGATTGAAAAATCTTTATCGATATTTATTTTGAAAAAGAAAGAAAGTACATAGAAATCCCTATATTAAACTTCTTGGATTAGATGCATGTAGCAAATCAAATATTTCGATCCTCGAAAAAGTTTAATTCTATAACTTTTAGATATATGTGTGTATTCATGGTCCTAATTTCTTCCGCAAAAGAACTATGAATAACGTTTCGGAATTTTAAAATCTAATTATTTTCTGTGAAGATTTATGAAGTGTATAAATTTAAGGTGAAATTACTTAAAAAAGTTTGTAATAGTAAATTGAATTGAATTGAATTGTCCCTGATTGGCCGTGCCAAAATTAGGATTGCGAACTATAATTAGACACCAGCAGAAAAAAAAGAAAAAGATTTATTGGTAAATTAAAAAAAAAATAAAAATTAAAAACCTGGATGGGTTCTTTTACTTTGCAATAACAAGAAACGTCAGTACAATTTGATTTTTAATTCAAATACACCTCCTTATTTACTCTTTAAAACATACACGTTAATTACACAACTGAACTGGAACGACTGCCAATCCCACAATACTATAACAACTTTACCACTCAAAGTCTGTCTTACAACAAAATCAAGACACTGATAAAAAAAATTTTGAAATTTTTTAGTCTTATCAAAAAATTATATTTTCTAAAATCAGAGAATTAAAAAATTACCACTTTTTTACAAGAAAATATCCAAAATCCCAATACGTATAAAGCATGATTAAAAAAATTACTTTTGCCATTGAAATGTCCACCCTGTCCTTATTAGGGGCGTGCGTTAGAAAATACTTTTTGGGTGTTTACCTTACATATGGCGATATATAACTAAAATAATTTTAAGTCGGCCCAGCTTTGCGATTTGAGACCTTAACAAAAAACCTTAAAATAAATTTTCAAAATTGTCAAAGTTTGGATAGGGCTTGTGGACAGACCTTTGCACCAAACTCTTCCGGATTTACTTTACACGCATTTGCATTAAGATTTCTTTTGAAAACATTAAAAAAATTATAAAGCAAACAACAAATTTCATCAGTGAAAAAATTGTTCCACCTTTTTGGAAAAAAACACAAAAAATTTCGAATTTTTTTAAAGTTCCAACTTCAGATTAATATAACTTTTTAACGGATTCATATATTTATATGAATTTTGTGGAAATATTATTCTGTAAGAATCTGGCGAACATTTTTAAAAAAATTTTAGGAGCAATATTAAGCCTGCCAAATAAAAAAAAAAAAAACTAAAAATAACGAGGCTAAAATTGGAGTAATAACCTATACATGAAAGCGTATTTTTGTAGAGATTTACATGGACTATCAATATATAAAATTTAATTTCAATGAATTTTTGTCGATTTTTCAAAAAAATTATATAACCGAGATAGCCCACTTTTGATGGACACCCACTACCCACTGACCGATACTCCTCCAAATCAACTCGAAAACACCTCAGCTTTGACCATGTGAAATTTTTTTACAGAATTATTTCCAAAAAAACGTTTTGGAACCACTGTACACTGGCTAAAGCATAATTATTAAAAAAATTAAATCTTTGCTTAACTGAAGTATTTGCTATTACACTGCACTAAAAAATTTTTGTTTGTGCAAGTTGAGTTTTGGCCAAAAAAAAAGATAAAATTGTGTCTTCGGACCTATGTGCAAAATAAGGAAATTTGATGTTTGATTTGGTGCATACTTTTTGAGGCAAAAAAAAAAAACGAGAAATGGTATAAAAAGAAACAAGTGAAAATTTTATACTCGGCATGGCCGAATCTATTATACTTTATAAATATCTTTATCACATTTATTTAAAATTTCACCTTTTATATAACAGCTGGGCGGTACAGTCAACGGATTATGCTCGTTTTTGGTTTTCAAGTACACAGAGAAAACAGTTTCGTTATGGCAACCGAATTTTTTGCCAATCGAATTCGGTCGGTTGTGAGTACTATAATTAATTGTAATTGCCACAATTGCTTTAAAAAATAATTTAGTTGGAATATCTGTACAATATGTGTTAATAAGTTAGGGATTCCCAAATAAAACAAAACATTATAAAATATTTTTGTTTATAAATTTTATTGAAATTCCTTTGTAAATATAATCAAATATGTATAAAAATTAATTAATATTAAAAAATATATTAAATACTTAAATATATAAATTTTATTATGTTCCATTAATACTTGTCATCTTAGCTCAATGTTTGGAAATAGAATTCTTTCCTTCGAGCAACGAAACTTTCCATGACAATTAACTTACAAATTTGCACCTACAGTAGTCATCGAAAATGAGTTAAGATCGCTGAACTAAACACCCAGAGAAATATCAATCACATACGTGTTGAAAACGATACCATTCTGTGTCAATAGTGAATCTACACCGTATGTGTTTAAATTAAACACTGCGTGTTCAATTCTTATTGAAAATCGATACCTAATTAGCACCAAGTTGAAACCATTTCGGTATCAAATTGTTAAATTACATATGTTTTCTATTAAATTTGTTAACGAAAGGTATTAAAAAGCTGTTACCGTAATTTACCAATGTGACCACAACCGTTGTTGATTTTGAATCGAATTTTTCCCTTAGTAAACATGTTCATGGTATATTTCTTTTTGCGCGTCGCTGTTCGAATATACAAACAGAAAATTGTGCTACCTCCTACAAAGAAAAAAGTAGAATGATAATTAAGATACTTATAAACATCAAAGCACGATCTTAAAATATACTTACAAAAAATCTTCAGTGGTAGATTTAGGCAACTTGTGTGAGACCTATCACCAATTATGATATAATTTCACTGCCTTTTTTGCAACAGATTGATGAAATAATGTCATTCAGTGCTTCTGAATAAAAAAATGGTTGTGGGACCATAAAACAGCACCTGCTCATTGTGGTGATAAAAATAAGCAAATAATAATTTAGGAAGATTTTCTTTACAATATGTACTTACTCAAATCCTGATTTTCCTTGCCTGTTGAAGTATTGAACTAATTGGTATAGAGCACAAATCATCAAACTGTTAATATTTTCACAAAAGCAGGAATTGAAGCAACATATAGGGATGCAGCAAAACTTGTAAAGACGCAAATTTTCACAAAGTATCTGTTGAAAAACTAAATGCAGAATAAACAAATTTATAAGTATGTAGGTCCATAAATACAAATTTCTGTTACAATTTTGTCCAAATATCTTTTACTTACCCTGTAAAAACAAACTTAAGAGTTTAACTATTTATGTATGTATATAAATAATGTGTGTTTCAAAAAATAATATTTTAAAATTATAATTTATTTTTTCAAAACTTCAAAATAAATTATTGGTTTTATTAATATAACCTCCAATCGGTTAAAATAACTGAATTTGATTTTGTATTATGAAATAAAACTGAAAATACTGTAATAATTTAAATAATTGTATTATAAATTTATTTTTGATAGTAATTATTAATAATTCGTTTAAAAACACGAAAGTAATAAGGTTATGACAACAAATTAATTTAGAATTGATTTATATAGTATCAAATTGATTTAGATGACTAACTTTATGATGGCAGTAACCTTAATACCATTATAATTATCTTTTTACTTTTATAATCATAGAAAGACTATTGGAATAATATTATTTTTATATTTATAATACAATTTGTGGTAATTGAAGTAAATTTTAATAACAGCAACCATTTTCCAACTGATTTTTTTTTCTGTGTGTATATATCGAACTATATAAAATTTCGTTGTTGTACATGCTTTTGCTTAAGAGATATCGGCGGAAATTTGTGAATTAGAGTTACGTTGCACAGTGTTCGATTTTCAAATTTAGGTGGCCAAAATTAATTACACAAAAACTATAAATCGTACAAAAGTGATTTTTGGCATAGTGATTACTTACATATTGAAGAATTATTGGACATAAAATTATACAAATCCGCCTACCGCCACGCCCACTATTAATTACCCAATTATGAAAAATAGAGAAAATTTAAAAATAGCTTCTTTTATAATTCTTTTTCATTTGAAAATAAGTTTAATTAAAAATACAAAATAAAGATTACATAATTCATCATAATTTTTTAATGAAAGTATAAAAAAGTTTAGTAAAAAAAAAACAAAATCATGTGGAATCTGCACCAATATCACTGACATTTTCACTATCAGACTCTTGTATATTATAACATGCGTTTTTTAGTAGTTTCAATATATCTGGCGTTAAAGTTCGTTTTTTAACTGGTGGAGTTTTCCTGAAGCTGCAAATATAAGGATCTGATGATATTAATAGCCTTTTTATTAAATCTGCATTAGTCTCGGTCCGTGAAGTTTTCCGCGTGAACTGCAGTCTATAATGTCTATTGTCTTTATTCCTGGATTCTTGAGCTTCTTCAGATAATTGACCAATAGGAAGGATGCAATGTTCAATTATAGCTTTTCCGTGCCAAAGAACTTTGTGAACACTGACTGGCATGTAATACCAGGGATATAGTTTCAAGTAAAGATTTCTTGTTTCAAATGTATAACTTTCGAATGTTTCCACGTTTATAGTATACCCAGATGCTAAGCATACGTCAAAGAGTTCCATCCGAGAAATATTAACCGAATTCATCACAATTTAAAAAAAAAATAATCAGAGGACACACTTAAAAGTTTCTGTTTAAAATGCAGTTTAATTTACACAAAACAGAATAAAAAATAAAAAATACATTGCATTATTACATTTTCCAAAAACAATACAGCATAAATTTATTTACCTAAACCAAAACTTCGCTTACAAAGCTAGAATTAATGATTCTATTAATAACTTACGTTGTAATTAGTAAAGTCTAAAAATAAACAATAAAATAATACGCAAATTTTTATTTTTAGAAAAAAAGAAAAGAAGACGGGACTTCTTTGTGAAAACCATTGATGTTCTTTAAAATAACTAGGCAGTACACTGCAGTAGTATAGTGATAGAAAAAAGTATTCGTCTATGCATTTTTGTTTTTGACTTACAATTTTTTTTTAAAAGCTTCTCTATTATATCTTTCAATATCTAAAACTATCTTCAGTCAAATATATACAAAAAACCTGTTTTATATTTTAAAGGAATTGTATTTTCATATACAAAAAGAATTTTTTAAAAATATGCCATAGAAAATTTTTTATTCATGTTCAAAGTTTGACTAATTTTCGAGCAAAAAAAAAAAAAAAATATTTTTCTTTTGTATATTTTACCCATCATTCATGTTATCGTTAGAAGCATTCATTGATCGATTTCAGCTAAAATGAGTACGGAAATGTCTTAACTGAATAGTCTATTTTAATACCCGAATATAATTTTTTTCCTCCTTTAAAGTTCATTTTTGGGGTTTTGGCCAGCTAAATTTGAAAATCGAACACTGTGCGTTGGATAAAAAGTCCTTCTAGTATTTGGTTCATAATTTTTTTTGTTTATGAACCGATTTTGCCCATTTACAATACCAAATAAATATATATCGTCAATTCCACGAAAGATTTAAAAAAAAATACCAATTTTTTTACGGAGGGTCATTCGATTTTGTTCATATTTGTCATACACATACCCTATGGAGCGATTTAAATATCTCCATTTTTATTTTTTTGAAATTTGAAAAATTCGCGGATTTATTCGCGATTTTCATTTTTCAAAAAGTGAAAAAAATGACAAAAGTGTCTAACTTTAAACACCAATATCTCAAAAAGTTGTTAACGGATTTTAATGATTTAAATTGCATATTTAAGAAGAATAAGTTCACTGTAAATGTAGTAATTTAAAAAAAATATTTTCATTTAAAAATGCATTCATAATGCAAATGCAATTTTAGGATGCATTTTTTAAAAATTTCTACCCTTTTGATTTTAATTTTCTTTTAATATGTTAAAAAGCAATATCTGTACTATAAAATGCAAAAATAACTGTTCTGGGACAATAAAATCTACTATTTTTAATATTTTTTTCAAAAAATTTCAATCATATTTTTCATACAAAAATTTAAATTTTTTAAAAAATTTTGATTTTTAATTTTTTTGGTTATACTTTTTTAGTAATATGTAACTTTAAATATTTATAACTCCTTAAGTATACGTGGGATTTTATTTATTTAAGATTTAGTGTAAAGCTTATTACAACAAATATTGTAAATTATATTGTATAAATCAAAAATAATTTTTTTTTGCTAAAAATGCACTCAAGAAAATAATGCAATTTTCGGATGCATTTTTAAGAAATTTCTACCCTTTTGATTTTAAATATTTTTGCTTAATATTGAAAACAAATATGTTTATTATATAAAACATTAGCACTTAATTTGGGACAAATAGGTTTTCTATCACAAATAACAAAATATGAAATATTATGATTAAAATTAATTTTAAAATAAGCTCACAAAAATTAAAAAATACAAAAATTTAAAAAAAAAAAAAATAAAATTTTGAATGAAAAAATTTTAAGAAATATTTAAAAAAAATATTTTAAAATAATGAACCTATTTGTCCCAGAACAATTTATATTGCAATTTGTAGCAAATATAATAATGTTCCATAAAAATGGAGATATTTAAATGGCTCCAAAGGGTATGCGTATGCCAAATATTATTAAAATCGGAAGACATACAAAATATTCTTGGGCGTTCTTTCGTGGAATGGACGATAACTTTATGGGGTATAGTGGGTATTAAAATCAGAATTATGAATATATTTATACAGGAACACAACGGAATTCTCGATTGACAATTAAACAAAATTGTTTTTATACCCTACACCACCATAGGTGGGGAGGGTATTATGCGTTTGTGCTGCTGTTTGTAACACCCAAAAATATTGGTCTAAGACCCACCTTAATTTAGACCAATCGGCTTAGAATCACTTTCTGAGTCGATTTAACGATGTCCGTCCGTCCGTCTGTCCGTCTGACCGTCTGTCCGTCCATGTAAACCTTGTAATCAAACTACAGGTCGCAATTTTGAACCAAAATTAATGGAATTTGGTACACTGGTTTTTTATAGTCCAGGGACGAAACCTATTGAAATTGGTTATGATCGGTCCATTATTTCACCTAGCTCCCATACAAATGTCCTCCCGGAAAATGGTTTAATGATCATAAATCCCTTAAATATAGCAATATTTTAATATGATTTGGCACATATAAGTTTCATATAAGTTTAAATAAGTGTGCTGAGTTTTAAAAAGATCGGTTCATAATTACTCATAGCTCCCATATAAACCCCTTTCCAAAAAATCAATTTAACGGCCATAAATTCTACTAAAATGTTAGTATCAAGTTAATATTCGACACAAATAAGTTTTATATAAACATAAATGATAGTACCAAATTTTATAAAGATCGGTCCATAATTTACCATAGCTCCCATATAAGGCCCCCTTTCGGGAATCACCCAAAAGTGAATAAATTCATATAAATGTCAGCATCAACGTAATATTCTGTATATGTATGTCTTATTTTACACTTATAAGTATCGGTCCACATTTGGGTCCATGTCTAATAAAAGACCCCTCCCCGAAATATACTGTATGGTGTAGGGTATCATATAGTGGGGCCTGACCGACTATATCTTTTTCTCTCGTTTATTTTCTTTTAGCAACAACAAAATGTATTTCATTACATGTATTTTGTTGTTGCGTGAGTTAGGTTTTTGACAATTACTTTCATCTCTTGTTACTCTTTGGTTTTAAGTACAATTTATCATTTTTCTATTGATTTTCACTGTAGCAGAGAGATATTATTGCTACTTCAAAAGTATCTACCAAATATTAGCGACAAGACTTACATTGTTCAGTTTTGTAATTTTAGATCATTTCAAAATCTCAGCCTTATTTATATTTCTCCCACTGTACACCTTATTTTGACTTCAAAAAAATATAATGTCTATAAAAGTATATAGACGATATAAGGAAGAAACATTTAAACTACAAAAACAATAAAGAACACAAAAAAATCTATGTTAACATACAAACGGTACTATATGGAGCGGGAGTAATCGTTTTGATGGTCGTGGTCAGCAAAAATGATAATATTTACAACATGCAGAAAAGAAGACGAAAAATATTCTATGTATATAAATACATGGAAAAAAGAATTATAATATAAAACATAGATAAACACACACACACACACTTGAAAAAGTTGTTTGGATGTATTTACATAAAGTCATAGACCAACAAAGAAACACATCAAAATATATACAAGGAAATAAATTTCAAAATATATATATTGTATATATTTATATATGTATATATAAATGTATAGAAAAGAAAATGATGGAAAGACAAATAAATAGAAGAAATAAGGATAACGATATTTAGGAATTATACAGAAAAACAAAAAAACCATACATACAAACAAATACACACTCATGCACATTCTTAACATTTTACCGAGAATAAACGTCCATCATTGGTAAGGATTGTTATTTCGAATTATGGAACGTTGATGGTTGTTTTGCTAGTGGATGGGGCTATTATTAGAGAATAGATAAATAGAATAAAAATATTTTATAAAATTTTATAGTCAACATCAAGTAGAGATATTGTTAAGCAAAATCAAACAAACAAACAGGCAAAACGGATAACGAAACCATCAAAACCATTTTGGTAAAATGACAAACTGAAACGAATGAGAAAGTTTACTTATGCCAAAAAATGTTTGGAAAAAAAATTCCCGACAATGAAAGACCAACAGCTACAAAACATCAAGTGATATACGACAACAACTTTGAAAATGGCATGGAATGTTTGTTATGGGTTTGGTTGTTTGTTTGTGACATTTAAATGTATAATTTTGAATACTATACTTCTTTAAGGAGGGAAAGGTGGATACTTAAGTTCGTTAACTTATTTGTAACGATATGATTTTAAGGTATGATAATATGAGAGGTACAAGGACAAGAAAGAAGTTTGTAAAAATTTGAAATAATTACATATGAAAAAAGGAGACTGCTGTAAAATAGACTCCAGCAGAATATGGCTTCTTATCCATTTAAGTACAATTTATTAATATAATTGCGTCAAAATTTCCAATTTTCGCGGCGTTGAATTTTTGTTTCTTCTCTCGAAACCTATTTTCAAAAGCCTTTGAAAATATTTAGATTTCAATACAACTTAAATGTATAAAAAGCCATATTATGTTGGTATCTAATTATAGTTCACAAACTCTACTTTAGTTCTGCAAACAGAGACAACAAGGAAATTTACGATTACAAAGTTTTTTATGGTACTTCGAGCCGGATTTATTCTCTTTTGTTTTTTATACCCACCATCAAAAAGGTGAAGGGTATATTGATTTTGTCATTCCGTGTGTAACATGTCAAAGAAATCATTTAAGACACCACAAAGTATATATTTTCTGGGTCCCGGTTAGATTCTGAGTCGATCTAGCTATGTCCGTCCGTCTGTTAAAAGCAGGATAGGGCTCGAACGGGGCAACGTAGGGGGACGTAATCGGTTAATAAACAAAAAAGTTATGGGCTAAAAACTAGAAACACAGGAACGATATAAACTCGGAAACCAAAAATTGTCGTGGTCCGCCCACCTCCCATATAAGGTGAAATTGTGTTCAATTAACTCAGGGACCAATGTAAACTCGGAAACAAAAAATGGGCGTGGTCCGCCCACTTTACTACACACTTTATCGACCCCTCCCATATAATTTGAAAAAGTTGATGGTGGGTATATAGATTCGGCCGGGCCGAATATAACATTCGCGCTTGTTTAGTTCTGCAAACAGAGACAACAAGGAAATTTACGATTACAAAGTTTTTTATGGTTCTTCGAGCCGGATTTAGCCTCTTTTGCTTTTCCCAAACGCCTGACGCTGCTAATT